>JARGSG010000209.1:0-600000 GCA_030374805.1 Gracilaria gracilis | reverse complement strand
AGCTTTCCAGGCTTAGATTACAGCCTTCAAACAGTGTACGACCAGAATATTAGCCGACTTCCACCCCTCTAGACGTGAAACGTTGAAGTTTCATCTTCTTGACCATCTCTTCCAAGATATCAGACGTCTGGGAGGTATCCAATACTACGATGCAGGGATATATGAGCATTCACACCTCTTATTCAAAAGGCATTATCGGCGAACGTCGAGAAGAACGGCAACGGCTGTGCAGAAAACCATTCGCTCTATCGACCATGAAAATGTGAGAAAGAAATGGATTGGTGATAATCTCCAGGAAGGCATGGCACGCGCACCATACGCTTCCCCAATACCTTCTATTCAACTTCCTCCATTTACGAAGAGGGGTCGTTCGATAACCATGGCACAACTTCGACACTACGTTAGGCGGCTCTCCTCATCTTCACTGACGCTATCTGATATTAAGAAGAACCTCCAGGATAATGATACAATCTCCATTCTAGACCAAATTGGGGAACAAGCACTTCCACTGTTCCTCAGCCTGGTTGAGGAGACGTTCGAAGATTACTCCATATCCAACTTACTGGAGGAGATCAGGATAGCACTCGTGAACTCAGCAGTTGTTAGAGGTGGTATGGTTCCCGTTCTAAGGCATTTTGAGGCCTCGTCCAATTCTATCGTTATAGGTAGAAACAAGTACCATGTCAACCAAAGGGTGTTTTCCTCTCCAGCTTTCGGACCGAGCAGGAAGCCCAAATTCTCGACCATCTTGGTCAAAGGAGAACAAGGTCCAACATGGGTTGCTCAAGTAGTCGCTCTTGTTCGTGTGTCTGTTCTCGAATACTCGGGCCCTGTTCCAGAAGTGGCATTCGTTCGGTATTTTGAGGTATAGCCTTCCGCAACAGCTTTGGACAATGTTTTGCAATGCATATCTTTACGTTGGGCTACAAGTGATGAGCAAAATCACAATGTGCACTTTCCTGCCCATTCAAAACTAAAGAGCTCAGAACACCTCATCCCTTGGTATGGAATGGTTCCGGGTTCAGCAGTACAGGGAACAGTACATATAGTTCGTTCCAATTATCCAGCCCATCCATTTTCTTCTACACTCCAATGGTTCCAACATCGATTCTACATCAATAGGTCTTATCATGAGCCTGTTCAAAACCCAACTGAACCCGAAGAACCCCGTATAGAAGTAAAACAGTAAAAAGATTCCCAGTCATTCTTCTTGTTCATTGTCACCCCGTTGCAGTCCTCTCCCCACTGGTGTGCTACTTCCAACAGTTAGCATGTCCATCTCCTTGAAATCCATGTCCCTTTCCTCACATTCTCCGATAAAACAATCTGTAACTGATCCCAATCTGTTGCTCAGATTTTCAACGAAGAAACGTTCACGCAACGTTAGGTACACCTTTCTGCTGGAGGGCATTCAGAACGCTATCATAGCCTCCCTCATATCATTCCCCAGCACTCCAGTCCATTCATGTGCTGCACTCTTATAGTGATGGAACTCGCTGGAATAACGATTCTGTACATGTTGCCGGACATCTTCCAACAACTCTTTCAAACAGAGAGGTAATAACTTTGCATACTTCTTCGCGAACTGTGTCTGCCTTTGCCCGCCTCTCGGAGATTAAGCAGGAACAAGAGTGACAACCGTCAAAATCCATGCGTCTAAGCGTGCAAGGGTCAGTATCGTGCCATCCACTTATGTCCCTTCCTCTTTATCCTCAACATCATACGCAATGAAGTTTTTCAACACTTCTACGCCTACCGTGTTTTTGAAGAACAAGTCCTGGTCGTTCGTATCCATTTCATCCCCGTCATTCTTAGCCTTCGAATACTTCAAACGATCAAGCGGTGCCTTCCTCCACCATGACGTGGTGGGGGTTCCATTCGCACCAAGTCCCAAGATGTTCTCTTGTGCTTCCCTCAGCTGCTGTTCAACTTCATCGCCATTTTCTTCTACCACTTTCATTCTTCTCCATATTAGATCATAACCCAACAACAAACACAATCTATCCCTTGTATTTCTCTTTTGCACCCGCACAACATCACTCATTGTCTGTTTCATTCTCTGCCTTAGACACATATCCGCACACACTTCTAATATGCATCTTTCAGTGAGAGAGGCCTGTTTAATTCCTTCCTAACTCACTTCTTTCAACTCACTCTGTATCATAGTCTTCAGCAGCCCATCCGCAGCCCCTTCAACAGATGGTGTGAACATTCCAAGACTGGCGAAGAGCTCCACAGGATTCTTGGGAACCATCGCGACACCATCCCCCTCGTTTCGAATTATCCCTTCTCCATTTTCCGTCGCTCCTTCCAATATTTCAGCTCGATTGATCCAATTCCTTGAAGGTTTCTCACCTTCAAAACCCAGTTCACTGGTCTCTCTCCTGGCCCAAGTCAACATATTGTGATACATTCCTCGCGCAACCCCTCGAAACGCATCGCTTACAGCGATTCGGTGCTTCTTTCGTTCGGTTCGTCCGGGTTCACCGGTCCGGGAAGTGTTACTACCCTTCTGCTTCAATGCACCACGTAAACCTTCAACGATCAGTTCTTTCTCCTCAAGTTTAGTCTTCAATGCTGTGCTCTGCTCTTGCGCAACCTTTACAAGGATTCTCCGTATCATCAAATCCTCCTCCAACTTCTTCACCTTTGCTTTCAATCTATTGATTTCTTTCAGAAAATCTCTGTGGTTTCCAGAAGACGTGATTTCTTTCTCGACAGTTCCCCTGTCTTCTTCCTCCTCCTGCTCCACTTCATGTACCTCCCTTGTTCCCTGTGCTCCATCTACTTCTGTTCTTCGTGAAACAGTAGAGGTTAGAGTCCTCTTCATCACACGATATACTAGAGTTATTTCATCCCCTGCATTATCCGCATTGTCCACAGTGTCAGCCACACGCCGCTCAGAGTTCTTCTCTCTGAGTCTTTTTCGCCCTGACAAATTCGAGTTCCGAGGATTTCCCCTTCCTAAACGCTGTATGCAGACCCGTCGGGGCTTCAAGGGAACTGTAGATGCCTTCGCGTCGAAAATGTTGTTGGCCGTGGAAAGTTTGTGGGATTGCCCACACTCCGTTGTAGGTCTCTTGCAGTGGGACTACTTTCCAGTTCAGAGACACGGACATTCTCTTGTTACTTTTGTGAAACTCGAAATTTTTCTACAATATCCCTTGTAAACGAACCTGCCGGTTCTCGAGCTTTCGGAACCGGTGAAATTTCTTCGGAGTTGGGATTTTGTTCAACGTTGCCAGTGGACCGCGTTGGAAAGCTCGGCGATGGCCTATTTTGATGTACATCGCTAGTGTTCCCAGAGGTATCCTTACGCCCAGAATAGCGGTGACCGACGGTGGGATTAGACCCGTGGTTGGCCTTCTGGTGGTGCTGGTGATTGACGTGGCGTTGTTTTAGCAGCCACTCGTGTTGAACCTTTGTTATCCTCACCAAGTTTCTTCTTCCTCCCTACAGGCTTCTTGCGCGACTGGGTGCCGCGCGTTCTTTCCTTCTCCACCATGTTGTTAATTGATATCAATGCCCAAGTTGAGGAAAGAAAATAGGGAAGAAAAATAGATTGGAGATTAAAGGGGATTTGGAGAACGGTGTGAAAGAGCGAGGATGGTTGGACACGGAAGGGAGTATGATGAATCGAATAGCGGAATCAATAACAATCAGTTTACATAACCTGTGTAAATCGTTGGAAACTACAAATCGTGCAGCTACACAAAGGGAGTTGCCTATAGACCTCGCAACCACTCCTCGTCCTCAGCGGGTTCAAGAGTGAGAGCCCAGTCCCAATTTTTTTTCTGACAGCGGACCCGGGTGCGGTGGCGCTTCATCGGTGCACCGATGAAGCGCCACGGCGCCCCAGTTCGCTGGAAACGGCACGTTGGTGGTGCCACGTATGCCATTAACACAGGTTTGCCACCAAAAGCGCGTTGGGACAGCGGACCAAGGTGGCTTGGCGCTTCATCGGTGCACCGGTGAAGCGCCATGACACCCGGGTCCGCTGTCATCGGCGCGCTGGTGGTGTGACGTATGCCACTACCACACGCTTGCCATACACGGGGCGTTGGGACAGCGGACGGTAGACCGAGGTGAAATATGGTTCATGGATGCAACGATGAAGCGCCATTGCACTCCTGGCCATTGCCCAGTCGTAGGGCTTTCCGAAGAATGTAATACGAACCTTTCCCTAAGGCAATGAAACTTTTACTCTTCCACCAAGATATTGGTCTTTCTAAAATCCAAGTAATAATATAAATATATATAGCAATAGAGTTGTTTCAATTCTACACTAACGTCACAGGGGCAACTGTGTGACTCGGACACCGTCCGCTCGATACATATCGCTGTATAGCCGTAGGCGAAACACGCGCATCTCTACAGGCTACTGTCACGCACGAATGCTCGTGCGCAAACATCATATAAGTAATTCCTTTACAGAATAGGCTCACATGAAGTTAAATCTTTCTTCACGGGAATTTTGAACGTAGTAAGACACTTATGGGGCTGCATTTATTAATCACGTTAGTATACTGAGCATTGCTGCGGATGCTCTGCAAACACCCTACATTAGTGTGTTAGGGTGGTTTTCAATCCCTCCAAACGCATCCAGGACCGTTGGTCTAGACCACCCCCCGGTAGACCACCCCCCCGACAGCGGACCCGGGTGTCGCGGCGCTTCATCGGTGCACCGATGAAGCGCCACTAGACATCGGTCCGCTGTCAAAAAATTAAAATTTTTTTTCCCCGGCCGCCCGGTCGTTCCCGAATATCTTTATCTGGGGCACACGTGCTACTACTACTGGATATCGCGTTTGCAGAACCATCGCAGCCATATACAACTAACTCCCGTTCGGGTCTGTTTCACAGCCCCCTTGTACTACATTCTTCAGTGGCTTACGCAGGTCTTTGTCCTCAGTACGGGCCGGGTGTCATGGCGCTTCATCGCTGCACCGATGGAGCGCCACGACACCTGGGTCCGCTGCCAACGGCGCGCTGGTGGTTCCAAGTATGCAACCACCCGTGTTTTGCTTTTCTCAGAACCAAGTGAGGGTATGGCGGAAGAAGAACACATCGCCGGTCAAGACGGAGTGACTGGAGAGGATGTGCGAGTGTCAGAAAAGACAGGGTGGGGGGTCAATAGTGGAGTGCAGGCGAGGCGTAAAGTACAGTGACGGTTTTGGCGCGAAACTGGTCGGAACAGAAAGGGGTAAGTTATGATTTCAGATATAGGCCGTGCGCATAGGCAGTGGCAGGGAAAACGAGGACGGCGTCGATTGCACCGTATGGCACCGAATTCTTGCTTTCGGGGACGCTTTTCGCTTTTCTAAGATGTCGAACGGATACGTGAAGGACGAGGAGCTTCTCGCGTCCCTGGAAGCGAAGGAGGTCGGAGGAACGCCGTCTCCGAAGCGGGAAGTGGCCGAGGTTGCGCGGGTGGATGGAGGGTGACGAGAGGAGAAGGTTGTGGCTGTGGGGAAGGCAGGGGCTGCGGATGTGGGCCCGAAGGTGGTAAAGAAGAAGGGTGAGAAGGATGGGATATGGAGAAAAGAGGCGGTGCACCTGAGCCAGTTGGGGATTGGGGAGCACATGGAGGGTGGAGGTGGAGCGGGAGGTAGGAAAGAGGAATTTACGGGGGAAATGAAGGCGCGGGTGAGGTTGTTAGTAGTTGTGATGAAGGAGGGAACATATGGTTGTATTGCAGAGAGTGTGGCGAAGATGGGAGGGGTGGTGTTGAGTGAGGAGGAGAATGAGGTGTCATTGAAAGCAATATCTAATTTGCGGAATGGTTTGAAGGTGCTGGGAATGGAGATGGGTCGTCATGCGGATGGGATGGTGGAATGCGTAGGGAAGGAGATACGGGAGCTGAGGGAGGAGAATGTGATGCTGAAGGGGAGGTTGGAGATGGTGAAGATGTAGATTGTAGAGGTGGAAAAGGCGTGGTTGTTTTTGGTGGAGATGAAGGGGATACTGATGGGGACAGGAGGGGAGGTGGGAAGAAGTTGTGCCAAGAGGGGAATGAATGTTGACAAGGGATCGACTGTGACGCCAAAGACTAAGGAAGTAAGTAGTCGCTTGAAGAGGAGACGCAAGGAGGGAGGGAAGGTGGCAGGAGAGGAGGTGCGCCGGGACTGGGGGTTACGACGTTGACTGGGTTTCGAAGCGCGGCGCATGCGGTGTAGACGGCGGAGCGCATACTAGAAGAGCAGAGAGAGCGGAGGATGGGTGGTATGGGGAGCCGTTCTGGGGCGAGGAGAGTGTACGAGAATGGGGAAAGCTGCCCGCGGAACTTCTACGAGATGACGTTTGAGGAGACGGAAACGCAGGATCCGAACGCGTGAGGTGCAGAAATCGACTAAAGTATGTTAGGGGGGCTGGCGGTGTTGAGTGGAGGTGGAGATGGGAAGGAATGGGCGGATGTCTTAGGGTGGCTGGGTTGGCAATTGCTTCGCATTTTCGGGCGTAATGGAAATTGGAACTAGCACGGATGGAAAATTTGGAGAGGGTCGTGGAAAAGAGTGTAGTTGGGGTGAGTTGCGAGGGGAACCTCTCGAAGTACTAGGAGACCCTAGCATTAAACTGCGCGAGATGGAATACAATATTCCAAATTTGTTAGTTTTTTGAGTGCCAGCCTCTGCCACCCCCGCGCGCGCCCAGATGATCGCTAAAACTAGCAACTATTTCAAACATAGCACCCAGTATTCCACTTTGCAGAACACAGTCGCGCCCGTGTACAAGAAAAGCGACATCTCGGTACCATCCAACTACCGACCGATCTCTATTCTGTCGCACTTGCGTAAAGCAATTTCGGCTGCGTTAAACTCGATCGTGATGAACTACATCGAGTTTCATCAATATCAGTATAGGTTCTCAAAGTAGAATAGAACGGAACAGTCGATTGAAGAGGTGAGTAACATCATCATAAACGGCCACTCGCGTGTGGTAGTTCTGGATCAAACCAAGGCGTGCGACAAAGTGAACCGAAAACTCTTGTCGCCAGTGTGCGTATCGAGGTGACGACCGGAGCATGTGGCAATGACTACTCTGCTGCTGAAATTAGTCAAAGCTTTCATAAATAGAAATTGAAAAGATGAGGAAGTAGAAATGACTCTTAGAGTGCCACAGGGTGACTCATTCAGCTGTACATTGTTCAAAATGTACATTGATTACATACTATATCGAGTGCAAGAGGTGCCATATAATGTGTGGGATCGAGGTGCAAGTGCATTTGCCCACGATGTCATTCTGATGGCAAAGACAGATAGTGGACTGCAACAACTGCTAGACATATGCAGTAGTTGGGGCAGAGAAATTCAAATGTCGAGGAACATTGCAAATGGCAGGTCAATGGTTTTTTCAATCAATTGCAGTTTTATCTATAGTGTTTCCAATACCCATGTATAGCAACAGGAAAAACTGTCAAGATATAAACTAACTTGGTAGATTACGAACCAACGCAATCATTCTTACGACTTACAGCAAAGATATTCAACTGTGCTTTCTACAGTACGTCTGCTATTTTGGTCACCTTCTGCCTCTCTACAGGTGACCAATTTTCCATTCGAAGTAGTACCTTCAGTCACCCGTACTTCCAGTACTCGTTTCCAAGTACGTCACTGGCCGCCACTGGGTTCGGTGAGAACTCATTGAAGTACCATCGGATACCCATCATTGGGTGCGAAACTTCGCGCAACCGAAGAAAGGGTGGCTATTTTCCATTCGCCGCAAACGAAATTTGGCAACCGCGTCTTGCCGAGGCAAGTTTCTCACTCACATGCCTTCCACTCCTTACTCCAGCTAACTTCATCCTTTACCGAATCGTCGAAATCATATTCATTGGCACCCCAATCTCCGACACACTCAGCACCACCACTCCCATCTTGCCCATCATTTCAGAGAGCCAATCTTCAAAATGCTCTTTCAGATCTCCTCCATTCCTCCTCAACCGCTCCTCAATCTCTGCCGCAAACCTCTTCTCAGGTCGTCCATGCCCTCCGCCCCCATCACCCCCACCCCCTCTCCTTCCCCATTTCCCTCCTTCTCCCCCATGCAAACCTTGTCTCCACCCTCCTTCTTCCTTCCCTGTGGCATCTCTGGTTCCTCCGTCCGGTGAAGTAGAGTCACTAGCTCCTCGTCCTTGACGTACCCATTAGCCATCGCGGAGATAAACGGCGGTTCATGACCAGAGATATAACAACAAGCGAGATGAACCCAAAAGTTGCAGCGATCCTCCCGACTTCACACACTGGTGGCACTGTCATTCACAAACCCACTTGCGCTGCACAACCATTTGCAACCCATTCATATATACTCCAATTTCCCGCCATTCCGCCCAATTTCCATTTTTTTCTAATAAATCTCCACAATTTTTCCATGTCGTACCATACCATAACAAATTGAAGCCCCCGATGCACCACCTCTCAAGTACAAAGGGTACCATAAACTCTTTCTTTTTCACTTTTTCTGAAGTTTGAAGGGATACTTTGAAAACTTCTTAAATCTTGTTGCCCGCAGTCTTCACCCTTCTAGACACCATCTGGCCCCATAAACGGCTCGCACTGCTAAGTTCCATTTTTGCTGTCCGCAGACCCATATATTCCATCACAGATACATTTCTTCCTCCTAAGTTGAACACGGTCAGCAATAATTCTTCAACACTAATTCTCTTCTTCTTCCCGGTTAGATTACATAGGTTGTAGATACCTATCGCACATTGAAAGAAGTGCTTTCTAATGTCCTCAAAACGACCGGTTTTCGTAGGAGAAGACGATCTCAGTTCCACATGCCATTGCAAGCAGCGTACGACAAATCGAAACTGCCCATCGGTGAGACCCATCAGGAGGTCACTCGAAACATGCGTCAACATCAGGGCTGGATCATTCTCACAAACCTTCTCAAAGAACTCCAAAAGCCCCTCACATTCCACATACTTCAGAGCCAATGTCGCGTAACGCATCAAGTGACGCACGTTGTAGTCCCCGATATCCTCAATACCCTCCAAAGCACCAGATAACTGCTTCAAAGTAATGCTCTTCACATCCAAATGTGATTCCGCCATGAAATTGTGCCCAAAAGATACAGTGCTATGAATTTTGTCTGCAAATGACATCTTCAGCAAATTCGAACTCATTTCGTTGAGGTGATTGCCGAGTCTAAGTACCTCGTTCATTTTGGTGGCTTTCCCATCCTTTCTTTCCCACAGCACAATATCCAGAGAACGGACTATATCCGCCCACTTCCCGCCTTCTTCATGAAAGTATCGTAGCACAAGAATTCGTTGACATCCTTCTATGGGTGTTACGGGCACAACAATACCCCCATCATTAACTATCTCATTAATATCATACTCTCCTCATACTCTCCTAGAGATGTCACAGAAATCGAACCTGCACACGTAAGCCACCCAAAGTTGCGAAATTTCATCATCGTCGCCTCCTTGTGTGCCAGATTCACATTTCGTACTGTCTTCCTCGGCATTTTAGTCATCTCATAGTCGAAGACGGAAATCTTCTGGAGAGGTATGGTCTTGTATACCTTTTCTGACAAAACACTGTCTTCCTCATCGAACAATTCCTCTTCCGGGTCAGCAAGAGGAGCCTTGCTCGTGTGAGAGACCTCCAGAACATCGTCGCCGAGTCCTGTATGGTGCGGGCGCTCAATTTTACGGGCTTCGTCTTCCCTTGAGAAAACTTTCCTGGAGTTTTGGAAGCTTTCTCAGCATATTATTCGACCTCCACAGAAACCAGTTTCTTAGGCAGAGATGTGAAAGACTTCCTAGCTTCGGACTCAGGAGCAGGACTTTGCAGAATCTCGATTAGGGTGATTATCGACGTATTCTACGCATACAACCCAGCAGAGAAAACTTCGTTCATCGTATTTGGTGGGTCTTCAAGACCTTAAAAACGGTAATGATACTTCGCGCTTCCATGACTTATAATCCTCGTCCTCCAGATCAAAACCAAGTCTTCACCTTCTAGAGCAGTCGTGTTTAGAAAACTACCATGGCATGAACGGCGAAGAGCCTTCCCGGGACCACTGGCAGACCCCACACCCCTCATCCCCGCGGTTCCCACTTTCACACTGCTCTTTTCCGTTCCAACCTTCACAAACAAATACAACGCCTCACAGCATTACACTACCGGCGTGGCAGTGGGCGAAGGCTTCTTTATCATTGCTCGGGGTGGTGTCATTCGTGGCGCTGTGCCGTTTGCCCTCCCTCTTTCTCGTGTTAGGAGCGTCATTTCTGATAATCCTGTACTTGCGTTCGGGCGCCTTGAATCCCGCCCCCTTTTATGCTTGCGAGGCTGCATTGCGACTACATGGGGCTGATAGAATCGAAAAGGTTATTAGCTACATTCATGAACGCTCTTGAGATCCGTTATGTAGTTGTAAGTGGCACTCTCGTTCCTTTCCGTCTACTTCATCACCAATGCGCGTCCCCTCAATATTAGTTTAAACTTTACACTCTCCCTATATAAATTTTTATAGCATACTCGCGGGACTTTTGCTCAGCTATATCAAACTAATAACATCTATAGTAAACTTAGAAAAAATGTTTGAGCAATAAAGAAATAAATTAAAATTTGTGGCGGACTAATTTCATCTTGGGATAGCGGACCGGGGTGTCGTGGCGTTTCATCGTTGCACCGATGAAGCGCCAAGACAACCATGTCCACTTTCAACGACGCTTTTGCGGTGCCATGTATTCGAACACCCCAGTTTCATCACTCACGGCGCGTTGACAGCATGCCCTTTTCACCGCTCATGGTACGTTGACGCTGCCACATGAGCCATCGCCCCAGGTCCATCACTTACGGGGCTTTGGGACAGCGGTCAGAAGTGTCGGAGCGCTGTATGGGTGCCCCGATGAAGTGCCGAGACACCCTGGTGCGCTGTCCCAAGAAAAAATTTAAAAATTTTTTCGAAAAGAGCGGCTGGTCAAAGATGATATTTCATATTCTCAACATTTCGCATCCCAGCCACCCCAACCATACTTGTGGAGCCATTCTTTATAGCTTGCCGTATATCTTTTTATTATATTTACATTCTTAACCAAATGGTTGGGACCAAATACGAAACCCTTTCGAAGCAGTGGAGTATTAAGGCATCCGTTGAACAACATAAAAATAGAAGCTGTACTATTTTTATGTGTTAGAAAGGATGTCCTAATCTTAGCCTCGAAGCATGAAGGTATGCTACCTTCGCAGTACTACTTACTATGGTTACCCTATTCTTAGCCACACGGTTGTGACAAAATACGAAAAGCTACGCAAGCACCAGAACATTAGGACGTTATTCGTATTTTATAAAAATACGTGATGTACTAATTTTATATCGCACAAACGATGCCCCAATCTTAGCTAGGAAGTGTGTGGGTGTGCAAAAACTTGCGCCAGCAGCATAGGAATAGGACATCCAGTAAATAATATAAAAAAAGCTGTACTTATAATATACCATCCATTGGATGTCTTTTTCCTAGCTAGAAAGCGTGAGGTTGTGTCACCTTCGATAGAGATGTATTTTTCCATTTCCGCAATCGAGACATACTTTCGGTTGTGGAAGAAAATGAATACATCCCGGTAGAAGGTGTGACCTCGCAGAAGGTAAGGGATAGAAGGTGTTGGAAGGGGGAGTGGGGACGGCTTGTATACAGCGCCATACGTGTCGCTGGGATGGGAAATGTTGAAAACATAGAATATCATCTTTGTCCAGCCGCTGGTTTCGAAAAGAATCAAAAATATTTTTTAGGACAGTGAACCGTGATGTCTTTTAGGGTTTAGGGGTTTTAGGGTTTAGGGGTTTAAGGTTTTAGGGTTTAAGCGCCATGACGCCCCGCTCCGCTAGGCCAAGGCGCCGCGAATGATGAAAATGGGGGTGGTAGCACAAATGGCACCGCCCCCGTGCCATGAGCGATGAAGCAGGAGTGCACCATGGCCCGCTGTCACCGCGCCGTGAGTAATAAAGTTGAGGTGGTGCCACACGTGGCATCACCAAAGCGCCGCTGACAGCAGACAGGGTTGTCGTGGGGCCCCATCAGTGCACCGATGCACTGATGAAGCGCCACGACGCTCCGGTCCGCAGTCCCAGGCTGTCGTGGAAAAACATGGAAAATAGAATATATTTTGGGACAGCGGACAGGGGTGTCGTTGCGCTTTTTCAGTGCACTAATAAAGCGCCACGCCACCTCGGTCCGCTGTCGTACCAGAAGTTCCTTATAACTTTGCGTATATGTTTGCATTCACGAATATCCGTAGCTCTCGAGGGTCTACGCCTTTCATGACACCTCTTTACAGCTTCTCGTGCATCTAAGTCATTGTGCTCATCTCCCTGTCGCGTTGAAAGAACCCGTTTCAAGCTGTATAGTTTCTGTCCTTTCCCTCCCTCATCCGTCTTCCGTGCACTCTCATATCTCGTTGGAAGTTATCTCCCACCCGTTGCAGTCTCCCGTGCGCTGCCTTCTCCCCTGTGATATCGTCTTCAGTTCGCTGGAATCTCCCGTCCGCTCCGAAAATTCGAATCAAACCCCTGAACATTTCAATACACCCCCTTTCCGTGCTTGCATAAAATGGTTCCACAAAGTACATCGAGTTCTCCGTCACCGGCACCCTTAAGCTGCGATATGGAGGTCGGAAAACTGTATGGATCTGAAGATGAGCTTGTCAGAGTATGCCTTGCAATCCGAGATCATGCGTGGAAAATTCAAGGTGAAGACCGACCAAGGAAGGTGTGACACTGTGAGTTCGTTGATCACATTATCAAGAAACGTAACATCCTACAGCTAGCAAATAATTACTTCAATATTATTGTGAGTCCAGGAAATCCGTCGTTTACTGACAGTGAGCTACGGGTCGTATCGCTGAAGAGTTATTATCGCCAGCTATACCTCTCAACGAGGTTATTTTACATCTCGGACGATGATAGAGACTGGCGTGTAACGGATTTCTGGAATGCTTACACGGAGGTGAACTTTAAAGGAATACCGAAGAATGTGACTTTGACCTAGTTTTTCAATTCCATGAAAATACCTTCGAAGCGAGTGGGACGAGTGGTCCCCCCGTTTGCCACAACCGTTGTCACACATTTCCAAAGGATTCTCTTTCTCTCGCTCATTCAAAAAGTTTCCATGGAAAATAGAGGTGTAGGCCAGAAGAGGAAAAGAGGAGACAAGGGATATCCCACACCTTTTGTGAATGTTCAAATATCAAACAAACTCCAAGTTCAGCGTTTTGGCTTTAGTGTGCAGCTCGTAACGAAGGCATGGGATTGTTTCTCTCAATTACTGAGATTCCCTACAGTGAAGTACGCATGCGTCTTGAAGTGCTTTACGTGGGAAACGGAGGAAGTGTACGGGGAGGAGCGACGGTGCTGGGAAGAGCGTTGAAGGCTGATCATCGGAGGAAATGGAGCAACTGGTAGGTGCGGTGGTGAAGAAATCTACTGCGAACGCACGAGAACAAGACGTTAGTCCCAATAAAAGCATAAGAGCGAAGTGAGGTATACCGAGAAGGTTCTGCCCGGTGGTCGGGAGAGAGATGTCCGTAAAAGAGGCGCAGAAACTGCGCAAGCTTTCCATGAAAAATGTTGCGTGGATGCGATAGTGAAGGGTAAAGAGCTTCGTACGGGTGTTGAGGAAAGAACGATTGCAAGAAGTAGTCCCGGATTCGGTAGTGGGCGTTTAAGAGGAAGAAAGGGAACTAAAGGTGATAGAGTTCCTTTGGATGGAGTACACGAAGAGGTGGAAGGAGAAAAAAAGAGAGTGAGGAGTCAGCTGACGGGGATGGTGGTGCTGGTTCGTGTGACGCCAAATAAAGTGCTAGAATAGAAAAGCATTGGTTTCGCCCAACAGACTACTAACCGGGAGAAGGAAGAAGTGAGTCGCATGCAGCCAATGGCGGAACATGAAACAGGGGAGGGTGGTGAGAGAAGAATAGGGAATTTGGTTGATGGATTGGGGGGTTTTGAAGTTTTGGATTGGGAAGATCAGTGGCGATAACATATGCACGAAAAGGGTGTACGACGTAGAAGTTGTGGATCAACCAAGAGAATTGTCAGAGAGACAGCGGCAGTGGTTGAGAGAGATTTTGAAGGGGAGGACGACGTACAAGCAGAACGGCGTCGGGAAGTGAATGGCGTGGAGAAGGTACCATGAGCACCCCAGATTATGCGTGTAATGCGTAACACCGTTTTTTCTACCGAATGATGTGAAAAACGAAAGTGATGGCGGTCGTGGAGAAAGCGGAGGTAGAAATCGAGGAGATGAAAAAGGATCTACACTGGAACAGGAAGGCAATAAGTAGACTTTAGCGTATTGCTACGATCTGCACTCGTTCAGAGGGTGAATTCGCTTAAGGGACAGTTTGATAATATGAAGAAAGATCACTATACAGTGATAGTGAGTTTGAAGCTGAAGCAGGAAGAGTTGAGACGGCTGAAGGATGAAAACAAACAGCCAAATGTGTTGATCGAGAGTATTTGCGAGGCACTGAAAAGGAAGAAGCGAGGTGGTGGAGAAAAGAAGCTGAGAAGGCGCCGAAAGTATGATACTGCAATGGAAAATTTGTTTTCATGAATTCGCAAGGGCTTCATATGGTAGGATTCTTCATTATGCAAAATTGGAGGCGTCTGAACTTTGTTTCGACACGAGAACGGTTGGTAGAAGCTGGAAAACCAGGAGTGAGACCATAGAAGATTTAGAGAGGAGAGCATATTTGTAGTTGGGGAGAAGGAGATGATGCTTAGGTTTCCATTTCAGATTTCATATGGGATTAGGGCGTACAAAACATCAACGGAGGGTGGAAATGATGTGTTGTTGAAGTATGCGGTCGAGACAGAAATAATGGGAAAGACGTGGGAGACGATAAAAGAAGTGGGGAGAAAACAAGAGTGCGTGGTGTATGTAAGCGCAGAAGAGCGTCTAGGGAAGCATATGAAGCAGACAATAAGCGATGGGATTTGGGATCGAAAGCGGACTGCTCGAGACAGATTATTCTCTTTACTGGGATATGATTTGATTGTGAAGCGGGCGAAGCCCAGCGAGGGGACGGAGCTTGGTGAGGAGTTGAAGAAGCAGATGGACGTGGCTCACAAGAAGCTTATGGGAAGTTAAGAGGTTAAGAGGGTGGAATGAACCAGTTGTACGCGTGGAGAATGAGTAGTTTCGAAGATCTTGCGTACTCTGGGTCTACTGTGCATGCTCCATCGTGGAGCTGTGATGATGAAGACAAGTATTTAAAGAATGGAATGGCGGCGGCAGTGTTAGAGGAGTACATGTATATGGGTGGAACGGTGATGCACCTCGCCAGACTTCATGCGTGGATTGGGTGTCTCGTGAAGACTATGAACGAAGGTGTGCGACGGAGAGAACGAAGCAAGCTCTTGTTTTCTACATTATATGGGAGGTATCTGCCAAGGGCAGTGGAGGGTATATTGGAGGTGGCATGGGAATCGCTGAGGGACGAGCACGGCGAAGAATTTGAGAACGATAGATTTTTATAGGGAGATCCAAGGTGTGTTTCAGGGAATTCCCAGTGAACTGCAACAATTGGGCTGTTGATTTTATCGAGGGAGAAGGTGTATTTGGCGGTGAGGGAGGAATGCTTAATGGAGAATATAACGCGGAGACTTGAAGCGGTTCTTGATTGCTACATAGCAGCCTGCCGCCTGGAGGGAGACCAGTTTCAGTCGTTTGGCTGGGCACTGGGTATAGGTTACGGATGGGGCAGAAGGAGGAGAGAGGAGACGGTAGGATGATTGCAAGGGGGAGGAGGAGAGATAGCTGTGAAATGATGACGAGTTGATATATATTCTTCATCCTATACCTATCTCCAATCTTTCCTCGGGAAAAGGGTGGTAGTGATTGGTTTATGAAAATCCTATGGAATAAGTTTTATGTTGGGGATGGGAAGTATGACCTGGAAGTGGAGTCCCGGTAGAATACGAAGAAACGTTATCGGATGTAAAGTGGGTGGAGATTTGAACTGGATGGGTGGCGTCGTTATGTTTATCGTCTGCTGCACATCGGAGGCATACGCAGTTGAGGGTGATATCGACTTCGTCCCTCGGTGGGACGAGCTCCTTGACCTTTACGAAGGCGAACTCTTTGGAAGATGGAGTTGAAGAAGGAAGTGTGAAGCGAAAAAGGGAGATGCGTTTTGCAGACCCAGACGATTGAGGTGGAGTTGGAGGAGCTGGTGGCTGCGACGAGGACGTGAGGGAACTTTGGGGATTTAGAAGTCCCGAAGGAAGGGGCGGCAAATATTCGTTGGATGAGATAAAATGGGAAGCTCTAGAGCGCGAGCTCGTTTCTCACTTCAATGCAGTGGTCGAGTGATGGTACATGACCACCAGCGACGTAAGCGGAGTTGACTATGGTGATTCGGGTGCGATGTAAAGTGGGGGAGTTCTCCGAAAGTTCTAGGACTTCGAGAAAAAGTTGATGAATAAAGGGAGGGCGTCATTTCCAATTTGTTGAAGGATGGAGAAAGTGTCGGTGGGGTAGAGGTCTTGGAGAGATTTGGGATTGATATTGAAATGAGGATTAGAGTGAAAGAATTTGTGGGCGGTGGTGAGATCAGCGAATGAGATGAGTTTTCCATCACGGACCAAACCGGTTTGGCGGGATTGGATGGGAGAGGCGAGGACAGGAGAGGAGAAAGTGCTAGAAGGGTTGGTTGGAAGGGTGTTTCAATCTTTCGTGGCGTTGGAGTCATGGAGTGCGCGAATGGTTTCTTCATGTGCGGTGGCCCTGGGCTCTGAGGTTTGGAGTAGTGTGACTTGAAAAGGGAGTGGGCGTGTTCAAATATGCCCGCATCGTTGAAGTGGAGGCCTTCGAAGCGGCGAATATATTCGACGATGTGGTCTAGGAAAGGGAAATTTAGGGTGCCAAGGCTGGAAGTGTGGTGTTGGCCATGGAAGAGCACGGCTGTGCGCTTGAAGGAGCGGATTTCGAATTGGAGGTCGGTGAGGCAGGAGTCGGTTCATTCTGGGGAGGTGTTGTACCTCATGGAGAAGAGGAGAGGATCAGAGTACTTCGTGAAAACAGAAGTGGTGGGAGCTGCATCGACTTCGTCACAGCAGCAGTCGAAGAATGCACGGATGAAGGGGAAGAATATGTCGAGTTAGTGGTAATCTTTTGCTTCGAGCATACCACGTACGCCGTTGGTGGTGGTGATACGGGTAAGGGTTTGACCGTTGTCGGAAGAGGAAAAGTCGATGTGGAGTTCTGTGGCTGCGGAGTGCTTTTCGATGACGGCGAAGATGGTGCTCGCGTGTTTGAGGATGGAAGAGCGGACGGAATCGATGGAACTACGGGACATGGAGGAAAGGGGAGTAATGGAGAGTGACTCCGAATTGCATCTCTCAATGACTGCGAGCTTGATGAGCTTGGGATGCCGAGGGGGAAGTTGTGGAGTGGTTCGAAGGGAAAGATGTTGTAAGGGGAGAAGGGAACGGTAATGCTGAAGAGAGCGTAAGACCCGAAGAGGGGGGATTATTTGGCGAGTGAAAGGGAGTAGAGTGATTCAACGGCCTTTCTGTCGGTGTTACGGGCAATTATGTGCTTTCTGAAGAGAAGAACCTTTTCAGTATCTTACAGGGGGGCAGAGTGTGATTTGCGAGCGGCGAAAGTCTTGGTGTGGGATTGAAGAGGCGGATGGAATGTGTAGATGGAGCTCGGAGCATGGGACGGTACATCGGTGGCATGAATGCTGGGGGCGAGTGCCGTGGGAGATGGCGAGAATTTCCTTTGCTTCCAGGATTTCAGCGCAGTAGCTGGTGATGATTGGGTGATAATGGCGGAGCAAGACATTAGCGTCAAGGAAAGGGAAGTCAGTGATGGCGGAGGAGAGAAAAGGGTCGAGAAGGTTGGATATGTCACGCTGGATGAATTGCATTTTGGTAGAGCGGGAGATGCTGGACGAGGTTTGGGGGATGCTATCCTATCTTGAGAAGGGGTGGCCAGATTGAAAGAGGCTGGAAGGTATCCAAAAAAGATGAAGTTGTCAGTGGTTTTCGATCATTTTATTTCGGTCATTTTTGACACCAAAACTAGCATTCCGCTAACATCGAGGCACCTCTTCCTTCTGAACTTCAGTGAAAAAGTCAGTTGTAGGGAGTTCATAAAGCTTTCAGTCAAGCTCCCATGTAGCAATGTACACCTCCGATGCAACCGATGACTCGTCGTCAAATATACGGAGGTACTGGCTCAGTGGGGGGGAGGGTGTAGAACATGGTGGCACACGCCACAAAAAGGGCAACATTCGTAAAAGTCGACTTAAATAATGAATGTTTGTGCCTCATTCCAGGTGTCCATAGAGTCGAAAGAAAACATTCACATTTCATCAACTTTTTGAGGACCTCTCTGGCTCGAATGAAAGAACAAACCATAGATTCGGGAGAAGCAAAACGTGTAGAGGTCATCCTTGTTTGCAAAATAGCGTAGTTGGACACCTTTGTTTGTCCATACACGACATAATACCGTGTTTTTGCTCGGTACCCAGCATTCATTAGCATAAAAATTTGTTTGTAATCCAAGGTTTTGAATCGAGAATAAAGTTTTCTGTGGTTTCTTAGTTCTGTGACGACCTCGGCGACGGTTGACAATACTTTATTTATCCAAGACAGTTGCCCAATATCCTGCATGAGCAGATCTGCTGGATGCGTTGGATTCTGAGAAGGAGTCAACTGTTTAAACCTTTCCAAAACAATCCGTTTGGTTTTCACACAGAAGCTAGTGTTGTTACTGACAATGCCGCACACCCTATTCATACCGCCAAAGTCCTCCGTTGCCTCCGCAACCCTAGGAAAGAAAGTTTTATAAATCCCGCCCTACGTTTTGCAAAAAGTAACAAATGGCGTAGAAAAGCGTTGTTTTTACTGAAGAGATGGCGTAGAAATTTCATGATTTACGCCATTTCATGGCCATTTATAGCATGATATAGACAAAGATTTACGCCATTTTTGACTCTTTTCGTAAATGGCGTACAAACATTGAATAACAGTTAAAACCTCGAATACGAGTGCTGAAAACTTATTTATTCTTTCTACGCCAAATGTAAGAAGTGTCAAAAAGACCGTACCTCTTTGTCTACAGCATGCTCTAAATGGGGGTGAAATGGAGTAAAGCATCAAATTTATACGCCATCTCGTCAATAAAAACAGCGCTTTTCTACGCCTTCTGGTACTTTTTGCAAAACGCAGTGCGCCATTTATAAATTTTTTTCTCGGGCAACTATACGGGCATAATATTCCGACGTGCAATTCTCGGAACCCAAGTAAATTGATCCGGTAAGAACGTTCGTTTCGAGTTTTCCGTCCTAATTATTGACGAAAGAACATTCGCCACAGTTTCGTTGTTGATATCTGTCCAACCGTCAAGTATGAGCGTACCAAAGGCATTTTAAATACCAAAATGAGGAGCATCCTTGAAACAATCCAGCATTGTTCTGTAGTAGGATTCAATATGATTATCGCACATTTCTGATACAGTTGGAATCTCCAAGGCTAATGTAGGGTGAAGTAAGCGACGTATCTGGAAAAATTCATCAAATCTTCTTTGCGGATCAATAGCATAAAGCCGAGCATATGATTCAAAATAAATTTGGTTACGTGGTTAATGAGCTCCGTGCGTTTCTGATTTGAGTCCAGAATATGTTTCTGCACTACTATCCAGTTTTTTCCCGGTAATAACGTTAGAGCGCTGTTCCGATCATCAGTAGTTTCCGCCTTGCTTCAGAAGTGGTGAATTCACACTTTAGCAAATGCTGTCCTAGCAGCGTGGCATTCGGGAATATTGAAACGAGCTGCTTTTTACATTCTTTACACGATAATCAAGCCTTTTCCCTTCCCGACTCTTCCAATATTTAAAAATTTAATAGTTCTTGTATGAAACACTTTCTCTCGTGGCCACGTTTGCGCATTTTACCCCCTGATGCAGACGAAAAATGGCTAGAAGGAGACTCATCTGGTGCGGCCGCCGGTGCTCCGACATGCGCACCGGACGTGAGCGGATTAATTCGGCTATTGTTTTCTTGCCTCGATGACGTCGGTGGAGCTGAAGATGATTGGTTTGTTTGCATGCTTTGCGTCTGGCGGGAACTTAAGGGGTTCGATAATAAGAGGTCGGGCAAATGTTCAGGCGGCAAAGTAGAAAAAGAAGGAACCCAATACAGACGTGTTGAAGTCTTGTAATGATGGGGAACAGTGAACGATCAAGGCATGTCGAAGGAGGGTGATAGAGGCTCACCAGAACCCAGCAAAAACTCGTGCAATCCAATTCCGATCGGTATTTCGTGAGATTTTCACTTGTTCGTCCTCTTTTGTTCATTGGAACAAGTCCAAAGTCATTAATTCTTCATTGCATCAAAATGCAATGTAGATATAATGATTTAACTGTTTTTAAAAAAATTGATTCGTTGAAAATGCATTGAACATTTAAGAAAAAGCCTGCAATGCTGAACATATATAATGAGATGTCAATGACGGAAAGTTTTACCTGGGGTATTGCGCCAGTTTGCCACAGAATATTAAACGCATGTAGCGCCTTGGATTGGTATGATCGCCAAATCAAAGCTGCAGCTTTCCAACACCAGTCCCTTATCAGTGGGGAGCGTAGATGGTGTGTTTCTCATGCAGTGCGGTCTGTATGGCGCCTGAACCTTAACGGTTGGCTTATGTTATAGATGGTTACTTGCAACAGAGATGCGATAAGCAAAACTTACGTATGTCTCGATCGCTGGCTAAAAGGCCTCTATGGTTACATCACAGCTATACCACGTGTGTCTTTTCTCCATGAAAAATGAAAAACCTGAAAACGGTCTAAAAAACCAGGCAGGGCATTGTTACTTACAAAACCTTCGTCTTTTGGTGGTCACGTAGCTCTCTAGGGCAAAGTTTTTCATTTTGCTGTTTCATGAGGTCTAAAGATACATTCGTAAGTTCCGAGCAGTCGATAAGGTCATCCGGGAAGTCTTTAAAGATTCAGATCATAGGAATTTCCATAGAGAAGTTTATCGTACTCCCACCAGCAGAGAGGTTTATGGACACATATACAGACAGTGGTGCAACATCGCACTTCTTTTCCTCCAAGTCTGTATTTTTGATGATGAGTGTTCGGCTTGCAGGATTCGTCCTGGAGCCTGAGTACTTCTGTTGCGCTGGGTTCGGGCTTGGAGGGCACAAGAGAATGGGCACACCCACTGGTTGTCGCCTGTCCGACGTGGGTTGCCTCCACTGTGTGGGAGGTTTTTATGGTGCCCATCTGCCGAGCCAGTTGCTTGCTGACTCAGCAGAAAATGTAGACATCAGTCGTCTACCTGCCTACACTAACGATAGAACTAAACCTAGTTTAGCTAGAACCACCAACGATATATCAGTCTGATGTTCGATAAGCATGAAAGCATATGTAGCACGCGCTGTAGCCCGCATTTGCGTGACATACGCACCGGCAAAGCTGTAGTACCTATATGCGCATAACGAACGCGAGAGTAAGGCAGAGGAATACACATCAGCGCCCCGTCACTGTTTAAGTGAAAGCACAATACAGTGACTTAGATTGATGCAGAAATAGAGCGTTGTCGCTGTGTTCCGTTCTTCGAGATCTCTGTGAGATATTCGTCTACCAGGACTGGCACATCGTCTTCGAGGGAGTCGAGCGCAACCCAGTCAGCTTCATCCTGAGAAAACCCACGCCACTTCACCAAAAGTTCAGTAGAACCGCGCTTTTGCCTAATGTCCTCGAAACGGTCAATTACAAGAAGTTCTCCTTGTTGGTAAGAGAGATGATTCAGAACGTTCTCCGTAACTCCAAAATTCTTGTTGCGGAAGAATTTGAGTCGACGACCATGCGCTTCTTCCTTCTTACCGTCTAACAGAGATTCAATGACGAAAATGTACTCCGAACGACATTCTACGACACGATAGGGCCCCATCCATTTCAGTGCAGGCTTTCGAGACCCTTCACGTTGTAATAGTCCACGTAATACATAGTCCCCGACGTCAAAGTTAACTGCTCGTACATTGGTTTTGCGGTTATGGGATTCGACAGCCTGTTTCCGTTTCTTCGTCGAACGGACTACGACGTCCTTGTGCATGTTCTGTAGTCCTCGTTGTACTGCTTCAATATTCTTCAGCTGCCGGTCACGGATTTGACCTAGCTCGAGAACTTTAACCTTTTCGCCTACTTTTCGTGTGATAGATGCCAATGGAGTGTCCTGTTTGTGTCCAGTGAACACAGTGAGAGGACAGCGGCGGCCAAGGCGGTCCAGGACGGAGTTGTTCAGCGATGATTGAACTACAGGCATTATACTTGGCCAGCAGTTTTGGGGTAGCTGGTACTCAGACAGAAGTGCTCTTACTGCCCGCAGCAGCTCCCGGCACACCACCTCGACTGTTCCGTTCGACCATGGACAGTATGAGAGAGTGAAATGGTGTGAAGATTTTGTAGTAGTCTTCGAATGCCGAACAACTTCATTCTTGAAGTGAGATCCTCCATCGGAAACCCATTGGCGCACGACTCCGAAAGCAGCAAACCATTTGACGAGCGCATCTGCAACGACCTCAGCGGTAGTTTCCTTTGTAGGGATGAGCCACACGTATCCACTGTGGTCATCCTTCAGTACCAATACGTACAAATAGCCATCTTCTGCGTTTGACATATAGCAGAAGTCGAAATGCAGTAACTCATTCGGTTCATCAGCATGTAGAGCGTGGCCAAGAGGGCGTGCAATTACTTTCGAGGTCCGAGTGCAAAGGCAATGCAAACAAGATTGCACGAACATCTTCAATTCTTCATCCATATTCTTCCAGAAGAAATAAGCCTTCACGGTAGCCAATGTTACATTAGAACTTCGGTGTTCACTATGGCCAGTATGCGCTGCAATAGCCAATCGTAGCTTCATGAGTTCGTTGTCTGACGGTATCCAGAGGACATCCTTAGCGTTTCGAACACCATCAGGCGATTTCAGAAAACCTTTCGGAGGTTCTTCACTGCTCTCAGACTGTATCCTCTTGATGTCTTCAACATTTGGCCAATCTAACTTGTCGTCGGTGCCAGGGTCTATTGGTGCCATCAAAAGAGCTCTGGCACGAAGAACTTTTGCAGTACGAACGTGACGAGGAGGATTGACAGCCCACCTTGTCAGCATGTCTGCCCAGACATTGTGCTCCCCTGGTAGATGCTCTATCACATACCGAAACGTGCTGAGCTTGAGAGCCCATCTCATGAGTTTGCTTGCGGTCTGCTTGGAGAAACCTGGGTTTCTGCCAAAAGGGTCGTAGAGGTACACCAGATTTGCATGATCCGTGAAAATGTTCACCTCATGTCCCAGAACGAGGTATTCGAGACGACACATTGCTTCAACGATGGCAAATCCTTCTTTTTCTGGGACGGACCAGTTGATTGCTGACCTTGTGAATGACCCAGAAAGGAAACAAAGCGGCTCATGCCGCTGATTTTCGATTGCTTTGCGGCGATCTTTGCATGGAATCGGGGTGAGGATTGCCGCCCAGTGGGTGTCTGACGCGTCCGTGAAAACGGACAGTTGATGATCTGGCTTGAGGTGAGCACGCTTGACAGATGCAGTCAGTTGTTTCTTGATGTCGGTGAAAGCCGCATCATGTTCGGCGCCCTAGAAAAAGATTTACGCCATTTTTGACACTTTTCATAAATGGCGTACAAAAAATGAATAAGTTTTCAGCACTCGTATTCGAGTTATTAAGTTTTGTTCTATATTTGTACGCCATTTATAGAAAGTGTCAAAAATGACGTAAATCTTTGTCTAAACCATGCTATAAATGGCGGTGACAGGGCGTAAAGCATGGAATTTATACGCCATCTCTTCAATAAAAACAAAAGTTTTCTACGCCATTTGTTACTTTTTGCAAAACGTAGTGCGCCATTTATAAAATTTTTTTTCCTAGGGCCTCTCCTTTCCTCTGCGGCGGTATAACTGGTACGCCCGGCCTGTGGCGCAGAGCCAATAGCTTCTCGTACTACTGGTACGAAGTCGACATCGCAGATATTGAAGGCGTCCAGCAATAAGCGAGATAACAGCTAACGAGATGTACGCAATACCTTCTACGCTTCTCACTACTGCCCCTACAAGCAAAATGACGGTACCATTATGGTACGAAATGCGTCCAAACTCGTATCGGTTTTGCTCTCCGTCTTACAGTACCAAATAAGTACAAAATATGGCCAGCATTGTGCTCCGAATATGTGATCAAAAAATGGCCGTATAAATGCAGCCAGAAACGTACCCATTTATGACCAAAACAGTGACCGAATCAGCGTTTACAATTGTGCCGAGACGTGTACAAAATACTACTTGGAAAAGAACGAAAATAGGACCAGGTGTGTACGACAGGGTTGGACCCGCAAAAGGCCAACTAAGTAGCCCAAAATAGGTACAAAATGTCACCCATATAAGTCCAATTGAAGGCGGAACCAGTAGTACAGCAATACATCTACATATGTCCGGATTATGTACAAATAGTACGGGAATATATCCAAATATGGTCTGCTTAGTAGCCCAAGATGTGTTCCTAGTCGGTACGATTAACGGTCTTTTCGTGCTGCCATAAAACGCTCGCGAATGATACAATGTCAGGACTAGCGTTCACCTTTTTGTAGGGCTGACATTTGGACATTTGCCGACCTTAACATGATCCGAAGCTAATTTCCCAACTGATCCTGGAAATGATCAGAAGTAGACCAGCTCTATGCGGTATTTATAACAAACGTGACGAAAGCTACATGCAAAGACTCAGCCATGGTTTCTTAAAGGGCAGAAGAGTACGATAAGATATATCATGAGGGCTACGAAGAGTGCGAAGCCGTCTAATCCGGTAAGTGAATCCACGAGAGTGCATCTGTATCCGGACCACGGGTGTATCTTCCACATCATGTTCATTCGCGCTGAATGTATGTGTGGCTGTCGCTCGAGAATCGTAGTAGATGTCCTCAGATGGCTGGACCTGCATCGTTCGAAGGAGCCACAGAACCTCTCCCGACACGAACCGTTCCTGCTCGCGGTTTCTTGAAAGGCCGAGCTTTGCGACCACTTGCTGCGTGACCAGAAGCACTGTTTACTCCTTTGTTCGCATGTGGCCGTTTCTTTCCGACTACACTGACTTGCCTTTGAACAACCAAACTGCCTTAATCTTCTTTTCGCGGCTGCGAGCTATACCGCTTTCGAGGTTGTTTCTTCGCCATTGCCTTCTTCTTCGCCGGAGCAGAACTACCGATTACCTTCATCCACCATTCAGGACTTCCACTACCAGCGCTGCACCCCTCTTCACCGCTCTTCGTAAGTAAGGAAGGGTTATTGCCACTATCTCCTTGATTAGCTCCGAGGGATTGCAAAAACTCTTTGCTCAAACCTCCGGCCACGTTGTGCTCACTATGATCATGACCAGGAGCCTTGACATCATCCAAACTTCCATTCGTATGGCCACGTTGAACATGGGTGCTGGTCTGCTGTTGAGGGACAAAGATTTCTGTAGCACGATCATCAAGACTTGAGTTGCTGAGAAACACTTCTCCTTCTACATCGGGCTCATTCGGTACCGGTTGAAAGTTACGCTGATCATGAGATTGGTGAGCGCAAACGTTTGGAAGCTCTTCGCCCTTTTCATTCGATACAGTTTCCTCAAGTTCCGTCTCAGTACGATGTCTCTGGGACGTGTTTGTTGCCTTCTTCGCCTTCATCGCCTTTGCTGCCTCTGCTACCGCCTTCTTGTCTCGCTGCACGGCTTCTTTCACGAGTTCCATAGTAATCCAATTGTTTTGCGCAGCACCCAAGACAGGAAAAGAATCCAATAACCTCCTCTGCAACTGTGAAAGCTGAGAAGAAAACTGAGAGCGTATTGAACGAAATGTGAGCTTTCCTCGCTCTATGTCTAGCTTGTGATACAAGAAGCGACGGACCTCGTCCTTGATCGAGTTTGAAAGAGCCATGTATATTGGATAGTTATCGTCATACGAACCACCTTTCTTCTGCTGCTCCTGATACAAGTGGTTGAAAACTACTCGTGCCGAGAGAAGAGTCCCTGTCGGAAAACCCGGACGATCGGAAGGTTTCATCTTTTGCTTGCAGGATGCGGTAGGAATTCGGACTGAGTTGCGAGGCAGCGCACTGCTCAGATTCTCGTTTATCGAAGAGCCATGGATGTAATCAAGGCGGTTGGAGTTCATGGAAGGTGTGGGCCCACTTTGTGCGCCGCGATCTAGACCTCGGAGGTCTTGTGCAAAGTTTGGTGCAACGTTGGGTCGGTGAGAGTCAATCCTGGTATGGCTTCGGTGGGAATCAGAGTGACGGTGGACAGCACTATCGGCAGTAACACGGGCACGAGCATTCTGCGTAACTCGAGATTCCATCTTTGAAATGCAAATGAAGTTAGTTTTTGACAAAGACTCTAGCATACGAGATGGTACAAAACTTACTTTTGAAACGTCCGCTGCAGAAGACTGGATATTCCAGACCAGTAAACGTCAACTTGATGTCAGAGAGAGGAAGATTGGGTGGAAATGGAGTTGAGCGACGGTTCCGCCAATACAAGGCAGCCGAATAAGGTCTCTGTGGGCCTTCGCGTTCTTTCAGTTGTACATATGGGAGGGAGGAGGGAGTACGTGAGGTGATGAACGGCGAAGCCATGTTTCTTAAATCGCTGGGACATCGGGAAGCCGCTGGGTGAAACGAAAAGTTCCCCAAGCGAAAGAGGATGACAAACTTTCAAGTCCTGAACCGTCGCTCAGCCGTCGAGCTATTCAGTTGGAGCACATACGACACATAAATGGGAAATATTTTCACTTTCCTTCCACTTTTCCAGCGGTCTATAATTTCTGAAAACGGTGAACGGATCAGATAGAATCCATTTCCTGTGACGTGACCCAGACGTGCAGCGGTCTCCATTCTCGCATCCCTCTCCACTATCGATTAAATATCGCTAGTTCAAAGCCGAGCAGCAACTTTCAATCGCAATTGACGACCATGGCCCATCAAACTCGACGAAAGAGATATCGCTGGGAGACTGCTCGAGATTCATTGCGTGAGCAGAATGAGCTCTACGAGTTTTGTCTACCAGTAAACGAACTAGGAAGCATTGCAGTAGATACCTTTCCATCAACACAGCAATACAACCGACGACTCTGATGGCAGCAGTCAAGCAGTGCGTCCCGCCCAGACATATTTGAAGAAGATCCTGATGCGTCTGGTTCTCAGTATCCGGCAGAAAGCGGTGATGGGTTTTCGTCTTTTGATCTATCGCAGCGTTTTGCTAATGTACCCAATAGGATACATGGTACTGTTCTTAGAATGTCTACGTCCAGTTCAGGTTCAGCTGTATGTGGTGAAGGCGAAGAAAAAATCGAAGATGGGAGAGAAGACGAATCATGTAGTGTCTTGGTGAAAGAAAGTTGTAGTACTCAATCAATTTCTCCATCGTCAATCATTGATTCTCTAGAACTTGGTTCTTCATTCCTTTCACCTCTGGAATCCATCGATTGTGACAAGACTCGTATCCAGATCGAGTTTGAGCGTCTAATTGACTTCATATTCAGTGCTGAGATATCCAATACCTCCCAAAGTGCAGTACAACGTTTGCTGCAAACCAGACCAGTTTCGTCATCCTTTTCTTAGAGATCTTTGATTGCCTACTCCATCAAACTCTCTTTGCTGGAAAAGTCAAGCGTTGTCATGTGTCCGAATGGACATCTTGCTAGAACTGGAGTTCTTAGAAACGCTCAAGTATGCCCAACATGTAACCTCTCTTTACGGAGAGGGGAAAAGAAGTTCTGGTATCTGACACCATCCTCGGCTCTAACAGGTCTCTGCAATTCAAATGCTTCCTTCACGCACATCATGGATGAATGTCGAAAGGCAAAACAATTCTTGCTGAAGCAAACGTCGGAGTTTCCACCACATGACTACTACCACGGGGAGCTTTTTTTCCGACTGCATGCAGATAAAATGCTAAGTTGGAACGAGTCAGAAGAAGTTCTTATCTTTCTTTCATTATCAACTGACGGGTTTGAATGTGGGAGGGATCGAACTGGCAACGCAGTCTCCACATGGCCAATTGTGTCATCAGTTTTGAACTTTCCAGTGTCGGAACGGAGCAAAGCATCGAACATGATCATCCACGCAATCATACCAGGCACGCACGAGTCCAAGTATTTCGAGACGTTTCTAGAGCCACTGCTTAAGGATTTGAAGATGTTAGAGGAGGGCATCCGGGTTCCCTGCAGTGATGGGAGAGTAAGAACTCTCAAGGCCTTTCTTATGTATTTCACAGCAGACTGGCCAGCCGCATCCAAGGTTCTTGGGTATGCCGGCCATAATGAAAGCCTGTTTTGTCGGTACTGTTGTAAAGAGAAAACGTATTTCAAGAATCTGAAAACGTCGTATGCAGTACCTGAAAGGACTGTGAAAGAGTATAATGATGCCCTTCGAGGAAGTGAAAGGAACAGAGTCCAAAATTTGGTAGAACAAGAATTTGTACTGAAGAGAAGCCATGGAATAGTTCAGGATGTGTGGCGCAAGCTCAGCAAAAAGAGTCTGAATGCATCATCGAGAAAGCAGATATCCAAAGAAACCGGCATCAGAAAGAAACCATCATTGTCCCTCTTACATTTTGGACTTTGTTTCATCTTTTCCGTACGACGTCATGCACTTGGTACTTCTAGGGTGGGTAAAGCAGATCCTCAATCTCATAACTGGATCGCACGCAAGACATAAGGAAGGAGCTTTACCGGACTACTGCATTCCGCCAGATACGATGATTGAGATAAATCAAGCAATGTCCAAACCATCTAAAGGAATACCAACCTGCTGGGGGCGATCCCCCTTTTCGTTGGAAAGTCTCGCCAAGTACAAAGCAGAAGATCTAAAACGGCATTCAGAGTTGTATCTTACTCCTTTCTTGCATTATTACAAAGTAGATAAGAAAATCGTCCGGATCTGGACACTCACTTCTCGAATGGTCAAGCTGAGTTTTGGTTATGACTGTTCACATGAAAGGATATCATATCTCCGTGAAACTGTTGACGAGATGTACGCCAGGTTTGTGGAATTGGTTTATGATTCGAAATCACAAGCGTTTTGCTTCACTCCAAGTACTCATGCTATTCTTCATATTCCAGAAATTCTTCGGGACTGCGGACCATTACCATCATGCTCACAATTCGTAGTAGAACGGCTTCTTGGCCAAATTGGCAAACGTGTTCAGAACAGTCCACACCTTTCTGCTCATATCTTCCACAAGAACTTTCGACTTTTAGCGTTACGTCTTTCGAACGATGGCCAAACCCCCACCAATTTTCCCGGCACACAAAAGATTCAACAGTTTAGTTCGACTAGGAAACCTTCCGAAAGTATAGTATCAGAAGTAGGAGTTAATGCCTACTGTAACGGGCCAGGTTGCAGTCCACCTTCAAACTGGCTTTCGCACGAGCGAAAAAGATGCATAGGAGAGTTTGTACGACAAAACTTTCCTGCACAAACCAGGTTCAGCATAGATCGAGCTAGGGAGTATGGAAGTACCATGATCATGGAACAAAATGGAGCGCTTTCGATAGAGACTTTCGACGCGTTTCGAACCCGAGCTTCCAAGCAGAAAAACTGTCGCCAGAAGCACCTCATTGCAGCTCATTTCATTGGAGACAACGGTACTCAAAATTCCCATTCCTCTACGCTTCATTCACAGTATGATATCGATCGCAGAACAGAAAGAGACTTGTACTACGGGAGTGTGAGAAAGATTTTTGAGGTCGTACTTAGTACTGATACAAACGGTGAAAAGAAAACAATAACCATCGTTATTGCTGACTTTCTCTGGCATTATGACATAATTGAGGATTCACAATACGCCCTACGTTATACTGAAGGGAGGCAGGTAACCAGCGCTTCAACCGAGATTGTTCAAGTTATCAACCGAAGTATCGGGATAGTTGATTTGTCAGGTCGTCGATATTTTCTTGATAAAGGATGGAGTCAACGTGGGGAGAGAACCGAGCCCTTCGAAGAAACTCTAAGAGGAGTCAAGAAAGTTTTCCCGATAAGATAAGCACAATCACAACAGTTACGCAACCACATATGGACCATTTCACCAATATCTGAATGCCGTCTGCCATGTATCCTAATGGAAGAGAATGGGCAGTATAATCGTTGCTCTGCCAGGACCTCTCTGTCGTAGATTTGGACACCTCGTTCTAGTGCTGGTACTAACCAACAATGAAACTTGATGAGCAATGGAAGATGTTCTCAGCATTCCCAATGGGAGCTTCCACTCGAGGAATAGGCAATCTCAACAAGCTTTCTCGGCAGTCTGGCACATATTACTGGGCTTCACACTCGTCTCGACCCCGTTCTAGTGCTCCAAGATATCCTGGCAGGGAAAATGTGCCCATGCGGGAACGTCTGCCATTCCTGCCGACACATTGCGGCACCAATAAATCTCAACTTCTTAAATACGATGCAACGCGGGGTACAGGAATCTAAACGTGGCACGAGGCAGCCGCATACTACAATATGAGTTTCTTATTCACTATACACGGCGGCCACATCCATGGAGAAGGAGATCGATGGCAGCTGAGAGTCGTCCTGAACGTAGCGACAGAGAGAGTGTGGTTCCAAGATCACATGGATCACCAATGGAGCGCCATTATACACGCAGCTGAACACAACTTTGACGAGCTCGGAAACTTTGGTGTGACAGCAAATCATTCAGCACATGATTGTGCTGCGCCCAGAGTTAGATTTCAGACAGCGTGGGCAGTTGAGATATGAGCATATCGATGGGTACACATGATGTCTTCGGCCTCGCCTCTGGTACCAAAGATGAACAAAATAGGCGCATTGTGCGACATCTGAGCTCGTAAAGGATCACACAGATGGTAGATTTGATCATGGTCAGGCTCTACAACGAGGTCGGACACCAACAGCTTGTAGTAGAGGGTAAGAACTGCAGATTTGAGCACCAGCAGCTTATTGAGCAAGCGCTGGGCGGTGATTACCTCGCTTGGACCGCCTCCAGCTGGGTCTGATGATAGAAGAGCGTGCGTTGAATGGCAAGGAGAAAGCAAGAATGTAGAAGAGCGGAAGCAGTAAGCTGAGCAATACCTATCGCAATCTTGAAATTCCAACTGTACCATTGTACCCTTGTAAGTGGAGCTCACAGGGGGCTCCAATAAAAACGGTACATGTAATGGCTCTGCTGTTCCTCGGATAACCCTACAGGTATTCATTACTCTGTAAAGCACCTTGTAACATGCCACAGGTTTGTGGCATGTTACACGGCCTTTCCCACATATAATCCCCTCGGCATACGGAGAGATTCCGTCAAAAAACATGCCGGTGTGGTCATAACAGACCGTCTTCAGCTCGGCGATATGTCTGGTAGGTATCGGGAGATTACTCTTCCAGACGATTCGAACTGCTCTTTGAAGAAATTAATGGTACCATGCACGACCAAGTTCATATCTATAAAAGAGTCATATGCCCCAGACACGCATCGAAATGTTGAACATATACACTTTGTGAGGGGAAGGAAAGATAATCTGGCAAAGCCAACCTCGACGCCCCGTGCCTCTAGTGATTCATTGAGGAAAAAAATCTGGCGCGAATGTGAACAGAACCGGAAAAGAGAAAATAGAAGCCAACGGAGGCGATATAAGATCGAGCGTGTTTCCGAATCATCGGCAACGAAAAAGAAGCGTCTTGACAGGCGACATGCGTGGTATGCGGAATACGCTAAGAGAAAAAGAGAATTACGATCAAACAATAGTTGCTCTGAGAACAACTCGATCATAAATACAAGCAGCTCATCCCACTATACACCCTCTCCCGTGCCAAGTACTGTTGAGGTATTATCAGGTGATGGTGAATTTTCCAACTCCTCTCCGGTTCTTTCAGGCCATTTGATGAGCACGAGCGAGGAATCAAGGAACCATGATGAGCTCAAAACTACGGTCTCAAGCAAGCATTTGGAACACGCCAATTATGTGTATGAATTGCAAGTCCAGGAAAGGCTTGTGCGTGTATATAACCACTTCTTGACACCAGCAAAGACCACACCGGCATCCGATGATATAGTCATTCGTGTTACACATGATTTTGATCTTGCCACTATTGTAAGAACATCAGAAGTTTGGATTTCGGATTCCGAACATGTAACCAGTGGATTAAAATCTCCTCCAAAGGCCCGCGCCGCAAAATCAGCATCACCGCATCCAGTGCGGGGAATGAAGTGCCCTAGAAAATCCATTCCTCCACCACACAAACTCCAGTGATATGGGGAGTAGATGGATTATAAAACTCAATGGTGTGTATCCTACATCGCCATACTTTCCCTCCTGGCTACGTGTCTTTTTCGTGTATCTTGAACAACAACATAAGATGGGTACCGTACAGAAAAACCACACTTCTGCCTCATTACATAGTGGAACTGCCTTCCTTTCTCACAACCATTCATTAAAATTGTTGTAGCTGCCAATACCATCTGCTCGTTTGGCCCCCATCTTGAAACAAGAAGCAGCGCCCTGCTATGAAAAGTGAAAAAAAGCATCAGGCTTCTCTCCCAACAGTAGCCTTAACAATTTGTCATGCTCATGTGCCACGTCCAAATACACAAAAGGCATATCCCTTCCAGACACGCTCTTTCAGATTAGCAGACCCTCACTCATGCTTCGGATGGGCGTTAACAACACTATATAACTCCAGATTAAACTTGGGGCGTGACAGATTGTCGACAATGATGAAATCATGGCCCATCACACTGAAGTGCTAAGTTGTAGCCCAGTCACACAATCCATTACCTTAAAACACGATGATCTCCTTCCTCTCCACAAATTTCACGCCCATAAGTCGACGCGGATATAAACAACGAAAGCGCACCATCTCGTACGGAGCATCGACGTAATGATACAAGCGGTGCATGAATGCGTATGCCACAGAACAACGAGCGCGATTGAGACCCACAAAACATAGATGACGAAACAGAAGTGACGAAAACCATGTGTGAAACAAACCACAGCGAGGAACAGTAATGAAGGAACAGTAATGACGAAGGTAGTGCGTTTGGCTCCACGGTCGTAGAGCTCGGCTCTAAAACGTTGAGCATTCGAAGCGCACACGCGACTCACGGCTGCTGCGAGGCGTGCAAAGCGGCGGTAGGTGATGGCGCAGCAGCATATATTACTCTTGGCGCGACTCAATATGGCTTCCATGTGCATCGCCGGGATGTGAAAACGGCTGATTGGAGCGATTGGAGATGAGTTCGATTTGATGCATGGCAATTCCAAACTTGCCGTCTCGTGTACGGCTTCTCCGAAACCCATCATGATGCGATGGTCTTTTCTACGCTCAAATCCCCACAGGCAGTGTATGTAGGAAGAGTATCGGTAGAGATACACAGCTTGATCTACTCGCCTTCTCGTCGAACTCTACAGCGTCCTTGAGCCCTCTTTGCTCGTTAGACTTTGCTTTGACTTCTTTAAAACAGATCTTTGCGCAGCGCCATAGACGTCTCACGTACTATCAGCACGTGTGCTATTACCTGCGTCGGCAGTAACTGCACGCATTGTGGAGCTGCGCTGCCGCTCGCCGCGCGCGTTGCCTCTCGCTGCTAGGGTCCAAACTGATGCCGTCGTACTTAGCGTAGCGCGCGTTGTCGTCAGTGTGTGTACGAAGTGCATCGTTGATCGCTCGGGATAGAAGTACACGTTCGTCAACGCCAGCGAAGCGTTTTCGAATCGTTTGGTCACATGCTCGTTCCAGACATTCATCAGCGAACAGCTAAGCAGGCTCAGTAGCAGCGCGTCTTATACGTAAGCGTGGGGGTGAACTCGACCTTTCCACTAATCAAAGTGCGCCACAATCATATTCAACATCGTACGAACATCAGTATCCATGGGGAAACAGTAGACGTGAGCCCGCGCACAAATTACAGCATGAGCGCGCTTATCACAGCAGCGTCGCTATTTAAGAGCTTAGTAGAGCACGGGTCACCCAAACCACCACCAGAATACGAGTGCCTTGTTGAAGCAGTAAAGCGCGCCCAGCGCCAGCATATGGCAGCCCAGCCTGTAGGTGCTCTCCTCTCGCACGCAAGCGTACACGGCTCGCACGCTGCGCCGATAGCAACAGATGAACGCCGTGCTTAGTGCTAACTTGATTAGCTGTCCCAGCGCCAGCGAAATCTGCGACGAGAACGTGTACTAGCCGCCCCTGTGCGCCAGCTTCAGCCCCACCAATGCAAAACAGCTGCATGCGTACCAGATATGGTACGACACCAGCTTCACGCGCACGCCGTAATCCACGCGTTCCACCGATTATAGCCGCCCACGCGAGGGCGACGGCGACAGTGACGACCGCGTCATGTCGTCGGCAATGGCGGCAATGTTGCGCATGTGCTCGCCGCCACCATCCGCACGCTCAGCCCGCGGTATGCTTGACCATCTGTTCTGCGGCGCGCGTGCGCATCGCATCTACGCTTGCGGTGTAGCCCGCGGATAATCGGTGGTACGGCGGCGCGTATCGTGGAGACAGTCGAACCGCTGAATGCGCGGAGGGCATGCGGAGGCGCGCATGGTGGCTGCAGGTAAACGACAAAGTGCGCGCGGCAGCCCGCTGACGGCGTTGGTCGAACGGCGGAGTGCGGGAGGCAGCGCACAAGGCGGCGACGGTTGAGCGACAGAGTGCGCGCGTCGGCGCCCATGGTGGCGGCAGTCGAACGTTAAATTGCAAGCGGCAGCCCGCATGGCCGTGGTGGTCCAACGACGGAGTACGAGCGGCGGCGCGCATGGAGGCAGCGTTCTAGCGGCAGAGTGCGCGCAGCGGGCGCAGCGATGAGCATGACTGGGGCGGTCGAGCGGCAGCGTGCTTTCGGCGCGCACGACGTCCTCGGCGTGAGCAGCGGGCTGAGCATGCAGACTGTGCCAAGTTTGCGCTCTGCACTGCAGAGGCGCCCACGTATTGATATTGGCCACGCGCTTTCTTTGCCGGGCGCAGCAGATGTAATGGGTGGCGGCGCCCGTTCCAAAATCTGCCAAATTGCTAGTTATGAGAGATTGCATCGCCGCGATCTGGCGCGTGCAATTGAGTCAGGCGCTCATTAATTTCCGAGCCGGAGCCACGCCGCGCCACACGTGGCCACACACGTGGCAAGCTAGTCTTTCGTTCCGTGGATTCGTGCTTGCTCGCACGACTGCGTACTGTTTGAACGCAGTGATGCTACGAATTGCATGCAGCGCCTTCGCGATCCACCTCCAGAGCCACCGCGCCACGTCACCGTTTCCATTCGACGCCTCTTTTCTATTTTCACAAAGCGCTTTGGTACAGATGAGCGCCACCTTCTTCATCTTTGGCTCCGCCACTGTCGGAGGATGCCTGTCCCCCAACCCCGGCTTTAACCACCACATTTTAAAGCTGACACAATGGGCGCGTTTTGCTCAGATTATCTCCAAGGTTTCACTTGACCTCATGTCTGTTTGCTCGTGAATGATTGTGAGCTCGCCACATGGCTGCGCCACACCACGAGCTGGTTTGATTCTCGCTCGTCGAGAGCAGCCGTAAGTTTCCTTACTTAAAAGCCCTTTACCCCCGTCCATGCTTTCTCCCAGGCTCGGAAGCTCACAGTAACCTGCAGCACGCTGCAATCCTCTCGACGAGATTGAGAACAACTTGGGACAAATCATTCCTCTTCATCATGTGAATCGCCATCGTCGTGTCATTCTTGGTTGTTCTGGCATGCACCTTCGCTCCAGGCAGTGACAAACTACTTCGCCATTCAATGTGGTTCAGAGGGGCCCAGATGCATTCCGTGGACAGCCGGATCCTCACGGGTATGTATTCCGTACAGATGGATGAGTGTTCAACCGCAATCGTGCCGACAAGCTGCTTGTAAGTACTGAAACGTTGGAAGTCGTCGTTTTGATGTGTCTATGTGCCGTCGACTGGCAATATTCAAGAACTGTTTCAATTTCGTCGCTCCTACACGACAGGCCCCTACGCCAGCTCCCCCTGTACCATGACTGAGCCCTGCTGCACCTGCTCCGCCTGTGCTGAGACCTAGTGCCTCTTGTGCCTACAGAGTACAGGGCGATAAGGGTTTCGTTCCCGCATGGAGTCTGCCAGGTGCGCCTGGCTGGAACAAGAACGGTGACGGGTCGATGAGTTACAAGCCGGGTGGCAGTGGTGGCATTGACCGACAAGGCTCGATAAAGGTGTGCATCAACATCAACGTAAAGACTGGCCGCCAGTACTACTTCACTAACGGAACGCGGCGGAATATAGCGCACGTTTTTGACTCAGAAAGTGTACGTGTAGACACCAATGGGTAAACAGCTGAGGCAAACTGTCCATGAAAACGACAGGCCTATGACCTACACTTAGTGTCACTGTACATCTTAACTTCAAACGGAAGTACGAAGGTCTGCACCCTACGCAATTTAACAGCGAACTGGGACTGGTTCGAACCGCTCAGGGACTTACGCCGCATATGAAAGAATATATCATACGCTGTACAGATTCCACGTTCACTCTAGACCGAAGAACGTCTTGCCGTATCACGCTAGGGGTATTGTGCAGTCGTTTGTGTAATGTCAAACCGTATATGTGCTTTATGTGAACCTATAGGCCCGATGGCCCGCAGCAAGAAGACGCTGTCGAAGGCTGTTTAGGTACGCATCATGGCGGTAGGCGAACGCAGACAGGGCAATAAACAGCACAACAGGCCGCAAGCGAGGAAATTCTGTCAGGGACTTCTAAGATTCGTTGCCGTCCAGTATAGTAAATTCTGAAGCCGCAGAGTCCTGAATTATGGAGTATTACGCAGCCCGGAGGAGGTGTGAGAGTCCGTTCGCCAAAATGAACTGGATCGCTTGCAGCAGCCGAATGCTTCGGAGTACGACGGACTGCAACGGCCACTAAACGCCACGTTGGGAACGGATGCAGATTTATAATCCTTAGAAGAAACGATGCATGGAGAGCACACTGCCCCCTGATGTCGAACAGTCTAGCACAGAAGAACTTTCTGCAGTAGCGAGAAGCTGTGCGGGATGGCGTCCAGAAGACGCTGGACTGCATGCAGGGGCGAAGAGCTGTAGAGTCCAGTGAACTGCAGGCAGCAGACGGGACCCACGACTTTCTTTGCTCAACGTTGGCAGTACTTCGTGGTAGAGGACATCGCGGTGGTCACGACAGAAAGCCATTTGAAGGCCCTGAGACTTCAAGGTGTGGCAATGGCTACCCGAGGAGTTCCGCAAGAATTGAAGGCCGTGATGGTCCACGATTTTTCTTCAATGGCTTCTTAAGCCAGCGGAAATAGCGGAGCTGCAGCAGGAAATTCTGCACGCTAACCCGGCGGAGAAGTATCACCATGCTACACTGAGAGCATCCAGGAGCGGGAACCGGTCGTGAAGATATCGTATACATCATCAGTTGCATCGGTAGCCATGGCTTGTCCCCGCTGGTGCGGAACAGGTTTGAAGCAGTTGAATGGGAAACAGTAGTCGTGCCTACGCTGCAGAAATTCAACGGGAGCTGGTTGGATGTGAAGCATCAGCTTTTCCGATGCCAGAGTTGCTAACAGCTCAGAAGGTGCTGAATGGAAATCAAAAACCCTACCCTCTACGAAGACGTAGACAGTTTTACATGGAATTGCATCGAACAACTTTACACAGCTGGATACGAAGCAAGATTCGTCAAGTTAAGAAGGGATGCAGCAATCGGATAGAAGTTTGGTTGGTTTCACATTCTGGTTTGGATCCCGTGGCAAAGCGTACCCGCCGGCAAGATGCTGACGGCGTGCGCTGACGAGGAATGCAGAATGGAATAGTTGATCGCCGATAACAGGCAACTTAAAACCTTATGGTAAAATGAAGCCACCAATCACTTTCAAGTACAAAGAAATGGGGGAAAGCACGTAGCAGTTCAGTGCAGGAAAATGTGCTGCCCACCATTACTGCTCTTTCTTGAATGACAAATACTTGGGAAGAATTTCTCATGGAGGCAGTGTTGACCGACCTGAAAAAGTCGTCAGATCAGCAGTGGAAGCGCGATAGGTGCTACGCAGCTAGCGTTGTAGCGCTCAACTGGGAAATACAACCCTTGCAGGTTTGAATGCAGACTCAACCCATCTGCCACCAACAAACGTAGGTGGCAGAGATTCCCTACTTTATAAAGAATTCCAGAATCTCAACAGGAGATCTGGGGGCATCCGCATGCAACGGCGGACTCTCTCTGGTGCCCAATCACTCGCCTTCGTCTATCTTCTTTCTCACAGCGCGAGAGCGCGGCAAATCGAGCCAAGACGGACCCACAGTACCTTGGTGGGATACTTTGGATCGTTCTGATTGTTCTTGTTGCAAGTGAACAAGTCGGGCCAGGGAGATGGGTTCATGAGTGTGCAATTCCAAGCTTACTTGAAGGGAAACAAGTTTAAAGAATCTGGCCCTTGCAAAAGATCGTATCTTAGGCGTTTATGGGAGAGCATCAAATAGATATTCCAGTGCTCAAAGCAGATCCATAGAAAGGGCAAGTGGGACTTTTCATGGTTTCCGTGGATCATCAATTGGAGAAGGGCTTTGTACTACAGATGAAACATGGTAGAAACGAAAATATTAGCGGTTATCTATGTGCTAGTGAACCCGGCAAAGATATTGTTGGTCAACGCATTGATGGTTATGTTTATTGCTGGATTGTGCTACGTAGTGCGGTATCGCAAGCAGTTGCACATCAAGGAGGCCTTGAAGGCACACCTACGGGTGGAAGCATAATGTTCTTTGCATTTGAATTGAGTATGCTGCCTACAATGGTGGTGTATCGGTCTCGTCCAGTGTATCGGTCTTTACCGTCGTAATAACTCACGAAGGTGCAAGACTTACGCATCGGTATCTAGGGACCGCTACACGGTACTCTCGGTAACCAAGGGTAGATAGCATGGTTGCACCAGCTTTGTGCTTCGAAAACCCTCAGGTTTTCTACTACTACCGGTACCGTGTACATTTATAGATGGCATGAAGGCCAACAAGTTCTATTGTGGAACAAGAGATTACCAAAACGACAGAATTGAGCATCGCCTAGCTGGTGCAGGGTTCAAGAAAAAGGCATTTAGCTATCACGCACTTCTAAATGCGGATGTTTGCATTTTGTCGAAGAGTTTATACCTCCCAGAGCCCCAATCCAGGCTGAATCAAAGCTTTTGGAAGTACGTTCAATTGCGCAAACGCCCTTGAGAAACTCAGGTTGGCTTTCTGTGTTCCTCGCCAACTCTATTGACATGGAAGAGGAAGAAATAGCCGTTTCCAGTCAGCTAGCTTTTTTTGATGAAGCGAAAGGCGGTGATGCTGTCTTCATCACACAACGACGAGAGGAACGCGATCGGATTTTGAGAAACGTCCCACGATGGCTGCCACTGCGGAGTAAAGACCAATCAAAAGGCTCAGGGTCGAAATCGATTACCTTGAAAAACAGGGCCGTACTGAAGATGCTCCTTTTTATCAGCCTCCCACGCGTTTGAAAGCCTCTTCATATCACAGAAATTCAGAACACATCCGTTACCTCCCCCGACCAATTACGTTCATACTTCAGGATAAGGATTCCCTTCATCTTTCAGTTCATTCCAACCATCAGATTAGTGCAACCCAAAGCGCTTCAGATTGGGGCGAAGGCAGGCCGAAAATGGCTTCGTGGGCGTGGCGCCGTGGGCGGGGTGATGTAGAGGAAGGTTGAGCAACGGCAAAAGGACATCTCTGCGGCTACGTGGAACTCATATCGACAATGTTTGCAACACGTGCCATGGTCCGGACCACTGCAGGACACTATCAGTCATCATAAATATATTTCAAAAAATCGGCCCCTGCCACATGGCCTTGTGCCGGACTCATTTCGATCCCTCCCGTATGCAATTGGCCACTGTACGCTCCATTACAGATACGGAATGGTCCACTTTTGATGCTTGTAGGGTGCGCGAAGCCCTGGAACTGTCGGTCACACACCCACTTGCGGCGCACGACCTTAGGTATCCAATTTCTACTCTATGTCAATATCCAGCCAACTAATTGTTTTCAGAGAAAATTCAAAACTCTTCATTTTTCCTTCAGTGCCATTGCTTAGTAGAACCCACGTGGCTCCGAAAATACTACAATTTCTCACTTTCCATGCCTTGTCTAACCCCATTTCTCTCATAAACACAATCTTCAACCTTATCTCCTGTGATGCTTTTATGCCCTTTTCTTCAATTATTCATTCATAAACCTCTTCTTCTCACTTAGAGATTGAACGGAATTGGTGTACTGTAAAGGGGTTTGTTCTCTTTTAAACATTCGTAGGAATTCTTCTTATTTGTTACAGTGAAGTACTACCTATATCAGTGGGAATAGTATAGTAGTCAATAAAATTGTATCGATTAAGAAAACTCGACTTGCATTGATTAGAGTCGTATTTATAAGTAGCAGGTTCTACTTACAACCCATGGAGATCTACTGCTGGTAAGGCTTAAATGCTATTACTCAGCGGAGTAATACCATTTAAGCATTCCCTGCAGTAGGTGATCAATATTCTTCCCAATCTTAGCACCCTGGTTATACCTACGTTCTCTCACATGTTTCTATGAAATATATGCAATTAGATAAAGGACAGACTGAAGACCATCATTCCGCGAGAATCCTGTTAAGAGTTGAGCTCAAGACATCACTGGTGCTTGGTTCACCGCTTTTATTGAAACAACCAGCAGTGCAGCACGTAAAGAGAAACAAGACTACTTTTGATGGGCTCGCGATATCTGAGGGACAACCGAACACACCAAATCCGGTGATTCAATATTTAGCGCATTTTGCTTTCTTAAACTCGGGTGGCGCATAAAGGCAACCGACCTGCGTAAGCTACTGAAGCATGTAATACAGCGTCGGTGTTATCAGAATGCTAGTTTTACTGTCAAAAATGACCGAATCAAAATGATCGAAAAACCGTTTAATTTATCCGTATTTGGATGTGCTTAATTTCCGTAAATATTTCGACATTTCTACTTCTGCTCGTTTGTAAGGAAAGAATCATTCACGATTATTTCCATCATTGCTAGTTTGGATGGAAGAAGAACTAGGATGTTACTTCCGTTCATGCTAGTTTCCGAACCCAATGTAAGTGTGTAAGTGGGGGGAATTAGAACTTTACTGCGCCGAATAGGGATATATATCCCTAAATAGGGATATATATACATAGATAGCTGCTTATGAAATACGATTAGAAGAATACAAACTCCTCGAATAGAAACTCTCAATAGAGATACAGCCCATCTATTCAACAACTCTCACATCAGATATCCGCCGTTTATTCTCTCACTTTTGAAACGCCTTCGCATCACGTGGCACCTCCCCCATCACTCCGTCCTACTCTCCGTGCGCCATATTTAGCTTACCGCTACGTAACCTCCTCTCCACCAACAGTACCACACCGGTCGCCGCCATGCCTAGTTGCTGCTTTGAAGGCTGCTCCTTCTTCGCTCGCACCCTCCCCGCCATTCAAAGGCACCAAAGAAGACGCCCCAACTGTATCACCGCCAGCAATCGTATCCTCTCCATGGCGGCAACGTCCCTTACTTTCCCCCACGCACAAAACGTCACAAGTCCACACCCCAACTCCCATCACCAACCCCACCTCCTCTCGCCAATCGTTCTTCTGATAACGTCCCCATCGCCGACGGCGACTCCTACTACCAGCAACAGCTCTCCCTCTCCCTCCATCTCCAAGAAGCCTACCATATCGTAGGCATCCCCGTCTGCTCCCTCTCCCCCTTCGTACCTACTCCACCGCCCCACTCCTTCCCTCTCCCCAACAACCCCCACCTCGAACTAATGTTCCTCTGCATTTCTTCCATCGCTTCCACCCTAGGTTACCGCAAGGCAGACGAACTCATCTCTCTCCTCCACGACCTTGCCGTCTTCAATTGAGCCTTCCACAACGCCATCCCCTCCGCCTGCCAGTGTCTCAAACTTCAAACCGACCTTTTCCAACACCGAATCACCAACATCGGTTACACACCTACCACCCTCCACGACCCACAGCACCTCTTCAAACCCACCTTCTTCCGAAAGGGTGCTATCGAAATCCTGAAAGGACAACTCGCCCTCGAACACTCCGACAACACCTTCTTCCACCACATCCCCCACACAACCTCCTCCGGCTCTCCCACTTTCGCTCACCCCACGGCTTCCTCCCTCGGAAAAGAAGCTGTTCCAGCCTTCGACCACGCAATCATGCAACCCCTCAATAAATACTGCATCTGGCACACCCCTGAGAACACCGGTATCGACTTCTTCATCGGCTTTGTCAAAGTATACTGCGACAAGTCTTCCACCTCCATGAAATCCTCTTCCATCACCTCCTACCCCCCTCACATCGCCCTCCTCAACTTCTCAGCTTCGTTCCGTCACAATTTTTTCAGCGAAAACCTGACCCTTCTCGGATACCTCACTCAATCTTGCTACCGCTTCTCAAGACCCCAATTGCATCCCCCAAACCTCTTCCAGCATCTCCCGCTCTACCAAAATGCAACTCACCCAGCGTGCCATTTCCAACCTTCTTGACCAATTCCTCTCCTCCCCTCTCACCTGCTTCCCCTTCCATCACGTTAATGGCGTGCTCGGCCATTGTCACCCAATCATTGCCAGCTACTGCGCAGACATCCAAGAAACAAAGGACATTCTAGCAATCTCCTACAGCACCCGCCCCCAGCATTCATGCCAACGATGTACCGTCCCATGCTCCGAGCTCCATCTACGCATTCCATCTCCCTCTTCAATCCCAGATCAAAATTCTCGTTGCTCGCAAATTACACTTTGCCCTCCTGTAAGATGCTGAAAATGTTCTTCTCTCCAGAAAGCTCATAATCGCCCGTAACGATCAGGAAACGCCCGTTGAATCACTCCACTTCCTTTCCCTCGCAAAATATCCTCCCTCTTTGAGTCTTACCCTCTCCTCAACATTACCGTTCTCTTCTCCCCTTAAAACATCTTCCCCTTCGAACCACTTTATAACTTCCACCTCGGCATCTCCAAGCTCATCAAGCTCGCAGTCATTGAGAGATGCAAGTCAGAATCGCTCTTCACTACTCCTTTTTCCTCCATGTCCCATAGTTCTTTCGACTCCGTCCACTCTTCCATTCTCGAAAACGCAAGCACCATCTTCGCCGTCATCGAAAACCACCCCGCAGCCACAGGACTCCACATCGACTGTTTTTCTTCCGAAAACGGTCAGACCCTTCAACTTATATTCAACACCAAAGGCCTACGTGGTATGCTCGAAGGAAAAGACTACTAATCACTCGATATAGTCTTCCCCTTCATCGGCGCCTTCTTCGACCGCTGCTGTACCGAGGTCGATGGAGCTCCCATCACTTCTGTTTTCACGAAATTCTCTGATCTTCTCTTCTTCTCCATGAGATACAACACCTCCTCAGAATGAACCGACCCCCGGCTCAGCGACCTCCAATTCGAAATCCGTTCCTTTAAGCGTACAGTCGTTCTCGTTTTTGGCCCCTACCGCAATTCCAACCTTGGCACCCTCAAGTCCCATCTTCTGTACCACATCTTCCAGAATATTTGCCCCTTCGGAGGCCTTCACTTCAACGATGCCAGCATATTCGAACACGCCTACTCCCTCTTCAAGTCACACTACTCCAGAACCTCAAATTGCAGGTTCAATGTACACGAAGAAATCATTCGCGCCATCCATCACTCCAACGCCACCAAAGATTGGAACCCCCTTTTCACCAACCTCTCTATCACTTCCTCATCTCCTACCCTCGCCTTTGTCATCCAATCTCGCCAACCCGGTTTGCTGTGTGATAGAAAACTCATCTCATTCGCTGATCTCATCACCGCCCACAAATTTCTTCACTCTAATCCTCATTTCAATTCGAAATCTCTTCAAGACCTCTTCCCCACCGACACACTCTCCATCCTCCAACAGATTGGAAAAAACGCACCCCTTTCATTCATCACCATTTCTCTCGAAGTCCTAGAACTCTCAGAGAACTCCCCCAATCTGCGACGCACCCAAATCCTCGTAGTCAACTCCGCTTACGTCGTCGGCGTTTATGTTCTATCACTCGACCAATACATTGAAGAGCAGAACAAGATCGTGCTGCAGGATTCCCCAGTTTCTCTCATCCGACGAATATTTGCCGCCCCTTCCTTCGGTTCTTCTAAATCCCCAAAGTTCTCTCACGTTCCATCGCAGGCATCAGCTTCTCCAACTCCACCCCCATCGTCTGTGTCTGCAAACCCATCTCCTTTCTTCGCTTCACCCTTACTTTTTCCACTCCATCTTCCAAAAAAGTTCGCCTTCGTACAGTTCATGGAGCTCGTCCCGCCAAGTGACGAAGTCGATGTCACCCTCAACTGCGTATGCCTCCAATAGGCAACAGAAGACGAGCATAACCGCACCGCCCATCCAGTTCCCATCTCCACCCACTCTGCATCTGACAACGTTTCCCCATTGATTGGACTCATCCCTTTCTCTTCTATCCTTGGCTTCCTTCATGTTCTCGGACAGAAATACCCCGCACTCCCCTTCACTTCCCGCCTCCACTGGCGTTTCCATCGATTCTACCTCAACAGATTCCACTGGGACTTCAACTAGAGGCCCTACCTCCCACCCCGCGCATAGTACTCATTCCATATAATTTTCATACACCAATCACTACAACCTCTTCTACGGGAAAGATTGGAGATAGGTATTTAATGGAGAAGATATGCCACCACCTCATCATCCCACAGCTATCTCCACTCCTCCCATTCTTATTCACCCTATCCTCTCCCCTCTCCTTCTTGTCCCACACCCCTACCGTTTCTCCGGTGCCCAACCAAACGACTGAAACTGGTCTTCTCTGGTCGGCACGCTGGTATGTAGCAATCAAAAACCGCTCCAAGTCTCCGCGTAAAATTAGCTCTAAAGTATTCCTCCCTCACCGCTAGATATACCTTTTCTCTCGATAGAATCTACAGCCCAACCTTCTCAGTTCTCCGAGTTCCCGGACACAGACCTCGGATCCCCCTCTAGAAACCCATCGTTCTCGAACTCTTCGCCGTTCTCGTCCATCACCAATTCCCCTGCCACCTTCAATATACCATCCACCCCCCTCGGCAGATACCTCCCATAAAATGTAGAAAAGAAGAGCTGCCTTTGTCCTACACGTCCTATACCTTCGTTCATCGTGTTCACAACACACCCAATCCACGCATCAAGTCTGGCGAGGTGCATCACCATCCTATCTACCTAATGCTTTTCCCCATTACATTTGGTCTCCACTGCGTATCCCATGTACTCCTCCAACACTGCCAACGCCATTTCATTCCTGAAATACTTGCCTTTATCATCACAGCTCCACGGTGGAGCAAGCACAGTTCATTCAGAGTACGCAAGATCTTTGAAACGGCTCATTCTCTACGCACACAACTAGTTCATCCCATCTTCTTCACTCTCCATAAGCTTTTCGCGAACCTCGTTCATCTGGTTCTTCAGTCCCTCACCAAGTTCGGTACCATCGCTGGGCTCCACCTGCTTCGCAATCAAATTATATCCCAGTAAAGAGAATAATCTGCCCCGAGCAGCCCAATTTCGCACCCCAAACACATCGCTTATCGTCTGCTTCATTCGCAGCTTCAGACACTTGTCCGCGCTCACATTCTCCACGCACTCTTGTTTCGTCCCCACTTCATTTATCGTCTCCCAAGTCTCTCCCATTATTTCTGTCTTGACCACATACTTCAACAACACATCACTTCCACCCTCTGTCGATGGTTTGTACGCCCTTATCTCAAACGCATCTTGAATTGGGCACCTCGGCACCATCTCCTTCTCCCCAGCTACAAACATGATCCCTCTCTACTTTCTCTCACCGTCCCACTCCTATTCTTCCAGCTTCTACCAACTATTTCCGTGTCGAAACAAAGTTCAGAAGCCTCCAAATTAGCATAATGAAGAATCCTATCATATAAAGCTCTTCCGCACCCATAAAAACATTCTTCCAATCTAATATCATACTTTCGGCGCCCTCTCACCTTCTTTTCTCCACCACCTCGCTTGCTCTCCTTCACTCCCTCCCGCAGACTTTCGATCAACCCATTTTGCCGTTTATTTTCCTCTCTCAGCCGTCCCAACTCTTCCTACGTCAACTTCAAACTCACCATCAATGTATAGTGATCTTTTTTCATATTTCCCAGCCGTCCATTCAGTGAATTCAGTCTTCGAACGAGTGCAGACCGTTTCAATACGCTTAAGTTCTCCTCATTGCCTTTCATTCAGGTGTAGATCCCCTTTCCTCTCCTCTACATCTACCTCCACTTTCTTCATTATAGCCGTCATTTTAGTCTCCCACATCATTCGGTAATGAAACGGTGTTGCACCTTACACCCATCCCTTGGGGCGTTCGTGGCACCGTCTCTACGACATTCACTTCCCGGCGCCGTTCTGTTTGTACGACGCCGTCCTCTTCGAAATCTTTCTCAACCACTGCTGCTGTTTCCCCGAACATTTCCTTGGCTGATCCACCACTTCTACGTCGTACCCCTCTCCCGTGCGCATGTTCTGGTCACTGATCTCCCCCCTTCTCCACAACTTCCATATCCCCCAAATCCATAAACCACACTCCCTATTCTTCTCTCACTACCCTCCCCAGTTTCAAGTTCTGCTATTGGCCGCATACGCGCCACTCCTTCTTTCTCCCGGTTCGCAGTCTCATGGTCGAAACCAATGCTTTCCATCTCTGGCACTTTCTTTCGGGTCAAAAAGACCATACTCTCTACTCCTTGCGTCCTCGCCGCCTAACCACACCTCACTCTCTCTCTTCTCCTTCCACCTCTTTGGGTACTCCAGCCACGGGCACTTTATTACCGTTAGTTACCTTTCTTCCTCGAAGACCCCAACTTTTAGTCCGGTACTACTCCTTGCTATCGTTCTTCCCTGGACACCCGTATGAAGCTCTTTACCTTTCACTATCATACCCGTCGCTCCTCGCCACACCGTTGCTTTTCCCACCACCCTTTCTCCCCTTCCCACGTAAACCCCTGCGAGGCGCACGCGTACTACGAGCGGTTCCAACTTCGCCACTTACCGTTTCGCCACGCCTTTGGCTCTCTGACGCGCGACCGCTAACCTCCTCCGCATTCACACCATTCGTCTTACGTTTCTCCATATAGAATCCGGACGGTTTGTTGCGGTTCACCCTGGGCTCTCGACGTCTTAGTCGCTGACCGTGATTGAAGGTCACTGGAATCGGAACTGCTCTGCTCTCGACGTGTTTGGCGCTCGCCGTGATCGAACGTCACCAATCGAATGCACGCCCCCCATCTAGTGGAGCGTGGTAGAAATCAACGGGTGCGGTTTTTTATTCCCCGATTCCGAAACCGAAAATTGACACCGAAATATCCATTTCTCAACTAGATAGTTCTCATAATTTTAAAAAACTTATACCGTCATATTCGATGCCCTTCGCTACCTTTTAGGTATCTGTATACTTTTATCTTGCAGTTCTGCCAAAAGTTTTAGTTTCTATTTCGTGCTCAACGACGAATTTGGAATGCCAGAAGTGCAACTTCTTTATGGAGGTTTCAGGGGTTGTTTTACATGTAACTAATTTTCTACACGTTCTAATCGATTACTATAATAGGATTTGCTGGTGTATCCCAGCTATACTATAATCTATAATCCGCGAAGAACTTCTCTTCCAGTTACAGTTTCCAAAGTGCTCGCACCGCAAGCATTTGTTATTCTCGTAGTTGATTCGGGGTGTGTCCTGTATTTGAAGTTCGAATGACCCGCACATTTGCAGTCCTTCGTTTCGTTACACCATCCGGAACTGCATCAATGTACTTACCACCTTCCATATATTTGGGATCGTTAATCGTTCCACCCAATGAAACGGGAGCGGGGACAACCCATAAAGGTATTAAACTTACTCCTTATCTTCTTTCTGGGAGGTTATGGAATATATCGCCACGGACGTTAAACTCCATCGTATACTTCCGAAAGCGTTCGAAAGTGGCTCCCAATAACCCTTCACCATATTTCTTATGTACCTCTTTTCTCTTCGTTAGACCATGGTATATCATTGTTCTATGGAAGTAACATATCTCTTCATTTGCCATGAATCGGCGTGTAGTGAACACCCTCACTCTGGCGCCAGGGTGACGAATCGTCGACTTCCCGATACGACAACCGCACATCGTCGCTTCCAGCGCCAGCATGTCATTCCAATTCAGAAGCCCCATCTGTATTTGCAACGTTTAGGCCATTTGTGAAGTGCCTTTCGCTCACCTGTTGTGACTAAGCTCTCATCCCACCAAATTGACGCAAGAAAGTCCAAAATATACGTAGGAAACTTTTGATACAGGGGGTAGCCGGATAGAGCCTTCCATGATCTTGATGGGGGGATACTACACTTAGGGAACAATTTCAACACCCTAATCATAGCATTTCGAAGTTCCAGCGTTACCTGGATATTCTTCTCATTTTCGCGCAGGCACAATGAAAAATGAACAATTGCGGCGTGCCTAGCAAGTGCAAAGCAGTCAGGGTCCGTCTCATACCCGATGACCCTAAGATGCAGTTGTAACTCCATGCCTGCCATTGCTGTCGAAAACGTTCCCGAAATCAAGTCGACTACAATATCCCCAGCCTGGGAAAACCGACTGATTAGCTCCTTCAACAATGCCCGAGGTTTCTGTTCGGAGCTCCCCTTTTGTAAAACGTAGCTCCCACCTTCCTTCTTTCTGTTCCACTGAAGAGTCTCCCCATTAGACATGGGTGGTACCTGGTCAATGAAACTGTGGTACCCTGGGTATTTCGAATGCACGAAGTTGAAGTTCTCATAGTTCACCATCACATGCTGCTGCGCGTAGCTGAGACCATTTCGAACTCCATGTACAACATACTCCATTGCAGGGAAAAGGGAGCACGACCTACGTCCAGGGTTACGTATCGGGTTGCCTTCCTCCGTACAAAGTGCATTGGGAACTGGTCCCCAACAAAGGAACGCCTTGGTACACCGTTTTCTTCTTTTGCCCCAATGGCAGAAAATATATCTCTCCATTCCTGGACCTGCTCGAGAGCACTAAAGATAACGAACTGGCCCCCAGGATGTAGCAGTCTTGATAGAAGCTTTGCTGCCTTCTTCATGTCCTGAGGGCTCAGTACATCGTACCAGCTGTTGCTTAGGTTCTTGTTCCCTCGGATGTTGTACCGAGGGTCTATGAGAACCAGTTGAACTTTTCCTAACGGAGAGACACCATCTCCCCACAACGTTTCGTCCATCTCGCCATATCGTCAAACCCGCAATTTTACAAGCAAAAGTACTTCTCCATCTTCTCTGCAGAATTTCGAAAAGCCATTTTGTCATCCAACTACGCAATGGATGAGGGGGTATCACTCCTACCCCAGACGCTTCGTCACCAGTACTTCCTTTCCCAATGTCGGCCACTATGTTCGTATCACCATCTCCTTCCTCCCCTCTCCCTTCCTCCGGCTCCGTTGGTTTCCAAAATTTCTCCACCTCCTCCAAATCATCCTCAATATGTATGTCTGGTTCCGTTTTGGATATCGGTGTAACTGCCATACCAGTGACGTTAACTGATTCTTTCAGTTTCAACGGGCTTATTAATGAGCCGATAAACTCGGAATGAGTGAGGTGCAGGCGTACATAGCCCTACCTTACTTCCTGAAAGAATCGGCGGAGGATCAGTTTACCGCTGTACACGGTACGTTTCGAGCCTCCGATGGAGAATTTACGTGTTGTACCGAAGCTGTACACTACCTCGCGATGTCCTATGCTACTGGTAATGCTATCCAGAATGCTATTCTCGCTCTTCGCGATACGAAACAGGAGACCGTAGAATCGGAAACGCTTTCTGCAATTCAGTTGAACAAGGCTTTCCACCGTGTTTGGTAATTTTTATTCCTCTTTGGAGAGGGGTACAATGTTTTTTAATGGACTGGATCCTGCAATACGGAATTTGGTAGCCATTCGCCGGAAAGCTAATCGCAAGATCTCCTTTTTAGAGTTTGTTCAGTGTGCCCAAGCCCAATGGGACGCCTTACAAGCCCGCTCGAGACATAGAGGTTGTCACGCTAAAGCACTCCACTTGGAGAGTTCACCATCAATTTCATTGGTAGGCCATTATAAGAAAGACTGCGATCCGGGGAACGTGCATCTCGCTCATACCAATGGACTCCAGTCCTGACCTTCTACGCAGTTCCCGTCTACTTCTCTATCCTTAGAGGAAGATACGGCACTCTATACCACAAAATATCATTTGCAGGCGCCCAATCTGTCCCACACGAGTGTTCAAACACGTATGAACCTTCACGGTTAGATAAGCGAAATGCAAAAGCGTCAATGGGACCAACGCCCGCAGCACTTGGATCCAATATCAATGATTTGCCATATCTGCTACCATCATGGTCACATTTCTCCGAACTGTACTCTGGTTAAGGATATGTTAAACATTATCGAGGTGTATGAGTCCTTAACAGAGGAAGAGCGCGCTCGTGTTCCGAGTCTCACCCATCAACCGGTCCTCTCTTTGTTCTTACTGGTATCGGTTACACCGCCTCCCGCTCAGGGAATGTCTATTAAACCGCCGTCGCTACCGTTATCGACTCATTTGAATGAGGTTAGTAAGGCCTCAGATGAATTGAACACCACCCAGGGGCAAACTTTGCCGAAAAACTAACTTCGGAAGTCTCCCTAACGGAACAGGTGCCCGCAGTGCCGGGGACTGTCGCGCCTGGGGTGCCCAAGCCTCGCTTCCCAGTCACAATCCTCTCCAGAAGCGGGGATAGCTCAAACGTGAGCTTTAAAAACCTCGGTGTAATTCTTCGTCCGTGGATAAGGTCTCGTAACTTACGTGTCCAAAATCGGGCTGTGTTCATGGCTCAGCGAAACCATAAAGTTTAAGCTGACCTTGGACTTTCGTACCATTTTATGGTTAGAACTTTATGTTTTCTAGATACCGGTGCTGGTCCCAACTTCGTAATTTAATCGTTACTACTTCCGTCAATACGGTCTTCCATTCGCTGAGGTCCATCTTTAGATATCGCCGATGCGAACAACAACCCGTTACGAACGGCTGGTTTTGCGAATCTCGTTGTGAGACTTGGTCACTTTCTGGCCCAATTGGGATTTGTTGTATGCGAGTCGCTCGCAGCACTAGTGATACTGGGTTGTGATTTTTGTGATCGATTCGTCGAAGCTATTTGGCCACGCGCAAGAAGTATGGAATTGGAAGACGGGTCTACCGTATCTATTGTCAAGGAACCATTGCGACAAGCGCTGCGTAAGCAGGTTCCTTTACCTGTCGCACAAGAGGTTCCCAACTTGGATGCTAGGAGTAAACGTTTTCGTTGTGCACGGTCTATACAGCTTCCGCCTGAATCCCAAGTATGGGTACACGTTACGTCGGACCAACATGGTTTATGGGTTTCGCAACCCTTTCAATCGTTGTACGATTCGCGCCAATTGGCCGTTGCTAACGGTGTTTTTCAAGTGGAACCTGGGAAACCTTTCAAGGTATTGATCGCCATTCTTGGATCTACTCCTCAGAGTTCAGTTAAGAACCCGGTTATTTGTACTGTGCTACCGCATCCTACGGTGATCGTACCTACGAAGGTGACCCTTTCCGAAGTTCTGGGTGAAAACGACCCTAAGGAGGAAGAGGACGATGAGTTCGTGGCGACGATGTTGACTGATAACTCCGCGGCTACCTCAGTGGATTCAGAGAAACAAGATTCTGGACAGAAGCCTGTTGAGAAGGCTATCTCCCCTGGAGATTTTGAGAAGGATCCTAGTAAGGAATTAGAAGACCTGGACTTATCGCATGTGCCAGGGGCACACCGTAAACGCTTATGGGATGTTTTACGTGAGTTCACCCAAATTAGGTGATGGTTCCCTTGGGAAAATCGCTGTAACCGAACATCGGATTGATATGCATCCAGCAACTCGGCCTTTATCTCAACACCCTTACATGGCTGGGCCAACAGCCCGGATTGAAGAGAAATCTCAGGTTGAGAATATGTTGGAATCATTGGTAATCGAACCTGCCCAATCCTCGTGGGCATCGCCAGTAGAGTTTGTTCTGAAGCCGGATGGTGCATGGAGATTTTTCATTGATTACCGGCGCCTGAACGCGGTTAATGTCAAGGATGTTTATTCTACTCCACGAATAGATGAATATATTGAATCCTTGGGGAAGTCAAATGTCTTCACTGCCCTTGATGCCAATTGGGAATATTGGCAAATTACCTTACGGGAGAAGGAACGTGACAAAACGGCGTTTGTTTGCCATCAAGGATTGTACCGTTTCAAACGGATTCAATTTGGCCTTACAACTGCTCCCACGACGTTCCAGCGGACTATTGACATTCTATTAGCAATATTTAAGTGGAAAACCTGTTTGGTATACTTGGATGATATCATTGTATATTCCAATGACATGGATGATCATCTGAAGCACGTCCGAGACGTCATGAGGGTTCTCTGCGAGACAGGTGTTACTATGAAGGTCAAGAAGTGTGAGTTCTTTAGCGACTCGGTTAAATACGCTGGTCACATCATAAGTACTGGTGAGCTCTCTGTTGAGGAGCTCCGTGTGAAATCCTTGAAGGAAGCTAAGCACCCGCGTACGCAGACGGAACTACGCCCATTCTTGAGAATTTGTAATGTCTACCGTTGGTTCATATCGAGTTTAGCAGAGATAACAGCCCCGCTGAATGAAATTATGAAGAAGGGACAGCCAGTACAACTTGAACCATTCAGCGAAGCCGATTCTGCTGCTTTCAAATCTTTAGTGGATGCTGTAACGTCACCACCAGTTTTCGCTCTTCTCACCCCTGGGTTACAATACTCGATCGACACCGAATCTAGCGCGTACCAAGTTGGTTGTGCACATTTTCAAACAACCGAAGATGGTAAAAGGCGCCTAATTGGGTATTGGTCAAGAAAGCTGAACGTACACGAAAAGAACTACTCAGTATCGGGGAAAGAGTATTTAGCCGTCGTGTGGGCTTTATCGACTCTTTGCCCATATTTGATGGGAAACCACTTTGTGGTACAAACCGACCATTCCGCTCGACGCTGGCTCATGGAACTTACCGAATCTTCGGATCGCTTGATGCGATGGCGTTGGAGACTCTCTGAGTTCGATTTCGAAATTCGCTACAAGAAGGGCAACCTGAACTGCCATGCAGATGCGTTATCCCGGAAACTGATGCTGATGCCGATGCGTCGGAAGGAACAAATATCCCGTCTTTCATAATGTCGACCGAGAAAGGTGAAGCCCAACTGTTGGGTGAAGACATTTGCGACCATTTCATGGCTACCGAATCTTGTTGCGATTGCTCCTGAGGAGATGACTTCTGAGCAACAGATCGACCCTTTTTGCGCACAGATACGTTCTCGCCTCAACGAAGGAATTCAAATTCCTGTCGCCGCGAACGATCAGAGACATCTTGTTCGATTTGTGAACCAGAACCCACAAATTGTGGTCCCTCACTCTCTGCCACGCAAAATATTACATTTGTTGCATTACGTGAAAGTTGATGCACACCTGGGTAACTGGGGGCTTTCTCTTACTCTTCGGAGAGATTTCTACTGGCCAGACATGGCATTTGACTCATTTCTTAGAATGCTGACGCATTGCTAAGCGCCGCCTGCCACTGAACGTGTGCAACGTGGATATGGGAATTTAGGTGATCCACGTGGAAGCATTTCGGTTTATTTTTTGGCTTGCCACGGCGCATGGCGTAAGAAAATTTCTGAAATTTTTGGCGTGCACTGGCTGGCCAATCCGGATATAATGCACCCCACCGTCGTTTGTAAAGCTCGCGCGTACTGTGATTACCGATTCTTCGGAAGTTTGAGACAATGCTCAGTTCTTTTGAAGGATTTGCGTTTCATTCGCAAATGCGATAGCAAGTAGTCGCAATCGCGAAACCGACTCACACCAATGGCATCGGATGGGGCCACCGTTTAAAATACGGAGTTCGTTATTGACCATGTGGTATCACAAAGGATTTCTCCAGCCCGAGTATGGATTTATGGAATTCGTTGGTACGGTTTTCTCTCTAGTGAGGATACCGAGGAACCAGTTCACCATCTACCAAGATCATCTCTGGTTCCATATCATCGCCGAACGCGAACACCATTGGCTCCGAACCTGAATGGCTCCCAAGTGGGATAGAGTTGTCCAAGTCTCTTTTAAGGGCGAAGACGAATCTGAGGACAGAGGAAGAAGACTCTTAGAAGAGGAACAGAAGAAGGAAAGAAAGAGTAAGAGTTGTGAATACCATTATAATGGAGACCGCGAAAGCGGATATGAACACGTCAAACCGACTGGCAGTATGAAGTAGCACCAGAAGAGTAACCCTGGAACCGAAGAAAAAAGAAAAAGGCTCAATATTAGTGAAGACAAATGACAGTTTACTGTATGGAACGCAGCTAAAAGAATCAGGAGAAGAACTCCACTCCATGGCGGAGACATCAATTAAAACTCTATGAGGCAAGTGCCCGGAGTTCATCAATGTCAGTCATTCCCGCCAGAACTGGAAGTATTATGGAGAACAAGAATTGGCGTATAGCCGCAACTTGCGGGTTACTGACGCCAGTTTTTCGTTACTTCCTTCAGGAGCAGGAGCGGTGCTTATTCCCTCCGCCTTTCCGGCACCGTCCTCTTTTTCCCCTTGGGCACTGTTTGCGTCTTCAGCTTTGTTCCACATGGGATCGTCTAGATCCACTGATGGAACATATTCGTCGGCAATAATGTACCCGCTAGGATGCCCATTCCGAATCACGCGTGCAGCGTTACGAATTGCTTCAGTTTGCTCCTGCGAGCAGGTATCTACCTCGTAGGGATCGAAGTAGATGAAGTCCCGGGCATGCGACATAGTGCGATCCTGTGAACGGTCCAAATGACTCGAATGTTCTCCAGCACGCTGGGTGTACGGTACTGCGTCCCAATTTCTATCGGAGATCAGATTGAAAATACCATGAACCTCGTCCTGGTTGTACTCGACTCCGAAGGGATTTGTTAAATCCAGTTTGAGGATATTTTGACGCAGCCTCACTGTTAGATATTAAATCCAGCACTGGTCGTGCATCTCTCAGAGGAAGAGAGCCGCAATGCGGACAACCTACTTCGTGGCAAATACGGGCCAGTAACCGCAGCGCGGATTGTTGAAAATTTCGGATCGAACATAGGATAATCATAAAGGCATTTCGACGTAACACCCCGTGGGACTTCGACAAATTCTCGACTAGAGTGGTAACTGCGCTTATCGCCCCACGTGGAACTGTGGATTAATCCTCTCTACTTCCACGGTCTGGTACGGAATAAGTAACCCCAATCAGGAACGTGCTTTCCGTTCGAAACGGATCATTTTTCGGTATCATCTCTCGTCGCTTCTGGTCATTCCGTTACCGGATTCTTCTTTTCGCACCTCGAGAGATGACTGAAAATTTATTAGTTTTCCTCCCCTGAAAAGGGCCAAGGGGCATTGCACTACACATCCTCCTTCTTAAGAGGAATAACCACCGTTCTGACGACGCACCGATCCTGAGTACGGGGGATAAATAACCAGTCTGGTTCCGAGAATTCCCCATCGATTGATCTAACATTTCGCCAGCGCCTTCACCTCACCGATCAGAATTCAGCATTCTTCCTGTTGCAACACAGTCACCTTCACCCCCTCGCACTGCGATGACGTCTCAACCTCCAATGTCGGAGCACAGCAACGACCTGCAGGGCTCTGCTGCTCCGTCAACCACCGACGCGCCGGCTTCCAACAACAATCCCGCGACGAGATCCTCCAACGTCACTCCCACGGAAACCACCGCTGTTACTTCTTACTTCACACGGCTTCAGTCCGTGCCACTGCCACAGCAGTCGTCTGGCTCATCCAATATACACATTGGGTCGTGGAACGCTTCTGAGCCGTTCACACAGATTCCAGCAGTATCCAACTGGGTCTCGCGCGACGCGTTGGCAGATCAAAATCTGATCGATTCTCCTCTCCTGTACTCCAAGGCTCCCTGGTTCTACCTAGTGGCTGTGACGAATACCAATTTGGGTCCAGTCTTTTGCCGAAGATGGCTGGCTGCCCGGCATTCTTCCGCTTGAGGTCACTCAAACTTGAGATTGGCAACATCGCATAGCAATTCCGTTTCATTTTATCCGCCGCGCAACGCAGAAGTCGTGGGACTACGCCCGTTCTGGATTGACTCGTATCGCGTATCAGCGAATTTACCGCACACCCAGAGATGTTCCGATTCCGACTTCGTTCGGTTTTGGCCCTGCATACTTCCGCACTCGCGGTGAGGAATCTTATGGATACAATTTGCACACCCTGAAGGGTGTCTTGCGTCAATTCGAGGCGCTTTCGCGCCCGGCAATCTGGAAAGAGCTCTTCTGTTGGACGAGGTCACTACTTCTTGCAGAATTCCGCTACCTACGGCGCCAACCGCGCCAGAGTTTCCAGCAAATGATCCGTTTCAAACGAAAAGCCCGTTCCTGATTCTGGTTACTTATTCCGTACCAGACGGTGGAAGTAGAGAGGATTAATCCACAGTTTCACGTGGGGCGATAAGCGCAGTTACCACTATAGTGGAGAATTTGTGGAAGTCCCGCGGGGGTGTTACGTCGAAATGGCTCTATGCTTATCCTATGTTCGATCCGAAATTATCAATAATCCGCGCTGCGGTTACTGGCCCGTATTCGCCACGGAGTAGGTTGTCCACATTGCGGCTCTCCTCCTGTGGGAGATGCACGACCAGTGCCAGATTTGGTATCTATCACCGGAGCTGCATCAACATATCCTCAAACTGGATTTTACAATCCCCAGCGGGGGCGATTTCAACCAGGACAAGGTTCATGATACTTTCAATCTGATCTCCGATAGGAATTGGGACGAAGTACAGTACACCAAGCGTGCTGGAGAACATCGGAGTCGTTTGGACCGTTCACAGGATCGCACTATGTCGCATGCCCGGGACTTCATCTACTTCGATCCCTACGAGGTAGATACCTGCTCGCAGGAGCAAACTGAAGCAATTCGTAACGCTGCACGCGTGATTCGGAATGGGCATCCTAGCGGGTACATTATTGCCGACGAATATGTTCCATCAGTGGATCTAGACGATCCCATGTGGAACAAAGCTGAAGACGCAAACAGTGCCCAAGGGGAAAAAGAGGACGGTGCCGGAAAGGCGGAGGGAATAAGCACCGCTCCTGCTCCTGAAGGAAGTAACGAAAAACTGGCGTCAGTAAACCCGCAAGTTGCGGCTATACGCCAATTCTTGTTCTCCATAATACTTCCAGTTCTGGCGGGAATGACTGACATTGATGAACTCCGGGCACTTGCCTCATAGAGTTTTAATTGATGTCTCCGCCATGGAGTGGAGTTCTTCTCCTGATTCTTTTAGCTGCGTTCCATACAGTAAACTGTCATTTGTCTTCACTAATATTGAGCCTTTTTCTTTTTTCTTCGGTTCCAGGGTTACTCTTCTGGTGCTACTTCATACTGCCAGTCGGTTTGACGTGTTCATATCCGCTTTCGCGGTCTCCGTTATAATGGTATTCACAACTCTTACTCTTCCTTTACTTCTTCTGTTCCTCTTCCAAGAGTCTTCTTCCTCTGTCTTTAGATTCGTCTTCTCCTTTAAAAGGGTCTTGGACATCTCTACTCTACTTGGGAGTCATCTAAGTTTAGAGGCAGTGGCGTTCATGTTCGTTGATGATATCGCACCACAAATGATCTTGGTAAGTGGTGAACTGGTTCCTCGATATCCTCGATAGAGGGGAGTCCGTACCAACGGATGCGATTAAGCCATACTCCGGCTGGAGAAATCTAGTGTGGGACCACATGGTCAATAACGAACTCTGTATTGTAAACGGTGGCCCCATCCGATGCCATTGGTGTGAGTCGGTTTCGCGGTTGCGACTACTTGCTATCGCATATGCGAATGAAACGCAAATCCTTCAAAAGAACTGAGCGTTGCCTCAAACTTCCGAAGAGTCGGTAGTCACCGTACGGGCGAGCATCACAAACGACGGCGGGGTGCATTATATCCAGATTGGGCTGCCAGTGCACGCCAAAAAATTCGAAAATTGCCTTACGCCATGCGCCGTGGCAAACCAAAAGAATCAACCGAAATGCTTCCACGTGGATCACCCAAATTTTCATATCCACGTTGCACACGTTCAGTGGCAGGCGGCGCCTAGCAGTGCGTCAGCACTCAAAAAATCAAGTGAAATTTTCCTGCCGCGTGCGCGCGAGGCGGCGTATCTCAAATTGAGCCAATTCGAAATATCTGGACGGGACAGGCGCCATGCGCTGTAGCTATCGCACGTGCGGCAATCCGACATCTATGGACTAAACTAGGTTTCCAAAATTGGATGCATGTTGCCCTGCGTAGCAACTCATCTGACGCACACGTCGCTGACGTAATCTGAAGCTATCCCAAAGGGAGATACCGTTAGGCGTTCCGGTCATCGCTTATGCCAACCTCCCCGCTTTGGCGCGTACACTCCCTCCGTGGCCTTATGCGGGTAGTTATGTGTCGCTGGCCCGATGATTCCAGGGCGGTAGCGAAAGCAAGGCCGGCGGGCTGATCCCTACCGGAGACCATGAAACAATCCGCCTTGCGTGCCATTTCCATGATGGGTAAACCCGGATCTGCCGAAAAGACCTTTTCCTTACGAGCACGATTACTTCCCAAGGGGAATGACTTAACTTCTCTAACAACATCTCTACTGCGTGGCACTTCCGATACACAACCCGAGGCGGGAACACTCGTCGACGACTAAGCAGCTTCATCGCGAGCGCAATCTATTCCCTCGCCCTCCTTAGTCGGAGACGGGGGTTCTCGACTAAGGTCGGGCGGTGGGGAAACGCGGATGTGTGAGATGTTGCTCTCATATAACTCCATTGGAGGTGCAGTAGCGGGAACCTCGTGTTGTATATCTGTTAACTCACGATTGGGGAACGCGATGAGGCTTGGGCGTTACGGTTCCTCCATTGTCGAACTTCCCGATTGGAATCTCGGTAAATCCGAAGATGGAGCGGGTGCTGGTACAACGCGGTCGAGTAAGATCCTTTCATGAAAGTCCTTGATATCCACCAAGACATTGTCCTTATCCGCAGCAATCACTTTGAAAGGTCCCTCAGCAACTGGCGACAGTTTGTGCTTTGGTTTTTTTCCAGAATTGTAGTACTTTTTGCGGAGAAAGACATAGTCACCTGAAGTGGTAGCCTTCAGTAAAGGTAGACGGATTCGATTGTCAAAATTCTTCTTATACGCTAGTTGCGCGTTGGTCATAGATTTCCGAGCAATCGGAACCATCTTGGATAACCAAGCCTTTCAAGAATTCCTGTATACCCAGTGCGACGGAAACGAACCCAACGTGGATTGTGATTCGATAGCCACCGGAGGTGGAACTCTAGAGAGTACCAAGTCGAATGGCGAGAGTCCCGTAACACGGTGTACCTGCATATTTTACGCCTACGTAATGGCATCCGTATAAAAATCCCAATTCTTGCGGTGGTCCGCCTCATAAGCACGCAAAGCGGTTAGAATCGTGCGGTTCAATCTTTCAACTTGCCCGTTACTCTAGGAATGATATAGTGTTGTAAACAGATTGTTCAAATCGATAATTCGACACGCATATTTAAAGAATTTAGATGCAAGCTGTCCTCCGTTATCGGATAGAAGTTCCACGGGTAGTACGTACACAAAGATCCAATGTTGGACAAACGCCATAGCAACCGAAGCAGCGGTAATTGTCCGGAGCGGACCTGTACTGTACGAACCAGTTTGGAAAAACGATCTGTGATAACCAGAAGATACTTAAGACCGCGAGCGGTTTGGAGTAAAGCTACCAGAATTTTGATGGCGACAAACTCCAAGGAAGGCCGAGCCGGGAATAAAGCTAACTTCTTAGATTGCTTCCGAATTCGGACATTATTTTTACAGCATTCTGTACATTCTTGCCGAACTGCGTAGCAGTCAAATGCCATGGCTGGCCATTACAAATATCTCCGAAGAGTAAGATAAAACTTCTAGTTACCCGGGTGTGCACCAACTTTCACGTAATGCGACAAATGTAATATTCTGCGTTGCAGAGAGTAAGATACCACAATCTGTGGGTTCTTGTTCACAAATCTAACAAGATGTCCCTGATCGTTCTGCGCGAAAGAAGTTTGAAATCCTCTGTTGAGGTGAGAACGTATATGCGTGCAGAAAGGGTCGGTGTGTTGTTCCGAAATCATCTCCGCAGGAGCAATCGGAACAAAAGACCCCTGCGGAGGATCCGCAGGCTCAGTAGCCATAAAATGGTCGCAAAGGTCGTAATCCAACAGTTGGACTTCATCTTTCTCGGTCGACATCGTGAATCACGGAATATCTATTTCTTCAAACGCATCGGCATCAGTATTAGTTCCCAGGATAACGCATCTGCATGGTAGTTCAGGTTGCCCTTCTTGTAACGAATTTCGAAATCGAACTCAGAAAGTCTCAAACGCCATCGCATCAAGCGACCTGAAGGTTCGGTAATTTCTATGAGACAACGTAAGGCAGAATGGTCGGCGTTTACCACAAAGTGGTTTCCTATTAAATATGTGCGAAGAGTCGATAAAGCCTACACGACGGCTAAACATTCTTTCTCAGATACTGTTTAGTTACTTTCGTGTACGTTCAACTTTCTTGACCAATACCAAATTGGGTGCCTGAAGCCGTCTTCGCTTGTTTGAAAAAGTGCACAATCAACTTGGTACGCGCTAGATTCGGTGTCGATCGAGTACTCTAACCCAGGGGTGGGAAGAGTCAAAACTGGTGATGACGTTACAGCATCCACTAAGGATTTTAAAGCAACAGAATCAGCTTCGTTGAATGGTTCCAGTTGTACTGGCTGTCCCTTCTTCAGAAATTGAATCAGCGGGTCTCATATCTCTGAGAAATTCGGTACGAACCGACTACGGTAGAAATTATACAATCCCAAGCATGAACGGAGCTCCGTTTGCGTACGCGGGCGCTTAGCTTCCTTCCAAGATTTCACACGATCCTCCTCAATGGATAGCTCACCGGGACGTATGAAGTGACTAAAATATTTAACTTAGTCGGTACAGAACTCACACTTCTTGAGCTTCAGCGTAACACTTGCTTTGTAGAGAACCCTCATGACGTCTCGGAGGTGCTTCAATTGGTCATCCCTGTTATTAGAATATACCAAACAGATTTTCCACTTAAATCTCGCTAAGAGAATGTCGATAGTCCGCTGGAACGTTGCGGGAGCATTTATAAGGCCAAATGGCGTCCGTTTGACTCGTTACAAGCCTTGATGGCAAACGAACGCCGTTTTGCCATGCTTTTTTTTCCGTATAGAGATTTGCCAAGAGAAAAAATTAGCATCAATGGCTGTAAAGATATTGGCGCTCCCCAGAAAGTCAATATATTCATCCATTCGTGGAATAGAATAAACATTCTTCACAGTAATCATGTTCAGGCACCGGTAATCAATGCAAAATCGACATGCAACATCCGGCTTCGGGAGAAAATCTACCAGCGGTGCCCACGGGGATTGGGAAGGTTCGACTATCACTGCTTTCAACATCTTCTCAACTTGAGATTTCTCTTCAATACGAGCTGTAGGCCCAGCCCTTGTAGGAGTGTTGAGATACAGTCCAAGTGTCCGGCTGCAGACCAATCCGATGTTCGGTTACAGCGATTTCCCAAGGGAAACATCCTACACTTGGGTGAACTCACGTAACACATCGCGTAACCGTTTACGGTGTGCCTCTGGCACATGCGATAAGTCCAAGTTTTTCAATTCCTTTCTACGATCCTTCTCAATATCTCTAGGGGAGATAGCCTTCTCAACAAGGCTTCTGTTCAGAATCTTGTTTTTCTGAATGCACTGAAGTGGCCGCGGCGTTATCAGTCAACACCGTCGTCAGGAACTCATCGTTCTCCCCCTCCTTAGAGTCTTGGTCACCCAGAACTTTGGAAAGGGTCACCTTCGTAGGTACGATCACCATAGGATGCGGTAGCACAATACGGATAACTTGGTTCTTAACTAAACTCTGAGGATTAGATCCAAGATTGGCGATCAGTACCTTGACAGGTTTCCCAGGTTCCACCTGCACAACACCAGCAGCGGCCAATTGGCGCGAATCGCAGAACGATTGCGAGGGTTGTAAAATCCGTCAACCATGGTGGTCCGACGTAATGTGTAACAATACTTGGGATTCGGGCGGAAGCTGTATATACCATGTACAACGAAGACAGTTAGCCCTAGCATCCACGTTTGGAATCTTCTGTGCGACAGGTAAAGGAACCTGATAACGCCGCGCTTGCTGCAACGGCTTCTTGACAATAAATATGGCAGAACCGTCTTCCAGTTCTACACTTCTTGCACGTGGCTGAATAGCTTTGACAAATCGATCAAAGGAATCACAACCCAGTATCACTGGTGCTGCGAGCGACTCGCATACAACAAATTACAATTGGGGGCCAGAAGGTCACCAAGTCTCACAACGAGATTCACAAAACCAGCCGTTCGTAACAGGTTGTTGTTCGCATCGCCGATACCTAAAGATGGACCTTGGCGAACTGAGGACCGTATTGACGGAAATAGTAACGATTGAACTACAAAGTTGGGACCAGCACCGGTATCTAGAACAGATAACGTTCCAACCCATAAAATGGTACGAAAGTCCAAGGTCAGCTTAAACTTTATGGTTTCGCTGAGCCTTGACCATAGCCTGATCCGAGAAACGTAAATTAGGAGACTGTATCTTCAAACGACGACTTACACCGAAGTGTTTAGAGTTCACTTCGGAGTTAGTCACGTTCCTCGAGAGGATTGTAAATAAAGAGCGAGGCTTGGGCACCTCAGGCACGACAGTCCTCGGCACTGCGGGCACCTGTTCCGTTAGGGAGATTTCCGAAGTTAGTTTTTCGCTGAAGTTTCCGCCTGGGCGGCGTTCCCTTCATCTGAGGCTTAACTAACCTAATTGGAATGAGTCGATGAAGGTACCGATGGCGGTCTAGATAACATTCCCTGAGCGGGAGGCTGAGTAACCGATACCGGTAGGAACAAAGAGCGAACCTGTTGATGGATAAGACTCGGAACAAGAGCGCGCTCTTCCCCCGTTAAGGACTCATACGCCTCGATAATGTTTGAAATATCCTTAAACGAAAAGGTACAGTTCGGAGAAATGTGACCATGATGGTAGCAGATATGGCCAATCATCGATATTGGATCCAATTGTTGGGGGCGTTGGTCTCCCTGACAGTGTGGCGTCTTGCTTATCTAACCGGGACGGTTCATACGTGTTTGATCACTGGTGTGGGACAGATTGGGTCCCCGGGAATGATATTTTGTGGTATAGAGTGCCGTTTCTTCCTCTAAGGATAGAGAAGTGGACGGGAACTCCGTAAAAGGCCAGGACTGGCGTCCATCTGTATGAGCGAGATGCACGTTATCCGGATCGCGGTCTTCCTTTTAACGGCGTACCAATGAAATTGATGGTGAACTCTCCAAGTGGAGTGCCTTAGCGTGGCAACCTCTATGTCCAGAGCGGCCTCGTAAGGCGTCCCATTGAGCTTTGGCACACTGAACAAACACTAAAAAGGAGATCTTTTGATTAGCTTCCCGGTGAATGGCTACCAAAGTCCGTATTGCCGGATCCAGTCCATCAAAAAGCATTTTACACCTCTCCAACGAGGAATGAAAATTACCAAAACGGTGGAAAGTATTGTTCAACCGAGTTGAATAAATCGTTTCCGATCCTCCCGTCTCCTGTTTCGAATCGCGAAGAGCGAGTATAGCATTCTGGATAGGAGTACCAGTAGCATAGGACCTCGAGAGGTAGTGTACGGCTTCGGTCCAACACGTGAATCCTCCATCAGAGGCTCGAGATGTACCGCGTACAGCGGAAAACTGATCCTCGGCCGATCCTTTCAGAAAGTAAGACAGGGCTATGAACGCCTGCGCCTAACTAATTCCGAGCATATCGGCTTCATTAACAAATCTTTCCAACAAATCCAGAACTAGAATCGGGTCTTCTCTACTGAACACGTGGTTTTTCAGCCTAAGATCCATCCGTTTTATTCAATCTCTAACGCGACCCATGTCTCGGGGTGTCCGATCCAACGATGAGTCGTTCAGTCGATAATATCGATACTATAAAAGTTTCTCATAAAGAGGATTTGTAGCCTTCAATTCTTTGAGTCCAACATGTTTCCTTCCCTTCACTGGGGACAAAATTGCTCCTTGTGAGGTATATGGAGCTTTGGACCTATTAGGTTTATCGTGGCGATGACTGTATCCCTGGCGGGAGTCACCAGACGACGACGACGTAGAACTACTATCCGAGTCGGGGTTTTCAGAATCCATGTAGGTATTAAAACGCTTCCGGTGTTTAGACGCTTTCGAGAGGATCAGTGTTCCGCATCACGTGAGTGAGATTATTCCTCCGCCTGGGTGGCCATTTCTTCGTCTGCACGAAAGGTAGCTTCCACAATGTGGAGGGGACCATCCATACTCATGATTGTATGTCTCAAAGTCTCGAACCGAGTATCCACGTTTGAAACGAAGGCAGTCGGGTATCCGCAACTTTTCAGAATGGAATTGATATCCGAAGGCATAGAGTGTACCTCAACAGCAAAAGCCTGAGGCTGGACATCGTCCAGGCGTACTGTAATAGTTTCAATATCCCTAACCTTCTCAGCGTTTGAGTTTTGCAGGAACTTGACAGAGTCTTTCAACTCTTTGAGTTCTTCAAGAACAGAACCCAGTCTGGTGGATATATGAGCGTTCCCCACAACCGGGGTCGCTGGTACATCCGGGGTACTCTCCGGTCTAACTGGCGTAGTTATTGCTCGACGAGGTCCCTCGTCTGCAACCCGCAGTGGACGCGTACCTTTCTGAGAGCCTGCCTTTGAACCCTGAGAAGAGCCAGCCATACTAACAACGATTGGAACGATTGACCACTACTTGACCAATACTGTGGAACTGACAGTACAAATTCTTAACAGGACAAAAACCAACAAAGTAAACAATCCGGATCGGAATCAACTCGCCACGCGATAGAAACGATCGGGATGATACCGCAACCAACCGGCAAAGCTGGGAATCCAATTAACCGAATTATAAGTCGGGAGATAAAATATAGATCAAAAACCGCGGACGAGAAGAACCATATGGGTGCCCGAAATCCACTCCCTGAGGAGGTAGTCTGGCAATAGAACTCTCGGAAACCCCAAGATGTGTTTGTAACTCCACGGGAGATTCAGGTAGACCTAGGAGATGTGAGACGAAGAATCCGGTAGCTGAATGACCCGAAGCGACAAGCAATGGTATCGGCAGAGGTGGCACGCGAGTGCCACGTGCGGTATCCGGAGACAGATAGAAAAAGGGAACCTAACGAAAGGGGCAATACTCGTGGGACGAGTGGTACGAAAAGCAACAAAAGAACACCCAATACTGGGGCGAAGAGGTGTACCTGGCAGGTCAGACAATAAACATAAATATGTGGACCAAAACAAATAATAAAGCAATATGGTATGCGTCGCAACGCTTCTTGTTGGGGGAGCCGGTCGGGTGACAAGGCCGTACTACGACCACTTCTCCAAGAAAGAGGCAAAGTACTCGCACAAGCTATCAAAGTCAGGGCCGAAGACGGGTTGAGTTTAGTGACGAGGGAGCGAGCTCGAGCTCGCTCCGCCTAAGTACTGTGCCACTGTGTGGCCGAAAATGAATATGAAATTATATCCAAATTGAATGCCACGTGTGGCACAATCGGCTTCCCAAAATCCACCTAAATTAGGTGCGAAAATTCTAAAATAATCCCTACCAAAGACGGCCATGCTACACAGTACGCACACGCGTCAAGCTCATAAGTAGCCAAATTCCCACGAGGGATGACTGAAAACTTGTGAGTTTCCATCCCCTACCAAGGGCCAAAGTGCACTAACCTACAGTTTGAAACTTTCCTGGACTGTTAAGGGGGACATTGAAGGCTAATCTTCAGAAGGAAAGCCGTTTATGAAAGAAACGGTTAGAATACCATACGGAAAATGGAGAAGTCAACCCTGAGGTGTGTACCACCATCACCCGAAAATCGTACAAGGGGGTTGGGGTTGAAAGGGTGCATCTTTAGTCCAGCACAGGGAGTGGTCGTAAAATGAAGCTTTAAGCTTCTGCTCTGCACCTTGACATGCTGCAGGAATTTGACTGTTTGAGGAAACTGGGTGTTAAACTCAACTGGAAGACCTTGCATGCACTTTCGCATAGTGTAATCAGGTACGCCACCAGACTAAACTACCACTCAAAATGTGGGCATAAACTGAGTCAGAAAAAATAACAGTCTTGATCACCCGTCGTTGGATACGGCATTTTACGAACCGCTTCAAAATCTTCAGCAGGTCCCACACAGGAAAGCATTTATTCTTCCCCGTCAAAAAAGGGTACATCCAAACGAAAGTAGCATTTAATCACGACACGTTGAAGAGAAAATTTTAGAACGGACGGCTCGAGAAAGACAAGGTAGAGAATGGAGACGAGCCGCATTTTGTAAGTAACGTCGGCAACGGTAAGACCCTGTCGTACAAATACCGAAAAGGTGTGGGGTCTGCCCGGTGGAGGGAGCGCACGAGGGCTCAACCTAAAGGGGAAAAACACACAACCAATATGGTACTAAGGCACCTGAAACCCGCAGGAGCAAACGGCGGGGCAACTAGTCTAGACCGTGTAGGTGTACGGTAGTAGACGTCGACGCGCAGTAAAACCTGAATAGTAGTAGAGTAGCAATTGACCAAGATGGTGTAGTTACTGCCCTAGTGGTGCCTGAGTTTACAATACCCGAGGGGGAAGGCGAGGTGCACGGCAATATATACAAGGTGCACCGACGCCGATCCCCCATGCGGGCATGACGTCATCGGCTGCACCCATGACCTACTGTCATGGGCCAGCAATGCTAACCTATCCTAAACTATAAATTAGAAATTAGAAATTATAAAATACAGAATACCAATTGGGTACAGTGCAGTCAGCAAGGCGCACTAGTAGGCCCACGTGGCACCAACCCATTGAGGTCTAATTGTACTACAGACCCTTGGCCTTTATGGCGATGCGGAAGTCAAATTCGCTGACGTGGTATCTGGGAGAGAAGAAATGACCATGGTTGTCTACATCAATGGCGGTAGAGACGCTTAAGTCGAACTGGCGTTCATTGGTTTTCATAATAAGGCCCGTACATACCCTATCTATGGTGCCTCTCACAATGTACTTAATTTTTCTTACAGATCGGGTTCTAAGTGTTGGATGGATACTACGAATTTGCCACAATGGCTGTCAGAAAGTAAATTAATTTGCCGTCTTTCTAAAGATCGGAAGCAACTTTTATACTTCGAAAATGACAGAAAAAAATGTCACAGAAGCTTCTAGTTGCTCGTTGGCAGCAGTCAATACAGAGATAACACTATTTTCCAAAAATGAAACGCATCTGATACAACCCGTTGATTTATTTGTTACTCAGAAGATAAAACTGGCGTGGAACAGAAGTTGAGAGTGTTACAAGATGTCCATGATTGCCCGCAAAAAGTGGTGTGCATCAGAAAAAAAATCCAAAATCACGGAAAGCGTTAAATGTTGAATATGGCGCTGGTGTTTTTGCAGAATGTTAACTCTCTGCGTTATGCTGATGAGTAAACGTTTGAAAGGAAAGCACTGATCATAAATAGCATGAATTTGAGGAAGCGGGTACGTACTCGAGAGTTTCACTTTCGGGGTGAAACCCTCGAGTTCTTACCGTTATGGGAAGCCTCTTGGCATTCTTTATCCTAAATGCTACGCCACCTTCTTGAGCCTAGAGGTGGCGTTAATTTTCTTTGGGCTACCAGAACAGTGGAAAACGTGGACATTCCGATCCAATAGCTCGGTGCTTTTCGCGAAGCTAGTTTTCGTGAAGATGCTGCGAACTGCGCCAACTTTGCAGCCCAAACGCACGCCCACACACAATTAAACGCAGCGCACTCCCAGTCACGTACCACTAGTACCACCCAGAGTTTGTTGTACGCTCCTTCCGTAGGTTGTACCTTGCAGTAAATGCTGGACTTTCTGGCACACCTCTGCTCGTTCTCTGAACCTTATCTTGACGCACTATTTCACACTATATTTTAGTCTCTACAGCGGCAAAGCAAAACTGGTTGCTGCAATGAACTCCAAAGACTAGATGGAAGAAACAGACATGCACGGAAACAACATGGAGTCTTCGCTAGAGTTCATCGCTCCCGTTTAAGCCACCGTCAACGCATTGGAACTTGACCGCGATACTGCTGAAAAACCGCGCTTCCAAACATTGCATTTGACGTCGGTACAAAACGAGTTGAACTTTGTCTGGGACTATTTGCCAACCCGAAGTGGAGAAGACCTGCATGCTTTGCTTTAAAGGTTGAGACGCCAAATAACGGGGTCAAAGGATGTGCTCTGCTCTCGAGCGATGCTATATGAACGATGTGAGCTGGTTTGCAGCATTCGTCCGTTTTCATTCATGTCCAGTTTGGACTACGATGATGTAATGGCACACCTAAAAATGAAGCAAGGGCTGCACATGATTACAGCTCCAAAACCTTCCGCCTTGCTCTCATCCCTGACGAGCGAAGCGGAACGTAGGAGCTTTCAAAAGGAGCTCGAACTTGAGAGAAACGAAGAATTTGATGACCACATGACGGAGATGACTCCGATGCCGAAAGTGAAAGATGTGGTTGCGAATAAGAAACCGCGAGCCGTGGATTTTTCGGAGAACAAATTCGCTCGTCTTCTCATCTTGGTACGGGATGGCGAGGAAACGAAACGAAATATTTACGTGTTGGCGACAACAATATCCGGAGCGCAGCAAGACGCTGGTATTCGTAAAGAAGATTTGTGAGAGAGGATAGCTGTTCGATTTGATGAGGATGTGTTTTGTCCAATAGAGAATTTTCCTGAACCAGTAGCCAGTGTGGGGCCTTGCTTGCAACCTCTGGTGTGGCGAAGTGGAGAGAAGCTGGATTCTGTATGGAGGGAGAAAAAAAGCTGCTGGGCGAGAAATCTCGCCAACTATGACGTATCTGGGAACAACGGAGAATTCCCGTTTATTGACTTTTGTCATAAGAACGCAAGAACTAAATCTCTTTCTGCGGTTGGGGGGAGGGTCTTCCTTACAAACTGCGTGTCTGGAACTAACTTCGAAGACTTAGACCGAATTGTTGCGCAATTTTTTCTTCTCGTGGTTTGCCTGGCAACGCTGGAGTTAGTCTCGGTGTGAACCGAAACTTAAACTTCTTGAAGGGAAAACGACGTAGAACTTCAAGTGATCGGAAGGCATCAATGGGTTCGAATCGTACGAAGTCGGCTCGCGTCAGCAGTGATGTAGTACTCCAGGGAGCCATCAATGGCTTGAATTCTTCAATGAGCAGACTGGCAGGGAGCTATCAGGATAATGTTGAGTTATAGAAGCAAATATTTGAAGCGAGAAACTACTGTTCAGATGAGATTCAATCTTACTTTCAAGGCTTGAGTGCAATTGAAACTTTGAAAGCTACCGTTCAACGCACTACCTCCTTAATGGAGGATCTTGGTAACATAGATGAAGCGTACGCCAAGTATCAGGATGCCGTGAAGATGTCAGCAGACCCTGCACACATAGGGTGTTGGAAAGACGCCTATGAGAGCACGAGGGCTTGTTTGCATACGATGACCACAGATCTGAGAAAGGCTGCAGGAGCCCCAATTGGAGGAGGGTCGTAGCTGGTAGTGTAACCGTGTTTTAAATATCTCCTGTTCTCTCTTTCTCTTTATGGAGACAAGGATTTTATTGTAAACTTCTTGTGATTCTTTTCTATGATCACATGAACAATCTCACGATACTAAGAAGTTTCAGATACTCTATGCAGCACATTTCCATACGCCTTCCTCGACAGCTCTTTAGTTTCCAACCCCCTTGAATCTACGAGTTGGAGACCTCAATGCATTTTACAACTCCTTCCATGCATCTTTAGTACTTTTCCAATGAATGCGTTTCTTCTATCCTCTGCATCAGCACTGGCGCTTGTAAATGTTGGTAGACAACAAGTCGTTGTGTTTCACCCGTTGACGGCAGGTTCGATTCCATTATTGGCTGTACTTTTCTCTTGATACTATCTGCATGGCTTTAAAAAATTCCAACTGTTCATTAAGATCCTTGCGAACGTCTGAACCGCTTAGTTTCACTTATCTTGTGAAGAATGACTTGCGTCCCTGTCGTTCTCCCAACAAACCATCCAGAATTTTCCCAGGCCACTCGTTTTGGCGGCTCATAATTTTCGCGTACAAACTGCAAGTCTCTCGGGATTGGGCTCCCGGCCTCCTTGAATGGATGGAACACTTTGGCATCGGGTGAAGATACCCAATTCTATGGTTCATTAGTTTCTCTATTACAAGACACTACCTTCATTAAGATCACTGAATTCTCAAAGAACATGATCTAGTTGATCTGTACCTCAGACGGTTTCCGTCCGCACCAGGATGGAACCCATCCGACAGAAGCACGTCCACGCCAGCATCATCGCATGTTTGCCTAACCATGGCCACATGCATTTCCACCACAGGTACGCCAAGCCATCGATCCGTCTCCACGCACGCCTCCGCATATTCGGCTATTAGCTGCACGCGCCACGCTTCATCCACGGCAATTCGCAACTTGCCGAGCGCGGGTGGCATGACCAGCACCGGCAGCGGCTCGCTTCGCGGCGCCCTCACGTCGTCAAACAGCGTGGCCAGGTTGTGCGCGTACGAGTCTAGCGGCAAGTGCTGCAGCGATGCGGGCGTGATCGCTTCGTTGGCGCCGAAGAAGATCAAGATGGAGTAAAACGTCAGCTATTCGCAGCTCCGAAAAGGTTCGATGACGGACGGGAACATGTGCAGTACCAAGCGCGTTTTGTAGCCGAAAAGCCTGGTACGAACACCTCCTCCCTCGCGAAGTACGCCTCGCAGAGCAGCATGGACCGGCCCGACGCGTTGTGGTCTGAACTGACGACGGATTGCTCCGTCATGGTGTCACTAAACAGTAGCACGAACGGCAGCTGCGACAAGCTGTGGTGCGACTTGCCCGTGGAGGAGGCGGATGAAGTGGGCTCGGTAAAGTGCACGACGCGCGACGCGCGCGTGGATAGCATGTAGAACGCGTCGACCATTGAGTCCTGCAACAGCGAGGACTGCGAATTCTGCGTCGGCTCGTCGGCCGGATCGATGCAATGCACGATCTGCGTCAACGACGGCAGTGCCAGTGGCGGTTGAAACGGCAGTTCGGACAGCGACAGAGGCATTTGTGGCGGCTGCGGTGGCCACGACACCCCCTCGCGCTCGGGAATGGCCGACATCATCGTGAGTGGCGGCGATGGCGCTCGCGCGTGGACGGCTGCGCGAAAAGGCGTTGCGCGCGAGGCGGAGATTGCAGGCAGCACGGTGACGCGACCCTGACATGGCGGAGCGTGTCGTGCATCGCTGCGTGGTGCTGCACGTGCAGCAACCAGCTAAAGCAGGGTTGCGCTTGGGCTGCGTTTGCACAATTCATGCGTTGCTGTTGTATTCCTGACCGGGGGGCGCTCCTACCGCGTGTGCACGTGTGTACCATGTGTTCGTATGAGCGACTTGTACTCGTTTACTGGCCGTCATAGATCCCGATCAAGCTCCACCGTGCACCGCCACGCTCTCGCTGCTCTCCGCGTGTCGCGCTCGCTGCTCTCCGCTTGTCTCGCTCGCTGCTCTCTTCTACGTCCGGCCGGCCATCGATGCGACCGCTGGTAGATACGCTGGCTCGCATTTCCGTCGTGCGATGCATGTAATGCATGCGATGCAGCAGCCGCAGCCGTTTCAGCTGCCGCGCCGCGAGCCGCCGCGCCACGAGGGCCACTTCGTTGGCACCAGCCTTCGGATCGGCCCCAAGGCGAGAGACGCGACTTCGCGCGCGCCGCGCACCACCGCCACTGCTGCCCCTGCTGCCACCGCCACCGAAACCACGGTCGTCACCATGCTAACGTTTGTGCCGGCACAACACGCGCCAGCGAGGTTCACGCAGGTGCCGCCGTCGCGGCTGAGCGATCCGCAGCCGCAGGAGGACGGCAAGCCGCTGTCTTCCAACTACTAGTTCGAGCTGCCCAAGACCATCCTCTGCGTTCGTCAGCTGGGCGCAAACCGCGTGGCGCTCTAGATGCCGGACGGGCTGCACATGTACGCCACCACCATCGGAGATATTGTGCGCCGCCACACAGGCACGGACACTGTCATTCTGAGTGATATCACGTACGGCACGTGCTGCATGGACCACCATTTGACGCACGCGCTCGTCTGCAAGCTCCTGGTGCACTACAGACCCCTATGAACAACGAATATGGCCGAAATATGGCCACGATATGGCCGAAATATGGCCGCGATATGGCCGAAATGTGGCCGTTTGACTCAAAAACTTGTAAGAATGTTTATCCAGCGAAGATAAAGAAGTTTAGTAATCCTACATGTAGCCAAAATATGGCCACAATGTGGCCCAAACATGGCCGAGGTTACAATTGCCAGCCGGGAAAAGTACTCATTTCCACTAGTCACACGCTCTTCAAAATTTTCGACTTAAACGGCCACATTTGGACCACATTTTGGCCGTATACGGTGTTCATAGGAGGACACAGCTGTCTGGTGCCACTGCAGCAGACCGTCATCCCGTCGCTGTTCGACTTCGGACATATTGCCTTCGACACGGCGCACCTGCGCAAGTGCCTGCTGCACAAACTTGAGCGTTAATCTTTGCTGGCCACCATTCAGTTTGTCGATAGCGTCCAGCAGCTTGCGGATGATCTACAACACTACTTTTGCAACGTGCTCGTGCCTCATGCAAAGCTGCTGTCACCCGGCGAAGTTCTCGGCTGCACCTCGACCAAAACTGACGCCGTGGATGTGCCCGTTTACGTGGGCGACGGCCGCTTCCATCTCAAAAGCGCCATGATTACAAACCGCGATTTGTGCGCATTGCCCTACGATCTCTACTTGAAAAAGTTCACCGACAGAAAGTACAACCATTGCGAGATGCGCACCTTTCGACGCGCCGCCGTCCAAGTCGCGAGCAGCGCGCAGCGCTTTGGCCTAATGCTGGGCACTCTGTGGTGACAGGGCTCACCAAAGATTCTCGAGCGTGGGTTGAAGCTTATGGCTGACACTTCACACAGCTATTTCGTTCTTCTGCTGTCGGAGATCACTCCCGCCAAGATCCAAAGGCTGGAACAATCGGGCGTGGAGGCATCGGTACAGATTGCCTGCCCGCGATTCGGCTATGACTGGGGACATGGTTATGGGCAACTACCGCTACTAAAACCTACGAGGCGCATGTTTGTCTCAAAAAAACTGAATGAAGGGATGTTTACCCAATGGATTTCTATTCGGACAAGGGAGGAGAATGTACCAAACATTATCAGGAAGGAAAAGAAAAGCCGAAAAGAAACCGAGTTAAGGTGGCTGATTAAGACTGACTTGCACACTTCTAAATCCCACAGCCCGAAAGGATACCATGAAGCAAAAGGAGCACAGCGCAAGATATGTATTGAATTGATCTCCGCTTGATCTCTGATTATCACCTGTTTCACTTTGTTTGGAAATGAATAGCAAACGCCATGCATCGATAAGCAATATTCTCCATGGCAGCTCCGAGCTGCAGTTGTGTACAGATTACAGCGATGAGTGGCCATCGTACCTACCTCATGGAGAGCTTAGAGTGACAGCACGCTTCCCTATATTGGAAAAAGAGTACGGGCAACGGTACAGTAGGTTCACTGCCCCTATCAAAGGAGGGTGGTCTAAGCGCGTACTATAGATTACCAGCTGGAGGAGTGTGACGCTAAAGTTCTACCCCGGCACCGGGCTTCGCCCGTAAAAAATTCTTCGTGAAACGCATCGAAAGATCCCCGAACGAGCAATTTGCATGTTATTGCAGCAACGAACGCGTTCAGAGATGCTTATGAACTCCGTTAAGAGGACGAGATGTAGTTCGTACCGTAGTTATATGTTATCCTAAAAGACACATCATAGTTTAAATGGAGTTTGCGGCCAAATGCCACCGTCTCTACTTCTAGGGCACCCAGACTGAGTCAAGTGTCTTTGTTTTGTTTAAACCGCGATGCTTCTTTCTCAAATTTAGGTCATCGAAGCAGACCAATCGCGTAATCTGTAACTCTATTTCTGTTATTAGCTCGACTTGGGTTCGTCTGCACAACATGCGGAACGGGTATGCTTGTCTACGTTACACAGGGTCTGGATGGGAAATATCAACCTCTCATCCCGGGCAATCTTGGGTATCAACCACGGTCGTGGAACCCAGGTGAGTTCCTTTCTTGTGTGTATTCTTCGAGTTTGTCCACCAGCTTTCGTAAATGTTGAATCCGATTGCAGTCTTGCCACTGTTCCAAATGCAACGGCCTTCTCTTCATCTCTGATCATGAAACGTCCCAGCTGCTGGAAGAAATCCAAGGATTCCACACAAGTAGGTTGTGTAGTCCTAAGTCGAACCAAACACTTCATCCCTGGTTTCACAAACTTGGGATGTTTTTGCTTCCCCTTTCCACCCTTGTTAAGCTCCGCGAGCAACTGATCGATAATGAATTCTCATACAGCGGCATGAAGATGAATCAAGGCGGAATAAACCGCACAAATAATGCTCTTGTGCTCCAGAATCATCAACTTGGCAATGAACGAACTTGTACAAAATCAGGATTTGAGGTGAACACAGTAAGAAACCTAATTTAACATCCTCATCATCTATTCTTTTTAAACGAGGCCGAACAACGTCACCTGGTTCTGCAACTTGTGCGGTAGAACCCTCTAGCCGTACTGAGTCGATCAAAACTTCCATTCAAATTGGCATCATGACAAGAGAGTAATTCACTTGAATCACCCCAGACTCCAACTTACCCATAGCCACCGTATCCATCTTTTTGTGCTTTTCAAATATCGGCATTTTAATGGCCAATTCAGAAGACATTCAGGGGGCGCAAATGCTCTAGTGTGTCGAGCATCAACCCGCCAGCGAACCAGGAGCAGGTTTCGCTAGACGGTTTGTTCTTCAGGTTATCCCCGGTCAAACCAGAGACCGGTATCCATACCGAACCCTTCGGATTACAACCGACGTTCTTGAGATACGGTTCAAGCTTCTTCTTGCAATCCATGTAGCGCTCTTGGTTCAATGACCCATCAGGGTTGGTAAAAATTGGGTCATCCAGCTTGATGATGACCACAACCCTCTGCCGGACTCCTGATGTCTTGGCCAGCATGGGATGCTCCCTCGTTTTTCCTCACCTCTCAAAGCCGGTCTCGAACTCTTCTTCTCTAGCTGAGGTGACCAAAATTCCGATGTCCGCTTGTGATGCTCCGCCTATCATGTGAGGTACATAGTTCTTATGGCCCGGTCCATCGAGGATAGTAAATCGCCGCGTCTCGGTGGTAAAGCTAGCCCGAACGTATTCCTTGGTCTTTCCATTTTCCCTCTCCTGTTCGGAGGTGTCCAGCGCAAAAGCAAATTTCCAACTCTCGAGACTCAGAGCTTTTGCTTCCTTTTCGTACTTTCCAATTATACATTCAACCCAATTGATTAAGTATGGTACCAAACCTTTCACCATTTCTCTATTTTTGACCGCGGAGCAGCGTGCACGCCTTCCGTCCTGCCGTCCCTGCCAGAAGACGCGCAGGTCGGACAGCCGGAGATGCAGTTGGGCATGACACCCAGCGCTGACGGCACTCAACGACTGGTAAGAGCGTTGGGCACGCTTAAGGCGCTGCAGATGGTAGTGACTTCGCTACGAATCAACAAGTCATACTCACGCAAACTATAATCAAAAGTTCGATGTAGGACGGAGCAGGCCTTTCCCGGTAGCAAGATACAGCGTCATCATTCAAATAAAATCTCTATCTAGGTCCAAATGGCTGCGGTAGTGCAAGACATACTTCTCCTTAAGTCGTGAGTGCCAAAGAGATGATTCGTTTTCGATCTCTTTCAGTTCCTTTTCTTCGTAGATATATTCCGGAATGCCCTCAGAGTTTATACAGAAACTATGTAGGATCAATCCGACAGCAATAATCGGAACGCAGTCCTCGACACCATAGTTTAACTCCCCATTGTAAAATACAGGCCAACTGCGCTTCAAAATACCGAACGCCTAGTTGCACTCTGTGAACAAGGTATATCTTTACAAGGAGACGGTACTAATAACTAGTTAGATAGACAGTAGGCATTCTCTCCAATAATATGGTATCCCAGAAGCAGTTTGCCTGCATTTAAAAATCTTGACAAAGGACACATATCAACAGCAACCGCATCATTAGTACTTTCTACTGAAAGAGCGAAAAAATCCATAGAACGATACTCTGAATCCACCAACACCTGAACGAGGATCAAAAACAATCTTTCGCGACAAAAGAAGCCGACTTTGGTTTCAAACCATCTTGGTTTTTTATACAGAAGCATATTACGTCCAAGGCGCCGATACATCCCGAGAAAGGATTCCGAAAACTCCGAGACGTTTTGAATCCCATGCTGAGCTTCTCACGTTCTTCTTTATCTTCTGGTATCTTTTGAAGAGTCATGGTTTCAGTAACCACCACCAAAAACGACTTAAAACATTTCTTAATACTGAATTTGTCGGAAAAAATACCGATAAGGGGTAAGGTCCGCCTGGTAGAGGGAACGCGCGAGGGCTCAACCTAAAGAGGAAAAACACACAGCAAAACTGGTAGTAGGGCACCTGGGATTCGCAGGGGCAAACGTCAGGGTAACTAGTTTATACTTTTTACGGTTTCAAATTCGTTTGAACCGCAGGATAGTTGTTTTGTGCTCATTGCTTTGTTGACTGCAAAAAAGATGTATCACAAACACCATTGTAAAAGAGGGTGGTGTTTTGCTTGAAGTATTGGCACATCATCGTTCGCAGAGGTCTTACAGAGGCCACGGTTTCAAGTACACATGTGTAACGGCGAGAAAAAAGAGTTCTAGAAGTTAAGCTGTCGCGGTAAACCAAAAATTTTGATCGTTCCTGTAGCAGAGTTTGGCGCAACGGCAGCTTCTGTCGACATGGTGTGTGTTGGCCCGACAAAGTTATTGTGTTAAATTGGAGAGTTTGGCAAAACTTGTTGCATTTGGGCAAATGTCCTAAAACGTGCAAGGGCTGGAGAAGATTGAGGTATCCTTTAAAGCAACTGGTGTGCGTACTAGATGTACAAGAGAGTAGTCCTGTAGAAAGGGTAACAACAATCTTACGGATCATTGTGAAAAATAGTAGTCCATATTATTCCAACCAATTTTTATGTACGTACTGGCAATTTGAAAGTAAAAGACTTGTAGGAAGAAAGATAATTGCTTAATAAGTTTCAAGCAATTATCGCAAAACACCAATAACGATTTTGATAGTGAAGTTGTCGATAGAAAAATGGTGCATGTGTATGATAGTAATAATGGTGTGTTTTGTTAGATGCTTGTAGGCATGGACGCCAGCCTAAAGAATACAATGGAGAGGTTATTACTGGGTTCCTGGGGCGTTGTGAGTTCACAATTGAAGATGGTTGTTGCCCATATTATTTGCGGGTTCTTTTGAACATGTTCCGCGTTAAGTTTGCCTGCACCCAAATTACGAGGGTATCTTAAAAGTTGTAGCCCCCTAATGTTTTGGGTTTTTTTGGAGCTCAGAAAGAGAGCAGAAATAGTGTGGGCTACATTATTGGCGGTTGCTGGGTGTAGTTTGAGTAATTTTATTTGCGAGTAGCGTGGGAAGCGTTTTTGTTGATTTTTTGTGTTTCTTACATTCGAGCAGAGTGGTGCTGTAGCGTGGCCAATTGCTCCAGCTTTGTAGGATTTGGATTTGCAACTCTTCATTGCAACTATTGTTTGGGTGGCTTTAGAGCATGTCTACCAGCGGTGCAAATCTCATAATTTCCAGATTTTGCCCCGTTTGGCATCCCCAACAGCGTTGCAAATGATAAACCGACGGTGCAAATCCCAGACTTTGGGGCACTTCCATGTAGATTTGGGTACCAAAATGCACCGGAAAATGCCAAGCAAACGGCCATTTTCAATGTAATTCAACATTCAACCGCCCAATCAACGCCTTTCGTGAACTTTATCCACCTCGTTGGCGCCATAACCATGATCTTCCCGCTTGGTGGTCGCGAGCCGATCCCAAGAGCTGCCCCAGTCACATCGTCCCGCATAACCTCCGCGCTACCACACACTCGTCTCTTGACATTTTGGGGAGATCTCTTCTTCCCATACCAAGTGTGAAAACGCCGTTGCAGATGCTTCGAAGCAAAGACAATGCATGCGCAACAGAATCTTCGAAAGAGGCGAACAAAACAGACACTGTCAGGTCTCCACAAACCTGTCCCGAGTTCCAGAATTCCAGGGGTTTCAGTCAACCAACAACCACAATACCATTACCGCCGGCCGAAACGCAGCACAGTAAGTCTACTGACAACACTGATTCACAACAAAAACAGACTGTACAAATAACCTCTCTTTATTCGCAGGTAAAATGGACAATGTAGTAACCATATCGCAGTCTGCACGAACAAAGCAGCCCAGAATCCAGAAGACAAAAAGCATGAGTGGGAGAGGAAAGGCATTTACGGAAGAAGAGGCTCTAAACCTTGCCAAGGCTTGGGTAACGCAGTCTATGAAGGGTCCAAATCAGACAGAGACAACTTTGTGGAACGGGATTGCGTCCATCTGCAATAAGCGCTTCCAGATGCAAACAACCAGTGAATCTTTACGCTGTAAATGGGCACAACTGGCGCGTGGGTCGCAGCATTTTCTTGCCGCACGTAGATAGGTGAAGGCACAGAAAATCTCAGGAGTGACTGCTGAAGATGTAGAGGCTCTCGCCATAGAACGTTACAGAAAAAAGGCAGGTAGAAAGGATGCTAACGGTATCCATCAATACGCACCACCCTTCAAATTCATCACTGCCGCTGAGTACTTGTCGACACAACCAAAGTTTGAGATAGATCTCCTGAAGGATGAGCACCAAGGGCACAGAAACAGTGCATTTATCAGCCAGCCGCACCATATTAATGAAACAAGCAGAGGACTAGGGACATCAGAGGAGGATTCTAAGGAGAGAAATGGCAGCAACGAGAACGAAGTAGTATGCAAGGCCTCAGAATCTAGAAGGAGTAACCGCTCTCGCCCATTAGGTGTTAAACGTGTGAAGCATGACGAGTATCTAGAAAAAGTTGGAGTCAACATGAACAAGACCTTGCAAGAACTTTCTAAAAAGGTGGACGCTGGCAATGAAGTTCTACTTGCGATGAGACAGCAGAATGAGGATCTAGCGGAGGCCGATAACGACTGCAGACTGCTACAGCTTCTGGATAGGGACTCGGGGGAATACAAGAACATACTCGCGGACGTTCTTTCCAGGAGAAAGCATCGAATGCGCAAAAGAAGCGCATGTGACACAAGTGAGGAAGGAGGGAAGGGAAAGAAGCAAAAACTGGATGATGATACTGTAGAGATATTGGATTCGTAGATACGCTCGCTATAGTACCAGAATAAAGGGACGCTACGGAGTAGAGTTAGTCGTAGATGTCCCGTGTGGATTGCTATGCTTTCGCGCGAATGCGGTCCGCCTGCAGCGTACAGGACGTGACAGTCGAGCACGTTCTCCTTCTCGGTGGAGGGTAAAGAGGTGGTGCAGGGAACGTGTTCGCCTGACGTTCCAGAACGCGCTTGGCGAAAGAGACAGTGCTGATCTCCACGATTTGGGGACCAACCATGCGAGGTAATCGGGACCTTCTTCGACTAAAACTCCTCCGAGGGGTCCCTTTATTGATGTGTTGAGTCTATGCTACGGTTCAAGATATAAGTAAAGATAAATTCCCCGTTTCCTTGACACTGCCAATAAGATCTTCCTGTAACGCCTTGAAGGCCGTTGTTGTTGTCATGTACCGCTCTTTTAATTGGATACCCTCCCAGTTCATTCCATTCTCTTCAATCTCAGTAGCTCGTTCTTCCATGTGTAGCGTGCTCTCCGTACGAGCAGTATTCGGATTTTCCACTTCCAATTCGTACAGTTCTCTGACGATATCAAACACGTTCCCCTCCTCACATTCATCTTCAATAAACTCCCCGTTCTGAGGCATTCGCACGAGCATGTTGTGCAGTATCACGCAGGTGTTACTCAACAGTATAATATCCTCTTTGTACCACTGGTGATTTTCTCTCCTCATTACATGAAATCTTGCTTGAATCACTCCAAAAGCTCGTTCTATATCTTTCCGTAGTCCTTCTTGCCGTTTTGTGTACCTCTTTTCGTCCTCATCAGTAGGATGGTGAAGCGGTTTGGCAAACAGAGGCCAGTCTGGGTATATCCCATCTGCTGGAAAATACGGTAGTTCCCGCAACGCAGAAGAAACTGGCAGTCTATAATTTCTAGAAAGCCTGAATTTGTACGTACCGTTCAGAATGTCCGTAAAAAGTGGTGAGACTGCCAGCATCGTCTTATCGTTGTTCGTGTCACATCTACTCGCAAACCAATGCCAAAGAAATAAATCTCTGTCACACCATGCCTCAATTTGTATAGTGGCCAACTTACTTTCTTTTGAGTTGTGATACTGTCCCTTCAAAGAATAGGGGCAATTCTTCCACACCAATTTTGTGCAATCAACGGCACCAATGCACCCAGCAAAACCGCAAGCCTCATATCGGTTTTGAATAGCATCTAACTCTCCAGCACACGGTCGCCAGTTCAAGTATTCACTTCCGCAGAGATCAACTATCAGACTACAGAAATGTTTAAAGTACTGTCTTAAAGACTCAGCAGACATTCTAGCCCCATCATCTAAGTCATCAAAGGATCTCGCCGTTCCCAATCGTCGTAAACGCGCGAGCACCTTCACCTCGGCAGGAAAACCCAGTCCTTTTGCCGCGTTTCGTCTTTGTTGCCATATATGAGGATAACTGTTCGTTAGATCTTTCAAAATGTAGTAGAACATACCTTTGGGAATTCTAAAACGTCTTCGGAACTGTCTCCGGTTGTACACTGGTTGAAAACTGAGACAAGCTGTAACCCAAGTACTTTGGCGACGGTCAATATTTTGCGTACCACGTTTTCGTCCACTGCATCTCCGCCTGGCGGTCGTTTTTCGAGCGTGATGTAGTTGCACAGTTGCTCCCGCTGCAGCACAAAGCACGCTTCTGAGTTGTATCAGCCTGGCCAAGAGGACGTTTGTCTGCCTCCTGCGTTTTGAAATTGGGGATTCATACATATGGTAATTACCACACTGTCCAGACACAAGAGGTAGGGGTCAGATTTTGCTCGTCTCCGTCTGCGTCAGATCGTGATTTGCTACTGAGCCAGCACCCCGCCGCCTTGGGTATGAGCTCGTTTGTTTGAATTTACCCGCAAAAAGTGAACGGCTACCGCTAGGGTTGCCAGCTGTGCATTTGACTTCTGTCGGGGCATTTTGGCTTTTTTCGGTGCAAAAAACTGCCCGCTGGTAGACATGCTCTTACGTACACGGATGATGAGCAGGGGTGAAAGCTTATGCATATACACTCAGCGAAATTTATATATGTCTTTCAGAAATACGTCTGTAAACCAAAACCCGGTTTAAATCTACAAATATAAAGGGCACAACACGAAAGCAAAACGCTGGGAAAGTACCTGGAGATATTCTTACAGTGTCTTGTAATAGCCACTCTTTATGACTTATAAAACAAAAGACGAAAGTTCTTTATATCAGCAAAATTTTATATCATCAGTTCAGTTCAAACTGAAATTGACGCGCATGTAGAGGTTGTACAGCTCTATAACTGTGCAAGGTATCATGAAATGCTCTCCACTTTCATAATCTAAACCTTAAATTCCTCCATCGTTCCAATTATTTTTCGAGGAAAAGTCTTATCAGCCGTTGAAAATGCACAATTCATAGCTCACAATTTCCACCGAATGAGCAACACAGGAATTGCAATATTTATTAGACGAAATCGCACAATTGTGCAGCAGTTTCTGATGCGCCCAAAACCTTGCCAAAAGAAAAAATTAAAGCCGAAGAACAAGAAGATTACTGATAATACTAAAAGGGCCATCATCCGAGATGTAATATTTCGTCAGTCTTCCGTATCTCAAGTACAGAAAACGTATGTTTTAAATATAGGAGTTTGTTGCGTTCAACAGATCGTAAGAGAAGTTCCGTACTTGAAGAACAAGAGAATAAAGAAAAGAATTTATATGACGCAGAGACATAAACCACATCGTATAAATTGGGCGAAGGAAAGACTTGCATGGTGCCCAGTTGATTGGAAAAGAGCCATCTTCTCCGACGAAAAGAAGTTTAACTTAGATGGTCTTGATGGTCTGGCACACTACTGGCATGATCTGAGAGAGAAACCGGAAACTTTTTTGCAACGTCAGCAAAAGAAAAAATTGTTTGTGGGTTGGGCTGCTATTTTTTAATAGGGGTGTGGTAATATCGTAGCGTTAGATAGTAATTTTACTGCTACGTTCTATATCAAGACTATCTAGTAATTTTTTATCTTTTGCAGCTGCGGCAGTAGGTGACAACTGGGTGTTTATGCACGATGGGGCTATTGCCCATGGTGCAAATATTACAAAACAGTGTCTTTAGGATAATCAAGTAAAGGTTCAAGACTAGCCGGCGAAGAGCGCAGATATTAATGTTATCGAAAATTTCTGGGCTAGGCTGGTTAAGAAGGTATATGAAGGTCATAGGCAGTTCCACACTGTGGAGGAATTTGCCAATTGTGTTGGTGATATATGGGAAAGCATTTCTTTCGCAATGTTGGAAAATCTCTACGAATCTATTACACAGCGTCTTATAGCTGTCATAGAGAAAAAGGGAGCCATGACAGGCTACTGAGTCGAAGTTAATTAGAATTTACTGCGTTTGCTGTTATAAACTTTCGTAGATATAAGTAAACTTCGTTGCTTGTGTTTATCATATCTTTTCAATGGCTTTGTGTGAGTACCTACTGTTTTATACTGTTGTCTAACTGTTTACGATTTAGTGGTGGCCGACGCTCGGAGTGATGTATCGCAAAGCATCGGGGGTTAAACCGCTCTAAACTTTTTCGAGGTATCTAAATTTCGCTGACTGTAGTGCATCTTCAGCGTTGGTTGAAACATAGTGGTGCAATTGAGTGATTTTTTCAGCCATAGTGAAAAGGTGATGACAGGGATTTGAAATGTTACACGTGCAGGGCACAGTAATTGTTTTGGCTTTTTCTTTTAATAAGATAATCGGGCAAGAAAGTGACACGCGGATTGTAGCAGATACTTTGGAGGGAAGAACGGAAGCAGAGCGAGCTTCTATTTGCGGAAAGTGCAAAGCTGAGAAGGAGACGAACAACGTAGCGGATGGTGTATGAGGAAGGTGAGGTTGAGAGCTTGGGGTAAACAAACGTGCCGCACACTTGTGCTGACGTACCGTGCCCAAAAATAGACGGCGCATCATAATGTGATGCCGTTTATACGCCCATCGCGCGCGCAGCAGTACGTAAACGTCTACCAACGGTACCTGTACCGTCGTACCGGTAGATGCATCTGCATCGCTCTGCGTCGCCCCTGCCGGCCGCCGCTTTTAAAATAGCCACTCGCGCGCAGCCACACAAGCGGCGCTTCCCAAGTTGCAAACGCGTTCTCTGCCCATCCCCCGCTCCTCCGCATATGTGCATTCCAAAGCGACCGTTCTTCTCCATTTTCTAACCTTATTTCCAGTGCGCTACCCATGAAATCACATTAATCAACTTGCTCATTATGCTTTCCGCGAGTGGTGCTTTGCAACGTTGCTATCTCTGGAGATGTGGTGCTGTCGCTTGGCACACGCTGCTCGCTTGTCTTGGAGTCCTGTCCACATTTCAACCACATCCAACTTTCGGCCCAAGCGCAACGAACCATTGCGAGCCTATACGTCATATCACCACGCCGAACTCGATCCTTTCCTTTCCCTTCCGTGCTTATGCAGAAACATCGCCATGGCACATTTCCGTGCGATATGTCGCTGTTTGTTTATTATTTATTCCACTATGGCTCTCCCGCGGAGAGGACAAAAGCCCTACATGTTGACGTAACGCATCATATGCTGCGTGTGGGGGAGCGATGTGGTGGAGCTCACTTTTGTCTTCGAGATCGGTTTGTAAAAAACAATTACTTGTCTCAACAGCGCTGAGGCTGCAGTGTACGCAAAACCGTCGTTAACCAACTCTGAACAAGATTCATTCCATGTGGAATTCCACCCCAGATATGTAGTAATGTAAAACAGAGAGGGGGAGAGGTGTCAACATCCCCCCGGCGTAACAAATCAAAACCCAACGCTTCGATAGTCTACCGGCAAACTGTACAAGAACAAGAACTCTCATCTCACAGTAAGAGTGTTTGCGTTCACACTTATGTACTAGTCCAATAGATTTAATGCTTTCCTATTTCTTTGCTCTCGTTCTTTGGTGCAAACCCCCCCATGCAAACTTTCTTTTTACTGTACTCTTTTGGTGGAACTTGTCCGGCGAAAACGCGATTTGCTTTGTGGTTATGGTTCGCCAAAGGAGTGTGACATGCAGTTAGTGGCAATGATTTTACGCAAATTACTGGTATGCATGACAAGTATTGCTGTGAACTTTGTGTTCGTTATAAAACATAAGAACATTGATTTGAAGGTTCCATGGCAGATGAACATGTTATCGTGGAAGCTGACGTGTTTGCGACAAATAGAAAGACATAAAGAAGAAGAAATAACGATGAAGAAAACGGCAGCGATGAAAAAATAGTTGAGGCGGTGCATGTGGTATTACGAAGAGCCAGTAGAATCGGTTTGCATGTTGTGGTTGTGGAGGCACAAATACTATGTGTCATACAGTAGCTTAATTGCGAAGATGATGGAAGGAATTGCAGAGGGGACGCCTCAAGGAGCATGATGAAGCTCTTCCGGAAGGAGGAATAGTTGTGCTTAGCAAGAAGAAACAGCGCCAGCTTGCAGTGTACGCGAGGCTGCTGCTGCTGCTAGGTGTGAGTTGCATAAGAGGACCTCCTAGCATTACAGAGACGTTGCACGCAACTGAGAGAGAAAAGGGTAAACTTTACATTCAGTGCTTAAGGAGATGAGCGGCGGACAACGTTAGCAGAATGGTTACAACCAATGGTTTGCTGTGATGATGCGGTGCGTTGCTGCTGGGGCGACAGCTCCCTCGTGGGCAGCGACAGCCATGTGGGGTGTAATAGTTACTCGAGATAGCTGGCGCAAGAATTGTGAAGTTTGCGTATGAAACGCGCACAGGACTCCTCGTTCTGACGTTGGTACGCGGTTGGAAAGCTTGAGATAACAATGACACACATGGTTGGCATGTGCGTCATTAGCGTGTTAATGATTTTATGGTGTTGCAGTGGTGCGTGAAGGAGAAGGCATGACGGGTGAGTGCACTGAAAGCAGGAAGGGGGTTGTTGATGCGTTCTTGTGGGCTGTGATGCAGATTGGATTTGTGGCAACAAGAATGGAAGCGCGGTTGCAAAATGAGGTGGGGGGCACAGGAAAGCAACCTGAACGGTTGTATGAGGGAGTGCGGGAGATTGACAGCAGCCATGAGCCATGTACCGGTGGTACAGTTGTGAGAAGGCGAAGTACAGTACATGACAGCGATGGCTCGTTCGTTAGTAAACCTCATCTTGTTGCCTCGGCTTCGGGAGCTGTGACATAGATAGCGCGCGCGCAACGGGTTGGCGTACGATCACAAATGGCGCCACGTGCAATGACAAAACAGGTAAAGGATAGATATATATATACGGTGGTTGGTAGAGCAACAGCTCGGGCGCTGAGCGGCGTCGGCGTCGCCACAGCTGTCGGCGCCTCCACAGCCGCCCAGTGGCGCTCCGTGAGAAACGGCGCGGTGGAGCGCAGCGCCTACGGCGCATTTGCGAATTTGCGTCAAGTGAGCGTGTGCGGTCACGCGGCCAAGTACGAAAGGATCTGTGCCTGTCACGCGCCACCGACGCCCACGTGTGCAACCCACTGCACTACCTCTTCTGCGTCCCCTCTCTCCAACAGTTGGGAAAGTCTTTCCCACGGCTGCACTTGTTTTCTCAGCTGACGGCGCAGCTGCCCCGTGAATGCGCTGCGCGTTCGAGCAGCAGTCACTTTTGCGCTACGTGCCGCGCGGCAGTTTTTCACAACAACTGCCCCGCCGCATCAACGCTGCGCCCAAATGCAAGCGTACATCCCATTGCGGCGCGCTCAACCGAGTGCGTACGCACACTCTTAGCCGTGCTGTTCGGTACCGAAGCTGATGATCTTTGTCACGCCAACCCCATTCCGCCCCCTTGTGTCAGCTACTACATGCGCGTACCTTACTTGATGTAAACAAAGCGCACTGCGAGTGCGAGCGCCCGCGGCGGGAAACAGATTGCTAAAAACCCTTTTTTTAGCAACGCTCAACGAACACACAACTGTGAGGTTGTCGAAAACCTTCTTTTAGCTGATATGGCCACAATCAAACAAAAAGGTGTGGCGGTCAAGCAACAGCTTGGAGATAGTCTATCTCATAGCCAGCAGCTTGGTGATAGACAAAGCACTGTCTCTGGCGAGCTCAACACTGATCGCGAGCACAACCAAGGATGGAAAAGCAACAAAAAAAAAACAAAAACTAAACGGCCGCGCCGAATCTGTCCCTGCTGCTACCAAGCATGCCAAATCAGAATACTGTAGTATCTACGCGCAACCTGGATGGCTACATCACAACACGCTGAAGCAGTGCTCTGTGCGCATTGCCATTCGCGAACCATATGGCGTCATAGATGCAGCGCTTGTTTGAGCGCCGTCGGAGCGTTCGCAACGCTGGCGCTGCCGTTTGTGGCGCTTCGAATAACTAGCCACACACCACAACAAGCAACAATCAAACAACCGTTAGAAAGTTAGAAAACGTAAGCAATCAGTTGCACAGCACGCGCCTGCGCGCCACTGCAGCCGTGGGACGCGGCGTCAAACGCAGTTTGGCGCATGCACGGGAGCAATTCGCCAGCGCGGCTCGGGCACAAAACGGCGGTGGACAGCCGCCGGCGGCAGGGGTGGAAGCGGAAGCGGAGGCGGAGGCGGAGGCGGAGGCGGAGGCGGAGGCGGCAGAGGTGGAGGCGGAGGCGGCGGCGGCGGGGACGTGCACGCGGCGTGTATCTCTAGCTACGGCGGCAGCAGCGGCGGCGAGACATCCGCCTCAGCCGCACGCGCGGTCCTGATCAGCCGAAAAACGTACGCGCGCGCGCACGCGCAGCGAGCGAGGGCAACGTGACGCGGCGCGTGGCGTCACGCGGGCGCCACGCGCGCAGCGCCCGCGTGACGGTAGACGCGCCGCTGCTCTTCGCGCCGTGCCGCCGCCGCCGCCGCCGCTCGCTGTGGCGCGCGCCTCCTTCAAAGCGCGCCGCCGCCGCCGAGTGCCCGTCCGCTTCGTGTCGCCTCCGTGTGCCAACGCCTCCGTCATGCAGCACCGCTCGCAGCCGCTCCCCGCCGCATCGTCGTCGTCTTCTTCGTCCGCGCCCGCGCCCGCGCCCGCGCCCTCGCCGCGTCCGCTCGACGCCATGCTGTTCGCGTACCATTCCGCGCCGCTGCCCGCGCCGCTGCCCGTCTCCGCGCCGCTGCCCACGCAGCCGCAGCCGCCGCAGCCGCCGCCGCAGTCAGCGCACGAAGCGCCCGTGTCGTTCGACTCGCTTCAATCGTTCGTGCACGGCTATGCGCCCGACGACGCGTTGTGGGCCGCCGCGGCCGTGGCCGCGTCGTCGCCGCTGCCCGTGCCGCCCGTACCACACCCCACGCCGCAGCCGCAGCCGGGCGCGCAGCAGCCGCTGGACGCGTCGGCCGCCGCGGACGTGATGGTGGTGGACGACAACTGGGCGCCCATGTCCATGGGCATGTCGCTGCCGCCGACGCACCCGCCGCGCCCGTTCGTGCAGCCGTTTGCCGTGGCGCACGCGCACAAGCGCGCGGCCAGACAGTCGTCGGACACGTCCATGGCGCTGGCCACCACATCGCCGCTGCTGCCCTCGCAGGCAGCGTGCGCACATGAAGGAACGCTGGCCGATTTTGCTGTGATGGGCGCGTCGTCGTCGCTGCCGTACCGACTGCCGCCCGACTTTGACGAGAATAAGTACGTGAGACAGGCGAACGCCAACGCCGAGGAGGCGAAGCGCATCAAGCGACAGGAGCTCAAGGACGTTCAGGTGGAGAAGGAGCGCGACGCCAGGTACACGGGACAGCCGCTCACGTCCAAGCAGAAGGAGCGCGAACGCAGTCGGCGCGAAAGCGCCGTCACCCGCAAGCGCACCGAGGCGTACATCAAGTGTCTGGAGCACTACACGGTGCGCTTCGCGCACGCCGAACTGGAGGTGGAGCGATTGCTCCAACGCGTGCGACAACTGGACGACGTCATTGCACAACTGCGGCGACGCGCATCGACGCCGCCGCAACCGCCGCAGCCGTCGCTGCCGCTGGTGCGCATGGAAGCAGGCGGCGCACCACCACCGCCGTCCACCTCCGCGGCCGCCGCCGCAGCGGCCGCCGCCGCCGCGGCCGCCGCACAAGCGCAGGCGCGAGCGCAGCACGTGAAGCACGAGCTGTCGGGCAGCGACGGCGCCAGCGGCGCGGCCGACACGCTGAGCATGCTGGCCGACCTGCAGCAGCACGTGAGCGAGCACACGCCGCGCGGCGGCGCGGCGGCGGCGCCCGGCAGCGCGGCGCTGAGCGCGGCGCGCGGCGACGTGCCACGCAGCGCGCGCGTGCTGTCCGGGCTGCGACGGCTGGAGTTTGACGACGGCTGAGCGCGCGCGCGCGCGGCGCTCAGCACATCCCTTTTTCTCACTCTCGCTTTCTCTCTCTCCCTCGTCGGCGACGAGCAGCTCGGCGAGCACGGCGGCAGCGAAGACGGCGGAGACGGCAACGGCGACGGCGGCGACGGCGGCGAACGGCGCGGCGACGTCGATGACGATGGCGAAAGGCGCGCGCGCGCGCGCGAGATGACGACGCGCGGCTGGCGCTGACAATGAAGGTGAGCCGGGCCGCCACGCGCGCGGCGCGTATAATTGGGCCACGCGGCGCGCGCGCGCGTTTTTCTACCGTCAGACGCGCGGCCGCCGTGGGCGCGCGTGCGCGCCGCGCGTGTCGCCACTACTAAGTTAAATTACACTACCACAAACCAAATTGAAACTTCACTTGCGCGTGCTGCACGCCGCTACACTCAACTTTTCATAACAATTAAACCAACATTATATGCACATACATACACACCACTTGAGGATATTCTACTCACTATTCGAATCCACTAACCACTCCCTGTTCCACCGATCTAAAGTTTTGCAACTGCAACTACAAAAAGTACAAAAGCTAGTCAAGTGTACCTCCAACTTATAAATGAGATTAAAAACTCATTTTAATTCACAAACATTTAACAATACACTCTACAACGCTTTATTCCATTCCATTCTTAATCGTGCTTAAAATGGAAATCCAAAATATTCTGCGCCTCTAAAAAGTCTACCAATACATGTTTGTGTATAAATTGACACAGTGTATCTTATGTTCACAGTATTTCTAAATACACTTAAAATTGCAGAATGATTGCATGGCATCCAAAACCATTCGCTGTCGGAACGCCGTGTGTCCATCTGCTTAAGTCTATTGTACTTGATGCTCAGCGAGCGAACGCGAGCCTGAGCGATAACCTCGTCTATCGCATATCGACCACGCTTATCGCCGCAGGCGATACTAGGGCTCTGGTGCCGATCTGCGATAACCGCAGAGGGCCTTACCGATATCCCCACAACCGGGAATCGGTCCAAGGACACCTTAAATAGCCAGCTGTGAATCGCCTCCATCAGTAAAGTCTACTCATCATGTTTTAAAGTTTTCAGTCTATTCACTACTCTTCCAACTCTCACCAACCGCATCCAACCTGCGTTATGCAGCCAGTTTGACCCAAAAGTAGACCATCAATCGATTGACCTCTTTTGGACCAAATTTGACATCCATCATGGATCCCAACCAACCCGCCTCTCCGACTCCCGATCAAGCAGGACCCTCCAACCCCGAGCAGATCCCCCAGACCACCGCTCTCGGTCCTCTTCGACCCCACCGAAGCCACCGTCGCTGATACTATCCAAAGTATCACGTTTCATGATGCCTCGAGTCCCATCCGCCCGTCAGGTCTATATGACTTCCTTCCGCGTGCCCGACTCTCCACGACTCACCAGCGCGTCTTTGCCGCAATAATTCGCGAAGCACTTCGCAACAATCCCTCCGCGGATCAATTCATTGCTCAAGTACGTTCTGACCTCGACCCCCTTCTCCTTTGCGCACCGAGCATTACCAGCAACTTCAACTGCAACCGCGCCCTCGAGAACAAGCTCCGTGCTTTTGGATTTCACGTCCCTGGTAATCACATCTACAAGAGTCCGACCCTCCGCGTCGCCCATGCGATCTTCTCTGGCTTTGATGACGATTCATTCAATACGGTATTTAAACACGTAATGCTGAAAGAGCGCCATCCCTGGCACTTAAGCACCGATCCTGACACGAACGATGCGATTCCACAACCTGCTCCCGCTCCTTCGAACCAGCCGGATACCTCCAGCGACCCGGATCCCATCCCCTATCACCTGCTCACACCCCAAAATGTGCTAGCAACCACGGCCCCTGCCGTCAACCCCTCGCCTGAAGCCGCACAATCCCCTCGTGGCTCTACGTTGAGTGCTGTTGTCAACAGCATGAACGATGTTCTGAACCGTTTTCAGGAACGACAAACCTCCGATGCCTCCGAGTTCAGGAGAATCCTCAACACCATGGCCACCGAAGGTCGTGAAGCTCTTCAAGCCTCCCAAAACCCCCCAATTGCCCAACCTCCTCCACTGACACAACCGCCCGCCATCTCCGAGCCCCCTACCTCCCGCCGCAAATGCCGTTCAACTCGCAATCGCCCAACCCCCTCCCCCGGCGACTCATCACTTCCAAACCGAGACTCAACCACCCCCCCACCCGCAGCCAATGCAGCCGACACATGTTGTAGACGCTGTCAACAACCACTCCGCAGTTCGTGACACGTCTCACTACAATGACCCGTCTTCCTCCCGCGCCATCACAATCCAGAAGGCCTCCACACAAGCGTCAACCCAGTTCAAGGATAAGCGTTTTAAAGGAACCATCAAAGACTCCTGGCCCCACACTGTACGCGACTATGAGCAATACGTCATTGAGGTATTTAGTCTAACCAGTTCCGAGGCTCTCCTACTGCTACCGTTCATCCTGGAGGATGAAGCTAGAGACTACTACGATCAGGAAGTACGCCCCGTTGTGCGCGACTACGGACAAGCCAATTCGATGATGGCTCTCCGTTTCGACAATGCTGCCACACAGCGTCGAATTCTCAGCTACCTGCAGAAGCTGCGCCTATCCGATTTCTTGGACGGAACTACTTCAATTAATGATGCTTTTGGCAAGCTTACCGCTGACATTCAGGCCAACTTCTCCCGTATCCCCAAGGGATTCCAAGGCGAACATTTCAAACGAGAACTTTTAATCTCTGCTGTCGAAGGCCAAGATTGGTGTGCAATTGAAATACAACGGCCCACGTCCACCTACCCTACGTACCAGGACCTGGTCATGGCACTCGCCGACTGTTCACAGCGTTTCTGCACGAACCAGAAGAATGCTGGCAACGAGCGAGCAGCGTTCGGTAACGTTGACAAACCATCATCCGTCAACTATACTAACCCTCGCTACGGTCGTCCCTTTAACAACCGTTTTCGTTCGAAGTCCTCGTACCAACGCTCGAACCACCGTCACCAACAACACCGCCACAAGCCGAACGATCGCTGCCACTATTGCAAGCAAAAGGGCCATTTCAAGCGGGACTGTCCACATTACCGCCACGGCCGCAACCTTCATCGCAACTTGTTCACTGAGCTAAACGACTCCAACCCTGAAGGTGCAGATAATGGCGAGAATCAAGATCGCGTTGCGTCTATTCTGCAAGCAGCCCTGACAGACTGCACTGGTGGTATCACCGAAGAAGTACTCCACAACGCCGTTCAAATGTTGGATGACAGCCCGCGCTCCTCAGACAACGAAGATGAATCGCACACCAATGATCAAGACAATCCGACTGCAGACGACGCTCCAAAGGTCACTCACTTTCTGAAGTCTTCTTCTGTCTTGCACACAACGACGAAACCCGACGAGACCGACATTTCCCAGCAGCCTTTTTAATGGGAGACAAGACCCGCCAACTCGTCTCCGCCAACAGGCGAATTTGCCCCCCTGATCCCCCAAATGTTAACAACATTTGGCTTGCGACTTCCCAATGTGCCCCTCTCAAGCACGTTCCCTCCACAGACTCTCCTCCACCCGTACTCTCCAACCCTCTCCCGCCCGTACAGCACGATCCAAATCTCTCCTCGCTCTCAGTCTTGGATCAAAGGAATGTAATAATCGCCAGTACCCGCCCCCCGTCACTCCTTCTTTGCGCACCGATACCCACCGGTACCCCCCCCTGGCGTGATAACTGTACCCAAACCCACCTCTTTTTGGTCTCAGAATTTCACATCCAACATCCACAGCACCTCCATCCCTTCTTTTCTTGGTGCCTGTCTTGACTCTGGAGCCAGCAAGTCAGTTATCGGCTTACCGCAAGCCCGTCTCTTTTTTTCAATGTCCAACCACCGTCCGCCCCTGCACGATGCCTTCGAATTCTCGGCCGAACACTTCAAATTCGCCAACACCATCCTCCCTTCGATGGGTACCACCAACATCAACATACCATTACCCGACGGCACGAACATGGCACTCTCCATTGATGTTGTGAACGCCACCATCCCGCTGCTTCTTGGCCTGGATATAGGCGAAACCAACCACTTCATCCTAGATATGAAACTGCGACTCCTGACGTGCGGATATGCAGACTGGACCATTAAGCTCACCAAGAAAAATGGCCATCTCTTCATCGAATGGGACATCGAACACCCTTCCTCCATTCTCCACACCTCCTACAGTCCGTACACCGAGAAGGAACTCCGCCGCCTACACCTGAACTTCTATCATCCATCGACGTCTAAGCTACTCAACCTTCTCAAACGCGCCTCACTCCGTGTTACTGACTCGCAAACACGACGACTGTTGGACCAACTCTCAAAAGCTTGCACCACTTGTCAAACACTGCGCACAAAACCGCTCCGATTCCGCGTCTCTATTCCCCCCGAACAAATCACCTTCAACAACAGCATATCCCTCGACTTAATTTACCTCCATGACAATGGAACTAAGTTCCCAGTTCTTCACATCGTCGACCTCGAAACCGGATTTTCAAATGCTACGTTCCTTCCCGGCGAATCTGCAGATACAGTTTGGAACTCCTTCCTCACCGCTTGGTTAACTGTCTACACTGGAGCCCCTAACAATCAACGCGTGGATCAAGGAAGCATCTTCACTTCCAAGGCTTGGACCCAACTGACGGAGTCACTTGGCATAGCTCTCATCACCTCTGGTGTAGAAAGCCACAACAGCCTCGGTCTAGGAGAGCGCTATCATGCACCGTTGCGCAAGGTATATAACAAGGTTACTGTTAATTACCCAAAAATGCCTCGCGATGTTCGCTTAAGTCTGGCTGTTAAAGCCATCAATGACACTCTGGGACCGGAAGGACTTGTACCATCTCTGCTTGTTTTTGGAACACTACCTCGTCTCTCCCCATCGCATTCCAACCATCGGGATCAGAAGATTCGTCTACAAGCACTAGAATCTGCAAGGACCGAGTATGCAACCCTCGTGGCTAAACTAAGAGTACTCGAAGCTCTTCATGCGCGCGTGCCTCCTGCAGCACAATTCAAGTTCACAGCCGGTTCCTGGGTACGCGTTTACAGGGAGAAGCACAAAACTTTCCTTGGTCCCTATAAGGTTGTCTTTATTGATAACAAGCAACTGCACGTTCGTACACCATCTGGAGTACAGCAATTCTCCATATCCCAGTGCATACCTTCCGACCTATCTTCTGATGCAACCATCGTCAAGAGATTCAAGGCACAGTTTGACGCCTTCACCACACCCGAACCCGCTGAACCGCACCAACCACCCTCCATCCTTGTCACCGACATACTCGCTCCCAACGATCCCCGCCGCGACTTACCCCAATTCGTCCCCGCACGGCAATCTGAACTCCAAGGTTTAGCAGACCGCAAGGTGTACACTGTCATTTCCCGTGCTGACGCAATCTCCGAATGCAGGCAACATGGTGAAGCACCAAACATCATCGGCTCTCGCTGGGTATTTACCATCAAGAATATCGAAACCAACTCCCCGACATACAAGGCCCGTCTAATTGCCCAAGGCTACTCCGACCGCGAGAAAGGTTCTATCGTTCACGACTCCCGCGCCCTTCGGCTTCAGAACATCCGTATCATTACTGCTTTCGCCAGCACACTACGCCTACGAGTATGGCTACGTGACATAACTCTCGCATACTTGCAAGCCCGCGAGAAGATCCAACGCCGTGTCTATCTCCGCCCACCTCCAGAACTGAACCTCCCGGCCGACTCACTACTCAAGCTTCACCGAACCCTTTATGGACTCACTGAAGCCGGCGACTACTGGTACCACACACTCACCGACCATACCCTTCACGACCTGAAGATGACCAAATCCTTCTCCGACCATGCACTATTTTTCAAACGCGACACCAACGGCGTTCTACAAGGACTAATGGGCACGTATGTGGATGATTGCCTCCAGTCTGGCACTAAGGAATTCGAAGCATTAACGGACACCACAACGCAACAATTTGACTCCAAACCGAAGCAACACGACTCGTTTTCCTACGCGGGAATACACATCGACACCAAGCCCAACTACATCGAGCTGCACCAACGTCCCCAAATCCAGCGACTGCGAACCATCAACCCCTCTGCCTCCTTCAGTGACTTCAAGTCAATGCTAATGAAGATCAACTGGATCGTCTATACCCGCCCTGATGCCGCCTGTCGCAGTGCGCAACTGGCACAAGTAACGGAAGCCCAGTTCGATGCAACTCATGTGAAGGCTCTCAATGGAATTGTTCAACATTTGCAGAAAAACAGCGAAGTGTCTATCAAACACTATCACCTGGACGCAGCAAGTGTCTACATTCGAGTCTACTCCGACGGCTCCTTCGCGAACAATGCGGACCTATCCTCTCAACTGGGTTACATAATCACACTCTGTGATTCCTCCGGACGTTGTAGCATCCTCAATTACCGAAGCTACAAGAGCAAGCGTGTCGTACGCTCTATTCTCGGCGCTGAAATTTATGCCTTCGCTGATGCCTTCGATACAGCTTTTGTGATCAAGAAGGACTTGGAAGCATGCCTAAACCGCCCCATTCGCATGTGCCTGCTGACCGACAGCCAGTCTATCTTTGACACCATCACGAAGTCGTCTTACACACGCGAGAAGCGACTCATGATAGACCTCACTGCAGCACGCGAAGCGTATCAGCGCGAAGAGATTTCGGACATTGGACACATCAGCAAGAAGGACAATCCTGCCGATGCACTGACGAAAACGAAACCGTGCAACGCCCTCGACAAACTACTCCGCACCGCGCGCGTCGACCATCCTGTTCAACAGTGGATCATACGCTCGAAGGGAAGCGTCTTTTCGCGTTCCGCTAGAGAGAGCGAAAAGAAAGAGAGCGAGTGATGCTCAGCGAGCGAACGCGAGCCTGAGCGATAACCTCGTCTATCGCATATCGACCACGCTTATCGCCGCAGGCGATACTAGGGCTCTGGTGCCCATCTGCGATAACCGCAGAGGGCCTTACCGATATCCCCACAACCGGGAATCGGTCCAAGGACACCTTAAATAGCCAGCTGTGAATCGCCCCCATCAGTAAAGTCTACTCATCATGTTTTAAAGTTTTCAGTCTATTCACTACTCTTCCAACTCTCACTAACCGCATCCCACCTGCATTATGCAGCCAGTTTGACCCAAAAGTAGACCATCAGTACTAGACTTCATCAAATATCGTGCACAATTTTTGTAACATTACGGTACTGTTTTTCTCATTTGTTGTCACAAAAACTTGCACCAATAAAGCTTCTGTCTGCCAAAAGTTTCAGAAATTCTTAGGGCTTACAACAATGAATATGCCGTGCGTCTATTACAGTCAGTTAGGAGTGCATCCTATCTATCCACTGCAACGTGTACGTGTATCTGTATTGACTAATTCATATATCTATCTTACTGGACGTAAACACTTTTAGTGTCAAAGAAATTAGCCTTATCACACTATAAAACCAATCTATTTAGTTTTACAAATACTGCTTGGCATGCTTGCAAATCTCAAACATTTTTCTTGCTAAAAGCTTAAAATTTGTTGCCCAACACGATATTTGCAGTTTATCCTTATTTCAAATTCTATTCTTCAAAACTCTTTAAATTTAATCTTAAACATCGTATAAACCCAAACATGCCCAATTTTTTGCAAAAAAGTCAAACAAAATATAACATTTTTCAATTATATTTACAAAACTACTCTTATAACTACTTAAGTGCTCTAAGGTGTTTTTAATAATCTAAAAACAGAATGAAAACATTTTAAATTATTTTAAAAAAATACAACTCAAATTTTAAATCTCTATAAATATTTCTTTCATCCACTGAGTCGTGTAAAATAGAAAAAAATTTCTTCGTATTTAGAGCCAGAATCAAAACATAAATGTTGATATTCTCTCTATTTTTTTAAAACTTTAAATGGTAATTTTCTGAAGCTGATCTTTACGAGGGTTAATAATCAATACTTTATTCATTATCGAACTTAAAATTGAAAATATCCTATTTTCAGAACATGTGAAAGATTTTCTTTATTCGAGTACCTGTTTGATAAAAATCATAAATCTTAAGACGGAAACAAAATCTCTGAAAAGCTAAACATCTTAATCCTTATCTACGGATGACAAAAAACACAAATGTGCTTCCAATTTTCGTCTCCCACGGCTAGGTTTCTTTAGACTGTTTCTAAGTTGGAAGTGTCACTACCAAGTCTGGTTCACGCGTTTCTGCGCTGTATGATACCCGCATCGAAGCAGGTTTTCGGAGCCAGCTGGTTCAGTCTTCCTCGCACCAAACTCAAGGGTCTCACAAAGAGATCCGGAATAATTATGGTTCGGAGCCAATCATTCCTAGTGGGGTTTTCTATTGTGGTTTGGAGTTATTCTACAATGCCCATTGGAACGTTTCCCAACATAATACTTTCGGGATCGATCCTAAGATGGTTTCGCAAGCGACACTTTACGGCCGGTATTCGCCGGTGGCACCAGAAAACAATTGGCTCCCGGCTTCTTGCAACACCCAACTTTGGATACATGCTTGGATCTGTTCCGTTTGGACTGCAAGCGCCTTCGTTCGGTTCTCAACACCCTTCACCGTGGGAATAAAGAGTCGCAACCGAGTTAGAGTCGTGCGGAGTGCTACAAGAGCCGTCAGCTGCATACATCAATGAGGTATTTCATCCCACCGCTGCACCTTCGTGACTTTCCGTACGTTCGCGCTCAACCGGAGCTTCACTACAACCACCGTCTGGTTTTGAAGATCTGCCAGTACGACTCCCTTCCACAGAACTGCCTTCCAGCTTCTCCAAATTTGGTATGCTTCGAAATGCCCTATAACACCATACACTGGGCTAACCGTCACTAGGAACTCGTTTCGAGCGGCACAACGACGTACTTCGTGCGAATGCTACAGAACGTAGACTTTTCTACTAACGACAACGGCCAAGATGATTCAATCGTCGTTTGCGCAAGACATTGACTGTGCCAAATCGAACGTCGGACAGTCGCATGCATGGAGAGAAGCAACGCTCCGAAACGAGCAGACGGAAGTACAGGCTGTTTAGCAACTGTTTGGAGTAGCTTATGGCATTTTGAAATTGCACAGCCTCGTGGTGCAAAACATCCCGCTGCAAGGAGAGACTGTAAGAGGCCAACAGGGAGCTGTGCCTGGATGAAACACAGTCTTTTTGAAGTCGGAGGGCCAAGCGCAGAAGACCAGTTCCGTCCGCATTGGGCAAAAATCCTAAGTCGCGAGTGTTTCAACTCCGAGCAGCACGCAAGACAGAAGCCGCTGTTTATTGGTGGGGCAGTATATGCTTCATTTTCCTCGCGTAGGATCTATTTCCTGTGTTTCGACGAAAAGCAAGAGCTGTAGTCTCGCAGTGGTTCGGAGGGAATCCTTGGACGGGAAGATATCTAGAATGATGAATGACTCGCGCGTGCCAGAGAGAAATAAAGCGTTGTTCGCGATTCAACGACTAGGACCTCAAGCTCTGGCCTACAAGTGGCACGCATTTAGCCTTCGTCTCATCCGACACGAGGATGTACGTTCTGCGCACAAAAGTACGTACCATGAAGTATACAAACCTCAGGAGAATTTTGCATCGCCCCTCAGAAGAACACGTGGAGTCGTCGCTTGCACATGGTGAATGCTACAAAAATGGAGAGGCCACCAGCAAGAAGACTCCGTTGCAGGCGGAAGAATAGCTGCACCGGGCAACATGCGACAGAGAACTGTTGTAGGTTCTGATGACACTTTTCACAGCTAGGCGAAGCTGTATAAAGAAGTTAATAAATTACTCAAGATGATATACATTGGTACAGGTTACCTTTGTAGATGCTGGACAAGAACTGTTCAGATCAGCATGTGAAATACCATAGGAGAATGGACTTTAGCCGGAAAAGTCGTTGCAGTCAGTGCAAAACGGCTAGTAACCGGATGACGCTGTAGGCAGCGCAAAAAAGGCTGGTGGCCAGAAGACGCTGTATTCAGCGCAATACGGCTAGTGGCCGGAAGACGCTGTGGTCAGCGTAGAACGGCTAGTAGCCGGAAAACGCTGAGTCAGCACAGAAGGGCTAGTACCCTTGAAGACGCTGGATTCAGCGCAATTGAACTTGAACTTTAGCCAACCGATGCTGTAGGCAGCACGAATATATTAAGATTAAGCAGGTGCTGCGGTACAACTACTGGCCGTTTGACCAGATCATTACCCTCCGAGCATTGCCCATGGACGCAGTGTTGATCTACATTGAATTCAACGCGATCTCGACCAGCAGTTACACTTTGATGAGCTGGGTTGCCGAATGCAAATTGCAGTAAGCAACCCACGCAGATTCAAGTTTGAATCGAATGCGCCACCATCTACAAACCGTAGGTGCCAGATTAAGAACTTCTACTTGAAAAAGAATTCCAGACTCTCCACAGGAGGTCTGGAGGCATCCGCATGCAACGGCGAACTTCCTTGATGCCCAATCTCTCGCATTTGCTTCCCTCCTTTGTCTCAGCACGAGCGTGCGGCGATTCCAACCTAGACGGACCACCAAGTGCAGATGTCGCTGAGCGTTCCAATACCATCGGTATTGGCTTACTTCGGGAGCTATATAACCCGTAATCACGATCGGATTTACCTTGTTTGGTCGATTGCTCTCGCGGAATGGACCGTGTCGGTGGCCGTCCTGCTTCTGCAGGCTGCCCGTGGCCATATAGATTGGAATTACCGCTCTTGCGAAGCTGGGATTTACCGCGATGGTGTCCAATCTCCTGGTCGCATGTTCTTCTTTCTCCCGAGTTCCATTCGAGACATCCGGCAGTTCGGGACTTAGACTATTGTGGCGGTTACGGAATACTGAGCTGAACAGCTAGAGTTACTGCTTCCCCACATGGAGAGCTTTCCGTGGGGCGCCAAGCAAAGGTGGGAAGTTTTTAATCTGGCATCATGGAAGGCTGTGTTCTGCGCCGAACATAATTACCCCCAGGCACAGGCCGAGTAGTGATCTCTAAGAAGTCTCGAATCGTTCCCAATCATGCTGGAGTCTCCGGGTGCCCCTGTTCTCACTGGCGCGCCTGCTCCGGCTCTGGAAGGACGCAACACGTCTGACCATAATGGTTAGCTTCCTGTTCTTCCTAGTAGCATGAGGGGTACTGAGCCACCGCGAGCTACCTTTGGTGGTTTCATTGGTGCGGCTGCGGCACTCTCTTCCCCAAAGCTGGATTCCCAAACCGTTTCCAGTTTAATTGAGACGATTGCCCAGTCCTGTGGGGTGAATTTCCAATCCGCTGGTCCAATCTCGGTGATATAAGCTCCTTCTCTTCGGGAAAACATCCTACTCCGTCACGCACAATATATGCGATCGTCCTTTCAAATGCGTGACTTGCGGAAGCGGTTCCGGATGGAGCTGTATCAAATTGCTACCAATTACGTGGCTACCCTTGCGACGGCTATGGGCCCGATGCCTACAAACTCATTGGATGATCCCATATTTGGTGCTAGCCCGAACCCTGGAATCCCAGCAGTTCCGCCGGCTCCGCTCTCTACAGAGTTATCGATTCTTCTGTCTTTGGCGCAGTTGACCGCCCCACCACCGATGGGTCCTGAGTTTATGTCACGCGTTAGTGTGACTACTAGTACACTTGTGAATCATGGCAGCGCACCTATGCAGGTTCCAGGCCTGGCTTCTCTCTTTCAGCCCTGGCCGGGAGCCTGCCAAGTTGGTGATGGCGTGGGACTGAGCGGTGCGAATGCGGCTCCGGAAAAGAAGACTCCGCAAGAAATGGTGGTGCCGGCGGTCGACGGCATTCCCATGTCATCTCTTGGCAGAGATCGAGATAAAACGGAGACCGTGATGGTTGAGGAGGACCTCATGAAGCCAACTCTTGCACCCGGAAGCCAATAAAGCGGAAAATGGGGCGGAAAGAAGAAGTTCGTGGCCACTTCGCCGTGGCCTGGGACCGCTTTTCCGTTCCAGCCGACGAAGACCAGTTCGAGCTTGCGTTGTGGTTCCACTGCGGAACATCGTACCTTTTCATGGGTTACGCGTGGGATCGAAATTACGAAGCCCGGTTGGAAGAAGACTACTCAGTTGGCCATGCGTACCTGTAGCTTCTTTTTCCTTAGTAAACTTGTGATTCTTTGTGAGGACCTGCGGGCCAATAGCTTGTCGTTCTCCGTGCATACCTGATCCGCCCATTCCCCTCCTCGGATGTCACCGATGCCGAAGGATTTCGTCGACGCCAATAGCGTGCGATGTATTGATTGAGAATGCGTTCCGGCGGCTCGAAAGTATCCTGATCAGTGCGGTATCAGTGCTACCGTAAGCTGTATTCCTGTCCGTCCGAAGTATCGCGATGGTCGACGACGTGTCGCACCACTCTCGGCACTGTTCCAGGCGTAGTTGCCCGGTTTACCCGCATACGTTTCTTCAATGTCGGCTGCTAATGTGCCTCGCGTCTGTTCAGAAGTGACCAGTGTGGTTGTTGGCCACGTGGTTGGCCTCTTTGTCACCCTTACGATACTGAAGGTATTATGAATACCGTCTTGGTCCAGGGTAATAGTCGCGTCCGTGGCGGAAACTACCTTTACTGTGCTACGGTCTTGGGCAGCAGCTTCCGGGACGTTCGTTTCTGATCAGTAATGTCCTTTTCCTTGCTCTTGTAGTCCTGTTGGTCAACCCACACATCTTCTCCTAGAGTAAAGCACGGCGTGTACCGTACATATTTATCAAAAGTTTCCTTATAGCGCTTCTGGGTGCCTGTCAACTTAGTCCGAGCAGTGTGCAGCGTAGCCTGTAGAATTTTGAGCTTGTATCGCTTTAACCGAGAGGCCATTTATTGCGCGGGCGTAGTGGGGTCCAATGCCGTTTTGGGTTCATCGAACAAGAAGCTCGGTGGTTTGTGCGTTAGCTCAACATCGAACGGTGCGGTACCAATAGTTTGATCGATTTCTAGGTTACAGCCGTACGTAAGTGTTTGAACATATGCATGCTAATTGTTCTGCTAATCCGCTATGTAGTGACGTCACCTCTCCAAGAGGGTTTTGTTAGACCGTTCTGCCAGACCATTCGTCTGAGGATGGTATGCTGCTTTCAGTTCGCCTTTGGTTCCTACAGCGGCGCACACAGGTTCGAAGAACTTAGAGACGAATTGGATCCCGTTATCGCTTAGCAAGTAGTTGGAAGTTCCATACCGATAGACCCAGTTCTCCAGGAAATCCTTCGCCACTGCAAAAGTTGTGGTTGACCGTATAAGGATTGAACGAGCTATTCTACTAAACCAATCGGTTATAACAAATATGTACTGGTAACCGTTTACGGACCTCTTGAATATACTGACGATGTCCATAGCGACAAATGCCAGCGAACCAGCGGCAGAAAACAGCTTCTATAGCTTCTGCGACTTGAAATTTGTCGCCTTTGTGGCCGGACAGGTGTGTCTATACCGTGTGGTTTGGAATAAGTCGTTGGCCATATGCGCCCAGTAGAAGTCTCGACGAAGACTTTCATACATCCGAGTGGAACCCGGATGGCAGACTAAATGGGGGTAATGTGCTAAATAGAGAACGCGCTCCTGCAGAGATGCGGGTACAACCTTCTGGATGGCGCCTTCCAGCGAGGCTTTGCGCATTATACGTTGCTTTCGGTCGATTTCGAATACGGTGACACCGTTGCCGAAGCTTTTTCGTACGGACTTGCAGAAAACGGTCAACTGCGTGAGCCCGTACCAGCTCTCAGACTGTGACCGGAACGGTATTGGTTTCCCCCGAGGTGACAACAAGCACCTTGGGGATGACAGCAGATTTTCGTTCGGGCGTTGGCCAGTCGACGCAAACGCAACTGCGCTTACTACCGTCCACAGTTATGTTGGCGATGGAGTATCCATCGTCCGTAAGGTCATTCACTAGCAAGCAGTGGACCCTCTCGTCGAATGGAGTATCGTCTTCGCCATTCTCTTGGATCAGAGAAAGGGCATCGGCCGCTGGGTGTTTGATATCCGGACTGTGAAAAGCATCGAAGTCTTACTCTATTAGGCGCAACCGTCACCTGGCCAATCGTCCTGACGCGACCGCAAGGTTCAGTGTCCACCTTAACTAGTGGTTGTCCGTTCGGACAGCGACACTCTAACCTTCAAGGTACGGACGAAGTAGCAGAATAGCCCAGACGACCGCAAGGCATTCCGTTCGGTAGTTGAATATTGCTGTTCGGTCTGGGATAGGGAACTACTCTAACAACCGATTTGTAATTAGACTTCGCCCGGTTGCTTCTGCGGCAGGGCACATTCTACCTGTCGGTCGCATGCGTCCCCATCAAGGACGTACGGGTACTCTTGACGGGGAACGGCCAAAATAGGCAGAAGTATCCGTCTCGGACGTAATTTGGTAAATGCTTCGTACTACGTATCGGTCAATGTCTCGAATTTCGTGGGTGGCCGTTTCTCCAACTTGCAGTTCATTTAAGGTCCAATCTGAACGAAGTTTGCAATGAACAGTCAGAGAAAGTTACAGAGCCCCAAGAACGATCGGATTTCCGTCTCCGGATCGTAGGTGGTTTAGCCTGCTTGATATCATTTTGTGTCTTACGAGAGACTTGTAGCTTGCCGAGTCGGACAATATAGCTCAACTAGTAGACCGTGCTACTGAAAAAGTAGCATTTGTCGAGTCGGAGAGTAACACCAGCCGAACGGAGCATCTGCAGCATGGTCTGCACATGCTCATATGCTGCTTAACCGTTCGGGAATAGATGTTTACTTCATCAAGGAATACCAGTGCATACTGCCATTTCACCCGTGAAATATTGATGTCGAACGTACGCTGGAAAGTAGCCGGTGCGTACTTGAGTCCAAACGGCATTCACCGAAAAATGTTACAGTCTCATATGCGAGGTGAAAGTCGTTTTGTTTTGGTAGGCTTCATCTAGTTCGTTCTACCAATAAAAGCTGGTGGCATCCAGTGTGGTGAAGATTTATCCATCCCCTAAAGAGTCAATTCACTCGTTCATTAATTGTATTAAGTGTCCCTTACGTTTGCAGCATTCAAATGGCGGTAATGGACGCAGAAGCGAAAGATTCCGTCTTTCTTGAGTGGAAATACGACTGAACTGGCCAGTTCTGCCTATGACGTTTCTATGACGCCTGCAGCGAGCTGCTTTGTCACCTCCTTGTGTTCGAGTTCTCTCCGAGCCGGTCCAGCATGGTACGGCATCTAAAATATGCTCTTAGTGCCTGGTTCCTGATGGATGCGGTTTTTCGCTGTCACAATCGTTCCAAAATGGCCATCCTACATGTCAGCAAACGGTCAAAGTAGCTGAATGACTTTACCCCGTGCGTGAGCACACTTGGGGCTGATCTATTCTTTGCTGGGTTTATCCTCTCCATCTTTCGGTACGATTTCTTGCTCTTGTTCGGGATCTTTGTCTTTCCGTTCGGGATTACTGTGCAAAATCAGAATTTGTTCCCCCTTCTTAGACTCGTCGGTCCTCGACGATAGTTGAGAGGTTATGAAGGCTACAGGGTATGGAAGGGAAATTCAGGTAACAATTTTTCTGTCTAATCGAACCGAGCAGTCAGTAAAGTTTGCTGTGCGAACCAAAAAGAATATGTTTGGTCAGAGCTTTATAACTCCACCGGAAAAATTGTGAGTTCGAGAGTAGATATTGTACGTTGATAAGCCTGTAGAACGGCCAAGCCGGACGCTCTGGTGGTTACCAAGACATTAGGTTCTGAAATCTGGGGGTAGAACCATTAGACAGGGAATGTGTATTTTATTAGATGGGGTTTCCCGTACGGGTTCTGGTTCAGGCACGGAAGGTGCATTTCGTCCGTAGTTGGAAAAATGTATAGACACCGATTAGGAGTGTAGTAGGAGAAGTTTTCGTTTCGGTGGTAATATTGGCAGGACGTACTTGTCAATGAATTATGCACGGAGTAGCACGCTGATGGAGAGGTTAGAAACCACAAGGAACTTTACTCGTAAGTTAAGGTTACCGATTCGGACCATGATGGGAGAAATACCACGACATCTATGCGGTTCTTCGACGCGTCCATAATTCAGGGTGTTACGTCCAGTCGGAGTTTTGAACACCATTTCGGAGGGAGATGGGGTTCGTGAACTAGACATGTTCAGGCTCCGGTGTAAAGAACTCCAGTTAACGGATACATAAGTGCCATGCCGAGCCGAACTGACACCTGCACCTTGTAGTTTGCACTAGAAAAGAGGACCGTTTCGGCTTCTATTTCTGTATTGGTCAGCCCAAATGTCGGGACAGAGAACTCTCCTTGGAGAAAGTCCCTTCGATCTTTCTCTGACAGGACAAAGCTAGGCCTCTGTGGAGGAGGCGATGACTCTATGCTTCCTCCCAGTCGTCTATTGGGTGACGAGCTGGCTCTTTGGCCAGCATAGCGGCCGCTATTGGTCCTAGTGAATACGTCTGGAAAGATTGTCTGCCCTGGAGATATCCGAAGTTGCCCCTTAAGGTATCAGGTTTCCGTCCGATTGGATAGCTATTGTAACAGCCTTTTTCGTGGCGTTGCCGATGATTTGCTTCCCGTACGGCCAACAACTTCTCGTTCAGGTCCAACGGGAGCAACTGAAAACAATTGGGCTCCCGTAAAAGAAAAATCCAACATGTTCTAGCTGGGGCCTGCCCCTGGGGTTGTTGCGCCCTGAAGCTAGCAGGACTGGGTTAGACGGGACGGACTGCGCAGGCGTTGAAGTCGAAGGAGTTACGAGGGGCAAGGGCATAGAAGACGCGCCGAACAGCGGGAGGTCATGCTGCTTGTCTTCATCAGATACGGAATAGATCGAATTCGACGGGGTATTGATACTGTGAACTTTCCGAGCGGTACGAGAGGAATTTTTCCGAGCCGTTGGTTTCTGCGTATCGTACCAAACGGACTGTCGTCGTGAGGCCAGATGGGTGACTCTGTACGATTCCGCGTAACTGGCAAGTGCATCGTATCCGATATTGGGATGCGAGGATAGTTTATTTCTCACCTTTGACCGTATGGTGGCGAGGAGACCTTCAACGAAGATCCCCTTCAAATTCGTTTCGGTAAATACGTTTCCGCAACGGAAGCTTTCGTCCAGAGCTTCTGGGCCATGAATGACGCCCGAAGGTAGAAGGCGACCTCTGTGGACACGTAAGCAATGCTTCTGTCCGTTGCATACGTGGTCAACAGAAAATTGACTGCCTCTTCGTACGTAAGGAGAGACTCATCTTGAGTACTGTCGACAGCGCCAGTTTCATCTTCGAGCCAGGATTGAACCAGAGCGTGCGCTGGTCTGGGCAGCTAAAACTGGAAACACCAGAGAGCTGTGCCCTTGGTGAGATCGCTATGGTTCCAAGCGGTTTTGAACCGATGTAAGAAATTGAGAACAGATATGTATCTGTGCGAGAAAAGGAAGGACCTTTCATCGGGAAATCCAATTTCTTTTAGTAGCGCACAATCTTGCACGCCACCCGCGAATTGTACGTCTGGCTGCTTCTGAAAAACCTGCACTTACGGTAGTCTACCACTTTGGCGAACTTCCCGTTCAAGGGCTTGATGCGTTTTAGCATCAACCTGTCGGAACGGGAATGATGCCGGCTAGACATGCCCCTCCGTCGAGGGCTGTGGGAGTGTCGGTCGACTTCAGAATCCATGCGGTCGTCGTCCGACGATAAATTCGAAGATTCAGAGTATGTTGTGGCTCATCATTCCTTCTATGGCGGGGAAGATCCTTCCGTCTACGGAATGCGTCATCCGATTCGAACCTTTCGCTCGGTTTGTTTCCCCCTCCCGCCGAATAAATCCTTTCAGCTTCCGTCCGGATCGTCCTGCGGGTTGACTGAAGGGAGGGACACTCCGTTTGGACTCTTCGTCTGGTCCTTCTTCAGTTGCAGTCGGTGTTGCCACTCACCGCTATCTGGTGCGTTATCCGTACGAATAATATAGAATTTGGGTGAGTGTGTTGGTAGCTAAGCTCCTAGAGCGGCCAGTTTACTGTTCAAAGCTGACTTTTCCGGTTCTGACCGGTTTGTACTCAATACATTTTTGACCGTATCGTGTACGATCGGTGGAATATCGTGGTGCAGAAGCGCCGGGATACGATCATTGAGGAACGTCTCCACAGCCATTGGGATGTGGACCTCTATTTCAGTTCGGAGACTCTGGAGGGCGTAGGCCTCAATGCCCGCCCAGAGTTCCTATGCGGTAGACCGACTCTCTCAGCTCTCGCTTCTCTACATTGGTATCCCGACTTAGAAGTGAAATTCGAAACCGGGCTGAATGGCAGAACCGACCGTGGAACCGATAAAAACAGTATGAGTCGTCGTCCGCAAGAGAAATGGGTGATGGTTCTATAGTCGAAAAAGACTCCGCAAAGTCCGTACCGGTCGCAATTTGCGCCGATTCAGAGCACACAAAGTAACTTGAATGCCTAAGTCACGCCTGTTATGGAAGAAGTATTTGGTCGTAACATGCTTGAGATAAACGTGAATAGGCGGAAAGTTGTTCTATCACAGTGACTCGGGTTGAATTCTATCTTCTGTCAAATCTCATATCTTTAACTTCTTTATATAGTAGTTTCAACCTGTTCTAAAGGCTTCTAGACTTCATAACTTATTTCTATTAGATCGTACAAGCATAGTTCTAGAAAGATCTTTGTGGAACATTATAGATCTTTCTGGGCTTCATGAAACGGCAGCGTGCAGTCGTGTGACTGTAATAAGTCCGAACGGTGAGGGAGGACGGAAGCGTCGGGCATTCTAAGGGAGTGTAGACAGTCGATATCACCAAGCGCGGGCGCATAAAAGGGTGCGAATGGTCTGAGAAACCTTAAGAAGATTTAACGGGCGGTCTATCGTGAGTTAAAACTAACTAAGAGAACTTTCGGCAGAAGATGATTGTCCTTCATGATTGGGAAGCCTGGAGATCCGAGCTACAACTAAATATCCATTCTTGGCCGTCTTATCTACTACTGTACGATTGGTCTACTTACTGCGCCACAGGCCGGCACCACACAACCTGCACACGTGTCCAATTTGTACGTCCCATCAGTCCGTCCGGCACTCGATCACCAAATTGTGCAGGTGGCGGTGCCACTACACCTTCCCACCGTGCACTACCTCTTTGTACGTTAGCGGGCAGTTGGATACGCTGACCACCGACTCGAGCCAACTATACAACAGATCTTCTACAAAACGTTTTATTTCAAATATAGTGTCAAGTTGAAAGGCGGAGACTACGAGCACATCAAGAGCTTCTTTAACATCTTCGGGAAACTAGCGTCGGTGTTCCCGGAATGCTAGTTTAGTATGCTAGATCGCTAGTTCTGGAAATAAAAGTCCGAAAAAACTAGCATTTTTGCAGTTTGCGCTAGTTGGCAAAGGCAGAAAAATATTTTTTGGAAATAACGTTTTCGTTCAGTGCAGTTCAAACTTCACCTACTGAGGTTGAAGGCTAGTTTGCAGTTCCCCTGCCACCGCTCGTAACTTTACATTCCCCACACTCGTCAAAAACACTCTAAAAAACTACGAACCCACCACTAGCGCTCCCTCATTCCAACCCTGCATTCGGATTTTGAGTTTCAGTTTCCCTAAATGTCTAGTTCAAGAACTCCAACGGAACACTCTCTCCATTCTCGTACACCTTTCTAGCCCCAAACCGGCTCAAAACTTCTCCCAGCCTCTTCTTCTACTGCTCCTCCAGTGTGCGCTCCGCCTTTTGCACAGCCGCCGCCGCATTACCAAACCCAACTAGTGGCGCTCTACCCGGCAGCTGCCGCGGGACACACACCTCTCCATCTTCTTCCACCATCACCCTACCCTTTTGCCTTTTCCTCAGCCGACTTCCCGCAACCTCCGCTCCATTCCTTTCTCCGCTCCTCCTTCCCAACGCTTCCTTCCCTCACCAGCTCTTTCACCTCCAAGAACAATTGGCACGCCTTCTCCCCCTGTCCCAATTGCACTTTCAACACCTCCACACGTCCCCTCACCCCCATATTCTCTTCTCTCAGCTTCACTCTCTCCGTCCCAACGCATTCCATCATCCCACTCACATGCCTTCCAGTCCTCACTCTAGCCAATTTCATCCTTTTCCGAATCGTCCAAATCAAATTCATTGGCACCTAAATCTCTGACACACTCAGCACCACCCCTCCCATCTCACCCACCATATCAGAAAGCCAATTGTCCTAATGCTCCTTCCGTTCTCCTCCAGGCCTCTTCAACCGCTCCTCCATCTCCGGCGCAAACCTCCTCTCCAGTCCCCCATCCCCTCCACCCCCTCCACCCCCCATCACCCTCACCCCGTCTCCATCCCCACTTCCCTCATTCTCCCCCATTCAAATATTGTCCCCACCCTCCTCCTTACTTCCAGGTGGCGTCTCTGGTAACTCCGTCCGATGAAGCAGAGCCACTAGCTCCTCGTTCTCGGCGTACCCATTTGACATCGCAGAAATAAACGGCGGTTAACGATAACGGAGATAGATAAGAACAATAGAGATGAACCCAACAGTTGCAGCACTCCCCCCCCCACTCCGCACACCTGTAGCGCTGTCTGGCATACACCCATTTGCGCTACACGACCATTTATACCCGATTCATATCCTCTCATATTTCCCGCCATTCTGCATAATTTCCTTTTTTTCTCAGAAATCCCCACAATTTCCCCCTTTTTTTCCATACCATATCCCATTGAAGCCCCAATGCACCAACACTTAAGTACCAACGGTACCATGGATTCTTACTTTCTATGCTTTACTTCACTGCCTTTCTTCTCGTAAACACACTCTTCGGCCTTACCTCCACTACAATCCTGCTGCCCATGTCTTTCCATAACTAATCACACAAATCCCATTGTCCCCTGGAGCACTTTTTCCCATGGACCCAAGAACAGCCCTTACCTCTATTTAAATCTCTTCTCACTCTCTTACATGTAGACAATTTTCTTTTCAAATCTACGAACACCGGACAGCTTCCAACAGCCCATACCTTCAAATAAACTCGTCGCAATGTCCTCCCATCCATTTTCCCTCCCTTCTACAATCATGGCAGCTTTTTTCATAGGTAGAGGGCGTATTATCACCATGGTTTACAACAATGGTTCTCCTCAAGATAATTATCTCTCCATCGAAGAATTCATTTCTCCAGATTGCCTTCCGCAAGGTCCAATCTTCTTCTGTGGCGCGAACGACCTTCTCAATAGAGTTATTCTATTTTGCCTGCCCACATGTATAGAAGACTTGGTCTTCATCCAGAATGGTCGCATTGTTCCCATAATTTACCAATACGGAATTGAGCACTGCATACGAGCCGCTCTTTACATTGCCGTTCCTGCTGTCGGCGCTTCTCCACAGGATGGTATCGCGCCTCCCCCTCCTAATACTCTAACCACAGCCACCGAAAAAGGGGCTCTTGCAATAGCTCAAAGCCTCTGAACCGCAGGTCTTACTTGCACTATCGTCGACGAACGAGCCTTTCCCCATTCTTACTAACAAAAGCCAGTTTGGATCTCTTCCTTCAATCTCGTCGGTTCTTCATTTGGATTTGTTACCATGCATGAAGTGGCCACCGAGTACAAAAGCATTGTTTCAACTATTGTGAAGAAGGTTCTAGCGATACTCACCTTCAACAGATGACTCTCCTACAATATCCCCGCTACAGTGGGATCCATTCTAGAATACAGCAACACCCCTATTACCTTCCCAGCCCCCTTCTTGGAGTATGAATCCAAAAATGCCTACTTTTATCTCACCTCCACAGATGAAAAATTAGCCAAAAGGCAGGATCCTACCGTTTTCCACACCAACATTCACACTGTTCTTGGAAATGGCATTCTTTAGTAATTAAAACAAATTGTAAACCTTATATTCCGTGTATATACACAAAGTATTCTCAGCCCATGCAGATTAACCCATTTTTGTTCTTCCATTCTCTTTACGTTACCGTTGAAACAAATCATGTGTTCACATTTCATGTCAAGCCTGTACCAAGAACACACACAACAACACAGGCCATATATTAAAACTACTCATCTTCTTAATCTATTAGCGTCTGTCCTTCTTCGTAATCCCTTTCTTTATTTTTATCATGGCTACCTAACATCTCTTTATTTTCATTTTCGTGCTCGTCTTCTCCATCATCTATATCTTCCATTCCACTCTCTCCCTTCGTCGTACCCCTCTCTCTCATTCACTACCTTCTATTCCACCATGTCGGCTCAATATTAGTTTAAAGTGTATCCCATGCGTATATCGTATTTTAGAGCATACTCGTGCACCATCTACAAAGATACATTAAGTTCATATCATCTATAGCACACTTACACAACAAGTTTTAAGCAATAGATAAATAAAAAAAGTTTCTGGCGCACTAATTCCAGCCTTGGACAGCGGACTGGGGTGGTGTGGCCCTTCATCGGTGCACCGATGAGGCGCCGCGCCACTCCGGTCCGCTGTCTCAACGCACCATGAGTGATAAACGTGATTTGTTTGCATACGTGACACCGTCAACGTGCCATGAGCAATGAAGCTAAAGTGCACTCCGGCCCGCTGTCCACGCGCCCTGAGTGATGGAGCCTGGGTGGTTGCATACTTGGAACCACCAGCGCGCCGTTGACAGCGGACCCAGGTGTCATGGCGATTTATCGGTGCACCGATGAAGTGCCATGACGGCCGGGCCGTAGTGAGGACAACAGACCTGCTTAAGCTACTGAAGAATGTAATACAGGGGGCTGTGAAACAGACTCGAACGGGAGTTAGTTGTACATGGCTGCGATGTTTCTGCAGACGCGATATCCAGTAGTAGTACCACGTGTGCCCCGGATACAGATATTCGTGACCAACCGGGGCGGCAGGGCAAAAAAAATTTAATTTTTTGGACAGCGGACAGATGTGCAGTGGTGCTTCATCGGTCAGTCCACGAGACTCGAAAAAATATGGAAATCAGGGTAATCGTACACGTGCACGTGACGTTTGGTGGTCAAACCGAAATCGCTCCAAAACCGCACCTCCGTCAAGATGTCCGTTCTCCGTTGCCTATCCTCTTTCACTCTTCTACTGACCTGTCTTCATGTGATCAAGTGACTCCATTTGCCTAAACGTGCTTGGCTAGACAAGTGTGTACACATCTTGTCTGCAGACGGAGCACGGTTAATACCACCGGAGGTAGTGGTCACCATGACAAATGCACCCAAGCATGTAACTGCTGATCCTTCGTACGCGTTTTTGACCAAAGTTCGAGCTGCATGCAACACTCCAGCAAGCTCTAGACCTCTTCAGGTTGTTAACTTCACAGTATCCCAACTGTTATCAAGACAAAAGGTTAACACTACGCCACTGCCAAACCCCTTCGCCAATCAAACGCCTGGTCCAATGCTACTTTGTACAGACTGTCGCTCTTCGAAAAGAGGATGAAGTATAATAAGCAACGTCAAAGGTTACGGAAGCCAGTCTCGTTCTGCCCTATCGCGATGGAAAGCACGAGCAAGCAGCAAAAGAAAACATAAATCACATCTGTGCTTTACTTGTGAGCACCTATCGACCATGGATAAAGAGAACAGATCCTCAAATGTAAGTGAAAACAAGAGAGCTTCAACTTTGAACCTGCAGCTCTTTCATGTATTGCTTTACAGTCCTGAATCTCAAAGAGTGTTTTGTTCCGAGTTAAGCCGCAGGTCAGGAATGCATTTTGAAGATGCGGAACAACTCTTATTGACAATCTCAGAAACTCGATTGTGCTCATTACATCATAATCATGCGAGGCATTCTATGCAAACTGCTAAAAGTCATGACGTCTCTGAGAGAGGTACGAAGCATGGTATATGTGTTTCCAGACACCATGGATGTTTTGAAACTAGCCGGACATTAAGACCGCTGCCAAAAGTTTGTACCGAAACTCTTGAGGAGGCGGAAGAATATTTTGAATTCGCAGAAGGTGTGGAGAGCCTTTCCGCTTCATCTCTTTCAGTGCTGGAAGTATCAGGGAAACAGGCTTGTGCCACCTGTCATTACATTTTAAGCAAGGGTTGCAGTGGGACGAGACCATAACATGACATTGCATTATTGGAGGATGCAGCAGACAGGTGTTTGGTAGATTGTATCTCTTTCGCTCTCAATGTGACGTCAGAAGAATTTATATACCTTCGTAATGTGGCTCGTGTCAAAGCCGAAGCGATGGCACTCAGAGCTTCTATCGTTGCCACGCTACCAGAAGTGCCCACTTGTAGGTTTTTGCCAGCTACCAAAGTAAATGCGTTGCAGCGAGTCCTCAGTACTTTCAACTCTACGGGAATATCTGATGTGAGCAATAAGACAATCATATCGAGGATTGGCCCAGCTCTGGCTTCACGAAGAATCCATTTGCATAATTTAACCCGAAAGTTTCGCTGCTACGCTGTTGATGATTCGATCTCAGACACTGTCGTCAACTACATAAGCCTGTCGAGTCATGAAAAGATACAGCTGTTTGCGAAGTAGAGAAGGAGATGTTTAACAGAGGTTTCTAAACGTTTTCTTTAAATGCAACCAAACTATCGTGAAGGAAAGTGGTCTCTTTCAACCGAAATCAAGGCTATTCCGGTTAAGTTATGGTCCGCTTTTGTTCTTGATATGGCCTCTGACAAGCAAGTTGCTTGTTGGAGAATTTCAGCAGCAGTGAAGAACGCCGAAGTATCAAGCTTCTTTCCTCTGAGCAATACCCATGAAGCAATATGAGGGAATGACTTTGACACTTTCTCAAATCATTCAGTGCAACCAAACAGTGAACGTCGAAACCTTGCGAGAAGAGATTACATTCTCTGCATTCGTGTTCTTAAAGTTATTGAGCAGGTAGTGTACTCCCAATCGCCAGTTTCAGTCGGACCTTTGACAACCACTCTTTCTATTGCTGGTATGCTTGAATCAACCGATTCATGGCCAAGTGTGCTCCATTCGTTGGGACTCGTGACTTCGTACGATACTACTGAACGACTACGGCAAACCCTAGTGGCCGAGAGAGAGCAAGCATGCCACGGAGCGTTTGAGAATTTTTCTCAAGATAACAAGATATTTACGGTACAGATCGATAACTTCGATGTACTTCCCTTCCACAGCGTCAAGGCCGCTGGGAAGAGGTTGCCTATGATCAGCGGAACGGCAACGCAGTCCATAGTTCAGGACAGAAAAAAGAGAAGAATTCTCGGTACTAATGCTGGTGAAGCTGAGAATGCACCAAGACCTTTAAAGACCGATTGCAATTGGCTTGCTCTACAGCAAGTATTGACAACTCGTGCAGATTTTGTTTCGTCTTTAAATTCGGATAAAGATGAAAGTATCGTTAACGATTTTATCAGTGTCGCCTTTGGGATTGCGTTTCAAAACAAGGGACGGCTTTTGGGGACGTCAATGTACGAATCCCAATACAAAACAGGTGACTACACGAAGATGTATAAGCATCAAGGAATGAACTTCCGGTCCTTGATGTTGTCTTGCTTTAAGGAGCACGGAAGAATAAGCGCAGATAATGCTGCGAAGAGCGACCAACAGGTACTGTTTGTCGATATAAGCAGAAGTAGTGCTGCCGATATACTCACCATACATGAAAAACTTGACCTCATCAGCAACTTGCTTCGACTAGGTGAGCCCGGAAGTCCCAGTTTCGTCATTGTATGTGGAGACCAGCCCAACTATCGTATGCTTGTAAAAATACGGCGTGGATCATATCTTGAAGCCAAACGGACAGAGTCGCAGCAGTTGGTAACTCAAAACGTCGGCATTCACAAGTGGCTTATACCCTTCCCAGGTTTTTTCCACATTGAGGAACAAAACCTCTATCCAATTTGCAAGGAGATGCTTGGCGGTCTGGGAATCCAGGATTTTGCTCGTTGCTCTGGTCTCTCCTATCGCCAGGTAGAAAACATCTTGCAGTGTGCTCACGCTCGTAATAATTGTGCGCTGCTTTTCAATTTATGCGCGGGCATGTTGATTCACATTTCTGATCTAGTGCAATCTGAGCACCCAGACTTGAAGGAATATCTTGAAAACATTCTGAACGACCCCGATTCCCAGAGCTCAAGGAGGAAGAAAATGGGTTCCAACCTTTTCCTGTGCACAGAAGAGACTGTAACTGAAGCAAAAATTGAAATAGGACGACAACTTTGTGAGAGAGTATGGGATTTATTCTCGGGTAGTCCGAATGGGAAGCACATTGTGCACACATTTCTTTACACTTGCCTCCTGCCGACCCTGGGATTTCACACTTTGTCAAGTACGGGCCATACGGATGCTGTGGACAGTTTCTGGTTGCGTGTTAACAATCTTTTACACACATCTGGGCACTTGAAGTACCAAGAGCTGTACCTCTTCCACGGATTGTTTCGCTCCATTATGCCAAGAATGACACTCCAAGATTTGTTCACCAACAAACCTGCGAGCATGGTTGCTCGAGTTCCCAGTTTCACAGCTGGTTTGAGCAGCGCTTATGATAACCGTGGTTGGATGTACGTGCACCTAGATGAGGCACTTGAAATGCTAATTGTCCGGCTTGTCAAAGGTCTTAACATTATCATGCTGCCCTATGTTGAAAGTGCAGGTGCTTGGTTACTGGCAATTTTTCACGCCAGAAAGAGAATACGAGCCGTTACTGCCGCTTCTCGTTCGTATCAGCGATGTCGTGGCGAGGACCTTGACATGTGTCCATTGCTCGGATATGGTAAGGATGCGATCCAGAGCAGTACAGTACGTACAATGGTAGAGTTAATGCGCAAGAAAGGTTTTCTATCAATGTAGCACAGGAATTATGAGAACCCTAGAAAAGTTCTTTCTGTGGAGAAGGAAGAACTGAAGAATGGTGCTTTTCAAATGCTTTTATTAGATGCTGAGAACCATGGTAGGAAAATTGCCGAACTTCACGCGTCTGCTATGTTTCCGGATGTATTTGGGGCCTTGTCAGACTCGGACGTTGCCCAGTTTCTAAACGGGAAGAAACCTAGAGGGCAGTGGATCAAAGAGCGACAAATCCTTACTGCTGGGGCATTGATGAACGCTGTTCGGTCCAGGACTGAAGTTCAATGTGTAGACTTAACCAAGAACCCAAGAAGAGCATTAGCAAACCGTCGGCATCTCATAAACAAAATAATGACCACTATGACATTGGTGGAGCACGCAGCGATTGAAGCGGGAGATTATGTGGGGTCGGAAATTGCACGGAGAAGGTGGTAATTATTGCATTCGAACCGGTTTCTCATGTCCCCTTTTGAGGACGCATATCGAAGTTCTGATAATAGAGTACGACATGCAAGGAAGAGCCAAATTTTGTGGGCTTTGAACCTTGGTTGTGTGGACGGAGATGAGTCGGGGTCGTACATGCCAACGACTGAATCACAAAGAACGAACAGAAATGTTTCATATTTTTCTGATGACGTTGTACAGCGATAGAGATCTGTAATGGTCGATTTGATGATCCAGGTTTGGATTCGAGGCGGAGATGGGCGTAGAGGAAACAGTCTGTTTCATGTGACTACCCTGAAGCTGAAGAACGTGCTACGGTCTTGGTTTTGTGGAAGTAGAAGTAAGGCTTTGGAACAGGTACATTTACATATTGATGATCCTACCATTGTCATTCTTCAAAAGCACGGAGAACAGGCTCGCAGGGATTCGAGGCGGGGTCAATCAAACACGGAATCAAGTACTGCTGATGACCACTTGTCGACGATGGGGTTTCACGTCCCAATTACTGTTCCATGGAGCAGTTTTGTAGTTCCAAGGGAGAACCGGGATGCGATTTGTTCGCTTCATTTATTCTGCGGAGCTCTTGCTGGTCTAGAACTGGCAGCTGAGAATAGTTTGGACGTTGACGTATATGTATACGGAGGATGCTTTTCCTTTTGAACCTCTTTGCATTGGTATGCAGGTGACAGAATTACTTCCTGAGATAGCAATGAAAAGCGAAGCCTGTGATAATCCCAGGAAAGGAGAGGTTCTTATCATGAGTGAAGCTTCGATGAAGAATGGATTCTCCCTACATGAGAGTGAAAAGAGCAACGGCGCCACTCTTCTACGGGTTCCACGCGACCGAGTTATACAGTTTAGTCGAAGAGATGGTTTGCAATTGACAAGAGTGTCTCTGAAACATGGGGAATCCGAAACTCGGTTTGTGTTGCGGCCTTTAAGAAATTGTACAACCCATGCTGCCTACAGGCGATTGAAGTCTTCGTCATAATGTAGGAACAGATTTTCAGACAAACAGACACAGGGTTCCATATGCATGTGTCATTTTATCTAAGGACATAGATGTAACCATGATTCTTGCTCTGTCCCAGTGTCTTCATGGAAGAGGAGTATTACATAGGGTTGGTGACGTTATTGTCGACATTGAATCTCTTTTGAACAGCCTCAACAAATAAGGGATGGACAGCAAAACTCTTGCAAGCGTATACGTCATGGCGGGATGTGATCTCACCCCAGGTACTTACGGTGTCACACATGAGCACTACCTTAAGGAAGCCATCAGACAGGGTACCACTCTGCTTGCACTGAGGGAGGCAAATGTTGAAGAGATGCTCACTAACCTAACATTTGTTGCTTACCTGGAGAAGCGTGGATTAAGGGAATTCGTTACTTCATTAGAAAACAAAAGGCTTTTGAAGCAGTGGGAAGATTGTAGACCAAACCCCAAAGAGGGTATATATCCACCAGGATGTCCGAGTCCTGCTCCCACAAAACGGCGAACTCAGAAGTAGAGCCCTCTGCCCGTGCGCGTGCCACGTGGCAGCCGGGTGTAAACCGGAGAGGGTACTGGAATAACCTGCAGAGGTAAAGAAGAGCGTGAGCCTAGAGAGGAATAACCGACGATGGGTCACGAGAGAACGAGTCTAGAAGTGGAGCGATCGGTGCCGTAAGACGGTGTAGTGCTCCTACGGAGAACCACACGAGCGAAGCTATGGCCCGTGCCAACGGCGGGAACCGGGCCGATAGCGGAACGAGACACACACACACGAGTGTCCAAATATAACTCTATACAGAGTCGGAAGCGAGACCTGCACCAGGAAAACGATAAACTAAATAACGATCCGGTACCTCGGTGAACGACAACAAATACAATCTGATACTGGGGTAATTAGCGGAAAAAGCCAGAAACTGGTAGTACAGAACTTCTTTAGGGACCCTGGGGGGTGATTGTACCGATACCAGTCGTGGTTACTCTCCTTAGAGGAGTCGTGAACCTACGTAGGCAGTAACAACCATAGCCCGGCCTTCGGGAGGAAGACGCGACTCAGTTGAGTTCTACTTAGTGGCTCCAGGGCGAGATCACCCGAGCATATATACTATCTACTGTATCTAGGGCTGCGCACTCCCACGAGGGCTCTACACGTGGACAACCCAGTTTCAGGGTGCCAAAGTATCAACCCAGCGTGTGTGACGCCAAATATTTGGACAAATATGCCACAAGGCCCTACTGTACACCTATTTCATAGGTTCTATCCCAGATTCACCTAACAAGGTACATCCCCAACAATGTTTCCCTTTTCACCCGAAACGGGGTCCATATTCATAGTCTGACACGTCAGAGCTCAATGGGTAGAGCTCTATTATAAGAAACTTCATTGTACCGACATCGGATTGCCATTGCTCCACATCTCCTCCTCCTTAGCCAAAGGTTTGCACTTTGGTTTGCGGGAAGGCGCCGGCGACCGGTACGTCAATACTGATCCTCAGAATGGCGGACTCCGAGACTTCGGCAATACCTTCACAGCTTCCTGAGCCAACGCGTGGTACACAACATCACTGTTCTCCGATTTCGTGGCAACAACCGTCATCTCCAATCTTCCCTCCTACAGCAGGCATGAAACCTTTCGCTACTAACCCGCTTCCGGAGAACGCTTCCTCAAGTGCCTCACAGGCTGCTTCGTCGAGTGCTGCTCCCTTCGAGAAACTTTCCTACTTAGGCTTTCAACAACCTCCTCCGCAGGTGTCATCTCAGTTCCATTCGTCCCAAGCTCTGGTGCAATCTCATCAACCCTCGGGGTATCAGCAGTCTCCTTACCAAATGAAAGGCTCCTCCTGATACTTCGGCGGGTTTAACTCGATGCCCCTCCCTCAAGGAGGGTCTCACGCACAGCCGCAGTACCATACACCTGGTTACCAACCTCTTGGCTACTTCTCCTAACAGGGCGCTCAACCTGGACAATCCTCGCAAGGCTACAGCGCCTCCTCAGGCTCCCGATGTCGATGCAGCGGCGTAGAACTCCGAGCAAGCTATGCCGTTAACGGTCAATGCAAGGGGCTGGATCAGCTTAGAAAGTCTCCGTTTCAGACGGCCCCAGCAGCATGGGGAGTTGTATTGCCGTGCACCTTGGTTCCATCCGACGGCTGTAGCCGAAGAGGCTCTTATTGACTCGTATGCTGAGAATGGTTACCTCCCAGGAGGGCTCCATCGTGAAGGAGTTCGGTCCAGAAGCTGGCGTCTCCGTGTGGCGGTTGATCCCCTGGACCTGTTCTGTGCAGGCGGTGATTTACTTAGTCGCACTAGGGCACTGTGGGCGCGTGCTGCCTATGAAGGAGCTAGCCGTGTTCGACCGGATCACTTGGTACCGTTGCGGTTCGACTTTGACGTGTCAGATTTCCGAACTTTCGGTGAGAGGTTCTACGGATACGCATTAGCGGAGTTCAACGAATCTCCCCATAGGGCTGAGGTACCGAACGTGGTCGTTGGTTTGCTTCTCTAGAGTCGTTCCCTTCTTCGGGCGGAATTCCGATACCTTCGGCGATCATCAAATGATTTCTTGTAGAGCTTTGAGCGCCGTGTGCCGCTTGAGCGAAGCTTGCGGTCCCGTCGAGGGTTCCTGATTCCGTATCCACACTTAGAGGCTGAGCGATTGCGCTGCAACTCCCTGCCGGGGCGATACGCTGCGCTTCCCAGCTGGTGACCGAATGTCGAGGTCCCGCGAGGGTGCTATGCCGAACTTCCTCCGTGCCTGTACTTTGTAGGCTGTAGAATGTTGAACGATCCCTGCTCTGGGTATTGGACGCTCTTTGTGGCTGAGTGGGGTGCCCGCGTGGCGGTACATCTCCTGTGGGATACGTACAATCATTACCATCTCTGGTATCTTCCTCCGATGCTCCGATGGATTATCCGGCGACAGGATCTGTCTATACCCTTGGGGTCCGATTCAAACCAGGAAGAGGTTCACCTGCTCCTATGCTTCATCAACGCCGTCGATTGGGACCGGATTCCGGTGCACTGGCCGCCATAAGGTGGTTCTCGCGGGAAAGACCGATCACCGGGGAGAATATCCACCCGCTCGGGGACCTTCGCGTACTACGATCCGTTGGAACGGCAAATGATCTCCGTGGCTCATGCTAGAGCGATGATGCGAGGCCCTGGGGCTATGCCAATTGAACACCCGACTGGGTTCATGTTCTTTGACGACTACGGGCCTCCAGCGAACTGGGTCGATCCCTCCTTGGACCATGGTGATAACGAGGTGATGGAAGACGACATCCTTCTTGTGGGTGTTCCGGGTACGGGCGCTGACGCGACACAGGTCCCTGCAGAGGGCACTCAAGCTCCGCGGGTTGGGGTCTTGCGACGCCGGCTCCCAGAGGCAACACTGGTCACCAGTAGTCTGGGCACGGTGCTTGAGGGCGTGTATTTCTGTCGCTCGAATACGATAAACCCCATTAGGCCACAGCTTGGCATTACTTCTCTCCTCCTGTAGGATCTTTCTCGTGTTCGAGCTTCTTTCATACTTCCTTCCTCTTCCTTCTTCATTTTCTAACCAGGATGCACTTCATTTCCATTCGTGGCAACATCTTCCTAGATACTTCATTACTTCTTACTTCTTAGTTCCGTTATACGGCGATGAACCGACCATTCGGTGCATTCTTTTTTTGTTCATACTGTACATAAGACGAACTTTGTTGGTGTCTTCTCTTCTCTTCTTAGAGCTCTTCGCAACCCACCGCGTAGCGGCACACCATTTTTACCAGGTGTCGGTGACGGTTCTATCCCACTTGGGCACTATCCAGAGTTGGGGGTAATGTGGACCGGGTTCTTCGGGTGTAAGCCATGATCTTGGATCTCAGAAGTTGCTCAATTGGCTCCCAAGTGTCTTGCTCTGGGGGATATCCGTACTAACAGACGCGATAGATTACTTTCCCGTCCTGGGCAACATCGTGCTTCACGATACGATCGACCACGAAATCCTGTGGGTATACCCCGACATCTTCGGTTCCTTTGGTTGTTCCCGACATTGGGCTTTGCTTCTCTTCGTAACCCGAGCGGGTACACGCAAGTAACAACAGATTTCCGGCTTCGGTGAGGTGGCTGTGTCTCGTTGACGAGAGAACTAACCGTCACGACGGGGAATGGATAACTTCCGTTTTCGGCTGCCAATCTCCACGAAAGTGGCTTCTGGTGGATGCTCTTCACTTCCGGAGTCCGGTTAACTAATTTCTTTTCCCAGCGGGCATCAACTTATACTAACGACGACGTTCCTGATCCAGGCGAGGTTGCTTCTCGACGCGGGAGAGCCGTTGCAACGGAGATACTGCGTTTGAACACTCTCTGTGCAGGGTGGCGGATTCATCGGACCACGGCGCTGTATTGCGTCGCATGCGCGCGCACTTGACGAGTGCCAACCAATCGGAACAGTTTGCAGTACTCCACGTGGCAGAGTGCTAGCCAATCCGGTGGCGTTGCAACCTGAGTGGGGATCTCCCGTGCACGGCGCTGTCCTACTGAGGGCTTCTGCGCCACACGATGCTCCTGAGAGAGCTTCTCCGATGCTTTCCATAAACTTCGCTTTCTGAACCAGGCTCTACGACCTTATCCACAAGGATCCTCAGCTTCACAACACCTACTGTAGGTTCTTCCGATGGGGCTCATCGCCGCGCTGTGCCATTGACGGGTCAGCGGAGACCTTCTTTTCGGTACTTCATGCCTTCTGCGCCTCTTGCAAGCGAGGCGTAAGAGTAGCCAACGACTTGGACGCTCGCTCACGAGGGTTCTCATCACTAACTGTAATCTTCCCCACAGGGGTAACTTCGTCTTCATTACCGACATTCGCCTCGACCGAGGATCCCAAACGCATGTGCGTTAGCGGCGATATTCCCGATCCGGGCTCCTGTCTCTTCGATAGCTCAAGCAAGTCAGCAAATCCAGCAGATGCCGGAGCAGCCTGAGCTCGATTACGTGAGTCCTCCCCCTCCTTAGGGTGCGAGACGGCAGCTGATATTACCGTAGCCGGGGGTTGAACTTGATTTGAGTGCGTAGGCGTAGCGCGAGAGGGTGGGCTATCCTGGACTAACTCTGATACCTCAGGTAGGTCCGATAAACCTCGTTCTTCGTGCGGAAGAATCGACGGGCGGTTCGCACAGTCCCCGTTTGATTCCGTTCCTTCCTGTGTTGCAGGTACTCCAGTTTCGGTTTTCGGTAGCATTACCAATTCTTGGAGTGGGCTCGGTGCCCTGTAGACGTGATCGCGTGATATCCGTTCGTGTTGGTTATTAATTTCCAGCTCGACGGTGTCTCCAGACATGGAAATAACCTTAAAGGGTCCATCCGCAATCGGCGATAACTTGTGGCGGCGTTCGTTCTCCGGGTTGTAATACTCCTTACGAAGGAACACATATTCTCCTACCTGTAAGTTAGGTAAAGGTCTCCGAATTCGGCTATCAAAGTTGCGCTTGTAGGCGAGCTGAGCCCTGTCCATTGAAGCACGTGCTGCAGGTACCAGCTTGGTAAGCCATTTCTTTCACGCATCGCAGTACAAGCCTGGTGATCGGAACGTATCCAGAGTTGGCTGCGCCTCGATGGTTAGAGGAGGTGGTCTCCTCGACAGTACCAGCTCAAATGGTGAGAGTCCCGTTACCCGATGAACCTGGGTGTTGTACGCATACGTGATAGCGTCCGTGAACTGATCCCACGTCTTGGGATGATCTGCCACATAGGATATCAGAGCACTAAGGATGGTTCGATTAAATCTCTCTACTTGTCCGGTCGCTTGGGGATGATAAGTCGTAGTGAATAAATTCCAAATATCCAGGATCCTACACACATCTTGAAAGAACTTCGAGGTTAATTGAGAGCCGTTATCGGAAAGTAACTGTACCGGTGGGCCATACACAAACACCCAGTGGGTAACAAACGCTTGAGCTACAGCGGCTGCTGTCATCCGTTTGAGCGGCACTGTTGTAACCAATTTAGAGAACCTGTCGGTGATGACCAGTAGGTACCGGTTCCCTCGAGTGGTTTTAATCAATTCTCCAAGAATGTCAATGGCGACGAACTCCAGCGGTGCCCGTGCGGGAAACAACGTTAACTCCTTCGAGTACTTTCTTAATTTGACGTCATTCTTTGCACAAGCCTGACAGGAGCAGCGGACTGCGTAACAATCGAACGCCATTGCGGGCCAATAAAAGTCCCTTCTTAAGGTGAGATAAAGCTTCCTTCCTCCCGGGTGGGCTCCCAACTTCACATAGTGAGACAAGTGCAGTACGCGACTCTGTAAGGAGTGAGGTACCACCATTTGTGGGTTGGTTTCAACAGTTCGCACCAAGTAGCCTTGCTCATTCACCTGGAAAGATATTCTTTACCCACCGTTCAGACGGGCCCTAACCTGTATACAAAAGGGATCTATCTGCTGTTCCCGCATCATCTCCTCCGGCGAAATCGGTACAAATGACCCGGTATCCAGTTCTACAGTTTGTGTGGCGAGGATATCGTCACACACATCATACGATAGGATTTCTGTCTTCCCCTCATCGAGGTCACCAACCATAAAGCATGGTATCTCTTCCGTGTACTCGGTGGGTTCAGCTTCTGCTGCAGTGGCCAAACGGGATAGAGCGTCTGCCTGCAAGTTCAAGGAGCCTTTCTTGTACACTACTTCAAAGTCGAATTCCGAGAGTCCGAGTCTCCATCTCATCAGTCGTCCCGACGGTTCGGTAATTTCCATGAGCCAGCGTAGGCAAGAATGGTCCGTGTGTACCCGAAAGTGGGTTCCCATCAAGTATGGTCTCAACGTTGAGAGGGCCCATACAACGGCGTGGCATTCCTTCTCCAAAACGAAGTAATCCCGTTCGTGTACATTCAGTGATCTCGACCAATACCCGATAGGGTGACGTTTGCCAGACTCTTCCACCTGGAACAACTTACAACCAAATTGGTTCGCACTCGCATCACTGTCAACCTCGTAGGGTAACCCGGGTTTCGGCAGGGCCAAAACTGGTGGCGGCGTTACAGCTTCAATTAGTTCCGCGAATGCGGAGGCTTCCATATCTCCAAAGGGTTCCAATTCTACTGGTCTTCCTTTCATCAGGAGTTTGTTAAACGGCGAAGCGATATCTGAGAAGTTCGGCACGAAACGACGGTAAACGTTACACAGGCCTAAGAAAGATCGAAGCTCCGTTTGAGTTCTTGGGTGGTTTGCCTCTTTCAAGGATTTTACCCGCACCTAGTCAATTGAGAGTTTTTCTGAGAGAATGATATGCCCAAGGTACTTAACCGAATCGGTGAAAAACTCGCACTTCTTAAGCTTCAAGGTAATCCCTGCGTCCCGTAAAATTGTTATAACTTCCCGTACATGGGTGAGATGGTCCTCCATGTTATTGTAAAAGACGACAACGTCGTCCAAGTATACCAAACAGGTGGTCCACTTGAACCTAGCCAGGAGGATATCAACCGCTCGCTGAAACGTTGCGGGGGCGTTCGTTACCCCAAAGGGCATTCTCCGAAAACGGTACAGGCCTTGATGGCACACGAAGGCCGTCTTATTCTTATCTTCTTCTACTATGGGCACTTGCCAGTATCCCCAATTGGCATCTAAATTGGTAATCACTTTCGCGCTCCCTAGAGAATCGATATATTCGTCCATACGGGGAATCGGGTATACGTCTTTCATTGTAACCGCATTTAACTTTCGGTAATCGATACAAAATCTCCATGATCAATCTGGTTTCGGCACCAAAACAACGTCAGTGCTCTCGGAATGCTAGTTAAGTATGCTAGATCGCTAGTTGTGAAAATAAAAGCCCGAAAAAATTAGCATTTTTGCAGTTTGCGCTAGTTGGCAAGACCAAAAAAAAAGTTTTTGGAAATTACGTTTCCGTTCAGTGCAGTTGAAACTTCATCTACTGGAGTTGAAGGCTAGTTTGCAGTCCCCTTGACACTGTTCGTATCTTTACATTCACCACACTCGTCAAAAACACTCTAAAAAATTACGAACCCACCACCAGCGCTCCCTTATTCCAACCCTGCATTCGGATCCTGAGTCTCAGTTTCCCTAGATGTCAAGTTGAAGAACACCAACGGAACACTCTCTCCATTCTCGTACTCCCTCCCAGCCCCAAACCGGCTTCCAACCCCTCCCAGCATTTTCTCCTCCTGCTCCTCCAGTATGCGCTCCGCCGTTCGAACAGCCGCTGCCGCACTACCAAACCCAAATAGTGGCGCTCTACCCGGCAGCTGCCGCGGCACACACACCCCCCCATCCTCGTCCACCATCACCCCACCCTTTTGCCTCTTCCTCAGCTGACTTCCCCCAACCTCCCCTCCATCCCCTTCTCCGCTCCTCCCCCTCACACTCCCACCCCCACCACGGGAGCCAGGCGTCACCGGTGACCCTTTCTCACTTCCCGCCTCCCTCTTAACGCCTCCTTCCCTCACCAGCTCCTTCACCTCCAACAACAATTGGCACGCATTCTCCACCTGTCCCACTTGCGCCTCCAACAGCTCCACACGTCCCCTCAGCCCCATATTCTCCCTTCTCAGCGTCACCAGCTCCCTCCCTACGCACTCTACCATCCCACTCACATGCCTTCCAGTCCCCATTCCAGCAAACTTCATCCTTTTCCGAATCGTCCAAATCAAATTCATTGGCACCCCAATCTCCGACACACTCAGCACCACCCCTCCCATCTCACCAACCATCTCAGAAAGCCAGTCATCCAAATTCTCCTTCAGATCCCCTCTAAGCCTCCTCAGCCGCTTCTCCATCTCCGCCGCAAACCTCCTCTCCGGTCGCCCATCCCCTTCACCTCCTCCACCCCCATCACCCCCACCTCCCTCTCCCTCCCGGCTTCCCTCCTTCTCCGCCATACAAACCTTGTTCCCACCCTCCTCCTTCCGTCCCGATGGCCTCTCTGGTACCTCCGTCCGGTGAAGCAGAGCAATTAGCTCCTCGTCCTCGACGTACCCATTCGACATCGCAGAAATAAACGGCGGTTCACGATAAGGAAGATAGATAATAACAAGCGAGATGAACCCAACAGTTGCAGCACTCCCCCCCCACTGCGCACACCCGTGGCACTGTAAGCCACACACCGACTTGCGCGGCACAACCCTTTGTACCCCATTCACATCCACTCCTATTTCCCGCCATTCCACAGAATTTCGATTTTTTCCCTATAAATCTCCACATTTTCCCAACCTCGGTCCATACCATATCTCAATGAAACTCATGATGCACCACCTCTCAAGTATCAATTGTACCATAAACTCTTACTTTCTATGCTTTATTTCACTGCATACCTTCTCATAAACACCCTCTTCGACCCTACCTCCTCTGCAGCCTTGTTGCCCATTTCTTTCCAAAACCGAATCATACAAATCCCCTTATCCCCTGGAACACTTCTCTCCATGACAAACACAACAGCCTAGTCGAGTACGTAACGCTTTCCCCACTCCTCAGAATGTAGACCACTTTCCTTTCACAGCTACCGGCACCCGACACCTTCCAACAGCTAATACCTTCAATCAAACAAACTCATCGCAATGAGCTCCCATTCATCTTCCCTCTGTTCTACAATCATCCCAGCTGTTGTCGTAGGGAGAGGCCGTATTGACACCATGCTTTACAACAATGGTTCCCCTCAGGACACCTTTCTCTCCATCGAAGACTTCATTTCCGCAGAGTGCCATCCCCAAGGTCCAAACTTCTTCTGTGGCAGGAACGACCTTCTCGAAAAAGTAATTCTATCTTGTCCAGCACAACGAGCAGAAGACTTGGTCTTCATCCAGAATGGTAACATTCTTCCCATCCCTTCCCAACACGGAATTGAGCACTGCACACGAGCCGCTCTTTACATCGCCGTTACCACTGTCGGCGCCTCTCCACAGGATGGTGTCACGCCTCTCTTTCCCAATGGTCTAACCACAGCTACTGGAAAGTGGTCTCTGGCAATAGCTGAACGTCTCTGGACCGCAGTTCTCACTTGCAGTATCGTCGACGAAAACACCTTTTCCAAGTCTTGCTACCAAAAGCTCGTTTGGATCTCTTGCTTCAATCTCGTCGGTTCTTCATTTGGGTTCGTTACCATGTATGAAATGGCTGCCAAGCACAAAACTATTGTCTCAACTATAATGAAGGAGCTTCTAGACATAGTCACCTTCAACACAGGTCTCTCCTTCAATATCCCTTCTACAGTAGAATCACTTCTGAAATACGGCAGCACCCTTACTTCCTTCCCAGCTTCTTTCTCGGAGTATGAATCTAGAAATGCTTACTTCTATCTCACCTCCGCAGATGAAAAACTAGCTGGAAGGCAGGACCCTGCCTCTTTCCACAACCACTATATCAACGTTCTTAGACATCAAATTCTCTAGTAATTAGAACAGATTGTAAACCTCGTACTCGTTGCAACTACACACACAACCCGTTTTTGTTCTCCAATTCTTTTTAAGTTGCCGATTACACAAATCAACTATTCAATTTTATGTCAAGTATCTATCACAAACAAACACAACAGTATAAGTGCTACATTATACCTACTCATCGTCGTCATCCATTATCATCTGTCCTTCCTCGTAATCCCCATCTGTATTCTCAGCAGGGCCACCTGACATCTGTTCATCTTCCTCTTCGTATTCGTCCTCTCCATCTTCTATATCTTCCATTTCACTCTCTTCCTCCAAACCTTCATCATCGTCCAGCTGGTCGTTTGGGTCTTCTCGTATCCTAAAGTTCTCATCTACGAACTTTGGCCGAAACGCTGGCTCCCTGTGCAGCGCGTTAGGAAGCTTGTATCCTTCAGGTACAAAATACATGTGATAACTCAGGCAATTCTCTTTCACCAACGCCTCCGTGTACCCAGCTCCCCCATGAAACACATCCCCTCTCCCAATAAACACAGAGTAAGGCGGAACCCTGAACTTCTTCACAACCATTGTACGTGATAACCTCCTCAAACTCTTGTCATCTGTCACATACATATTGTAAGACCTCTCACGAACCCATATCATAAATGCCCTCCCTCCAGAGGCCATTACGAAGAACCCCGGAATATCTCCCTTATCCTTCTCCACATTCGTCAACCCTCGAAAATCAGTGTGCAAAACCTGGCTTGGGCATCCCTCCCCCGTACACAACACACGTCCTCCGGTCTGCAGCGCATAAATGCTTTTCTTAGCCTTCCTGTTGTTACAAAGGCGAAGAGCCGATGCAATTTCCTCAAACCTCGCATCCAACAACGCCCGCTTTCTCACCATCATCACATTCTTCTCATCAGATTCCATGCAATCAACAATCCTCTTCTTCGTCGTAATATATCGTCCAATTCCCTGCATCCTGTACCAAGCATCCTTTCCTTCCCCCGCGTTGATTATGGGATTCGATTTCGTTCGGTTCTCTTCAAACTTCAAGTCTGGCTGCTCTTTGAAGTCCTTCTCAAAAAACTCTAGCAACCCTTCTGTCACATCTTCATCCACCCCCACGCCCCTCTTCTTCGCCTCCTCTGACATACCTCCATCACTTCCAAAGTGTTCCAAAACACAGAAACCCCTTTCCATCAAGTCCATTCTCTTCGTCGCAAAGTACCCTCGAGCGAGGTCATCCATCTCCATCGCCGCCATCCAAAGAGCTTCTTCGTCCCCTCTCGGGTTTCCCTTCAACGGAAGCTTCACCCCAAGAACTGGTTCTTTCGTGCCACCCAGCTCCTTGTGCACATTCCGGGCGGCATGCCAGTACACCGCGTGATGGACCGCTCTCAAATCCGCCACCCCGAAACATCCCGCCCAGTGCTCTTTTCGCAAATGAATCATCTCCATCCATGGGTGCTGATGTTTCACAGCATTCTTCCCTCCCAGCCACTCCCTCGGTAGCGCATGCACCAGACTCGTCCATGACATATCCGATCCACCAGCCCACTCACCTGCCTTATTCATCCCTTTCGGTGGTTTATCGGGATTCTTATCTTCAAATCCACGCATCGTTCCTTCGTCCACCCCTTCCTTCTCGTCCTGAACGAATCTACTATCGTTCTAACTCCCACCACTTTCATCCTCGCTCGACGACACCACATTTATTTTCTGTTCTTTGAAGAACTTCTTCAATGCCGGCTTCGTCATATTCCTGAATAAAGTAACAACCTCTATTGGTATACTTCCAGAAGGGGTCTTCTCTGTGCCCTTCTTCATCCTCTTCGGATCAGGTTGGATTTCTACCTCATCCTCATCGTCAGTAAGCTCAATTAACCTCCTCTTTTCCTTCTTCTTCTTGCTCTCAGCATTGCTACCCCAATCCTCTTTCAGCCGGCCCGGAGCAATCTTTTTCCGTGTGCTCTGCCTCAACCCTGATGGCTCTGATTCAGGGTCGTCCCCTTGCATGGAAGCTTCCAACAACATGAGAGCATCGTCTGCCTCATTAGGTGCTGCGGTTGACGTACCATCACCTACACCCACGACTTCAACCACCTCCCCCCCACCTCCTTCACCTCCTCTGACGTTTGAAGCGATACTTTCAAAACTTCTTGAAGCTTGTTACCCGCGGTCTTCACCCTTCTAGACCCCATCCCGTCCCATAAACGCCTCGCACCGCCAAGTTGCATTTTTGCTGTCCGCATACCCGGATATTCCATCACAGACACATGTTTTCCTCCTAAGTTGAATACTGTCTGCAATACTTCTTCAACAATAATCTTCTTCTTCTTCCCAGTGACATTAAATAGGTTGTACATACCTATGGCACACTGAAAGAGGTGCTTCCTCATGTCTTCAAAACGACCGTGTCATCCTCTCGTAGAAAAAGACAACCTCAGTTTTACATGCCATTGCAAGCAACGTACGACAAATCGAAACTGCCCATCGGTGAGACCCATCAGGAAGTCACTCAAGACATGCATCAACGTCAGGGCTGGACCCTCCTCACACATCTTCTCAAAGAACTCCAAAAGCCCCTCACATTCCACAAACTTCAGAGCCAATGTCGCGTAACGAGTCAAGTGACGCACGCTGTAGTCTCCGATAGCCTCACTTTTCTTCAAAGCACCAGCTGACTGCTTCGAAGTAATGCTCTTCACATCCACATGTGACTCGTTTACGACGTTCTGCACAAAAGATACCGTGCTATGAATTTTGTCTGCAAACGACATCTTAAGCACATTTGAACTCATCTCGTTCAGAAGATTGCCGAGTCCTAGTACCTCGTTCATTGTGATGGCCTTCCCATCCTTTCTTGCCCACAGCACAACCTCCAAAGAACGGAATATATCCACCCACTTCCCGCCTTCCCTATGCAAGTCTCGTAGCACAAGAATTCTGTGATATCCGTCTATGAGGGTTACGGGCACAACAATTCTCCCATCAACAACTATTTCATACACAGCATACTCCCCTAGAGATCCCAAAAAAATCAAACCTGCGGACGGAAGCCACCCAAAGTTGCGACATTTCATCATCGTCGCCTCCTTGTGTCCCAGATTCACACTTCGAACTGTCTCTTTCGGGATTTCAATCATCTCGATATCCATCGTCAACCTGCGTTGAACATAGTCGGCGACGGAAATCTTCTTGAGAGACAGGTTGTTGTCTACCTCTTCCGATGGAACACTGTCTCCTTCATCGAACAAGTCCTCCTCCGCGTCAGCAAGCGGAGCCTTACTCGTCTGAAAGACCTCCACAATATCGACTTCGGAGTCCTCTATGATGCTGACGTTCGCTCCCATGGGCTTCTTCATCCCTTTTAAAGACTTTCCTCGAGTTTTGGAAGCTTCTTCAGCAGGTTTTTCGACCTCCAGAGCAACCAATTTCTCAGGCTGAGATGTAGAAGACTTGCCAGCCCCGAACCCTGGAGTAGGACTTTGCGGAATCTCGATTCGGTCCATCATCGACGTATCCCACGCGTACAACCCAGCTGAGAACAACTCGCTCAGCGTACTTGGTGGGTCTTCATTACCTTGAAAACGGTAACGGTACCTCGCGCTTACATGACTTGTAATAATCTTGGTCCTCCAGATCACAACCAAATCTTCTCCTTCTAGAGCAGTCGCGCTTAAAAGATGCCCAGGGAGCGAACGGCAAAGAGCCTTCCCTGCACCACCGGCGGACCCCACATCTCTCACCTCCGCGGTTCCCACTTTCACCCTGCTCTTTTCTTTCCCAATCGTCACACACAAATGCACCGCATCGCCGCCTTTCACTACCGGCGTAGCAGCGGGCGAAACTTCTTCGTCATTGCTCGGGCAGGTGGCATACGCGGCGTAGTGCCTTTTGCCCTCCCTCTCCCTCTTGTTAGGGGCGGCATTTCTAACACCCCTGCACTTGGGTTTGCTCGTCTTGAATCCGGCCCTCTTTTATGCTTGCGAGGCGGCATTGTGGTTACACACGGCTGATAGAATGGAAAAGGTTGTTTACGACCGTCGAGAACGCTCGCGAGATCGGTTAGCTAGTTGTAACTTTCACTCCCGTTCCTTTCCGTCTACTTCATCACGGATGCGCGTCCGCTCAGTATTAGTTTAAACTATACACTGTGCCTATTTAAAAATTTTATAACGTACTCGCGGGACGTTTACAAATTTACATGAAGCTAATAACGCTACTCATATCTATAGTACACTTGTACAACAATGTTTGAAGAATAAAGAAATAAACAAAATTTGTGGCGCACTAATATCACTTTGGGACAGCGGACCGGAGTGTTGTGGCGCTTCATCGGTGCACCGAGCTTCATTGGTGCACTGATGAAGCGCCACGCCACTCCGGTCCGCTGTCCTAACGGCCGTTCCCTATAACTTCGCGTATATGTCTGCAATCACCAAGTTCCGTATCGCTCGAGTGTCGCCGCTTTCCCTGACACCTCTTTACGGGTTCAAGTACATCTCAGGCATCTTGCACATCTCCCTGTCGTGTTGAAAGAACCTGGTTCGTGCTGTATCGTTGCCATCCTCTCCCGCCCGCTCCCGTCTCCCGCGCACTTTCATATCTCGTCGGCAGTTATCCCCCGCCCGCTGCAGTCTCCCGTGCGCTATTTCCTCCCCTCCGCTGCCATCTCCCGTCCGCTGCCAACTCTCGTCCGCTCCCATCTCCCGTCCGCTCAGGAAATTCGAATCATAACCCGTCAATGCACCTTCTTCCCGTGCATGCATAAAACGGCTCCACATAGTTCATCGAGGTCTACGTCACCGGCACCGTCAAGCTCCGATATGAAGGTTGGAAAACTGTATGGCTCCGGAGATGAGCTTGTAACAGTATGCCTTGCAATCCGCGATCATTTCGCGTCGACAATGCGAGATGAAGACCGGCCAAGGAAGGTGGGACACAGCGAGTTCGTTGATTACATTATCAAGAATCGAAACGTCATACCGCTGGCCAAGAATTACTTCTATATTCTTGTGGGTCCAGGACATCCCACGTTTACTGACAGTGAACGACGGGTCGTATCTCTGAAGGGGTCTTATCGTCAGCTATACCTCTCAACGAGGTTATTGGACATTTTGGACGGTGATAGGGACTGGCGTGTAAGGGACTTCTGGAATGCTTATACCGAGCTGAAATTTAAAGAAATACCGAAGAATGTGAATTTGACCGAGTTTTTCAAGTCAATGACTATACCTCCTAAGCGAGTGGGACGCGTGGTCCCCCCGTTGGCCACAACCGTTGCCACACATTTCCAAAGGATTCTCTTTCTCTGGCTCATTCAGAAAGTTTCCATGGAAAAAAAAGTTGTAGGCCAGAAGAGGAAAAGAGGAGACAAGGGATATCCCACAACTTTTGTGAATGTCCAAATATCCAACAAACTCCAAGCTCAGCGTGTTGGCTTTGGTTTGCAGCTCATAACGAAGGCATGGGATTGTTTCTCTCAATTGCTGGGATTCCCTACCGTGGAGGTCATGGTTCTTCCATTCATCCGAGTCATGTACGACGAAATGCAGTTTGAAGCGATTGAGACGAGGGCAGAGGGGTTCTTCCACCGGGATAACGACCATCGCTTGCTACAGAGCAAAGGTGAAACTGTTACTGAAACAGAGGTCATCGCGTGGGCTTGTAATGTACCGCAAGACATCGATGGTGCCCTCCAAATTCTTGCGAAGGAGTTCATTTCGGACCTCAACAAGGTTATTGTGAATGAGCAGTTCTTCTCAATTTCACAACCAGGACGATGGACAGTTCTGAAGACGTTTACCAGAGACCCATCACGGGCGTTTGCTCAGAGATTCGATAGTTTCTCGAATTCGCTTGTGTCCTCCGTCATGGAGGCCATAAGCCCGTTGAAACTGAAAGAATCAGTGAACGTCCCTGGTATGGCGGTAACGCCGATATCCAAACCAGAACCTGCCATACAAATTAAAGATGATGTGGAGGAGGTGGAGGAAATTGGGAAACCAACGGAGCCGAAGGAGGGGAGAGGCGAAGAAGGAGATGGTGATACAAACATAGTGGCAGACATTGGGAAAGGAAGTACTGGTGACCAAGCGTCCGAGTTAGGCGTATTACCCCTACCATCCATTGCGTCGTTGGATGAAAAAATGGCTTTCGGAAGTTGTGGGGAGGAGATGGAGAAGTACTTTCGCTTCTACAATTGCGGGTTTGAGGATATGGTAGAGATTGACGAGACGTTGCGCAGAGATGGTTTGTCTCCGTTAGGAAAAGGTCAACGGGTTCTCATGGACCCTCCGTATAACATCCGAGGGAACAAGAACCTAAACAACAGGTAGTACGATGTACTGAGCCCTCAGGACATGAAGAAGGCTGCAAAGCTTCTATCACGACTGCTACGTTTTGGGGACCATTTCGTCATCTTTAGTGCTTTTGAGCAGGTCCAGCGATGGAGAGATGTACTTTCTGCCATTAGGGCAAAAGACGAAAACGGAGTAATAAGGCGTTCCTTTGTTGTCGCCCAGGTTCCAATGCACTTTGTACGGTCGCAAGGCAACCCGATGCGTAACCCTGGACGTAGGTCGTGCTCACTTTTCCCTGCAATGGAGTATGCTGTACACGGAGTTCGAAATGGTCTCAGCTACGCGCAGCAGCCTGTGATGGTGAACTATGAGAACTTCAATTTCGTGCAGTCAAGGTACCCGGGGTACCACAGTGTCATTGACCAGGTACCCCCCCTGTCTAATGGGGAGACTCTGCAGTGGAAGAGAAAGAAGGAAGTTAGAGGCTACGTTTTACAAAAGGTGAGGTCCGAACAGAAACCTCGGGCATTGTTGAAGGAGCTAATCAGTCGGATTTTCCAGGCTGGGGATATTGTGGTCTACTTGTTTGCGGGGACGTTTTCGACAGCAATGGCATGCATGGAGGTACAACAGCATCGTAGGTTCATCGGGTGTGAGCCGGACCCTGACTGCTTTGCTCATGCTAGGCACGCCGCAATTATTCAATTCTCATAATGCGTGCCGGAAAATGAGACGGATATCCAGGTAACGCAGGAAGTTCGGATTGCCATGATTAGGGTGTTGAACTTAATTCCGGAGTGGAATATCCGCCCATCGAGATCATGGAAGGCGCCATCCGGCTACCCCCAGTATCAAAAGTTTCCTACGTATATTGTGGACTTTCTTGCGTCAATGTGGCGGGATGAGAGCTTGGTCACGACTGGTAAGCGTAAGGCCCTTCACGAATGGCCGAAAACTTTGCAAGGAAAGATGGGGCTTCTGGATAGGAATGCAATGTTGGCACTGGAAGCGACGATGTGCTGTCGTCGTATCGGGAAGTTGACGATTCGCCACCCTGATTCAGGAGTGGGGGTGTTCACTACACGCCGATTCATGGAAAATGAAGAGATACGTTACTTTTATGGAACACTGGTGTACCATGACCTAACTAAGAGAAAAGAGGTACACAAGAAATATGGTGAAGGTTTATTGGGAGCCACTTCCGAACGCTTTCGGAAGTATGCGATGGAGTTTAACGTCCGCGGCGATATATTCCATAACCTCCCAGAAAAAAGACAAGGAGTAAGTTTAATACCTGTATGGATTGTCCCCGCTCCTTTTTCATTGGGTGGAACGATTAACGATCCTAAATATATGGAAGGTGATAAGGACATTGATGCAGTTGCGGATGGTGTGACGAAACGAAGGACTGCAAATGTGCAGGTCATTCGAACTCCAAATACAGGACGCACCCCACATCAACTACGAGAATACCAAATGCTTGCGGTGCGAGCACTTCGGAAACTGGAAGTGGGAGAGGAGTTGTTCGCGGATTATGGAGTAGAGTACAGCTGGGGTACATCAGCAAATCCTATTAAAGTAATCGATTAGAACGTGTAGTAAATTAGCTACATGTAAAACAACACCCTAAACCTCGAAAATGAAGTGACACTTATTGCATTCCAACTTCGCCGTTGTGCACGAATTAGAAGCAAAACACTTTAGCTGAAGTACAAGATGGAAGTACGTAGATACATAAAAGGTAGTGAAGGGCATCGAATATGATGCGAAACCTTGTACGTTTTTTAACATTATGAGAACTATTCAGAAATGGAGATTTCGGTGTAATTTTATCGTTTCGGAATCGGGAAATAAAAAACCGCACTCGGTGATTTCCACCACACTCCCCTCGATTGAGGGTGTGCATTCGATCGGTGACGTTCGATCACGGCGAGTGCCAAACACGTCGAGAGCAGAGCAGTTCCGATTCCAGAGACCTTCGATCACGGTCAGCGGCTAAGAAGTCGTGAGCCCAGCGTGAACCGCGAGAAACCGTTCGGATTGTATATGACAAACGTAAGACGAGGGGTGTGATTGCGGAGGAGGTTAGCGGTCGCGCGTCAAAGAGCCGAAAGCGTGGCGAAACGGTAAGTGGCGAACTTCGCACCGCTCGTAGTACGCATGCGCCTCGGAGTGGTTTACGTGGGAAGCGGAGAAAGGGTGCGGCGAGGAACGACTGTGCTGCGAGAAGTGACGGTGCGGCGAGGAGCGACAGTGCGGCGAGGAGCGTCGGTGCGGAGAGGAGCGTCGGTGCGGCAAGGAGCGACGGTGCGGCGAGGAGCGACGGTGCGGCGAGGAGCGTGGGTGCGGCGAGGAGCTTCGGGGCCGGACTATCGGAGCGAACGGAGCGAACAGAGCGAACTGAGCAAACGGTAAGCATTGTGGTGACGAAACCTGTTGCGAACGCACGAGATCCAGACGTTAGTCTCAAGAAAAGCATAGAAGCGCAGCGAGGTATGCCGAAGAAAATTCTGCGCGGTGGTCGGGAGAGAGATGGTCGTAGAAGAGGCGCAGAGACTGCGCAAGTTTTAGAGGAGAGCGATAGCGGGGATATGATAGTGAAGGGTAAAGAGCTTCGTACGAGTGTCGGGAGAAGAGCGATAGCAAGGAGTAGTACCATATGAGGTAGTGGGGGTCTTCGAGGAAGAAAGGGAACTAACGGTGATAAAGTGCCTAAGGCTGGGATACCCGAAGAGGTGGATGGAGAAAGGGAGAGAGTGAGGTGTGGTCACCCGGCGAGGACGCGAGGAGTGGAGAGTTTGGTTGTTGTGACACCAAATAGAGTGCCAGAGAAGGAAAGAATTGGTTTCGAGCAAGAGAATGCGAACCGGGAGAAAGAAGGAGTGGGGCATGTGCGGCGAATGGCAGAACGTGAAACAGGGGAGAGTAGTGAGAGAAGAGTAGGGGGTATGGTTCATGGATTGGTGGGTGTTGAAGTTATGGAAAAGGGGGTAGATAAGCGACGAGAACATGCGGACGGGAGAGTGCTACGACATAGAAGTGGTGGATCAACCAGGGAAATTGTCGGAGGGACAGTAGCAGTCATTGAGAGGGATTTCGAAGGGGAAGACGACGTACAAACAGAACGGCGTGGGGAGGTGAATGCCGTGGAGACGGCGCCACTAACACCCCAAGGGATGCGTGTAAGGCGCAACACCGTTTTACTTCCGAAGGATGTGGGAGACGAAAGTGACGTCGGTCGTGGAAAAAGGGGAGGTAGATTTCGAGGAGATGAATGGGGATCTACAAGGGAGCGGGAAGGGAATGAGGAGAACTTAAGCGTATTGCCACGGTCGGCACTCGTTCAGAGGGTGAATTCACAGGAGGAACAGTTGGCAAATATGAAGGAAGATCGCTATACATTGATGGGGAGTTTGAAGCTGACGCAGGAAGAGCTGGGACGGCTGAGGGAGGAAAATAAATGGCAAAATGTGTTGTTCGAAAGTCTTCGGGAGGCAGTGAAGGGGAGAAAGCAAGGTGGTGGAGGAACGAAGGTGAGAGGGCGTCGAAAGTATGATATTGGAGTGGAAGAATGTTTTTATGGATTCGCAAGGGCTGTTTATGATATGATTCTTCATTATGCGAAATTGGAGCCGTCTGAACTTTGTTTCGACACGGAAAACGTTGGTAGAAGCTGGAAGAACAGGAGTGAGACGAATCTATGGAAACGCCAATGGAGGCGGGAATTGAAGGGGAATGCGGGGTAGTTCTGGCGGAGAACATGAACGGAGCCAAGGGTAGAAGAGAAAGGGATGAGTCCAAGCCATGGAGAAGCGTTGTCGGATGTGGAGTGGGTGGAGATGGGAACTGGATGGGCGGTGTGGTTATGTTCGTTGTCTGTTGCCCATCGGAGGCATACGCAGTTGAGGGTGACATTGACTTCGTCGCTTGGTGGGACGAGCTCCATGAACTGTACGAAGGCGAACTCCTTGGAAGATGGAGTGGAAGAAGAAAGGGTGAAGCGAAGAAGAGAGATGAGTTTGCACACCCAGACGATGGGGGTGGAGTTGGAGGACCTGGTGCCTGCGACGAGGAAGTGAGAGAACTTTGGGGATTTGGAAGGACCGAAGGGCGGGGCGGCAAATATTCGTTGCATGGGAGGAACTGGAGAATCCTAGAGCGCGAGCTCGTTCCGCTCTTCAATGTAGTGGTCGAGTGATGGGACATAACCGCCGGCGACGTAAGCGGAGTTGACCACGGTGATTCGGGTGCGACGGAGAGTGGGGGAGTTCTCTGAGAGTTCTAAGACTTCGAGAGAAAGGGTGATGAATGAAGGGAGGGCGTCTTTTCCAATCTGTTGGAGGATGGAGAGAGTGTCGGTGGGGAAGAGGTCTTGTAGAGATTTGGGATTGAAATGAGGATTAGAGTGGAGGAATTTGTGGGCGGTGATGAGATCAGCGAATGAGATGAGTTTTCCATCACGAACCAAACCGGGTTGGCGGGATTGGACGGGAGAGGCGAGGGCAGGAGTGGAGGAAGTGATGGAGGGGTTTGTGGAGAGGGGGTTCCAATCTTTGGTGGCGTTGGAGTGATGGATGGCGCGAATGGTTTCTTCATGTGCGGTGGATCTGCGCTTTGAGGTTTTGGAGTAGTGTGACTTAAAGAGGGAGTGGAGGTGTTCGAATATGCCGGCATCGTTGAAGTGGAGGCCTCCGAAGCGGCGAATGTCCTCGACGATGTGGTCGTGGAGATGGAACTTGGGGGTTCCAAGGCTGGAAGTGTGGTGAGGGCCGAGGACGAGTACGGCTGTGCGCTTTAACGAGCGGATTTGGAATTGGAGGTCGGTGAGGCGGGAGTCGGTCCATTCTGCAGAGGTGTTGTATCTCATGGAGAAGAGGAGAAGCTCGGAGTACTTGGTGAAAACGGAAGTAATGGGAGCTGCATCGACCTCGTCACAGCAGCGGTCGAAGGAGGCGCCGATGAAGGGGAAGACCATGTCGAGTGAGCGGTAGTCTTTTGCTTCGAGCATACCACGCAAGCCGTCGGTAGTGAAGAAACCGTTGAGAGTTTGACCGTTGTCGGAGGAGAAAAATTCGATGTGGAGTCCTGTGGCTGGGGATTGCTTTTCGATGGCGGCGAGGATGGTGTTCGCGTTTTTCAAGATGGAGGAGCGGACGGAGTTGAAGGAACGACGGGACTTGGAGGAACGGGAGGTAGTGAAGAGTGATTCTGACTTGAGTCTCTCGATGGCTGCGAGCTTGATGAGCTTGGAGATGCCGAGGTGGAAGTTATGGAGTGGTTCGAAGGGGAAGATGTTGTAAGGAGAGAGGAGAGGGGTGATGTTGAGGAGGGGGTAAGATTCGAAGAGGGAGGAGTACTTTGCGAGGGAAAGGGAGTGGAGTGCTTCAACGGCCTTTTCTTTGGTGTTTCAGGCGATTCTGGGCTTTCTAGCGAGGAGGGCCTTTTCAGCATCTTGGAGGAGGGTATAGTGTGATTTCCGGGCATCGAGAGTCTGGGTCTGGGATCGAAGAAGAGGGGATGGAATGTGTAGGTGGAGGTCGGAGCGTGGGACGGTACATCGGTGGCATGGATGCTGGGGCGGGTGCCGTGGGAGATGGCGAGAATGTTTTTTGCTTCTGGGATGTCTGCGGGGTAGCTGGCGATGATTTGGTGACAATGGCGGAGCACGCCATTAGCGTCACGGAAGGGGAAGCCAGTGAGGCCGGAGGAGAGAAGAGGGTCGAGGAGGTCGGAGATGGCACGCTGGATGAGTTGCATTTTGGTAGAGCCGGAGATGCTGGATGAGGTTTGGGGGATGTTATCGGGGTCTTGAGAGGGGGTGGCGAGATTGGAAGAGGTTGGAAGGTATCCGAGAAGGGTGAGGGTGTCGGTGATACATTTGCGACGGAATGAGTGGGCGAAGTTGAGAAGGGTGATGTGAAGGGGGTAGGAGGTGATGGCGGAGGATTTGAGGGAGGTGGAGGACTTGTCAAGGTATACTTGGACGAAGCCGATGAAGGAGTCGATACCGGTGTTTTCAGTGGTGTGCCGGATGCAGGAGTTATTGGACGACTGCAGGATTGCGTGCTTGAGGGCTGGGACAGCTTCTTTTCCGAGGGAAGAAGCCGTGGGGTGGGCGAAAGCGGGAGAGCCGGAGGAGGTTGTGTGGGGGACGTGGTGGAAGAAGGTGTTGTCGGAGTGTGAGAGTGCGAGGTGTTCTTTAAGGACTTGGATAGCATCCTTTCGGAAGGTGGTGGCTGTGAAGAGGTGCTGTGGGTCGTAGAGGATGGTGGGGGTGAAACCGATGTTGGTGACTCGGTGTTAGAAGAGGTTTGTTTGAAGTTCGAGACACTGGGAGGCGGAGGAGACGGCGTTGTGGAAGGCTGACTTGGAGAAGAAGGGGTCGCGGAGGAGAGAGATGAGTTCGTCTGCCTTGCCGGGGCCGAGGGTGGAAGCGATGAAAGAGATGTAGAGGGCCATTCGTTCGAGGTGGGGGTTGTTGAGGAGAGGGAAGGAGGGGGCGGTGGAGGAGGTGGGCAGGGGGAGAGGGAGCAGACGGGGGTGCCAACGATATGGTAGGCGTCTTGGGTGTGGCGGAGAGGGAGAGCTGCTGCTGGTGGTAGGAGTCGTCGTCGGCGATGGGGACGTTATCGGAAGGGCGATTGGAGAGAGGAGGTGGGGGTGGTAGTGGGAGTAGGGGGATGGACTTGTGACGCTTTGTGCGTGGGGGGAAGTGAAGGACGTTGCCGCCGGGGGAGAGGAAACGCTTGTTGGCGGTGAGACGGTTGGGGCATCTTCTTTGGTGCCTTTGAATGGCGGCGATGGTGCGGGCAAAGAAGGAGCAGCATTCGAAGCAGCAATTAGGCATGGCGCGGAGCGGTGTGAGGGTGTTGGGGGAGAGTGGGGTACGTGATGGTGGGGAGCGTAATATGGCACACGGAGGGTGTGACGGAGTGATGGGGGAGGTGGCACGTGATGCGAAGGCGTTTCAAAAGTGAGAGAATAAACGGCCGATATCTGATATGAGAGTTGTTGAATAGATGTGCTGTATCTCTATAGAGAGTTCCTGTTCGAAAGTTTTGTATTCTTCTTATCGTATTCCATAAGTAGCTATCGATGTATATATATCCCTATTCGCCGCCGTATAGTTCTAAATATGTGCCACCTACACACTTACATTGGGTTCGGAAACTAGCGTGAACGGAGGTAACATGCTAGTTTGTCTTCCATCCAAACTAGCAATGATGGAAATAATCGTGAATGATTCTTCCCACACAAACTAGCACAAGTGGAAATGTGGAAATATTTTCGGAAATTAAGCACATCCAAATTTGAATAAATTCATCGGTTTTTCGATCATTTTAATTCGGTCATTTTTGACACCAAAACTAGCATTCCGATAACACCGACGTCCGTCTACGCCCCAGGTCTAAGTTGCTCGCAGAACTCGAGTGCATAGAACTCGGGTACACAGAATTTCCTCAACCTTCGCCCGACCCTGAAGTGGTCTCACAGCATGAACAGCCGGAAATCCCGACAAACCCGCTCGTCCAAATAACTGAAGAGCCGCCAATAATGAAGGATGACCTGCAGCTGAATTCCGCATTCGCAGAATGGGATGACCATCCCTTCAGCTCCGCCTTTCTTACCGGAACATCCGCCACTCGTCCTTTCGACATGCCGTCAAAAGACATTGGCAACCGGCTTCATCCTCCGCTACCACGGCTACTCTACCTCCGAGCACGTCGCTAAAGTCGGCAAAGCAAGCCATCTTAAAGGACCTCTATGCGAAATTTGGTAATGACCCGCTCACCGAGCACAAGCTGCAAAGAGCATCTAGGTGGTTACTTGAGCAATCCATCAACAAGGAGAAAGAGAACTACAAGCAAAAGGGAGCATATCGTGCAGTGTCCATTCGGTCCATCCCCAGGGACGCAAACCTCATAGGCTCCCATCACTTCTTCAATGTTAAACACGATGGAGAGAAGAACGTAATGAAGTTGAAGTGCCGCCTCGTACCTCACGGAAACAGAGATCGTGAGAAAGACACTCTTCGCTCCGACTCTTCCACAGCACAGTTCTCGACTATACGTACGCTCCTCTCACTTTCATCCCTTTTCCATTTCCCAATAGAGTTACTTGAGGTGAAATCGGCCTACCTGCAGGCAGGAGAGCTGAAGCGGGACATCTACATGCGTTCGCCCCGAGGCTGAAGCGCATATACAGATGAGGTATGGAAGTTACTCGCCCCTGCCTACGGACTAGTGGAGTCCGGAAGGCTATGGCAGCTCTGTGTTGAAGAGTGGCTCCTGGATATAGGCTTCGTCCATGTCCCTGGAATCCCGCAACTGTTCCTGATGTGGAAAAGTGGTGAACTAGTAATGGCCTTAGCCAAAGTAGTCGACGACATGATCTTCTCCGGAAAACCGGAGCATATGCGAAGATTCCGAGAAGATATCTCTGCAAAGTTCGATGTGGGGCGGTTCAACCGAGGACAAGATATTGTCTTCAACCGCCTCTTCATCAAACAACACGCAGACTTCAGCGTCTCCTTGAGCATGGAGGAGTTTCTAACGACCATCAAGCCGATTGACCTCCCCCACCACCGTAAGAAAGAGAACGACAGCGCATGCACATCGGAAGAACTACGACGCTTCCAGGCACTGCCCGTGAAACTGAACTTCCTTGGCCATGGCATTCTCCCACAGGCCTCCATAGTGGTAAGCAAGCTGCAGCAGAACGTCTCTCAGCTGAAAATAAGCCATATAAGGCAACTCAGCCAAGCCCTGTTCTACTTGAAGTCGTTGTCGCTCACGTTGCTGTACAAGTCACCAGCCAAACCTATGTCTCCTAGCAGCTTTGCAGCCAAAGTCATAGGCTTCAGTGATGCAGCTTCAGGCAACACCTCCTGTGGTCAAACAGGGTTCCTGTGTGGGTTATCCTTCCAGTCCAAGGAGCTCCAGGTGTTCCATGTATTGGACTGGCACAGCTCCAAACAACACAGGGTCTCCTTCTCCTCCGTGGGTGCGTAAATACTAGCAGCCGCCCACACAGCGGATCGAGCAATCTACCTGGCCGAGACGGTGCCTTACATGGTGCACCCATCTGGTCAAAGGCCAAGGCCAAACTTGCAAATGTTTGCAGATTCGTTTGAACTCTATAGTACAATATCTACACTACACGAGCAGAAGGAATTTCGGCTCCGACCCACAGTCGCACGGGTACGAGATTCTTTCGAGGCCCGGGAGATCAACTCATTAAGATGGATCCCAGGACCAGTCAACCCTGCGGATGCTCTTACAAAAATTAACCCTTATGCCTTTAAGAAGCTAAATCAAATGATGAAGACTGGTATCGTCTCTAAGGAGATCTGAGACACTATTAGCCAAGTTTAAACATTTATCTACTACGCAATTGTGAAAGAAAAAGATCTACTGCACCTTCAAGGACTTCTTTTTCTTGTGCTGAAAACGCTTTGCCTTCCCGCTCCTGTTCTTGCACTTCCCCTCACGGCGTAGAACGGTAACAACGCGGCGCACTTCCATAACTCGCTCGAAGGCCGCCGAGTCACCAACGCAACACTTAATCGACTCCCCACAGGGCCTCAGTGGATACTGCTCAACAGCGTCCAGAACCTCGCCACGCCCAACGTCAACACAAACAACGTGATCAACGTTCCGTGCGCGCAGTCTTACGACGTATACGCCATCTTTCTGTGCCAACAGCCACCTAAAGGTATCGCTATAATCGCTCCGGCGATAATGGATTCTATGGAGCTCAACTCGGTTCGCGAATTCGTCAACCCACCGAGCAGCATCGCTGAAGCACAACATGTTACCGAAACTCTCTCCAAACACGGACTTAAACGCATAATCCTCATCAACAACTCGTGCCATAGCATTGGCAAGCGCAGTTTGGATGCACATGGTGGAAGATTTGCAATCCACCATGCGCTCCTCGCGCAGCTCGAATCGTCTCGTCTCTTCAGTTCTCTCGCGATCTCCAGGACTCGAGATGCGGACAGCAACAACTGGATTCTTCAAACACCACTAATCAAGACAATCGAGAACCTTGCAGTCGTCAAGCGCCACCACCCTCCATGCATCGGTCAGGGAGTCGTACTCCTTCCTGTAAGGAATCCCGCCACTCCACAGACCTTGGATGGTAAGCGCATACGCCGGATCAGAGCCACTCACAGAGTTGAACTCTATCTGTTGCCAGCCCCAAAAAGGCTCACCGTGATTGTGGCCATAATAAAAACCGCCTTCTAGGCGACGGACGCCACGCTCACCCTCGATCACCTTATCCTCTGCAAGGTACATAACAGCGTCAACAGTTCAACGCTCTCCTTCACCAACATTTTTGCACAGGCCGTAACGGCGCGCAGATTCATGATCAAGGCGAGTCTTGAGCCGTATCTGACACCAACGTCGGACGGCAAGGCCAGCCAACTCGTCAAGCTGCGAGGCGCGGATAGTAAGGTGATCACTGTCGTACAAATACCGATAAGGTGTGGGGTCCGCCTGGTAGAGGGAGCGCGCGAGGGCTCAACCTAAAGGGGAAAAACACACAACCAATATGGTAGTAGGGCACCTGAAACCCGCAGGGGCAAACGGCGGGGCAACTAGTCTAGACCGTGTAGGTGTACGGTAGTAGACGTCGACGCGCGGTAAAACCTGAATAGTAATAGAGTAGCAAGTGACCAAGATGGTATAGTTACTGCCTTAATGGTGCCTGACTTCACGATACCCGAGGGGGAAGGCGAGGTGCACCACAATATATACAAGGTGCACCGACGCCGATCTTCCGTGCGGGCATGACGTCATCGGTTGTGCCCATGACCTACTGTCATGGGCCAGCAATGTTAAGCTAAACTAAATTAGAAATTAGGAATTAGAAATTATAAAATACAGAATACCAATTGGGTACAGTGCACCTAGCAAGACACACCAGTAGGCCCACGTCGCACCAACCCATTGAGGTCTTATTGTACTACAGACCCCCTTTTCACCCTGAACCACGCCCTCGTGGCTCCTAGATCCTTTCACCAAGTCGGTTGCATCGTCGTACCAATTTGGTCCCTGTCGCAGCCTTCGTGCCATCTCGCGCCGTGCGTCGCATCGGCTCTGCGTCGCCGAGCGTACTCTATCCACCTCTTTGGTTATCACCGACAGCGGCCTATTCATTCCCATTTGTGGTTTGGGCGCGACGCGCGCCCATTGCATACCTCCAAGGTTCTACCTTTTTGGCTGCACGGCTTAGACCCTTTTACCCTGTCGGTATACCCAGTAAGGGGGGGGGCGGGTTGCGCCTTCGGGCTCGTGTGAGCACTGTGCCGTGAAGGGTTTTGGCGCCCACTTGGTTGCGGCGTGTCTCTCTGTCCCTTCGAGGTTCGACTACCAACCCTTCGAGGCACTGCCGCTGACTCCATCGAGGTTGTTCCACCGTTATCCCTTCTGGTTGCCTTCGCACCCCGTTGCGGTTTGTCTACGCGGGCTCGCGTCACCGTGGCTTCTCGTCCGACCGACAAGGTTGAATCCATCTATGGTGACCCCCGATCCTTATCTGAACCACATGGGTAGCCCTGGTACCAGCGTGCGGGCTCGCACCCGTAGCGGTACATGGCGATTGTCGGTTCCCCATGTTGGTCAATCGGACGCGGTAACCTCAAGGGACGGCGCGCCATCGGCGACCAATGCCGATACCTTAATGGTTGAACCAGCATGGGGCCCCGAATGGGTGGAGGTTTTGAGCATCAGCTCTAGTGACTCACCCATTGTGGATAAAAAGCCGATTCGCTTCACACCTGCGGTCGAATGCTCGCCGTCTCAACCACTCCCTCACGGTACTCATCACACCATGTCGGGTGCCGGTGCTTCGCGCGGCCGCGGAAGCGGCATTGCCAAGTCTGGTTCTCGGGGTGCTGCTTTGTACCATTCCCGCATCCAAACTGGTTTCCGGAGCCAGCCGGTTCAGTCTTCCTCACATCAACCTGAAGGGATTCACGAAGGGATCCGGGACCCGTATGGTCCGGAGCCCGAGATTCCTCGTGGTATTTCCTATTATGGTTTGGAGACGTTCACCACGGCCGACTGGAACGTTTCCCAACATGGTACCTTCGGGGTCGATCCAAGAATGGTGTCGCAAGCGACGCTGTACCGTCGGAACTGGCCAGTGGCGCCGGGGAACACATCACTTCCCGGCGTCTTGCGCCGTCCGACCTTGGATACCTACTTGGGTTTGTTTCGTTGGGATTGCGAGCATCTCCGCTCCGTCTTGCAAACGCTCCACCGTCGGGATAAGGAATCTCAACCTCGTCAGGGTCGGGGGGAGTGCTATGATAGCCGCCCGCGACACACACCAATGAGGTATTTCATTCCTCCGCTTTATCCCAGCGATCTGCCGTATGTTCGTATTGAATCGAAGCTCCATTATTACCGACGTCTGGTTGTGAAGATCTGTCAGTACGACTCCCTTCCGCAGCAGTACCTTCCGGCTTCTCCACATTTGATTTGCTTCGATAGGCCTTACAATACCATCCATTGGGCTAACCGTCGTAGGTGGGGGGTGGATGCTGCCACCGAGGCTCGCATTCGCACCCGGTCCAGCTTCAACCGCGTCATGCATGGGTTCCATAATGTGGAGTTCTTCTCACAACCTAATAAGGGAAGAACCTCTTGGTATGTGGCCCGACCTGAATGGTGGAATGCCTATGAGGTTCCGATGTCGCTTAGCGTCCCAACCCCACCGGTATTGGCTTACTTCGGGAGCTACATCACCCATAAACACGATCGGTATTACCTCATTTGGTCGATTGCCCTCGCGGAATGGGCCGTATTGGTGGCCATCCTGGCTCTGCAGGCTGCCCGTGACGGTATTGACGGGGATTGTCGTTCTCGAGAAGCCGACATTTACCGTGACGGTGTGCAACCTCCTGGTCGTATGTTTTTCATTCTCCCGAGGGTCATTCGCGACATTCGCCTATTTGGACTCGGAACCATTGTGGCAGGTACGGATTACTCCATTGAGCAGCTGGAGTCGTTGCTTACCCAAGTGGAGAGTTTCCCGTTGGGAGCCAATTCAGGGGTGGGAGGTTTTCGATCCGGTGTCCTGGAAGGTTGTATTTCGCACGGAGCAGCGCTATCCCGGGGCTCCGACCGATCAGGGACCTCCAGGGAGTCCCGAGCCATTCCCAACCGTGATGGAATCGCCAGCAGCTACCCCTGTGGTCACTTTAGTGCCTACTCCCGCTCCGGAGGGACGCAATACGCCTGCCCATACTGGTGTGACTCCTCTTCTCCCTAGTACCACAAGGGTTGATGGGCCTCCGCGGGCTATCCTCGGGGGTGTCATGGCTGCGGCTGCGGCGCCTGTCCTCTCTCAGGTGGACTCCCAGGCCATTTCAGGTTTAATGGCTCGGGTCCGCCAAGCCTGTGTGGTGAACTTCCAGCGGGCGGGTTTTAACTCTGTGGTCGAAGCTCTTACCCTTCTGGAAAGCATCCTGCCTCTTCATGCACAGTACATGCGATCCTTTTCCCAAATTGGTGAGTTCCGGAACCGGTTCCAGGTCGAGCTCCACCACATGGCTACCAACCAAGTGGCGGGCTTGGCGACGGCCATGGACCCGACGCCTACAAACTCTTTGGAGGGTCCCCTTTTTGGTGCTAGCCTGAACCCCGGCCTTCTAACCGCTCCGCAGGCTCCTCTCCACATCGGGTCGTCGGTACCTCCTTCGGTTGCGCAGGCGAACGCGCCAACTCCGATGGGTCCCGAAGTATTGCCAGGCGTCAGCGTGCCTACTAGTACCCCCGTGGGTCATGGTAGCGCGCCTAGCCAGGCTCCGGGCCAGGCTCATCTCTTCCAGCCTTGGCTAGGAGCCCATCAGAACACCACTCCGGGTCGGGGATCCTCAGCTGGAGGCTCCTTGGGGCCTCACTTTGCGACTCACCCATCAGGTTGATTGTCATATCCACTTGGGTCTGTGCTTGAGTCACGTTGCTCCTGCATCCCTGTTGGTGTTACTCTTCAAGTAAAGTAAAAAGTTATGCGTATTCATGTTAGGTTCCAATTGCCATTGAGGTGCGGTGCGTGGCGAGGGAGGAAGCTCGAAAACAGCTCCCCCCCCTTCCTTAGCTCTGCGCGTCTCCAATTAGGTTTTGAAACTCTCCTCCCCCCTCCTTAGACCAGCGTACCACGATGGGTGACGGTTAATTCCTTGTAAGCAAGTTCCAGAAGGTGAGTTAGCTCCATCCTGAGCCATTTTGGTGCTCGTAGTATGGTTAACCACGTTGGTACTTCGATGCGCCTTCGTACGGCGCAGCGAGCGGTTTCGCCTTCCCATAAGGTCAGATGTTGTGCCACGCGCTTGCGCGCGGTGGCCAGCAATGTACCGAGATGGTTCTGCATGGCGTCTCACCATGCATGGGCGCACGTGCGGTGTTTCACCCTGGAGGTTACTTGCAAGGCGAATCAAAGTATTTGACCGGAAAATTACCCCTCCATATGGTAATGAAAACGCAGAAAAACCTTTTGGTCTGTATCTCGAGAACCAAGCGGTTTCAGAGGCTGGGAATGGCCGATTCGGGAGCGGGGCACGGTCAAAATACTTAGATTCTTTGACCATGCCGTTGCTCGCTCCCTACACATAATAGTGTAAACCGAATCGGTTACTCCGCACGGCGCGCCACGAGCAGCGCGCGTATGCCTCGTGAAATAAAAAAGATACAATTTTTTGAATTTTTCCACCGTGTGGGTTCGCGCGCGTGCCGCTCACGTGCATGGCGCGTGTGCAACGGCGCGCGTACAACGGTGCGTCCGTCTTTAGCGCTACCGCTCCTTGGACGTACCCTTGCGGAAGGCTTCCTTCTGGTTGTAACTTCTCGGTAAGCGTCCGAACCGACTTTGGTGTTCCTCATTACAATGATTTTCCCCCTTCCTTAGGGGACTGCATTACTTCTAAGGTTTACCCATCATTCCGCATGTCCTCTCCCTTGCGGTTCCAGTGGCTTACCCTGAAGTGGTGTGGTATGGCTGAGGGCGGCTCGGCGGTGTCACCATCGGCGCCCCAGCCATACCAACGTACGGTGTTCTTCAGACCATCTGGGGTACGGCGGTGACCTACAAGGCGTTCCACTGGGAACTCACTAGAGACCTGAGATGGTATCGTTTCACCACTTTGGTTTAGATGAGCATCGGTACCACTAGGGGTAGGTGTTTCCTCTGAAGGAGCAATCGTAATCCCTGCGGGTGGTACGTAGTCTGGGTCGTCACCCTGTGCGTCATCATTAACCTCGATGGGTGTCCCGTCTTCTTGGGGCTGAGTCCTCAAAGGAATAGCTTGTGGGTCCCGCGCGGTTTCTCCGCGTTCCTTTTTGGACTGAACCGTTCGAGGTGCAACCGTGATTCGGTCAATAGAGATCGTATTCTCTACACCATCTTGGTTCACCGTCACCGTGTGGTCGGTTGACCGAACTACCTTGAAAGGTCGTGATGATTTCGGAAGAAGCTTCGAATTGATATCTCTATCAATAGCTTCATCATCGGCTTCATCACCCGGTCGTGGCTTAGCTCCTTTCGGAGGGTGGTCAATAATGACATATTGACCCGGCGTAGCCGTTACCACTTGGGTTACCTTTCGGTCGTAGTCCTCCTTGTACCGCTTCTGGGATGCTGTGAGCTTGCTCTCAGCATACTTGAGAGCTCGTCTCAACCTCAAAAGGGTATTCCGTTGAATCTGGGACGGTGTGAGCGCTCCGGCGGCTTCTTGTCCTAATGGGTCCCCTTCAACAACAATACCTGGTGGGTGTCTTGACAGTATCAGATCGAACGGCGTAGTTTGCGTCGCTCGATGAACCTGAAGGTTATATGCATACGTCAAGGGCTGCATGAGCTCGTCCCAACCAGTTTGGTGTTCTTTCGTATAATGTCGCAGCCTAGATACCAGTGTTCGGATAAAGCGCTCCACTTGCCCATTAGTTTGCGGATGGTAGTCAGTAGTGAAGTAGTGCTTAATACCCAAGAGGTTACAAAAAGCTTCAAAGAACTTCGAAGCTAAGTTCGAACCATTGTCGGTAAGTAAATAAAGCGGTGCACCATACGGGTAGATCCAATTGTTCAAGAACGCCACCGCGAGGGTCGTAGATTTCGTGTCCTTCAAGGGTATCGCTCGCGTGAGCTTCGAGAACCTGTCGGTGATTACGATGATGTACTGATACCCCCTTGTGGTTTTTGGTAATGGACCCAGAAGGTCTATTGCGACGTACTCGAGAGGACCCGCTGCAGGGAATAACTTCAAGTATTTCCTGTGCTTCCGGAGACCTCCACGGGTACGTACGCAAGATTCAAATTGACCTACAAAGGTATATATATCATTAGCCATATGAGGCCAGTAGTACCCTTGCCTCAAGGTGTAGTACATTCTCGTACCTCCAGGGTGTCCTGATAGCCTTGGGTAGTGGGCCAGGTGCAGCACCCGAGGGCGCAGCACCTTGGGCACCGAACTTCTGAAGGGAACCATCAATAGGAGCTCGCCTCACCAGGAAACCATTTCGGTCGACGTCAAAGTTCGAGTCTTTCATACCTACTTGGTCCATGAGAGAGCGGCAATAAACATCGTTTGCTTGCTCTCTCAGGAATTCCTCGCGGGTAATTAGCATGACGTCTGTTTCCTCGAGGGCGAGTATTTCCCGAGCGATGGCATCACTAAACCACGTATCCTCTTCGCGTAGAGTCCAGTAATCTTCTAAGGTATCACTATCAGGGTTGGTAGAGATGGTAAAGCATGGGATATCATCCTCTACCGGCTCGGTGTCCAAACCATCTGTGGTAATGCGAGACATCGCATCTGCGACATTGTGCTTGATACCTGGACGGTACTGTACGTCATACTCAAACTCTGAAAGCCGTAACCGCCATCGGGCAAGTCTGCCTGATGCGTCGGCCAGACCCAGTATCCACCGTAGGGCATCATGGTCGGTTCGAAGCGTGAACCTTTCACCATATAGATACGGGCGGAGCATCAACATGCTCCAGACCACTGCCAGACATTTCTTTTCGGTTGTTGTGTAGTTCTTCTCTGCAGCGTGCAGAGCACGGCTCCAGTACCCTATAGGTAGTTTGTCGCCGTTTTCTTGCTCCTGCATAAAACAACAACCAATTTGGGCGTCCGAGGCGTCAGTATCCAACGTGTATCGTAAACCAGCTTTGGGTAATGCCAAGATGGGAGGTGTCAAGAGGGCATGTTTCAGCGCCTCGAACGCATCCATTTCCTCATTGGTAAGACATTCAAACCTTGTAAATTGACTTTTCAGCAGCTTCCTGTTGAGGGGAGCCGCTATCTTGGCAAATCCCTTGATAAACCGGCGGTACACATTGCATAAACCTCTAAAGGATCGGATTTCCGTCTGGGACGTGGGTGGCTTCGCCTCCTGCACGGCTTGGATATTCCGCGGCGTCACTTCTAACCTCCCAGGGCTGATGATATGACCAAGGTATTCTACCTCTTTGGTGAAAAATTCGCACTTGCGGAGCTTCAACGTTACTCCAGATTCCCTCAAAAGGTTCAAAACTTCCCTAACATGGTGGAAATGTTCCTCTACCGTTCTGGAATATATGATTACATCGTCGATGTATACCAGAGCGCTTCTCCACTTCACCTTCGAAAGGATTATATCTAACGCCCTCTGAAAGGTAGCCGGGGCATTCCACAACCCAGAGGGCATACGCGTAAAGCGGAATAACCCAGCGTGGCAAGCAAACGTAGTTTTGTCCTTGTCTTCTTCCCTGATAGGTACCTGCCAATAACCACAATTGGCATCGAGCGTAGTAAAGATCTTGGCGTTGCTCAACGAATCTATACACTCGTCCATTCTAGGTATTGGGTACGAATCCCTAATGGTCATACTATTCAGTCTTCTGTAGTCTGCACAGAACCGCATACGGGTATCATTCTTCTTTGTGACGGGAACCACAGGGCTGGCCCAGTCCGCATTTGCTGGTTCTATGACACCTTCACGGAGCATTCTCTCGACCTCATTGAGCTCAACCTTCCGGGCTTTTGGACCTGCACGGTAAGGCTGCTGGTAAATGGGTTTCCAGCCAGGCACGATATCAATACGGTGCTCTTTAGCCTCAATTTGGCCCAACCGTCCCGACCACATGGGTTCAAATTCTTCTAAAAGACTGAGGATCCGGTCTCGGAGAGCTTGGTTCTCCGCACCGATCTGGACTTCCTCTCTCCAATTCCGCACTGGGTCCAGTTCCATAGGCTTTTCCTGATCACCAACCTTAAAGTTATTGGCGATCTTCTGTTCCATTTTGGTGTTTGTTGATAACGGGGGCGCATATGCAGGGTATGGCGCATCTGTTCCTCCCCCTTCCTTAGAGGTGGCGACCTCGCCCAACCTATTAGGTGAGACCGTGAAAACCCCTCGTGGTGCCGGCAATGCTATTCCAATAGTGGTATTCTTGGGTAATTTAACAATGTGATTGCTAAAGTTACTCAAGTACACCTTGAAGGATTGATTAGGGATGTTATCGATAATCCCGTTTGCCATCAAGGCTAGATGCATTACCAATCCTGGAACTGCGCATGAGACATTCACTACCATTTGGGTCATAGCCGGGATTGAAACCAATCTGGTGAGCCGTATCTTGTTTGAAACCGTTTCGGTGGGTATATTGGACCTCGGCTTCTGACGCTAACCATTTTTGGTATGCGTATTACCCAGTATGGAAATACGATCACCTTGACGGAAAGCGACCGTTCGGGATTCTGGCAAAATTGCCTTGACATGTCTGTCAATAAAGTTGGTCCCGAGGATACAGTCTGTCGCCAGACGATCCACCACAAAGAAATTGAGCTTCACCTTCAAGGTTCCAAGTTGTACCACAGTGGTCAACATTCCTCTCAGGTGCAGTGGGCGCTCGTTAGCGTCCATCAGCGGGTTGATAGTCGGGGCAGGTGGAATGTTCCGCAAGACCGCATCGGGTATGACGCGAGCGTTTAGCACATTCGGACCGGCGCCGGTATCGAGTACAGACGCAACGGGAACCTGTAGGTAATTGAGAAAGCTTACTGAAGCATTAACTTTATAGTTATTGTACTTCATTAGACACACCACATTGGGTACATCTGATTCTTCTTTTTCCACCATTAAGGTTTCCCGTTCCGGTATCGGCGGGCTTTCCAATTCACGGTTAGGGGTGGCCCCTACGCTAACCGTTCGGTGTTTTCCTGCTCCTCCTGAGCGGGACTGTCCTTCTCCAAGATTGGTGTTTCCTCGACGAGATGAACCTGAGATGGTGATGGTTGACCTTGTACCCTCTTTCCAGATCCATATAGGTTACGGTGGTTTTGCTGCCTGGCACTAATCAGATGTTCGCGCACCCCTGGGGGTATTTTGTCACATCTGTTCGCCAGATGGTCTGGCGATAAACAGAGCCAGCAGACCAATCCACCTGTCTGAGGATCACGCATTGCTATAGAGGTAGGTCGGGTAAACGGATTGGTCGGTGCTGTGGCATATGAAGATACTTGCGAACCACCCGTTGAGGTTTGCTGAGTGCTCGCCGCACTTGGTGGCGACCTTACCGAAGTTGGTGGTACTGTCGACGACCAATTACCAATAAAGGTGGCTCGTGACTGAGCCTGCGGAGCAGTCACGAGATGAACCGCCATCCCGGTTGGTACGCGAGTGAGCGAATCACCGTCTGAGGTAGTGCTTTCTTCTAGCTCCAGTACTGACCGTTTCGGTTTATCCTTTGAAATATGGGACGCCGACGGCTTCTTTCCGTGACGGAGAGTGTCGCCTAGTCCCTGGGCATAACGGGCAAGCCCATTATAGTCCACCTTACGGTTGTTCGCCAGGTAGTCGCGTACCTGCGAACGGATCGCTTTGTCGACATTGTCGGCAAAAAGCGACTTTAACCTACTAGTGGTAAAGAAATTACCGCATCGGGTGGCCAGATTCCAAAGGCCTAACGAGAATTCCATTTCGGTTTGGCTGGAGCGCTGGCGATATGCCTGCACCTCAGCGTAACCTTCTTGGATAACCTCATCGGTAGCGTAAGTTTCCAACATGAAATTAACCACTTCTGGGTACGTCTCTAACATCTCTGTTCCCTCTTCGTCAACCGCCAGGGTATTTCCACGAAGCCTGCCTTGCAGCAAGTGGTAATATTGACCTTTAAGGTAAAACTGGAATAACGCATGGCAGCACCTTCGGAAAACCCATTTTGGTCACATGCAATCTTGAACTTCTGCAGAAACTCAATTACCGCAATGGGATCATCACCTGTGAAGGTAGTATCACCCATCTGGAAGCTGAGCTTCTTATGGTGCTTGGTGATCTTCTGCGCAACCTCTTGGGTGTAAGCAGAGAATCGGTTTCTCAACCGATATGACCTATAATCAACCGCTTTGGTGAACAGATCGTTCAGCGGCTGACGCACCTCTAGGGTTGTATCGGTGTCCGAATCCGAGTCGGACGACTCGTACCGTTTCTTCTTACCTTTACGGTTTCTCTTTGACGACTTCTTCGCCAACCTGTTCGGTTTGTTCTTGCGTCTACCTTTACGGTCATCATCCGACGATGAACCAGTATCGGTATCGGAGCTCGAGGAATCGGGGTCAGAGTCGTAGCCGCGATTCTTTCCCTTTTTCCTCCTCCTTTCTTTACCCTTGCGGTTTATTCTTCGTCGCCCCTCTTCTGGGTCAGACGAATCGTCCTCAGGTCCACCAGTCTTGGTGTCCTTTCGAACGTTACCTCCAATGGGTGGCAAGTACACGTCTCGAGGGCCCATCTCTATATGGCCCTCTTGACCTTGCCTTAAACCTTGTAGGTACGCACTATCGGCCGGAATTGGCTTGATTGGTGCGGAAGAACCGGCAGAGATCCCTTGTGGTATGCGAGTAACCATATTCACCCCAGGGGTTTTTGTTTCCGCCATTCCTTCGGAAACCAAAAAGGTCTTGAACCACTCGGTAGATATGCTCGCGGGCACCCGTTAAGAGGTATGTTTCAACCAATTTAGGTATGCGTTGAGAGAGCTCGTGCACGGCTCGATCAACCACCAAGCGGGTAACGGCGTCCATGTCCATTGAGGTCATAGCTTCATTAACTGTAGCGGTAAAAAGAGCTTTCGCTCGATCTTCCAATTGGGGCCAAAGGTCCTCAACCGTTGTCGGCAATTCCTTATTAGGTTCAGGAGCCAACGGTGGCTGAGTGCCCGTATCCTTTGAGGTTCCAGCCCGAGGTTGCCGAAGCAGCTTCTCGGGGTTGTCCAGAATGGGTTTAGCGGCCGAAGCCGCAGCAGAACCCTTGTGGCTAGGTGGCGCGCTAGAGCCACGAGTAATCCTTGTAGGTCTTTCCACAGTGACCAATAGTTGTATCCAATTGCTTCGCGAGTATTCCTACGAAACCGAATAGGTGCGTGAACTTCCAGAATCCTTTCGAATGTCTTCTGTTTACCAGTAAAGGTACGACAAAAACCAGGAAACTTCTAAGTCGGGAGACCAAAATGTCGTACAAATACCGATAAGGTGTGGGGTCCGCCTGGTAGAGGGAGCGCGCGAGGGCTCAACCTAAAGGGGAAAAACACACAACCAATATGGTAGTAGGGCACCTGAAACCCGCAGGGGCAAACGGCGGGGAAACTAGTCTAGACCGTGTAGGTGTACGGTAGTAGACGTCGACGCGCGGTAAAACCTGAATAGTAATAGAGTAGCAAGTGACCAAGATGGTATAGTTACTGCCCTAATGGTGCCTGACTTTACGATACCCGAGGGGGAAGGCGAGGTGCACCACAATATATACAAGGTGCACCGACGCCGATCTCCCATGCGGGCATGACGTCATCGGCTGTGCCCATGACCTACTGTCATGGGCCAGGAGTGTTAAGCTAAACTAAATTAGAAATTAGGAATTAGAAATTATAAAATACAGACTACCAATTGGGTACAGTGCAGCCAGCAAGGCGCACCAGGAGGCCCACGTCGCACCAACCCATTGGGGTCTCATGGTACTACAATCACCATCACTGTGTTCAATCATGTACCGCTCGCGATGACCCTCGTCCACGTGGGAAACATGCAAAATCGAATTCATGCTCCACTTGTTTTGTACATAAGCGTCAGGGACGTGCGTGTCATTGGGCAACACAAAGCGTTTTTTCGCTGCACGCCGCTTACGACTCTCCCGCATACAAGCCTTCACGATAACGGCGTAGTCCTTGTCGCGGCTTTGCTTCTGCATACGATTTTTGGCAACGCCCTTCTTGAGAAGGTACTCAAGTCCAACGAAGCCATGAAGCGAGGCCAATCGTTTGCTGAAATGTCACTGCGCACGCGCATGGTCCTCGTTTACGCGATGCGACGCAGCAATGTCAGCGCTGCGGACGCAAATGATTTGGATAGCCTTTGATTTCTTCACCAACATCGTTTCTTTCTACTTAATAAGAAACACTCCACACGGGTTGAGTCAATAACATACCTTCTGTATTACGCGCGTTTTCCGAGCCGCAACAATGTCTGTTGACTTCGGAGCCCTTCAGGAAACGCGCGCAACAAAACTGACCGAGCCGCGACACAACTGTAGCTATGCAAGCTCAGTTGTCGCCGGAGGAGCGACAACGCCACAGCAGTAGCGCGCATTGTCAAATACTACCCCGACCACTGCCAGGTGGCTGGACGATTGGGCGCGCGATTAAATGTTTTTAGCATTTTTTGCTCTGAAATCTAATGCAGAGAAACAGGAGGGGTATGGACAGCTCTAGACGGTGCTTGAGACCCGACTACCGTTGGCGGGTTTCTTCCTGTCAGCCATCACTACGCGCTCATGTGCGCAGCCCCCTGAGCGCCCTATCACTTTTGGCTCCGGGGCGCCACCGTGCTAGTGTCTATTTGACAACTGACCTCATATGAGGTCAAAATATAACACTTTATAAAAATTGATGTAAACCAGTTCAGAGTCTCTAAAGCACCTCTCTAGAACCGCATTCGGCATCAAATTCATGGCGGAGTAGAACATCTAGTACAAAGAACGACGCTGAGTAGTAATTGGGGAAAAGATATATTTGCTACATTAGAAATTTTAATCAAATTTTCACTTCTTCAACGAAAAGAAGTTTTTCTATCCTTCTTCCTAAAGTAAACCAGAAAACCTCGACAAAATATATTCAACCTGTTTCAAATTGCTCTCAGAATAAAGGGTGTTAAGGGCCTGGTATAATTTACAATAGTTTTTCCACAACTTTGAAATGCCGGACTTCTCAAATTTAATGGAAATTCTATCTGGAAGGCTATAGATATCATTTTTGCAGACTTGTGAAACTACCACGTTCCAAAACTGTTTTTGAGGCTCTTTCAGGTGCAATTATGGGAACTGAAACAAAAACAAACATGATAATGGTACTGCCTTACGATTTCATGTGACTCAATGTATTATAAAGATTGAATGTTCTCTGCGTAGGCCAGTATGTTAAATGTGTTTAAAAGCAGTCAGAATGCTTATATATCTCTTGCACACATACGTTTGGCTCATTTAATATTAGAAAGTGCGTTTTCTCAATACTAGCTGATCGTCAAGAACTATAGCAACAAAAACATTCAGTACTTCTGAAGCATTATATGCAGTTTTTAAGTTATATGTAGAATTTTGGGGCGTTTAAACCTAAATAGTAATTCTACATGCAATCAGATGACTACTAAAGCACTTATTGCTTGGAATTGGTTCGCTTCAAACGGTTATTTGGGGTTATGAAACTAGTTTGATTGCATAATTGTAGCTGTTTTCTAATGAATTGCTGAATTATGTGCAAAGCTTTATCCAATTTTTTACATTTCTTTCACTATCTGTGCTGACCTCATATGAGGTCAACGAGCTGGTGCGATAGACACTAGAGGCGCGTCTAACACCACTATAATATTAAACCGGGACTCCGCAGAACGTGCGCGAGTTTCGGGGGAGCCAGCACGAGGAGACAACATTTTTTTTTGTTTTGCTGGTCCTCGCTCTCTTTTTCTTTCGCCGGCCCGCTCGTCTGCCCACTCGCCTCGCCACCGCCTACGCGATGAATACCGCTACCCCAGTGTCATTCTATTTCAGACCGTCTAGTATCTGTAATTGAAAAGAAACGTGCACTGACAAGCTATTAGTGCAGTACTACAGTGATGTTACTGTTGCTGATGGTATAAAAATTTGCGGATATAAGTAAATTTCGTTTTGTTTTTCTGTCGTATTGTCCTTTATTTTTGAGATAGCGCTGTATAATTACATCACTATAGAGGTCTGAAGCTACTACATATGGATGCGGCTGGAGGATCTCTCAAACGGCTTCCTACTGACGTGAAGCGTTTTCGATCCTTCTGAGATATAGAAATTTCGACCACTGTAATTGCTTTCTTTTTGCAATAACCGCGGTGGTTGCTTTGTGAAAAGCATCTCAGCGACCCTAATATTTTTTGAGAAAATTTGTTAGTTTTCTTGTATTAGACTCGCTAAAAAACATGACTTGGCCAATTTCACTGAGGCACAGTTCGTTTACGAGATCGCTCAATAACCAAGGTATTTGTTCCTCTTTGATCAATTAGTGATAGCGTTGAACGTTAGCGTTAGATACACCCAGTAACTGCAAATAACGTGGGTCACACTATTTATTGAAGCAGTATTTCCCGTCTCAAAACGGTTATCGTTGTAAACCTTTCAACTGTGGAAACAATCGGCACAGAGAGAAAACGTTGATGTTGTTAACAATATCTTGGGATACAAAGTTTGGGCCAAGCAAGATTGTGAAAGTGAAACACGGCGTCGACCTTGTGGTCCTTTGCCGTACAAAAAAGAATAAAAGGGCACTGGAGAAAAAAAACTGATGAGCTGCACATCGTCATGGTCTACAACGGTACACCTCTGATACGGTACAACACATATACGGTACAGGCAAAGCAAGCAAGAGCAAAGGATGTGAAGCACGCACATTCAAAACGCGTGGGGATGCGTGCTCTTCATGACGGCGTCCATAATCGCCGAGAACTCTGCCGGCTTCTCTAAAAACGGGCAATGATCACATTGCTCCACCACATCCATCTCGACGCTAAATCCCATGCGCTTCATGCGTTCAAACAACGCAAACACATCATCAACACAAATGGAGGAATCCAAGCGACCGCACACAATCCTCACCGGCGTCGAAAACACGCTAAGGAACTCAGCAATAGGGCGAGCACACTCGGCGCGAGTGAGGCCGCGAAAGCGAATAATGGGACGCACAGCAGTCTCGCCGCTGGGCGGCGTCTGCACAGCCAGATGGTACGTGTACTCCCTCAGACGATCTCGCACGTACATCTCGTGTCTGGGGTAGTTGAGCGCGAAGAACAGAAAGCCGAGCAAACCTCCTCGTCGCACAATGCTCTGCGGCGGCAGCCAGAAGTACAGCGCGCGGCGCATGGGCACGGGGCGCAGCGCGGCGGCGGGCGACACCAACACGAGGTGATCGACGCGCTTCGGGTGGAGCTTGGTGTACTCGACGGAGAGATAGGCACCCAGACTATGTCCGACCAGAGTGAAAGTGGGCAGTTGCAACGCATCCAACACGGTGGATAAGGAGCGCAGAAACCAGTGTATGGCATCTAAGGCGGAATGTCCGCGGAAGGAAGGTCTGGCACTACGTCCCCAGCCGAGTAGGTCGACGGCCCACACGTCGCAGCCGGCGGCGACGAGGTGGTCAAAGTTGCGGTACCAAAAGGCGGCCGACATGGAATGACCGTGTAGCAACACGACGTGTCGCGGCGACGCGGCGGAGGACGCGGCGGCGTGAATAACATGGATGGAATGGCCATGGCCATCGCGCACAAAGAGGTGACGCAACGGGGCGTGAACGGTGGAAAGCAACTGGCGCTCTGCGCGGTGCAGGTGGTGTGGGGCAATGGGGCGCACGAGACGCAGCAACAGCCGCTGCGCCTCCAGGAAGAAGGTGGCGTGCGACGCTAGACGCAGCAGCAGCAACGACAGACGCACGGCGAGGCGCAGTGGCATGGCGCGGGCGGCGGAGCGGCGGCCGCGGCGATAGCACAGGCGGCCGCAAGGGGTGCCGCCTTGCGGATGCGGCTGACGGTTGTGTTGGCAAATCAACGGCAAATCGCATGCGCGCGAATGCTACCCCTGGTAACGCATGGCTGGTGAGCGTAGAGCTAGTAAGGTTAGATACGCCCCGAATCTTTGGCGACACGATGCAAAAAGACGCGCCGTGGCACCTGTACACGCCGCACACGCCATACACGCCGCACACGCCGCATGCGTGTGGAGGTGGTGCGGATCAAAGCCGTCGAGCGGGCGTCGAGCTGCTTGGCAATTGAACCTGATGCACCATCATGACTCATGGCCGCCGTGCCGACGTGGACACGAAAAAAAGTGGAACAGCTGCGCCAAAACTTTTGGCGCCTTTTTTTTGCTACTTTTTGGCTCACGCACAGGCGCGCTTCGTCGCCGCCGACGCCCCGCCGTTCACAGTTTGTGCCCGCGTCCTTCTTCGCGCGTCGCTCATCTTCCGTTCGCGCCGCCGTTAGCCGTCGCGCCAGTGCTTGTTGCACCACGCCTTCTCCCGCGCTTTCCCCTCCCACCCCCCTCCCCCCCCTCCCTTCCTCGCGCTCCTCACCGCGCGCCCCGCTCGCCTTGCGCCCGCTCGCGTCGCTTGTTGCTGCACGCCTGTACAAACGGAGAGAACGAGAGACCTTTCCCACCCCCACCCCCTCCCTCCCCCCCGCCCGCCGTTCACCCGCCGCGCCTCGCCGCGTGTTTTTGCGCATTTCGTCTTCGCGCCCCGCCCGCTTTTGAACCGCTTCCTCACGTCGCCACCATGGTGAACGAACACGCCGAGCGCGACGCCGAGTGGTCGCACGACCGTCTGCGTGACCCGCGCCCAGGCAAGAAGCCGCGGCTGTCCGTGCCGGATGAGCCGCCCATATCGCCGCGCTCCGCCCCGCCGCCGCCGCCGGCCGGCGGCAGCGGTGGCGGTGGCGGTGGGGCTGACCCGCCCGTGCCGCGCATTCTGTTGGCCAACCTGGACTACAACACCACGGAACATGATATCGACGACTTCTTCCGTGCCGCTGGCGTCGACGTCAAGCGCGTGTCCCTGGTCAAGGTTTCGCCGGGCAATCGCGTCAATGGAAACGCTTATGTGTACGTGCTTGACTTGCGTTCGGTCGATGTCGCGCTTGATTTGGATGGCGCCGAGTTCCGTGGACGCAAGCTCAGAGTGTCCACTATGCCGGAGGATCAGCGTACCGTGTGCGTGCGCGGTATGCCGCGTCCGTCCAGTGAGAAGGATGTGCGCGAGCTCTTCCGTGGATGTAGCATTGTGGACGCGCGCTCCAGACCGGTTAAAGGAGGCCCGCCGGATATGAATACTTGGTTCGTCGACTTTGCAGACGAGGATTCGTTCAGAAGGGCCCTTGACAAGGACCGTTCGTTGCCTGGACTCACCATTTGCATTGCCACCGCTCAGGGTCGCGGTACGCCGAGGACTAGAGAGTATCGTGATAATGCTTTGCCGCCAGATGGTGACAGACGCGGTGCGCCTGGTCGGGATGATCGCTTTCGTGATGATCGTTATCGCGATGAACCGCCTCGTGATGACAGGGCGAGGGATAGAGATGACCGCCCCCATCGCGACGACAGAGCGCCGCGTGATGATCGTCTGAGAGACGAACGTGGCCTTGAGGGAAGAGACTCGGCAGACCGTCACCCGGAGCGCTCGAGAGATGAAGTGGACCGTCATGGCAGGGATGAGTATGATAGACGAACGAGAAATGAATCGCCCAAACGTTATGACCGTCGTGCTGATGGCGACCGTAATGGCGACGTTGGAAATGGCTTTTCGTCCAGGGCTAGGGGTCATAGTCGCTCTCGCTCTCCGCCTGCTCGTTTTGAGCGTGAGCGACGCTACGATCGACATGAGTATGATCGTCGTGACCGCCGTGGCGCCGGCTATGATGACGCGTACGATCGTCATCGCGACCGTCGTTACTCGCCCGACTACTACCGCGACCGCGAATATGAACGCGATTATGATAGGAGAGACCGCTATCGCCGCGATTATGATGGCAGGTATGAACGCGACTACCATCGCCGTGACAGGGACTATGGACGCGACTACCGACGTGAGTCGCGCGGAGGGAGTCGCTACGACCGTGAACAGGCTGATCCCCGATATGACCGTGAGAGGAAAATGGACCCGCCTCTCGACCCTGCTGTCACTACCGTGTTGACCAACCTGCCGTTCTGTGAGGACCGTGAACGTGTCGTAGATACGCTCGCTCGTACTCTAGAGGACCTGAATGATGCGTTGAGGATCAAGGAAATCACGCCAGTCGGCAGACGCTGCGGCGCCTGTATTGTAGTGTTCCGTGATGAGGACTCGTACTCGAAGGCGCTGGCCATGAACTCCATCACGATCAGTACCCGGAAGGTGAACATCTTGCCGTTGGAAGTCCCTTCGGTGGCAAGAGTGCAGAAGCTTCAGCCGGGTTTTGTCCCGGAAGATATCATTGACGACATGCGTCGTAACTACGGCGTCGAGTCTCTTTACATCAAACTCAAGCAGTCTGACCAATTGTTGCTTGGTATCGAGGACTCGCGCTTCTTGGTTCGCCTGCTGGACATTGACGGTAGGCCTCTGCTTCACTCTCGTTATGCGACTGTGTCGTACATCCCCAGCCGCAACCATGCGAATGACATGGGTGGCCGTTCTCGCCGATCTCCACATGATGACTTTAGTGGGCCAGGCGGCCGAGGTGGCGGTGGTGGACGAGACAGGGATGGTCGTGACGATGAGGAAGGCCCACCGGATCGTCGCCGCTTTGACGGTGGCGATCGCGAACGTCGCGAGAGTGGCAATGACCATCAAAGACGCGATGGCGATCGTGAAGCCCGTGGGTACAATGGCAGAGAAGAGTGGCGCGTTCAGTTTGTCGGACCGCATGACCGAATTGAAGAACGTCTTGTGAAGAATGCCCTTTCGCACATCGGCTTGAAGGAGCTAAATGTCATCCCAATCGATGACTGTACCGTTGAGGTGCACGGTGGAAACAGCCATGATAAGACGATGCGAGAGGTTCTTGACCTGCCAAACGCAAGGCTTCCGTCCGCCATAAGTTTGAGAGGTTTAACTGCTCGTCCTTCGTCTTCTTCTCTCAAGAAACGGCCGCTTTCACTGCCACAGCCGCGGTCTGGCCACGATGACGATGGAACGTGTGCAAAGAAAGTGAAACGCTCTGAAGATACCCCTAGCAGCGGTAAGGTTCCCACTTCTCTTCAAGCAGCGTTAACTGACCGCTTTTATGTGTCGCCCATGACTCCTCCGCCTGGAGAAACTTCAATCGTGAAGGGGAAGAAGGGAACGCCCGACCCCGAGTTGCCGCAGATATGCGAACGACTTGAGTCTCTTCGCTCTGCGATTACCGGTCGTGGCTCCAAGGATGGCGACGGGCAGAACTATGCCGATTTTTGCGGCAATCTGAAAAGCCTGTGTGAACCTCAGGTGTTGAAGTATACCACCAGGGAGAACACCGATCCACTTCCGCCTGTAGTATGGACTGGTACGCTGTCGAAAGGCTCGAAGGCGGCTTGCAACGGCTACCTGGTGCTTCGATCGACACAGGGGGAGGAATATGTGAAGAAAGCTGTCGCGGCGATCCCAACAGACGTGAAAGTGGAGTTTCGAGGTAGGTTTGATGATGAAACATTTGATCACTTGTTGACGTCAGAGGCCGTGGTTGTAGTGGTGAAGGCACAGGAAGAGGAGAACAGTGGTATGGACTCTACGCCGACGGACAAGAGGGCGCCAAGGAGCAGGGAATACTTTAAGGGCATACTTCAATCTCTGCGCAACAAGCAGCGTCTTGGAATCGGACGTTATGTGTGGGAGGGTCAAAAGTACTTGAGCTTGTGCATTCCACCCAATCCTTACGTATTCAAGAAGCTGCGTCTGCCGTGGCGTTACCAGGATTTCACTGGGCATGATTCACTTCTTCTTGTCGTGGGTCCGAAATCGGCGTCGCAGAAGAAGTGAATACAAATGTGACGGCGATGATAAAGATATATGATGTTTGTTTGTTTGTTGGTTTGGACATATTGGTCCCTTTTTTTTTGAGGGTACTGGTTTGTGTTTACTCCCTGAGTGCACTTTGGTGACTGGGACAAAAGGTTCAGAGGGATGGACGATCATGGAAGGAAGTGCGGGATAAATGAAGTTTGGTCAAGCGTATTGTAGTATACGTGATAGTAGGGACGGGCAAGATGCTATGGAATTGGTTTGCTTTTGTGATGCTTTTAATGTTGTGTTGCTTTTTTGTTTTGTTTTATGCAATGGATATGGAATTGGGTAGGACTCTTGAACATAACAACACGATGGTTTGGGTGCCTATCGTTCCATTTGTGACTGGCGTGAGTAGTAGAAGCAACCGCGTCAAAGAAAGAAGTCTTCTAGCAATATGGTTGCCACGGGGTTAGGCTCGCGGAATCTGCTGACACGGTTACTAAGATGCCGCGCTTGAAGGAACCTACCCTTTTGTGTAGATGTTGTGATATCTGATAAGGTAGTCCGGAATCAGTTCTTTGAAGATTGGAGCACCACATGGGTGTGAATGAATGCCTACGTTTCGAAGGCAAGTAGTCTGATTTGTGAACCATCATCTGCTCAATTCAACAGGCACTTGCTTAGCAGGTTGCTGCTGTTTGCCAACTTAAAACGCGGAAGGCTGGAAAGAAAGCACAATGTTCAGTGTACAGAAAGAGTTTCTTTAATGATTACGATCATGAGCTGCAGGGACGATCACCTTCGGCTTTGGGGAGATTAAGTCCCTGCTGCCCAAATGGAGCGTTGCACCTGAGGGCATAGTGGTAAGATAGCTGAGACCCGGGCGATGTACAGCAAATGAGAGCCTCTTCTTTTCTGGGAATAGGTAAGATGGTTATCTCGAAGGAGCCTGCAGAGTATCTGTGATAGAGGCGAGAGCCATTTACGGAAGCGGTTCTGGTGGAGACGGAGTCACCTGACGCGAGGTGACGGATGGAGGGGTGCCTTTTTCGATTTTTCGTGCACTCGATCCACCGCGGCTCCGCCGCCGCTGCGCCGTGCGTTGACAAGTGACTCGCTCGTCGTAATATTTTGGTTTTGTTTGGCAAACTCGTTAAAGCGCCGTGCTTTTTGGTGGACTTTTTTTTTTTGCTGGAGCGCCTTTCACCTGCTGCCAAAGGATCGTCCACCGTGGCCTGTGGTGCTAACTTTGCACTGCTAAGCGACAACCTGGCCTTGGTGCTGCCCTGGCTCATGCTGAACGCAGACTTGCTCGTCGTGGGGGGAGGCTTGGTCGGCGCCTCTTTGGCCACTGCTGTGAGTTCGCATCCGTTTGCGAGGAGTTTACGCGTCGTTTTGATTGATCCAGCTGTGCCTTCGATCGAATCATGGCCTTCCACTTCGTTGAGAACCTCAACCATCACGCCGTCTTCGAAGACGTTCTTGGATGACATCGGTGTGTGGCCCCGCATTCCGGACCAGCGCGTTGCCACTTTCGACAAGATGTTTGTTTGGGATCATCCGCAACCTTTGCCAATCGGCGAGGCACACACAAAGGCGTCCGCATCCCCTGCTGGCACTATTGTATTTGACGCCAATGACATTGGCCATGAATGTTTGGGTTATGTTCTGGACAATGACACGCTTCGAAATGCAATGTTTCGTCGTATGAATGAATTGCTGACTGATGGCAGCTCAGGACTTCAAATCATATCTGGAAGCGTTAAGTCTATTGATTATCATGATAGTCTACCTCAGGAACCCGCTAAACCGCAAGAAGGAGATGCACCAAAAGAGTCGATCAACGTAGGGGATTCAGCGCCGTGGCCTGTTGTCGAGCTCGAATCCGGTGAACGTATTCGTTGTCGGCTTATTGCCGCCTGTGATGGATCTCGCTCGCGTGTACGAACTATGTGTGACGCGGACTGGTTTCAATACGGTTACGGGCAAAGCGCTGTTGTTGCCAATGTTCAACTGAAGGATATTACTACCACCGCATATCAGCGCTTCGTTTCTACAGGGCCGGTAGCCGTGTTGCCCGTTGCGACGGAAGACGCTGTGGCACCTGTTGGGAATGTTATCTGGACGACTACTCCAGCCGAGGCAAGGGCGCTTGTCGCGGCGGACGAATCTGACTTTGTCAATGAGCTGAACATTGTTCTTGCCGCACATGAAGATGAAGACATGATCACTGCGAGTTCGTTTTATCCGAATGAAGATGAGCGCCGCCGTACACCATGGCATTGGGTTGTAAACGCAATGCAGTCGGCATTCCCGAATGTTGGCATGGAGGGTGACGTGCTTAGTTTCATACCTCCACCTGAAGCAACCAGTGTTATCGGCAAGCGTGGACAGTTTCCGTTGACGCTTGGGCACTCCCCCCAGTACGTCCACCACAAGAAGCGCACTGTTTTAGTCGGAGATGCCGCTCATAGTGTGCATCCGTTGGCTGGACAGGGCGTGAATTTGGGTTTCGCAGATGCTCAATGTTTGGCTGACTGCGTAGCGAGCGCTGCGGGTACAGGGCGAGATCTTGGGGGAGAGATGGGTGCTCCCTTAATGCGATATCAGTCAGAAAGGCTTGTTGGTAACCTTGGCATGATGGGAGTTCTGCACGGGCTTCAACAAGTCTTTGGAGTCGAAAACTCGGCTTTTCGAGATTTGAGACGGGCTGGTATCTCTGCGTTGAATTACTCGAGTCCACTGAAAAGAGCTATCCTCAGGGCGATGCGGTAGGTATCCACGTCTACGGATGTCACCAATCGAACACATCGTACATAATGAAGGCTTCCACAAGGAGCTCACCGAAAGATGGTAGGGCGCATTCTTCGTTTTGCGCTGCGCAGCCGTGTACCCTGAGCACGACGGATATGCGATGCATTGAGGCGTGGCGTCCTGGACTCTCAGGGTCGTGAAGAAGCATCGTTTCTCTCATGACACAGTTATGATGAACCAACGATTTGCCCTGGACCCCTTCTGTGATGCTCAGGGTAACTAACATGCTTCAGCCTTGCTCGCTGAAAAGGACCGTGTGAGCCGGGAATAGCATGTATGTAGACTTCTCGCAGTCGATGTCCGAGTGTTTTCTGTTCCTTGTAGTGTTGTCTGAGATATCCAGTTGAGGGGCATGTCGAACGCAGTCTCATGTTCTGACGAAGAATACGTCTCGGGATGGACCAGCACATGTTGGGGGGCGTGTATTATGAGGCGCAGGCAGTCTAGCCCCTTTTAAAAGCAATCGTATGCTGGAGCTGAATTGCATGGTGCAGATCATCTTGCAATCCAGCTGGTTTCAACTCCCTGATACATCCGCAGCATACCACATGATATAATATCTGCTATGCTACGGATGGCAGTAGATGAGGTCAAGATAATTGCCGCCCCAACAAACGGCAACCTTATAGTTTCAGTACTCAATAGAGTAACTCTGCCTCATTAACGTGTGGAAGCAGCTTGCTGGTTGTTTAAGTAGAAGTCAAGTGGATACGAGCACCAACCGCTCAACCATTTGCCTTTCAAACCTTCTCAAAAAACACTGCTACACGTAGATATCTTCGTAAGTAGAGGGTTCTGAGGGTGCTGATGCCAAAGTAGTACAGACACACGTCCCTTCGTAGGATGTCTATCCGCACAGTTCCCTCTTTCGAAGTATATAGCCGAGTTAAAGCTTCAACCTTACGTACAGGGAGACGGTGGCATGACGAGCTTCAACGTGCCCTCAAAGCTACCATTGGTACCCACCTCTGGTAGACGAAATGGTCGTTGGTAAAATCTTAGGTACCTTCGGTACGTGTAGCTAACTTCCAAGCAAAATTCTCATTGTCGGAACCCGAGTTTTTTGGTCCATGAGAGGCAGACGTTGCACCGCATCAGAGACCAAAGCTAACGTATTAGTCCTCGTAACTTCTGGTTTGTTCACCCCCGTCTCATCTGCGAGGTGACAGGGCGATCAAACAGAGGGCCCGATATTGGGTACAGGTTCGTATCAGCCAGGCCGTAGACTATCCCCGTATCGTTGGCCACATATCGAAATCAAGAATGTTTCCCCACCCATGTTTCTTGACACGAAGTCCTTTTCTTGGAGTCAGAAGGTTCCAGTCTCAGGGTTCCACATCGCTCAGGATGACATATTCTTCGAAACCAAAGGACCCTGTCAAACCACCACAGCCTACTCCTACACTTGAACTGCGAGATCCGACGTTGCTGCCCGCTGCTTCTTTCATTGGCAACGCACAGGCCCCTATTCGAACCTCTCATGATCTTCGAGTTCGCAATCCGTTTAACAATGCTATTGTAAGTCGAGTAACACAAGCTTCAAATTCTGATGTATTACTAGCGATTGAAACAGCCGATGTGGCTCATAGAAACTGGCGAAACTCTACCATTCAAGAGCGGTCTTCACTCCTTCGTACATGGTATGAGCTCATCAAAGGCGCTCGTGATGATCTAGCTCACATAATCACCCTCGAAAATGGAAAGCCTCTCTCTGAAGCACGTGCTGAAGTTGAGTACTCGGCGAGCTTCTTCCTCTGGAACTCACAGGAAGCCCTTCACTTGTTGCAAACATCAGCTACGCAGACCCCCTCAAGTCAGATTCAAGTCACTCAGGAGCCGATTGGTACCGTACTCGCAATTACTCCATGGAACTTTCCTTTGGCTATGCTCTCGCGAAAACTGGCACCAGCCATTGCAGCAGGTTGCTCTGTAATTGTGAAACCATCTGAAGAGACGCCTTTATCTGCACTCGCTCTTGCCGAGCTTGGTCGTCGAGCAGGTGCTCTGGCAGGTCTTTGTAATGTTCTGATCACTACGGAGAGTGAATTAGTAGTGGATGAAATCCTCAGAGCAAACTGTGTGCGAATGGTGACATTCACGGGGTCAACAATTGTTGGGAAGTTAGTTGCAGCAAAAGCTGCCCAGCGTGTTCTGCGAGTCGCCTTAGAACTTGGTGGAAATGCCCCTTTTGTCATATTTGGTGATGCTGATGTAAACGAAGCTATCAATGGGCTTCTCAAGAACAAGTTTCGAGCTTCTGGACAAACATGTATTTCAGCAAACAGGATTTTCGTGCAAGAGGGAATCTACGAGGAGTTCGTCGAAAAGGCACGACACTCTCTACAAAAGCTTGTCGTCGGTAATGGTTTGGACGAAGATGTTCAAGTAGGTCCAATGATCAGCCAGAAAGCCTTGCTCAAGGTAGAAAGCCAGATAGATGACGCATCGGCAAAGGGAGCGAGGGTAGTTCTGGGAGGCGAGGCTGATGGAAATCTCTTGCCTGTCACTTTGCTTGCAGATGTCACTGACGCTATGGACTGTGCCCGATCCGAAACTTTTGGTCCTTTGGTTCCAGTCATGGCATTTCAAAGTGAGGAGGAGGTATGGGAGAGAGCGAACCAGGGAGACGCAGGGCTCGCGGCTTATGTGTACACAACTGATCTGGGCAGAGCAATGAGAGGAGTTCGTGAACTGAAGTATGGTATGGTCGGAATTAATGGTACTGCCATAACTGCTCCATCTACCACATTCGGAGGCATGCGCGAAAGCGGTATCGGGCGAGAGGGTGGGCTTTCAAGCCTTCATGAATTTCTTGAGACTAAGTTCTCTATGATTAACTTCGGTTCCGGAATGAACGAATGACGGTTAGAATTTCGTGTCATGCCTCATGAGAAGTGGAAAGAAGGAGACGGTTAACTCGTTTTCCGTTTTCTAACAGCCCACTTTGCCGACAAGCCTGGAGAGGCACGAGGAGGGTATTCACACTTAGAATTGGAGGTCAAACTTGGGATGCATGTTATCAACAATGGTTCTTCGTTCACCTTCAAGGCAGAACTCCCCTCTTTTGCTGGAGTAGATTCAAAGCAGGAAAGGCAGTATCGGGATTATCAAGGCCCTGATTCTTTGGTACTAATGTCGCCGACGATATGAGGGTTGGTACAAGAGAATCTTGCCAAGATCTTCTGATGGGACAACGTGGTACTAGCAAGAGCGCCTTGTCGTGGTGTGCCCCTCTGCCGATGATCTACACAGAGGGTGAATGAAGAGGTATAATCTGGGAGGAACAAGGGATAAAAGGCGATGATCATCGGTAGCGAAATGCTTTAACGCAACCGAGAATACCTTTCAGATCTAGCGCTTTGTTTACGCAACAACTACGTAGCTCAGTGATCGTAGCACGACTGAACATTTCAAGTTAGCAGCTATATTAGCATACGTAGATAAAGTGCTGTAGGTAGTGGAGGTTCATTATGAACCTCACGACGTACGAGAAGTCAACGTACGATGCTCATAAATAAGAAGAAGAGGGAGGCCCTGTCTGAGCCGTTCCTGTGTAGTACGATATTGCGAAATGCCTCGTGTTCAAAACCACAAAGAGGTGCGGCCCACACCGTGTGGGCATCCTTTTTGCTCAGTCCGTCACCTTAGCGTTTCGTTTCAAGTTCGTCTTTGTGTTGTTACGGAGATCCTAAGCATGATCTCGTATCAAATCATTTCGGGATGATGATCAGACGGGACGCCGCATTGGTTTGACCTTGACCTCTAATGGAACATAGCAATAGCAAAAGAGTTTCACCGAAGCCCTTGGTGTATGCCACCAAAAGAGAACCATCAATCTACACTTTGACAAGTCGAGATACAGGTATACACTATGCCTGCCATGGAAGATGATCGAGACTCACATTTCCCCCGCAAAGGATAACTCCTACACGTTTAAAACCCAGGTTCTTAAACTCCTTTGAGCACGCAGCTGCAACGCCAACGCCTGAACTAGGTTCGATCAGAGTCTTCATGAATTGCCATATCATCTTGGTAGACTGCAGAATATCTTCCTCAGAAACCGTGATGATCCTATCAACTAATCTGGACACAACCTCCCATCCAAGATTCCCTATGCCTGACTTCAAGCCATCTGCAACCGTTTCGGAAGCACCAGAAACTTGGACTCGTTCTTTCTTTTGCAAGCTTTGAAAAGCTCCACTTGCAAGCTCCGGTTCGGCGCCGATAACTACTATGCTTGGGTCAATCGATTTCAGAGCGATTGAAATGCCTGATATGAGTCCTCCCCCACCAATCGGGACAATGACTGCATCAAGGTTGTGAACCTGATGCATGAGTTCAAGGCCAACAGTGCCCTGACCAGCAACCACAGTCGGATTCTCAAATGGGTGAACTAGAATTCCCCCAACGTCCTTCCGCACCTGTTCAGCTGTTTTGACTCTCTCTTTCGTATTAGGCTTACAGAAAGTAACTTCGCCACCGTAGCCCTTCACGGCTTGAACCTTTACTTGAGGCGCATTATTGGGCATGACAACATGGGCATTGACATTATGCAAAGCTGCGGCAGCCGAAAGCGCTTGAGCATGGTTTCCCGACGAATGTGTAACAACCGGAAAGCCCTTGTTGGCACCTTGCTGAAGCAAGGAGACTGCATTGTACGCCCCGCGAAACTTGAATGAGCCTGTCTTTTGAAAGTTCTCGCACTTGAAGAATAATTGAGTTTCTCCTGCCGACAAGAACTGATCCATACGAGTACTGGTGAGCACGGGGGTGAGATGCGCGCGGCCTTTTATGGTCTTTTCCGCTTGCTTAATGTCCGAGAAAGACACCTCAGTTGATGCTTCGTCGATGAGATCGCGGTGGGCGCTTTTTGTTGTCATGATGCGATATTGGGCGGGAGAAAGTCGGTCGCTATGGAAGTTCGCTCGCTGCAGTTGGAGATAAGATGGTCGAGTTTATGCGCGATTCGAAGATAGGAAACGTGCAGAACCACAAATTTATTGTGCAGTGTGAGCTCGTGGACAATGAGCACGATTCGCGCTGTATTATGAAGAACCAAATTCAAGCTAATCCTCTTACCCCTCTTAACCTAGTTGAAGAGTATAAGTTAGTACTCCCAGGGATAGCATGAGCATTGCCGTCGAGAGCAAAGGCATCGCAGACCCCGCTCCAAAACAACAGATGCTGCAAATGCGCAAAGCAACGGAAAACATATGCAATACTATGATGATCGCAGCGCTGCTACATGATGCAGAGTAGCAGTACAAAGATTCGCATTATCTAGTGCTCACCTGCGTCTCTTGCACCCCTGACAACAAAGACCAAAGGGGTTGCCCTTGTCCGTCCCCTCTGAGTCATCAGGCTTCAATATGCCATTGGCCGCTTCGGCGTTAAAGGCCGGATCGGCGGGAACGAAGAGGGAAGAACCGTTTGCATTGTTAACAAACGGGTTGAGAGGACCGAAATCAGCTTGAGGATCCTGCTGAACGGAGGAAAAGTTTGCGGGATCAAAGCCGAAGCCGTTGCCCAACACATCGAAGCCTACGTAGCACCACACGTTACGAAGCGGTTGTGTTTCGACCGCAAATGTGCCATTTCGATACAGAGTGAAGCTCTGTGTGATGTCGTAGAAGCCGTATACCTGGAAAAGCAAAGGGGAGGGAGGCGACTGTAGAATGACCGTTTTGGAGTCGGAAGAGACTTGGGGTTGATGACAATACGCTCGTAATGCTTGCTCCGTCACGCAGCCTTTGAAGCGCGTACAGATGAACACCGTGCCCAACGCGCGGGAAAAGAGAAGGAGCAACGCGAGTAGCAGCAGCTTTGCGCTGACGTTAACGGAGGAGACAAACTTCATGTGGCAGGAGTAGTTGGGGTGAGTGATGGCGGAAAAGCTGAGAGATGTGGGTCGGGGCAGATGTGTACAGCAGATGTGTAGCGTTGAACGTTACCGCGAACAGAGGCATCCAGACAGAGCCTGTGATAATGTCATAGTTGTTGATGACGTTGTCTTGCCTAGCAGACAAGCGGCTTGGGGAGACGACCTGGACCAACTCTACGGTAGATAGAGTCACTACCGTTGCAACGTGAGTTGGCACCTCGATTGCTCATGATTCATGAGTCATGAACAGATTTTGCTGACGTTCACGGCGCATCATCATTGAATCATCGTTCGTGTCAAGTGCACACTTGTCACAAATTGGATCCCACCGTTTGCCGGTTTTTTATCACCCGGCTTGATCCGCGGGCGCCGTCGGCAATTCCGACTCGGCATGTGGCCGTCCAGATCCGACCGTCGAGACCAACGACTGAAAGCGCAATACTTGGCTTGGTGCCACATTATCCATTGCATGGTCTGCGATCTCGATCATGTTGATGCATCGCATCAACAATCTTCTATGGTAAGTGAGCGGCTTGCGATCACTTGACGCCCATACGCCCGCCCTTCTTCATCACACTTGGTGGTCGTGTGGCTGTGACGAAAGCAAAACCAAAGTCAGTTCTGCTTCAGAGACCGTGCTTACGAGTTGCGCTCCTTGAAGAGAAACGGTTGATATCCGAGCCTTGTCGTCGTTAGTAACATCGTTCGCGTGGCTTGGATTATGTCTAATCATTTCGTTTGTGTTCCATTCCTAGTGAGCCTGGCAGGTTTGCTTCCGACCAAATCGCACTACCGCCCATGAATCATCAATAATCTGTAAGTTGTACCGTGCTTGCTATCGTTCGTGATGATATCTCAAGCAATACCACTTCTTTCTGACATCTCTACAGAGCCTAGCATACGATGTTGGCCTTGAAGATAATTGCTTCTACAAGTATCTGAGACATGTCGTTGCCGCTCACGTCCATCACCAACATTCTTTTCGCTGACTTGTTTTCTCATCTGTTCACCGAAAGCCATTTCGTTTGTTCGTGCGCCCATTGTGTCTCATGTTCCAAGCTCGATAGCGTATCTGCCGGCTGAATACCTACCGTGGTGTGTCTTTAGGGGCTGAGCACTTTGTGCGAAACTTTTGGCAGTGTTCGCATACCCGCCAATGAATAACTGGTAAGTAACAGAGCATCAAATACTTATATTCGATGAATGGATTCGATGATGACAGAAACCTACTTTTACTTCTGACACTTCTCAAATGAGGAGCAGAACAACTGCCCGATGAAAGTTTTCACTAGGTTATCCCTGGCTGACGATTCCAAAGCACTTAATGCCATCACAATGCATATTTGGAGCGATTCTGACTAACAAACATTGTCCTTTTTGCGCAAAATGTCTCGTAGAATGAAGCAGGATATATAACTTGTTCGCATCACTGCGGGCACGGAGACAATTCACGCTTGCTGAGAAAGCAGCACCCTAGATACACAACGACATAGCCCAAGGTAGATAACTATTGATGTTCCTGTTTCGATGCGGTTTATGAAGACGTCGTTGTCTGTGTGTCTGTGCCTGTCTTTGTGTGTAGTGTGTGTGTGTTGAAGGGTCTCCTGTCTACTGTGAGGGCGTTTTACCACCTCCTTGGTTTTGGAGGGTTGTTAAAAGCTCACATGAGTTCTGGTGTCGGGAAACATGTTTTGGACTTGTCTTGACTACCAATTGGTGGCTCTCTCTCTCTTATTTATGAAACGCGTTCGTTAATTTCACAGGGGTGTGCTAAGAACCCCAACAACCTATAACACTTATGTCTACCAGTTGGTGGCATTTGGACATCTGTCGTCAACATGTCTCTGTTCGATTCCCATTTTATACTTCTCTGATCGTAGGTTCATTTGGGGAGCCGAAATAATCTGGGAGAGGTCGATTCCACCTCCTCCAACACGGTCATACAGTTTCTCCCTTCATCACGCTCAGCATTCTTGCGGAACGTGATCGCTGTTCTACGTTGTAATGGAACGCTTTCATCCCAGCGGAGAGTCTCTGGGTTTCTTGAGCATGTATTTCACGCATAAAATGACCCTCACCACGGTCTTTGTTCCAGCTTCTCTTTAGTGTGGCACCAACGCCAAGAACACCGGCAAAAGCACTGGAAATGGTCAGTGCGCTGATACCGACTGGTTTCTGTCGCTTCTGCCGGCCGCTGCTTCGGAGCTTCCGTCTCCCATAAGTTTCTTCTCCGTTCGATAACGATGTACTGTGTCTTCCATGAAGGCTCATTTTTGTGAACGTCCGGAATAGTGTAGGCTGATCCTGTGACATTCAGAACTGTTGTTTATGCTGGGCTCCGCAATGAATCTGCCCCTCGCGTATCAGTTGTCTTTTTCTTTGCATGGTTCCGAAACTCTCAGCAGTCGACACCGAATGTGAACGTGTTGGAAATCGTGTCACCCGTCTTGTGATCCTGATGTAGACATTGCTGACATTATCTGTTGCTGACGCGCCGACCTCGTTCGCTGCCACGTTCTCTGGAAATGCTCATCAGTCGGTAGTACCGACTCGGTACTGGCCCGTCATTCGCAATTTCTGATACCGAGCTCAACGGCGAGCATGAGAGGCGACGCATCTCCATTGCTAATGAGCACCTGAGGTGATTCCCCGTGACAGATGAACTGGAAACGGCGTTGCTAGGGGTTGAAGAGGCTTTGCTCGGTCGCAAAGCGCTTTCGAAACGCAGCTCGACGAATCGTGTTTTCTGCTCTGCTTGTGCTTATTCTCGTTTTGAAAAGGTTGTCTCCTTGGCCGCGGTGTCTGATCTCACGTCTCACCTCCTTCCTCACTTGTTTGCGAGAGGAACTATCTACTACTGGATTCACGATGTAAACGTTACCACCACTACGATTGTTTCTCTTTTAGTATCTGTTCAGCTTTCAATGGCAGTCGGTTTCTTTCCGTTCACACCCATCATCTTCTGGAGTAACGCGCCACGCAAGTCAGATATCTTTGGCAGTGGTGAACCCTTCTATGTGCCACGAGCACTGTCACAATCTGAGAATGCACTTGGTGACGATGCGTTCAGCTGAATTGTTACGCTCTCCGCTGCATAAAAAGTACACGCTCTTAAGAGCGACCGCAGTCGTGAGGATCAGGTGATGGAACGGCGCTATCATGGTCTCTTGGGCGGCAATGTGGGACGTGCAGATGCGCCTTGTCGTGGTGCGCCGCTCTACGTATGAGTTCTGGAGACGTTGGAACTATACTGGGGGGTCGATCTGACGAGAAGGCGATAATCGTCGTAGCGAAAGCTCTGCGGTAGAGAGCAACCTTAGAGATCTAACATAAGCTTAGTGCCGCACAGAATAGCGTAGCCTAGTGAGCGTAACACGGCTGCACTTTAGCAGTGAAGGCTATGTTGGTACCGAAGGTAGTTACCTAGGAAATTGTTACAGGTTGCTGGGGACCTAAGCCATCCCACACAGAGGTCGAAATAAGGCTGTTGTGCTCATAAAGAAGAAGAAAAAGGCGATCTAAACAACGTATGACGTGGCACATGCCACGTGTTTCTAAACTCAACGTGCGCCTGCTGCCTGCAATGCGATAACTTCGTCTACTGTAGTCTTGCACAAGGGGGTGCAAAATCTGATCTGCATCAATCTTGTAGGTCAGTGGTGACTCATCACCCATGTGCTGGGACCATGACACCGCCACATTCGCTTGTACTGCCGAAAATCTTCTGGATGAAAGCGGGGGGACACACGGAAGAGTGCCCTTGACTGTTCACATCCTCAAGGAGCAAATCGAGTTCCATCTTCTCCTCTCTCGTATCTAGAGCAATAAGTGTTTTTCCTGAGTCTATGCGCGACCGCCCGGTCGATCGGATTAACCACCAACTCGAGATCTATCCTACTATAAGGAGCAGCTTAGCTATGCTAGCTTTCATACCTTCAAATGGAGCCTTTTCGGCAGACCCCCGCAAGTCAGCGAGTGTATTCATCGGGCGACAGATTTCAAGAAGTTGTGCGATAATCCCGAGAAAGACCCGAAGTTTGTCTGGGTCCTCTCTTTCAACAATTTGCAAAGCAAATAGTTTTCCATCTAACAGCAGCGATGGCTCTCTACATCGACGTCAGAGTGATGAGGAGATATTGGCAAGCTTTGACATATCAGGTGCGCTGGGAGCTTTACAGGAAGAGTTTGGAGACTCTGCGCCCAGGAACAAGGCTAATTCTGGATCCAAATATTCGGCGAGGTCAAATAGGTCACCTAAAGAACAAAAGTTAGGCATTTTGAAAGAGGAGCTTGAACTCTATGGCTTACTGGATGATGAAGATCTAGATCTGGGCCAGGGAGATGAAGCGGCTCAATCTTTGGCTAAAGATACGGATATAGAGGAGGAAGAAGAAGAAGATGAAGCCAGGTCTGTATATGGTTTATCAGAATTCGAACAGTACAAGGCTGAGCTCGATTCTGTTGATTATCGCCGCTCGCAATTGGATCCCCGCAAGTCTGACCCAGTTGACATGAGAAACAGACTGGATAAGGTGAAGCAAAGACGCAAAAGACTTGCAGCAGAACGTGACGAAGAGGCCATGAAAAGCATACTAAGCTTCACAGTCAAAGACTCTGAGTTTGGTTCGCAACAAACGCTTTCTGAAGATGACGTCGCCCGAGCAGAGCGACATAGCATGAAAAAGGCAACCCTATTCACCCTTGCGCGCTCTCGCGTGATTGACTTCAGCAAGGAACAAGCGAACGCTCACGGATGCGAATTAACTGTTGGCGTTGAAGACCATCTTCGTGAAAATTGGCGCGTGCCAAACGTGCGGCGACCGTTCCTCGGATTGCATGAAGCCTTCTTGCGCGTAGATAATCCCCCTTGCCCAAGGTGTGAGAGGCGGACACCGGTTGCGAGTCTTCAGAACATTAATAATATCTGTGATACATGCTACAGCGAAATCTACCTGCAAGCACCAGCTGGAACAATGGGAACGGACATTAATAGTGGCGAAGAGTTTTGGGATAAAGAAGAAGTTCGAAGAGAAGAAGCTCGAGCCTTGAGCGAAGTTATGTCGGTTGTGATGAGCCGGCCCGGTGGAAATGACAATTACCAGTCGGGCGAACAAAAAACTGAATCGTCCTCGTCGACAATACCCGGCAGTACGGAACACATGAAATCAAGCGACTCTAACTCTACGGGCACGAAAGACGGAATGGGTGGTGCAGTCGATCCTCCCGAGCTCACCAAACGCTCGTTCGGAAGCGAGTGGAACGTGCACGCTTCGGATCGGTCGCTACGGACGATAAATCCAATTCGTAACTTGGTACAAAACATAGACGTGAAACCAAACCCGAAAAAGAAGCTGATCCGCCTTTCGGTTGGGGACCCGACTGTGTATGGCAACTTGAAGGTAAGCGAAGAAACTCTGGCTCAATTCTGTGACGTCATTCGCAGCGGCCAAGGCAATGGCTACTCCATGTCTATGGGCTCGTTGGAAGCGCGCGAGGCCGTTGCAAACCGCTACTCTACCGATGAAGCGCCACTGACAGCTGATGACGTGGTGCTGGCGAGCGGAACTTCTGGGGCGCTGGAAATCGCTTTGGGTTGCATCGCCAACGAAGGCGACAACATTCTGCTGCCCAAACCGGGCTTCCCTCTGTTCCGCACAATCGCAGAAGGCTACGGAATCGAATGTCGTTACTACCGTGTGAACCCCGATGAGCAATGGGAAATCTGTCTGGAAGATCTGGCCAAACTGGTAGACTCGCGCACAAAGGCACTCGTGGTGAACAACCCTTCAAACCCGTGCGGCTCGGTGTTCTCCGAATCGCACATCGACGATCTGCTGGCAGCGGCGGCCGTGCTGAAAGTACCCATCATCGCAGATGAGGTGTACGCGGACATGGTGTTCTCTGACACAAAGTTCACGTCGATCGCCTCGCGCTCCAAGGACGTGCCGGTGTTGACATTGGGCGGAATCAGTAAACAGTTCGTGGTGCCAGGTTGGCGTCTGGGTTGGATTCTGATCCACGACCGCGAACGAATTTTCACGCGCGGTGACGTGCGGAAGGGAATCAGACAGCTGACGACGCGTATGCTGGTGCCAAACACACCGGCGCAAGCAATGGTACCCAGCCTACTGAGACAGGGTACTGCAAACAAGGCGTTCCGAGCGGTGATGGGCGAACTGGAAATGAACGCAAAGATGACCGCTTCGAAACTGGAGCAGGTGGAGGGCGTGCGGGTGGTGCGACCGCAAGGAGCGATGTACCTGATGGCGGAAGTGGACGTGGATCGGCTCGGTTTACAGGACGATATGGAGTTTGTGAAGGAATTACTCAAGGAGGAGTCGGTGTTCGTGCTGCCCGGTCAGTGCTTCCAGGCGGAGCGATTCGTGCGCATTGTGTTTGCGGCGCCGCGCGCGCTGCTGGAAGAGGCGGTGGATCGCATCGGCGCGTTTTGCGAGAGGAGGATCAAGACGGCGGTAAGCGCGTGAGATTGATTTGATTGTTGTTGTAAACGCTCAGAAGGGCCAGTGCCAGCGATGGTTTCTGCGCGAGCTTTGCTCACTCGGCGAGGGTGGTGCTTGCGGAAGCGACAGATGTTGCGTCAGCGGCCGTGACGGCTGCGGCAGTGCACGCGGCTCTGCAGTGGGGGCGGGTGGCTGGTTGGCGAGCACGCTTTCGGACGGATCGGCATGGTTGTAGTAATGGTGGCCACACGAACACATGCGATAGCCCCATTTGTGACATGTGAACAGCGGCTTTGGCTAACGCAACGAGCAAGAACGCACGCACGACGGCGACGACGACGACGACAACGGTGAGCACGAAGACAGCGTAGAGGCGCGGCAAATTAGGTACGCACCTGCGGCTTGCGCGCGGCGAAGCTGGCCACGCGGCGCGGCGACTCCACCGCGAAGAACAGCGCCAGACACACGCTCTTCGTCAGCGCCGACGACACGTCCCAGTAGAAGAACTGGCACGACTGCCGCCCGCGCGACCGCCGCGCCGCCGGCCGACCGGTCGGCGCGGTCGGCGCCGCGACGTGCTGCGTGCACGGCCCGAAGCCCATGAGCGGCGCGCGCGCCACAAGCGAAAGAAAGAGTCGTTCGGAGAGAGCGCGCACCGCCCCCCCCCCCCCCCCTCCCTTTCGCGCGCGCGCGTCGCTGAGTCTGACCACAGCAGCGAAGCGGCGGCGCGCAGCGCGTGGCACAGCTCGCGCTCGTTGCGACGGCGCGCGCGTTTTGAAATTGGGCGCGCGCTGATTGGCGGCGCGCCGTTCAAACGGCCACTTTTGAAAATTCGAACGGCGCGTTTCGCCGCGCGCCGCGTCGCCGCCACGGCGCCGCTGCCGCTATGTCTCTAGAGATGTAGCCGTTACGCGCGGCGACGGGCGGCGGCGGGCGGCGGCGGGCGGCACCGCGCCGCGCTCGAGTCGCGGGCGCGCCGCGCGCGCGCGCGTCGTGCACAGCCAGCGCCAGCCGTTGCACACGCTATACATCGCGCGTGCGCTGTGGCTCTGGCTGTCCCGTCCGCCCCCCCCCCCCCCCCCCCCCCCCTCCCCCCCACGCTGCCGCCACCGCCCGCCGACTCGCCCGCCGCGAGCTGCTCGTTCGCTCGCTTGTTGACGCGCGTCTACCATGCCGCTGTTCCGCCGCAAGGACAAGCGCAAGCCGGTTGTGGAGGCGCCGCGCGCTAGACAGACGCCTCTTCGCGACCGCAACCCGGCGCCCGTGCATGCGCAGCCGCCGCCGCCGCCGTCGCGCAGGCTCAACGCCGGCAGACGTGCCGAGAAGGAGAACGTCAAGCGCGCCGACGAGCCGCACCGTCGCTGGGCCAAACGCGCCGCGCAGCACGAACGCAAGCACGCCCGTCAGCGCCATCAGCCGGCCGTGTTGAACAAGTCGCTCACCACTGACCGCAGACGCTCCGTCAAAGTCGCCGCCCCAGTTGTCGCCCATGCGCCCGGCGCGCACAGCGCTGCCAAGCTTGCGAACGCTACGCACAGAAAGCAGCGACGGAACGTGCTTGTCAATGATAGAGCGCCGAAAGAGCAGCACCATCCCCAACAGCCGCAGCAGCCGCAACAACCTACTTGGCCGCATGTGGATCTTATCCGCATCTTGAAAGCGAATGATGTGGCGGCTGCTGATATTCCCGTGCGAAGAATTGCCGCCGCCGCCAGTCGCGATGATGCTACCCGCCTCAAGATGATTCGGGAGGGAGTTGCTGCTGCGTTGGTTACTCTGCTCCGAAAGGAACATACCACCCTTGATATGCGCCGCAATGCTGCCTTTGCTATTGCTGAACTTGCTGTGTTGGAGGCTTGCGAGAATGAGCTAGTGGCCGCCGGCTCTGTGCCTTTGCTCATCTGGTTTATCAATCATGCCAATAATCGTGACCGCTCTACGCTTGCCAGCGCTTGCAAAGGACTGCGAAACTTGTTGGGCGGAAAGCAAACAACCGCTGTTCAGGCCGCCAAGTATGGCTGCGTGGAGCACCTGCTGGCCATTATCGAAGGCCGCACACGCCGAGACGACGACCCGGAGATCGTGGTCGAAGCCACGGCTGCCTTGTCCAATTTGTCCATGCAAGGCTTGCGCTTTCAGCGCTATGTCATAAAGCACGGCGGTCTGGCTGCGCTTACCATGCTCGGCATGCGCACCGACAATGAGGAGGCCATGTTCCATGTCGTCAACGTGCTTGCAGAGTTTGCGAGGGAGGCCAGATGGCTCAAGGATATCGTTGCTTCCGACGGATTGGCTGCCGCCTTTCGAGCGCTTCAAATCGCTAGGGATCCGGAAGTTGTTGCGGAGGCATCGCGCCTCATCGGCAACGTGGCCGTCACGCAAAAGGCGCGTGTGGCCGTCAGGGAGGCTGGTGGACTTCTCGCGCTCATTGACACGCTCATGAGATGCAAGTCATTCAAGGAGGTTGTACCCGCGTTTGACATTGTGCGAGCTGTGGCGAATGTTTGCGTGGATGGCAAGGCTGCGTCCGAAGCTCTGTCACAACGCGATGCTGCCGGCGTTCTGTTGCAGGTTTACACGGCACAAGACGCGCCGGAGAAGCTCATTCAAACTGCCTTTCGCGCGTTGCAATTGCTGGCACATGGCAGCGGGACGCGGCGGTCAAAGGTTCTCTACGCGGTGGGCACACAAGTCAAGTCTGCTGGGCTTGCCGGTCTTCCTGTGAAGCGACTGTACGACTTGCGGCAAGCAATTCTTGAGGAAAATGAGAGCAATGGCGATAGGGACAGGACCGCAGCAATGCCGGAAAGTCTCGAACGACTCTCGAGAGCGTCAGTGAGGCTCATTAACACTGGGGTGCTCAATCATTCTAGGAGCAATGTCGCGTATTCGAAAGCGGCGGGTGCGCATCTCATGCAAGGTCAAGCGCCCCCCAACGCCGTGCAGAAGGTCACAAACGCCGCCCTCGCCAATGGCGACCGCCCGAGTGGGCATTCGCGCCCCGGTACAAAGATTTCCAGTTTGAGTCGCAAGTCGAGCAGACATCCGGAACAGTTTAAATCTACAGGACGCGTTGTCTCTGTCACACGTTCGTTTAAGCAAGCTTCAGAGATGAAGCACTTGGCCGAAGGGCGGGCGGACGATGACGAATACCACGGTCTTCCACGAGGGAACGAGGAGGCCATGGAGAGCGATTCTGTACTGAGAGCACGGATGCTCGAGCGGGAGGCGGACGGGAACATGACGCAAGACTTTTTCGAAATCGGTCAAGTTCTTGGAAGAGGAGGATATGGTGCGGTGTTCATGGCAAAGGACATTCGGACGGCGGAGATCGTCGCGATCAAGAGGTTCCACAACAGTGGCGCCCTTGTCGATAAGAAGGCGATAAAGGAGCAAAATATCTGGAAAGGACTGCATCATCAGAACGTTGTGGAGTTCAAGGGTAGTTTTGTTGGGGATAATGGCACGTTGAATTTGGTGGTGGAGTATGTGGATGGGCTGAGTCTTGCTGATCATCTTTCGCAATACACCGCCTTCCCTGAAACACTAGTTGCTGAAATCGCGAGGCAGGTATTGTGTGGGCTTCAATACTTGCACGCAAACGGAGTAACGCATCGAGATCTGAAGCCTGCCAACATTCTGGTGGATCGGAGTGCTGCTGTGAAGATATGCGATTTTGGGGTAAGTCGATCAGAGAACGTTCAGACTATAAACCCGGGACAGCAACACATGGTAGGTACACCGTGGTACATAGCCCCCGAAATGGTAGAGTACAGACCATATACGACAAGTGTGGACATCTGGAGTTTGGGGTGTACTGTTCTAGAGCTTGCGACTGGGCGAAGACCGTACCACGAACTGAGTGCAATGCAAGTACTTTTCCGTATGGTTGAAGACCGTCGTCCCCCGATTCCGTCCCATCTGAGTACAGAGGCAACGGATTTCCTGTGCTCCTGTTGGGTATGGGATCCTCAGGAAAGACCTTCTGCACATGAACTCTTGCGCCACCCGTTTATTCTCAAAGCACGCAAGTTCAGTAGTGACTCCTCAAAGCAATCGTCTGCCACCCCGAGTACAACAGAAACTACTCTAGATATGTGATTGTCCTTTTGTCATATGATGTACTATGAAGCTGTCTAGGATAAGAATCACTTGCCAAAAGGCCTTTGTTCATCTTCATTGGAAGTCGATTTATGATGTAACTATGCACTCCAGATCAAGAACTGTGTGGCTTTATGCCCAAGTTCAATTGTTTGTTGATCAACTATATAAATTTTCGCACTTCTGGATCGTAGCTACTGTATGTATATGTGCAGTTTTGACAAAAGTTTGTATATATATCCTTATCGTTCTCTATGATGCTACTTCCCTCAAGAAACCAGATTTGCCGTTGACGAGACGGCATTGTTCCTCCGCGGTGGTCACTGCAGAAGACAATTGAATTCCCAATACTCGAGGGTTTGTTTGAAAGGCAGACCCATCCATGCAGGTCAAGGGGAACACTGCGGCTTCGGTTCGCTGCGGTGTGTAATAATTTCGATGACAATCATTTCCCAGAATTATGTTCCACAGCCATGGAATCTACGGCTAAACATAATAAGTGGTTTGGGAATTCCCTACTCCGTAATAAGCTTCAAATGAACACGAGAGTTTCATTTTCTACAGACGATGTCACAAGAGCGGCAGAGATTCGTATTGCTGGTAGAGTTAGGGCAAATAGATGCCATCTTGGTGCATGCCAGAAGAATGACAAGGGAAGAGGAAGATAGGAGACCAAAAGAGTCTCCCAATGATTGCGGAATATTAAACAATCGCATGTATTGCAATAATTTGGTTCATACAAAACTGGGAACACTGGCACCCGAGACGTAATCGCGGTGCAGCATCATGCTGTATTAGTTAAGTTAGTCATGTTCTGTACAAAAGAAAACTTCATCCAGTTAAGGAAAAATAAACCAAACAGCGAAACAGCATCACGTAGATATGTTAGTGGCCGTAGAAGGAACCTTGTGCCCACCGATCATTCGATCATACACGCCTCTCTGTGTGTACCCGTAACCATAAAAGTTCTTAAACGCCTTCCAACCTTTCGGCTTCTTCTTAGGTTTCTCAGCCGACGAGGTGTCACGAGAATCGTCGCTTATTCTAACCGATACTTCAGATGTTATCATCGGTAGCTTCTGACGTTCTTCTTCAGAATCTGTTTCATCATCGCCAATCACATCCGCAGGAATAGAATGGCCCGTCTCTGCATCGGAGTCATCTATCTCGGCGACCATATCTTCGGGAAGTGGTCTAGGTCTTCGAGACACCGAGCGTACGGACCGCTGCCCGTTTAAAGTAATTCCCTCATTCACGTTGCTGTCCATGGTATCCGTATCAAGACGGGCAGTGGATATTCCTCTCGCGTCTGTAATGACAGACAGTTCCGAAACGTTACTTTCCCGCCTTTCCCGTCCTTCACTAGCAAGGTCGGTTAGAGCATCAGAACTGACCAGCTCGTCCAAAGCGTTACTGCTCCCTGGAAGCCAAGACTGTAAGCTCTTACTAAGGTCCTCGAGGAAGCCTTCCGCTTTCTTGACGTGCGCGCCCTTCTTCCTAGAGATTTCAAGCTGCTGCCGGGCTTCCTCAAGTTTCTTGTACGACAGCGCTAGTGCACGGCGAACTGCTCTTTCACTATGGCGTGCACGGCGGGACGACGCACGCAACTCAAGGGCGCGTTGACGTAGGCCACGGAACTCGGCGGCCTTCTTCCGAAGCTGTGCTCTGAGATGCTCATTTTCTGTCTCCACTTCATCGACATGCTCCTTGAGATACTTGACTTCCTCCTTTGCAGCCTCCAATTCAACTGAAACGGCAATGGCGTTAGCCGCCTCCACGCCGGAATTGAGCTGCACAGTAGACATATCAAGCCTTCGACTCGGGCCCGACATTTCAGTAAACGAACTACTTGCCGAATGTGAATTATTGTCACCCCTCACGTTGCCATTGCGCAACTCCGCGATTTCAGTCTCCATGGCATTGTACTGCTCTCGCAAGAGAGTCAACTCGGTGGCAGCCTCCTTATACTTGGAGCGATAATCAACCACCTCATTGCGGACAGCCGAGTTGGTGACCTTCTTTGCTCTCTCCGCAAACTTGAGCGTGCTGACGGTTTCCTCCACATGAGATGCGGATGGTGTGACAGCGCACATGATGGCAGTCTTTGCATTTCCTCCCAAAGCCGGCCTCAGTAACCTAGTAAGCTTCGAATCACGGTACGGAAGGTGACCATACTTGGCGGGGTCTCCGTTTGCAGTGGAGAGACGATTAATAATAGTGCCCAAAACCAGGAGCGACTTGTTAATGTGCGCGCCTTCCTTTTGTCGCGCACCCTCCGCGCCAGTAGATTTCAACCTCTCGGACCCTGCAAGATCAACAAGATTCAAGCTGCTAGCGCGAAAACTTTGATCAACGCCGTCACCGCCCTTGGACTCGATCTGCAGCGTGAAAATGGTATGACTTCTACTACTCCTAGCATTCATCTTAGTCTCCCCAACCTGCCTAGAAGCCTGTCCCTTCTCCAAAACTGCCATGGCATCCTCGTAGCTCTCTACAATGGTCTCCTCAGCGTCCACGAACACACGGCCGGCCTTGTCCTCTCTAACGACAAGGTCACCTCGTAACGGATTCATAAGGTCGCGAATCTTGTCATTGTATATCTCGACGTACGCGGCGCGTATGAGGTAGGTGCGGGTCTTCGACGCGGAGGCGGTGCGCAGCACATGCTTAATTGCGAGCGGGGTGAGTCCAGGGTCGGCGGCATGACCCAACATGGTGTGGGTCTTGCCCGAACTGGTTTGGCCGTACGCAAAGACGGTGGCGTTAAAACCGCCCAGCGAGGCGTCGACGATGGGTGCGGCGACGTTCATGTACACATCGTCGTTGGTAGAATCCGGAGTGAAGATGGCGTCATACGTAAAGGTAGAGTTCTTCCTATCATTAGCGGCGCGCTTCTTAGAGATGGAATTGGCCTGTAGGGTCCAAGCCGAGCCGGAACCAGAGGTGTTCTCGCGCTCGTTGAGGGGACGAACCCTGACGCCGACCACGACGCTATCAGTCATGGTGCCAAAAAGGTTGCGACAGAAACAAGCGGGTGCAAAAAAACGGGCGCGCGGCGCGCGCGGCGGCGGGGGGGGAAGGAGGCGGAAGAAAGCGGAGCGACGGCGGCAGCCGCGGTTGAGGGTTTAAGAGCGGGTAGCGAGCGAGAGCAAACGCGCGGGACGAGGAGGACGTGGGCGGTTCAAGGTCGTCAACAAGCGCGCTGTGGGACGGGCGTAACCGCGGCGCGGCTGTGGTAGTATAATCGGGGCCGGGCTACTGCGGCGGCTTAGCGGCACGTTGACGCTCGAGCACAACTCACGCCAAAACAAACGGCTGGGGCAATCGCGCTGGCGCGCCGCTGCGCCGTGGCGCCGGTTGCTGACGTCGCGCTGCGCGCAACGTGGCGCGTGCCTCCGCTGGCTGGCCGCCAGCGTGGCTTTGTGCGCGCGCGCTCTGTGCGCACTTGCTGGCGGCGTGGACACGTGTAACAGGTGATTTCATGATTTGAACTGGTTGTTGCGTTTTGAATTTGAATGAAGGCGCCAATGCTCTCCGCCGCCAAGTGCATAGCAGTGTTGGTGACCACTTGCGAGTGGGTGCTGTCGCGCGCGCAGCTGCGCCGATTGCGTTTGGCGCTTCGCCAGTGCCTCCGCTCCCTCCTCTGCACGCCGCCTTAACGCAGTGCAGTGCGAGTATCTATAGCGCGTCGCTGCATCGCTCACTGTTCCGTTCCATCGCCTTTTGCGCCGCCCATGGCCGACGACGTTGTCGGCGCGCAGCCTTCGCCATCCACCGCGTCTTCGTCCGCCGCGTCTTCGTCCGATGCCGTGCAGGTCGCAGTGCGTGTGCGCCCTCTCAACGCGCGCGAAAAGTCCCTGAGTCTCAACCCCGCGCTCAGCTGGCAGTTGTCGCCGTCGTCCGTCACGCAGAATGTCAACAACAAACCGGTGCTCGCCAACTGCTTTTCGTTCGATCACGTGTTTCAGCCGGGCGTGCATAACGTCAGCGTGTTCGATGCCATTGCCAAGCCCGTCGTCGCGTCGGCCATGGACGGAATTAACGGCGTTATCTTCGCGTATGGCCAGACTGCCGCCGGTAAGACGTATACCATGTTGGGTACTGCTGCTGACGCTGGCATTACTCCGCGCTCTATCTCGCATGTGTTTCACTTGATTTCGCACTGTTCGCAGCGCCAGTTCTTGTTGCGCGCCAGCTATATCGAGATTTATAATGAAATCATCCGCGACTTGCTGCTCCCTGCCAATGATAACCTGCGCATTCACGAGGATGTCATCAACAAGCGCGTTTTCGTCGACGCTCGTGAAGAGGTGGTTGTGTGTGTGGACGACGTCATGCGCATCATTGCCGCGGGAGAAGCGGTGCGTGCCGTTGGTGAGACCAATATGAATGACCGTTCTTCGCGTTCGCACACCATCTTCACCCTCAAGATTGAATCCAGGGAGACCACCTCCGCGGACGCAGAGGAGGATGCGCTCAACATTCAGAATGACGGCGTGGCCATTCGTGCCAGTACGCTTTCGTTGGTCGATTTGGCCGGTTCTGAACGAGCGTCATTTACAAAGGCTCAGGGAATGAGGTTGGTTGAAGGTGGACACATCAACAAGAGTCTGCTCACGCTGGGTACCGTCATCAACAAACTCAGTTCCGGCGTATCTCGAAACGCCTCTCATATCCCCTACAGAGATTCTAAACTGACGCGATTGTTACAACCCGCGCTCGGCGGAAACGCCAGAACCGCCATTATCTGTGCCATCACCCCATCCACGCTGCACATGGACGAAACATTAAGCACTCTCAAATTTGCCAGTCGTGCCAAGAAAGTCACCAACCACGCGCAGACCAACGAGTTTTTGGATGACCGCGCCAAATTGCGACGTGCTGAGAAGAAGATTGTCTCGCTTGAACTGGAGATGCACAAGTTGAAGACAAACGGTGGCACTGCGCCTGGTCCGACGCACCCCTTGCCATCAGTTCAAATGGAACAAGCAGCTACAATACGTGACAATGGGGGCAACTTCGACAAGCTTCTTGACCGTCTCATGCAGAACGGACTGCTTCAACCTGAGATGTCGACTGCGATGCGAACACCTTCTGATGTTTCGAAGCCAGTTTCGCTGCGAAGCGCTTTGGATCTGCGAATGCCTCATAAGCACTCATCCGTGAGTACGAAACAGCCAGATCATGAGCACGAGCAGCAGCTTACAGAAATGCGTCTCAAGCTCATGCAAGCCGAGCACGAAAGGAAACGCGCTCTTCTTGAGATTGAATTTGAAAGGCGAGCCATGAATGAAGAAGTAGGTGCGCTCATCTCTTCCACCGAACAAGCAAATAGAGAACGACAGATATCAGAGCGCGAGTGCGAACAAGCCCTGAATACGTTGGCCAGAACTCAAGCGGCGTCCTTAATAGACGAGATTGTCACGGACGCCATGAATACTTCATCACTGACACGTGAAGTGAAGGAGGCAAATCGCAAGCTCTCTGTCATGGACGCGATAAAGAAGGAAAAAGATGCGTTCAAAAAGGAAGTGGCGGCCTTGCAGAAGGAGCTTGCCGAGATGCGAAGGCGCGAGAAGAGAGGGGTAGGTCCAGTGATGAAGGAGGTGCGGCAGGAACATAATAAGCGTGTAGAAGCAGAAAACAAACTGAAGGCGACCCGAAAGCAACTCCAAACGTTTAAAACGGAGAAAGCGTCAATGATCAGAGATAGGAACGACACGGAGCGCAAAATGAAAGCCTTGACAATGGAAAATGAGCGACATCGAAGTCACACCGAGAAGGCCCAGTCCAGAATTGAGAGGGTGGTCTCCGAAGCTAAGAAGGAACTTCAAGCCACTCTTGAAGAAAAAGACAAGGAGTTGTCGAGGGCATTGGAGGAACTGTCAACAGCGACAAGCAGGCGGGATGTGCTCGAAAAGCAAGTTACCGTTCTAATGGAAACAAACGCTAAGTTGTCTTCGGACGTGAGCTCAATAACCGATGAAAAGGAGTCTGCAGAGGAAGAAATCATTAGGCTTCAGAGCGATATCACATCGCTTCAGCAAAAAGTCCAAACAATGGAATCTTACTCTGGGGGACTCACAGAGCAGCTCGGAAAGGTGCACCTTGACTTGGAGGAGAAAAAGTCTGAGCTGGAAGAGGCCTTGAGAACGAGGAGTGAAACGGAAAAGACGGAGCTAGTTGCTGCTCAGCAGGCTTTTGTGGAGTTGGAAGTTCAATTCCTTCAGGGTGAAAAAACCATATGCACTTTAAAGGACTCTTTGGAAGAACTTGAGAAGGAAAAGGTCACTCTTCAGGAGAAGTTGGTGATTATGGAAGAGAAGGTAACGGAGCATCTGCTGTCAAGTGAACATTGTCGTTCGGAGCTTAAGCATGTTGAAGAAGCCCGGAACGCCGCAGAAGGTGAAACGGCTTCCGTCAGAAAGGAGATGTCGTATGAGATTGAGCAATTGCGAGCTTGTCTCCAAAGAGCTGAAGAAGCAAAGAGAACGCGACAGCGCGGGCTCGAAGATACTCTCAAGCTTCGTGAAAGGATTGACGAAATGGAGGTTCAGATGGAGGATGAGAGATCAAAGTCGAGAAAGTGCTGCGACGAGAACGAGGAGCTGCGAAGAAAGGTTGGGGGTTTACTGTCTGAGACAGAGACCAGAATGAGGGAACTCAATCGAATTGCCAGTAAGCTGCGCTCTCGAGATGAGAAGATTTTTGAGTTGGAGGAGGCTCTGGGTGAACTAAGCCGGGGTGAAGGACTTGTTGCGAGCTTGAGGAAGCGGATTTATTCAAAAGACTGTGCGATTGATGACTTGAGGATGCAGTTGGGAGTTCAGAACGATCTGCTGAGGGAAAAGGACCTTGCTGCGAAGTACCAGGATGTGGAAGAGTTGTTGAAGCTCAAATCTTGGAACAATTCTCTTGAGCGAGACCGCGATGATCTTCAGAAAAGAGTTGATACCATGGAGAAGGAGAAGGTGGAACTTATACAAGAGACTTTTAAACTTCGGAAAAGAATCAAGTTGCATGATGGCGAAAGGATCGAAAGTGCCATCAAACGGAAAGTGATTGAACGAGAACATTTTCTAGAGGAATGTAGGCGGAAAAAGGTGTTGCGGGAGCTTGATATTAACAACAACATTGTAAATGACTCAGCATAAGCTAGCAACCAAATTCTAATTCACTCTTGAGCGAAGCACTATTTGATACTCAAAGGATACTTCGGCCGCAAGATGTAAAGCACATCCTACAAACTTGATAATCCTACTAGGAACCCGAGTTGTGGTACATATACATATTGTGAGGTCTATCCGTTTTGTTTATGTCTATTGCAACATACATAAACTTTTAGGGTTGAAAGGGTTAAGTGTGAACGCTTCCGTTGTAAAGTTTACCCGCCACTGTACTACAGTGACTGTAGTGCGGCGCAGGAGTTACCGGATCATTGACGCGGTAACTTAGATGCTCTATCTGTGCAACACGCAACCGATGGTGTAAACGGTAACCTTTAAGGGCTCTTTATCTTATAGCGTTCTAACTGTTCAACTTGTAATTTGTAATATGATTCTATGATTGTTTGAGTCCCATTCGTGTTCTTAACAATTGTTTAATCTCTTTCAAGCTGCATGCAAAAGAACATGCTCTGGCCTCTTGCTTGTATAATTTTAGTTCAGATCGTATGAAAAGCTGGTTTGCAAAACGAGTTGTGCTGGGGAAGACGAGTTTGGAGCTCAGGCTAGCTCGCATGCCAGAATCGCCCTCCAAAATCCCTAAATACCTTGGGGTTTGTTATTTACGAAGGTACACTGATACTGTATCTACGTGTAAGTTACAGTGTACAGTAGACCTTTACGGTGTACTTTACGGTGTTCACTGTGTACGTGTACACGTACAAACATCCAGTGACTTACACTCATCTCCGTTTTACACAATCTGAAGGCCAACTTTCCGTTTTCAGACCATCTTCTTACAGTTTACCCAAAGAATCGCACTTTCGGTCATAACAAACTTCCTAGGAAGCAAACTAAACTGTAGAGGTGATTTTGAGCAGTCTGGGGTCTGCACTTCAGATTCTGGAGCAAGTGCTTCTCGAGATTGTGAAATATCCTTTTGGACCCCACTGGGGTAGGTCACATCACTCGTACTACCTTTGGTCAGTAGTTACTCATCCGACGCGTCCGTGAATATAAAAGGACAAGCCCTTATCACCCTAAGGTTACCTGCTCGCTTCTTCTCTTTAGACAGTTATCTTCAGATTGTTCACTTTCAGTTCCTTAAGCCATGGCAAACTCCAAGGATACGAAGACGTTCAGCACCAAGCCGTACGAATTCATCATATCATCAATTTCTAAAGAGGAAAAAGTGGCAAACTACAACGACTGGGCACCGGCATATGAGAAAGACTTGGAGACTGACGAGGTGTACTGGTGGAATATCGGTACCACGAAACTGTTCAACTTAATTAAAGCCAACCATTATCGCATAAACAAACCGGTAATTGTGGACGCCGGATGCGGAACCGGGACGGCTGGCGTTCTGCTTCGAAGGCTCACAGACGAATTTGCGTTACCAGTTTCACTTATTGGGTACGACTACAGTGAAGGGATGCTTGCAGAGGCTCGGAAGAAGAACGCTTACCATCAATTGTCCGTGGGTGATTTCTTTGGTGAAGTGCCTATTGAAGATGAGAGCGCTGACTTTCTTATCTGCGCTGGAGTGTTCTTGGACGGCCACGTTGGTCCAGAAGCAATGTTGAAGGTTTTGAGTCATTTGAAAAAGGGGGGGATGGGCGTTATCACGATTCGAATCACTTCGTATGAAGCCAAGAAAGCAGAGTATGAGTCTTTGATCGACCAGGGCGGGTGTGTGATAAGTGATCTTTCGATTGATAATTATCTTGGGTCAGTGAAGGGCGCTTACGTTACAGTGCAGAAGGTCTAGATTGCTCCTTCTCCCCTCGCATGCACTGCATCTTTTGCCATAAAACAGTTGCGAGGCTGGTAATTATTTCCTACATACTCGTTTCTCGTCCTTCTGAATGTTCCTGTTGAAGTGTTAATGGAGTTAATGTACTGAAACCAAAGCGACAAGACGCTCTTCTGCCCTGCAATTGTGCTTGTCGGTGGTCTAGCCAAGCACAGTCGCTGGTTTCTTCTCACTTTTCTGTCGCTTCGTTCGAAACGTTCAGGCGCTGAGTAGATTTTTCTGCTAGCAGCATACAAGAAAGGCACGCCGCGAATCCTTTTCCGTTTCCAATAGAAGGACAAACCAACTGACAAAAGATAAGATATCTATAACTTTATCAATGTTACCAGTAGTTATGACCGTGTAATTTGAAAGGATCTTGCGGGACATCCATTTTCAACTTGATTGTGAAGATGAAGGCCAAGCTCCGACGATACACCGATGCTCTGTTCTCCATCAATTAAATCGCTCGCATTCACGTCACATTTTGTTTAGAGTACTTCAACATCATCGCCCTTAGGGACACCAGTTCTACTTGATTTGGGTAGTATGAACAAACTTTAAACACCATACGCTAGTTTAAACGAAATCCAATCCAGCTCGAATAAGAACGGATACGAAAAGAAATAAAATGGTTGGAGTCCTACAGAATGTGAAATCCTTAATTGTATAAAAGTGGTGAACCACTTGGTCTATTTATCTCCTGTTCCTCCAAGTGAATGGCAAAACTGTAATAATATAAATGTGTTGAGTAGTTAAAGCAACATAGAACATAAAAATATCGTCGAAATATTTTCCCCCCACTTACACTCCATATCTGTGTTAACCTCCCAAAAACATTTTCCACAACAATACGTTCGGAGCAAATCTTTCTACTTCCTTCAACATCCCGGATATCCAGAAAACCTTTTATGGATTTCTTTTTCGGGTGCAGTGCTCGCACATGTTCATGCGCACCCTGGTAGCCTTTGCCCAACATAATACCCCAACTGCCTGAGTATTATTCCAAAAATTCACCAGCATCTAGAACATAGTCAACACTTTCGTGCTCTCTCTTCTTCAAAGCAGTCTTACACATTTTAATATTCGAATAGAATAAATCAATATTGGCTTCTGCTTTAGATACATGGTTAATATAGTTGATAGCCAGTCCATTTAATAAAACAAAAACCTCTGTTTTGAAGCAATATAATTTTTACTTCCCACTATATTAATTTTTCCCTCTGCCAGTGCTCCTCCAAAACAATACAAGTGTTGAAAATTATACTCTGTAGCAGAACGGGAAAATTTAAAAGTGTTAGACCAAGTCGTTCACCACCTTTAATACAATTGACGATTTTACATTCTGTAGGACTGCATCCACTTTATTTCTTTTTGTATCCGTCCTTATTCGAGCTGGATTGATTTTCGATAAAACTAACGTATGGTGTTAAAACCTTGAATGCTAAATTATTACGCAGCATTATCTTCGTAGGGCCAGCAACCATCGTTATCATCAACGTATTCGTAATAAACCTATAAACACGTACATATTATATATTGCAAACTCATTTTCTCGAAGTTGTTTCCATTCATTTTAAAGACGCTCCTCACAGAATTCCATTTGCCTCCGTGTTTGAGAGTTACGAACGCCATGAACAAAACGTCTTTATCAACACACTGGTATCTATGTTCTCTATCAATGTTTCAGGCTGCCGTTTTGACCGGGGAAAAATAGTTCCACAGCATATTAAATTCCTTAGAGGAGAGATTCGTCAACGAAAATAATATTTGTGATCCATTTTGGGAATAAAACAAGCCATTAAATAAACTGGATGAATATTATTCGTTACCAGAATTGGATAGAGGCTTGTTCTAGCCTATTGGTCTAACTCGCATTCATGTGAGAGTTACCCCTAATAAAAGATTTTGATGGCATTATTGGAGTGGGAGTCCGGGCATTGGGCCATTTAGTATTTGTAACGGTTAGGGCGTAGCTACCGGTCTGCCAATATCCCAAATAATTGTTGCAATTTGTAGGAATGTGTTTAATCGTCTAATACCACCCAGCGAGGCGGGATGGTCCAGCCAAATCACCCAAAACGAGGGTTTTTAATTAAGCCGAATAAGGCTTATTTTTAAATTAAAATAAGAATAACTGAAGATCGCTGTTTAATTAACACAGCATAATTTTTTCAATGACAAGGCGAGTCTATTTCAAAACAGTAGAGCTTTCGTTCAGTTACACGGTTTCTACATAGTTTGTTGGTGACATTGAAAGAAACGGTTCTTATGCAAGGAAACAAAATCTTCCAAAACGTTCTCTATTATTTAGACTAAACTTTGAATTAAATTGTCTAAAATTAGCATGCGCAACGATTCAAAAAAATGGCGCCAATACAGTAATTTCTCAACTTCATTGCAGTTAACCAATAGCCCAAGAGTTTCTGCAAACACTCAGTCTCTCTAGGAAAAGGCACTCTCCCCTAATCTGACAAACACACAGCACACTAACACAAAAGGCATTGTCTCGTGACGACAAAACCACTGCACTCTGTTTGCTCACTGATACCGCAGCACAGAAAGCAGCGGATTTTTCCAAATACACTCCGCTTGATGCAGGTACTGATGAAGAAACAGATATGGCGTCACCGGTGTTTGACTCTTTCTACGAAAATATACGCAACAAGACCATCTTCAGCATGATAAATTTCTTTAGTATAAAGTTTGAGAAAATTTTTTGGATTTCTCGGAGGCTATTTAAACAGTAACTAAAACGTCGGACGTGAAAAAAGAAACAAATATGGAGCGAAAGACATTTTTTTTATGACCATTTCGATTTTAAAGCATACTGGTCACTGAAACTACATGAAAGCAATTTTTGCAATCCAAGGACCTATTTTCGACAAAATGGTGAATTCTGTCGTGCAAATAATTGCGATGTATGCTTATGATATATTTGTGAAAGACCTTACTGAGAAGTACACTATCGAGTTTCTTAACGAAAAATGTAAGGTGTTTGGCAACTATCCATATGCTTTATATACCGCAGACGTTACGTTCCAGCAGAAAATTTGCCCTTCAGGAAATGCTCAAAAAGCTAAACTATACTATAGTGGGAAAAATAAGCTATACGGGTACAAGGTGGAGGTGAGTGTGCTGCCTAATGGCCTTCAAAAAACTGTACAATACACGTGCTTGGATCAATTGCAGAAATTAGTTTGTTGATGCGCAATTTACAGTATCACAAATATGCCTTACGTAAGACCCAAAACGAAAAATATATATCGGATGAAGGGTTGCATCACGAAAAATATCCGGATAGCTGGGCACTTTTATTAGACAAAGGATACCAACGTGCTTCAGAAATGTTGCGCTCAATTCATCCGAAAAAAAGCGCAGGACTGGGTGCTGACGAATCAGGAACGACAGGATAATAAGGATGTTTCGAGCGACAGAATAATCGCCGAGAACTACTTTGGACGCTGTTGTTCTTTTTGGGCGGTCGTTTGCTCGAAGTACCGCTGGAAAGAAAGCAACTACGACTAATTCTTTTATTTTGTGGTTGCACCTACTAACATGCACGCAAAATGGCACCCCCTTCGTGCCGAAGATGGGAAGTTCTACTGGCAGTACAAAAGTCGGCTTTGTTCTATTGGGTCGGCCATTGTCGACAGACGCCGCACTGCCCAGCATTTATATAGCGAGCGTAAGAAGCGACGCCAAGAAGTCGACTTCCGTTCAATGGCACCGACGCACGCGAGTTACCCAGACCACGACGAGGAGAACTTTTGATAAAGCTCAGTGTTTGAATGCGGTACAGTTTTGTTTCCACCAGATTGTTCATACCAAAGGCCTCTCCCAGACGTAGGCTCGCAATCATACCACGCCTCCCGCCCAATTCATCCCTGCGGATTGCTCATAATATCTCTGCCCCACTCCACCATAACCCAGGTCCTAGTAGCGTTTGCAACTTTGGCGTCAGCGGTAGGACGGGGACAGCGGTAGTAAGGCAACAGCCATCTGTAGGGGGCGGGAGGATTTGAAGTCAGCCACTAGATTGCGGCGGCGGTGGCTGTGGCAGCAGCGGCGAGAGGGAGGCCACCGGCGAGAGCGGAAGACGGCACAAAAGCGGCTCTGCCATAGACGGATGCGGCTGCGGCCGTGATAGCGACGTTAGTCTTCGCCGTAGACGGAGCAGTAGGGTGCTGCTGCCTCGGCAGCAGCATGAAGCTTGAGCACATCCATGATGGCAGCAGCGACGGTTGCCACGGCCGCAGGTGGTGTTATGGTGGCCCTGGCCGTGGCAGTAGCGGGAGTGGCAGCACTGCGGCCACAGTGACTGCTGCGGTAAAAGAAGCAGCTGACGAGATGGTAGTGACGGGGGCGGATTCGGTGACTGCGACGGTAATGCTCGCTTCCCTTCACGGGTGGCGGTATGTGGTACGGCGGCGGTCACCCAGCGGCAGATACGGTAAAGACGCTGGTTAAGGCACCGTCTGGCGGGGCGGTGGCGGCAATGACCGTGCCAGTACGGGAGGTGGCGCAGCCGACGACGGAACCGCCCACAACGGCAGCACTTTTGGGAACAAAAGCCACCGCAATGGGTGTGCCGCCGGTGCTGGAAGTGGCCAATGCCGCAAGCAGCGCAGCCGAAGCGATGACTGTAGCAGTTATGATGTCAAGATCCGTTGCCCCAAAACTTGCGGTGGGCGCAGCAGCACGACGGTGGCCTACGTAAAGGCGAAAGTGTGTGTACAAGGTTTCATGCGAATGGAAGGGCGAGCAGAGCAAGAGGCAGACTCGGCGAGTCGTGTGCTTCTTGGACTTGAGCCACGGCGGCGTGTGGTAGGGCGCAGTGCGGCTTGCGAGGGCGATGCGCCTGTGACGGGCGGTGGTACAGTGGGCTGTATTGCGGGGTTGTGGCGCGGTGGCGCCCGCACGATCGCACGCGATGCTGCTTGGGACGGAGTCGTCCCGGCCACGGAGGGCACTAGATCGAGCAGTGGTGCGGGCGTGTGTCCAGGTGATCCTAAAACGCGGGAGCGGGCGCGGTGACTGGGGTCGGCAGCGCGCCGGGCACGGGCGTCGGTGGAGTACGAGGGACTGCAGTCTCTTGAAGCGTTTATGGCACGGAGTGGCGGCGCGCGGTGCGACTGAGACCGAAGGCCCGCCGGCGACGGGCGGTTGTAGAGCGCATGGGTCTGTGGGCTAGTGTCTACACGACCACTGTACTCATATGAGTCCAACTGTACTCATATGAGTACAAAATTTCCTCCCCAATTTTAGTGTAAAGATATTCCAATATTTTATAGCTTTTCCCATTGTACTTCTGAAAATTGTCTCTACTCCCCGTTCCAACCAAAAGTTCTGTGTCTTCCACGGGAGAATTCCAATACTGCGGAAACTTCCTCATCAGCAAAGTCAAAACACAAAAAAATGCCGAAACCGTCAGATCCAAGACTGACTGTCGGTAACATTGTCAACACTCGTGCAAGCCTTGTCACCTGCGAGGCTGAATGCAAACGTTTTTTTGGTTCTTTATGGAAGACAAAACGACTGACTGGTACTGTTGTAAGCGTTCAAGTGTCGACAGAAACTGGCAGACGTCAAAAATCTGTTCTTGTAGACTGGAAAATTCAAACCCGTTTGAAAAGATGCATGATCAAACTTGTCAGCGTGAAAGCAGGAGAACCAATTCTGCAAGAGACAGATGACGTGACCAACAAAACAGGCGGAACTACCACTTTAAGTCCAACATCCGTCACGGAGTTACAACCAGAAGCTGTTCCCGCCAATACTGAGAATCCCACCACTGAAGTACAAGGGGTGACCGCCACGGCGCATGATCGTCTTTGGACCAATGAGGAGGTTATGCTACCTCTCAACGGTTCCACGGCGCATCGAAAATGGAAGGTGATTGGCCCAATTGGAGATATGATTCTTCAGAATCAGACCCAGTATCATATGCGTCCGTATGATTTCTTTATGTGGATGTTTCCGCAGGATCATTTACAATCTATAGTCGTTCTGACAAGCAAGAAGCTGGAGCCTCTCGGGCATGCAGTTACGACAGGCGGGGAGATGTTGAAGTTTTTTGGCCTTCTAATATTGATGTCCCGGTTTGAATTCACGGATCGCAGATCTCTTTGGTCTAAACAATCGGCTTCAAAATATATTCCTCTACCTCAGTTTGGGAAGATAATGTCTCGGAAAAGATTTGAGGTACTTACGTCTTGTATCACGTTCAGCCAGTATACCGCGACAGACAGTTGTGACAGTCGTTGGTCACATGTAAGTGGATTCGTGCAGGCCATTAATCAACATCGACGAGCACAGGTTGTTCCTGCTCATACTCTGTGCGTAGATGAAAGTATGTCTCGTTGGTATGGACTCGGCGGCGATTGGATTCAGAAAGGATTACCTCATTACGTGGCTATAGATCGTAAGCCCGAGAATGGATGTGAAATCAAAACTGTATGCTGCGGTGTGAGTGGAATTCTTCTTGGTTTAGAACTCGTTCTCTCATCTGAAGAAACCCTACAGAGGAGATACGAACAAAACCATCCTCATGGTACGGCAATTGTGTTACGTTTAACAGAACCATGGTTTAATTCTAATCGACTTGTATGCGCTGACTCTGCATTTGCGTCAGTTACAACGGCTACCACATTATTTCATCGCGGATTACGTTTTACTGGTGTGATTAAGACGGCAACCAAGCAGTATCCCATGGTGCACCTTTCACAAAAGGAACTTTCAAAGAGAGGAGATCAGGTGGTGATGGTAAGCAAAGATCACCCTGACAGTCCGTCTGTGATGGCTATTCTATGGATGGACAGAGAACGACGTTATTTTGTAAGTACAGCCGGTACAACTCTTCCTGCGGAACCAATCGTAAGGTCGAGATGGAGGTCTATCGGAGATGATGCTCAGTTTGTAACATTGACCATTCCAATTCCAAAAGTTGTTGAAACGTACTCTGAAACGTGCTCCCAAATTGACCGGCACAATAGATGCCGCCAAGATGATTTAAATCTGGAAAAGAAATTTCAAGTGAAGGATTGGGCTCTTAGGCTGAATACGAGTCTTTTATCAGTCTGTATTGTGGATTCGTGGCTGTTGTACAAAGGAAGTATGGGAGCCAGGGACTGTCTTACACAAAAAGACTTCTATGCAAAGCTTGCAGATCAATTGATTGAGAATTCTTTTGATGCAATCAGTCGCCATCGAAATTCAGATGCAACTGAAGAAATATCAGACGTTGGATTAGTCACTGGGACTGGAATACATTTGATAGTTACCAATAAGAAAAGGAAATTGAAGAATGGAGCAGTATCTAAAGCCAATCACCAAGCTCGATGCAGGATATGCAGGCTTGACAAGAAGTCGAAGTTTCTTTGTTCTAAATGTTTAGAAAATGGTAAGGAAGTTTGGATATGTCACAGTCAAACAGGACGTGACTGCTTTCAAAAACACTTGCAAAACATACACACTATGGAGTTTTCAGGCATGTAGTAGCAATTTATGTAGCTCTATCTGATAGATTATGTCAGTTTTTAAAAGTAAATGCAAAAGGTGGTTCCTAACTATAGCCGCCTACGATTCTTATTTGCGTCATTTGACTTGCTAAACTAGTTTAATATCTGTTGCGTAGTATCCCTTGTATGAAATGTCACCTTGTTCTGTTTCATGTTTTAGAGGATGCATTAAAGCTTACTTAGATACAAACTTTTCTAGAATCGTCAACCTTCTTTGAAGAAGTTTTTGCCCTCTTTTTGAGTGCAGCGAGTTGAACTCACGATTTGTTTTACATTTCACATGTGGCCAGAGAGTCACAGAGGTGTTCTAGTTGCTAGTTAGGACTCGACTATATTTGTAGATGATCTGAATCATTAGTTTATTTAAATTTATCTACTACGAAACAGTCAAATTACACGTACTCATATGAGTACAAGTGCGTACTCATAAGAGTACATTGCGTGGTCGTGTAGACACTAGTGTTGCGGCGGAGGTGGTGGAGACAGTGAGAAAAAGCGGCAGCGACAGTTTAAATCGGCGGCAGCGACTGCGACAGAGGAGGCTTTCAGTGCTGTTGTGTAAGCTTGTTTCCGTTATCAATATTTCAAATATATGTTGTATACTTTGACAAAACAGTAGTTGTTGATTGGAGGAAAAGAAGTTGTACATATTGAATCTGTTTTCTTTAACATTGGACCTTATTTGGATATAACTGAGTGCAAAGGATTACACTAGAACTTCGTTGAACGCAGTGTGAGGCGCAATTTTTTTTTGGGAATCGGTGGTCAACTGCGCAACTACTGCTTCTTCGACAATTGAGTGTCTATTTGGTTTAGAGACCTAGTGGGAGTATAAGAGAGTGCAACGCGGGCGTCTGATAAACCTATAGCGTATGCCCTTCTCTCTCCACTCTACTGGTGAGATAAAACCAATCATTTCAACCATGACGGGCAACCCAAACATTTTGTCACACGAGATCATACCCAACGTTCAACCACTCGGTGCTAACGTAAGTGCTACGCGACACGCGATCCGCCTAGATGGATTCATTCCTACGCTAAATACCGTTTCTGCTTGCACACTCGCTGCAACACCTGCAGCCACCCTGTTTTTGGTCATCGTCCCTGATCTTGCTCTTGTGCAGCTTGGAAGCACATTTTCCCCATTTTTGCCAGTTCTGGCTATCACTTCACTTTTTGGGCGTCCTCTAAATTTTGTTGTTACATAAAAATGCGTTCCAGGATAAATAATCCCTGTACTATAAATGTTTTGAGGCCTTCTTTCTGAGTTGACTTTTTACAAACAAAACCTCTGTGACGACCTCTATAGCGTTACGTTATGAGCAAAGTAGAAAAAAATAAATCATCAAAACGATTATCCAAAACAACGCTCCGCTCTAAAACTGGAAATCATTGGACAACACTTGTGCTGAGGTAGCAAACAGCGCTCGCATTTGCCACATATCTGATTTCGCGCTTATACAAGAACAAAAAAGTTACAACATATGCTAAAGAGAAGACAATATGGCTCACATTACTGGTTTAAACGAAAAACATACAGTTAACTTCTTAAGAAATTTTTATAGAAAGATCGTTTTAGCCGCAAATTAAAAAACAAAAGATGGAGACTAGGCTATGGCTGCAGTGGGCGGTTTGGAAATAGAACCTACACATGTTGTAGATTAAGCTGTGCTTGATAATAAGCATGGAATCTTCAAAAGAAGTTTAACAACCGAAGATGATGCTGGAAGAGCGTTAGTGCAAAACCGAGAATCGCGAGCCAAAAAACAAAAGCACAGCACTCCTAAGAGGAGATTTTGAGGACTTAGTGAATTTTCCGCATTGATGCGTAGAGTCGATATATGACCTGTACCGCCGCTGGCGAGATGTTGCGTTCAGACGGTCTTGGAGGTTGTACACGTGGGATGCACGGCCTGAGCTACCGACCAGCGGGCGTGACGGGAACACTTGTTGCACGGATACCCAGCAGGCGATGCAACCAGAATTGCTGTATTTACTAGGTATATTTGATACTTTATTTGGCCGGCGAGCCTACTGTGAGGGGCCGCGCCGAGCGCACTTTACTCTCTCAGTAATTACGCTTGTCAAGCAAGGGCTTCCCGGCTCTAACTATCACGCCTTCGCGGACTGTTCACCTCCAAGTGGAGTGACAACCGCGTTGTTCGCTTATAGCTACCCACCCTTGTGGCGCTTAGAGTAATACCACTGCGTGTTTGTGTCGTCCCGACTACTGTGGTATACTCGCCCCAGTATTGGGTTTCTTTTGTGTGTTACGCACCTATCCTTACTCTTGTGGACCCCTTTGCTCTTTTTTTTGGGTTTGTGCTACTGCCCACTTTCAAGTGGCTCGCCGTCCGACATCGTGTCGTCGCCGTTCCACTCTTACGAGGCTCAGTCTTGAGACCGCTCTTCGCACATGTCCCTAAACGGTACCCGGTCTGCACTCTACACTCCGACGCTCGTCATGATGGTTTGACCTCGGTTTACCCCCGGCTAGTCGTGTCATTCCCGGAGTGCTCTGTTCGCTGTGCTACCTCCCCGAGAGGAAGATCCCGAACATCTTCGTGGCTGTTTCGTTTTTTTCGCCAAAGGCGTTGCACTACAAAGTGATCTCCCGACTTAGAAATCGTGCTTCTGGATTAATTCCGATGTTCGGTTCATTCTTGAGACTGCTCTCGTATCTTTTGTCTTCTTTAGGAAGTTTATTGAAATCCACAGCCAATTGGCTGTCGGTTACCCCGTTATACGGTTGTTTTGATTATGTCGTCATCGGATCGTCCGAGGACGCGCAGTCAGACTGAACGCATGGATCCGCCACTTCCCTCGCGGATCCCGACCCGTTCACGACCCCGTACTGAACGGGTCCGGATGCCGACGTCGCTGTCACCATCCCTAAACTTCCGCCCACGTAGTTGATTAGCACTCGTCGAGGTGATGGTCCGGCTCCTGCCGTTGCTGGCCCCGCCCCTATCGTAGGAGAAACGGTCCCTTCCATAGCTCCCACTTCGGGGGCACCTCTGAGGGCTACTGTCAATGACACTCCCCACTTAACTATGGAAGATCAGTTCCGCTCATTGCGGGCTGCCCACGCTACCTTTGCTAAGGAGCTTTCTTCTCTTTGAAAGAAGTTGGAGGATGCTGCTTTGCAGACTGTTTCTGAGGATCTCCGCGTATTGCGTGGTGATGTCAACTCTCTTCTTGAGGCTTTTGGAGGACCAACTCTCTTCGTGGAGGACGTGGCTGATAAGTTCACGCGCCTCCGCACCCGTCTGGAGACGATCTAACAAATTGTTTTTGTTGGAGCTAACCCTCTCGCAGAGCCAGCCACTGTCTCCTATTGGGGTAAGAAGGCCAGGAATCTCAAGGCACGCAAAGAGCGGAAGGACTACGATTGTGACTCTTCAGTTTCTTCACCGTCTTCTGGCCGGTCGTCCGGGATGGACACGTCCGAGTCCTCGGTAGAAGACGCCCCTCGTGAGCGTTCATCTCGCTCAAAGCGGTAATCGGCCACCCAAGGTGTGATCCACGCCCGAACGAAGGGAAGGAAGCATTCTGGATTGAATTAGTTGAAGCCTACTAACCCTCTTTATAAGAAGCTGTTGTCGTGCTGGTATTTCCGTTTGGAGAACTTTTCGGGGAACCTGAAAAGTTAAGGACTGCATCAAGCGAATACAGCCGTCACTTCGAAACCAACTGTTCTCAGGTGAGGACCCCATTTTGGTGTTGGATTTCCCTGCACGCTTTGTAGCGGAAGCCGACATCCTGGGGTTGAATGAAGGAGAGGCGTTTATCGCGCTGCCCTATTTCCTGCGTGGACTGGCAGAGGATCAATACAACTCTGTAAGAGGCTCGTCACGTGCCTCCGAAGGAGGGGTTACCTGCTGGCCCGAAGCAGTTCAATAACTTGTGAGGTTCTATGCCACTGGCTCTGCGATCCAGGCGGCTATCCTCGCTCTGCGAGATACGAAACGACGCCCTGGCGAAACGGAAACCCATTACTCGGTGTGCTTGAATAAGGCGTTCCACCGTAGTGGTAATTTTTATTCCGCTCAAGAGCGTTGTACCATGTTTGTCGACGGGCTCGACCCGGCCATAAGGACCTTGGTTGCCCGCCGTCGGGTGGAGGTCCGTAAGATTACGTATTTGGAACATGTGCAATACGCACGCGCCGAAGGCGACGCGTTGCGCGCAAGAGCCCCAGCAAGCCAGTCAAAGTCCGCTAAAGCGTTGATGTTGGAACCGGGAACCCCATCTGCATCGATGATGGCTGATAAACACTCCAATCGAGAGTATGATCTAGTCCAGTTCTCCCGTAGTGACGTGTTGTCAATCCCGACCACAGAGCTCCCATCCATCGCAGAAGCGTCGTACCAAACGGCGGCGAATGATACACTGCTATATGCAGACTCGAATCGTGTTCGCCTACCTCGTATCTCGTATGAGAATGGCGGAACCCGCGGCTCGCGGCCTGGCTGGCACGACTCCTGCTCGGCGGTACGATTCCCAAACGTTCGAAATGCCAACGCTCCTCGTACATTAATCTATCACCTCTATTACAATCGAGGGCATACGTCACCGCAGTGCGTTCTAACCATGCGTGAATGGGCTCAATTCATCGCGAATTATGAAGCCCTCTCGTCTGAGGAGAAATCCCCGGTCCCGATGCCATCGTGTATCCGCGCAAAGATGGAAATTCCACGCAACATTGCGGATCCGATTGCCCAGAACATAAGGACCTCACACCCTCGTGTCGTTATGGAACAAACTGCGGAATTCTCGGCCACGGCAGCGCTCACTCCGGTGGTCCAGAGTTCTGAGCAGCCGCCTCCGGCGGAATACGCCCAGAGAAACTAACTTTGGGAGTCTCATCTCTTGGAGAGCCGCCCTCAGAGTTGAGGCTGAAGGCGCCTGAGGCTTCCCAGCCTCGCTCCCCGGTCCGAATTTTCTCGAGGAAGCAGGCCGTAGAAGACGTGAACTCGGAACATCTTGGTGTTCTGCGTCGTCCGTGGATACGGGTAAGAAATAACCGGTTCCCGGATAGATTTATGGTGATGACCAAATGCAATTACAAGGTGTATGCCTACCTTGGCCTTTCACCCCAGTTCATGGTGCGATTTCTCACTCTCTTAGATACAGGTACTGGTCCAAATTTCATCGTGGAGACGGCTTTACCGCCGACACTGGGGTCACAGATCCGCCGTAGCGTGATACCTGAAGTCGCCGACGCGAATAACAACCCGTTGTCAACGGTTGGAACAATTGAGTTGGTAATCCGCTTGGGTTCATGCGTAGTAAAGCTCGACTTCGTCGTATGCCGGACCTTGTCTGCCCCAGTCATTTTGGGTTTTGACTTTTGCGGCCGCTTTGTTGAGGCCATTAGACCTCGCCAGAGGCGGGTGGAAATGAAGGATGGGTCTTTGGTACCGATTGTTCGTGAGGCGTGCCTCCAAGAAGCACGTACGTCAGTGTTATCGGAATTCTGGTTTGGCAGTCAAAAATGACCGAATTAACACGAACGAAAAACCGGTGAATTTATCCAAATTTGGAAGTGTTAATTTCCGAAATTATTTCCACCTTTCCACTTGTGCTAGTCTTTTTTTTCGAAAGAATTATTCCAAATTGTTTCCATCTTTGCTAGTTTGTATGGAAGGGAAACTAGCATACTTTTTTCGTTTACGGCAGTTTTGCAGCACAATGTAAGTGTGTTAGTGTCACCTACGTTCATGTATACGGGGGCGAATAGCGAGATAGACACTTAGAGAGAAACTTAGATAGCTCTTTATCGAATAGGAATAAAAGTATACAAATAGATCGAATACCTTTTCAGTTTGTGGAGATCGGTTCAATAGTCAAAACCTTTCACATCAGGCATTCGTATACTAAATATATGAAACGCCTTCGAATCACGTGCAATCATCCCCACCACTCTGTACCACCGTCCGTGCGCCATATTACGCTCCCCGCTACGTACCCCCAATCCTCTCCAAAACCCTCCCAACCTTCCTCGCCATGCCCAACTGCTGCTTTGAAGGCTGTTCCTTCTTCGCCCGCACCATCCCCGCCATCCAAAGGCACCAGAGGAGATGCCTCAATCGCCTCAACCCAAACAAGCGTTTCCTCCGCCCCAGGCGGAGGCCTCCCCCACCTCCCCCCACGCATCAAGCGTCACAAGTCTACCCCCCACCTCCATACACCTCCCTCTCCAACAAACCGCCCTTCTGACAACGTCCCCATCGCAGACGAGGACTCCTACCACCACCAGCAACTCTCCCTCTCCCTCCACACCCAGGACGCCTACCACATCGCCACCAACCCGGTCTGCTCCATCTCCCCCTCCCCTCCTCTCCCTCCTCCCCCTTCCTTCCCCCTCCTCAACAACCCCCACCTCGAACGCAGGATCCTCTACATTTCTTCCATCGTCTCCTCCCTCGGCCTCCGAAAGGCTGACGAACTTATCTCCTTCCTCTACGACCCTGCCTTCTCCAAATCCGCCTTTCACAACGCCGTCTCCTCCGCCTCCCTGTGTCTCAAACTTCAAACAGACCTCTTGCAACACCGAGTCAGCAACATCGGCTTCGTTCCCACCACCCTCTTCGACCCACAGCAGCTCTTCTCCACCACCATCTTCCAAAAGGACCCCATCCAGGTCCTCAAACAACAACTCGCCCTCGCACACTTCGACAACACCTTCTTCCACCCCGTCTCCCACACAACCCCTTCCGGCTCTCCCGCTTTCGCCCACTCCATGGCCCCCATCCTCGGAAAACAAGCAGTCCCCGCCCTCAAAGCCGCAATCATGCACTCCTCCAACGACTCCTGCATCTGGCACACCCCCGACTCCACCGGTATCGACTCCTTCAGCGGCTTGGTCCAAATCTACTCCGACAAGTCTTCCACCTCTCTCAAATCCTCTTCCATCACCTCCTACCCCCTTCATATCACCCTTCTCAACATCTCCGATGCCTTCCGTCACAAGTGCATCACCGAACACCTCACCTTTCTCGGATACTTGCCAACCTCATTCCTCCCAACCAACCCCACCCAAGAACATGACTCCATCCCTCAAACCTCCTCTCACATCCCCCGCCACACCAAAATGGAACTCATTCAGCTCGCAATCTCCAACCTCTTCGGCCCCCTTCTCTGCTCCGGTCTCAACGGCTTCCCTTTTCTGTGACGCCCATGGCGTTCTCCGCCACTGTCACCCAATCATAGCCAGTTACTGCGCCGACATCCCTGAAGCAAAAGACATCCTCGCCATCTCCCACGGAACCCGCCCCCAACACCCTTGTCATAGATGCACCGTCTCCCGCACAGACCTGCCCTTACACATTCAATCCGCTTCCCCCCGAACTCAGCACCAAACCCTCGCCGCACGCAAATCACACTCCAATCTCCTCCAAACAATCACAAGACGCTCTCTTTGCTCGTAAGCCCAGAATCTCCCGCCACACAAAGGAAAAAGCCCTTGAAGCCCTCCAGTCCCTCTCCCTCGCAAAGTACTCCTCCCTCTTCGAATCATACCCGCTTCTCAACACCACCCCACTCCTCTCCCCTTACAACATCTTCACCTTCGAACCACTCCACAACTTCCATCTCGGCGTCTCCAAGCTCATCAAGCTCGCCGCCATCGAGAGACTCCACTCAGAAGCACTCTTCACCACCCCCCGTTCCTCCAATTCCCGTCGTCCCTTCAACTCCGTCCGCACTTCTATCCTCAAACATTTAAAAACCATCCTCTCCGCCATCGAAAAGCACTCCCGCGCAAACGGACTCCACATCGACTTCTCCACTTCCGACAACGGTCAAACTGTCAACGGTGTCTTCACTCCCGACGGCTTGCGTGGTATGCTCGAAGCCAAAGACTACCGCGCACTCGACATGGCCTTCCCCTTAATCGGCGCCTTCTTCGACCGATGCTGTGACGAAGTCGATTCAGTTCCGATCACTTCCGTCTTCTCCAAGTACTCACATTTCCTCTTCGCCTTCATGCCATACACAACACCTTCACCGAGTGGACCGACGCCCGCCTCACCAACCTCCACAACCAAACCTGCTCCTTCAAGCGCACAGCCGCACTCTTCCTCGGCCCCCACCACACTTCCAGCCTCGGAACCCTCAAATTCCACCTCCTCGACCACATTGTCGAGGAAATTCGCCGCTTCGGAGGCCTCCACTTCAATGATGCCGGCATATTCGAGAACGCCCACCCTCTTCAAGTCCCACTACTCCAAAATTTCAAAGCGCAGGTCCAACGCACATCAAGAAACCATTCGTGCCATCCACCGCTCCAACACGATCAGGGACTGGAATCCCGTCTCCACAAACCCTTCCATCACCTGCTCCTCCCCTGTCCTCGCTTCCCCCCTCCAATCCCAAGAACCCGGTTTCGTCCGTGATGGCAAACACATCTCCTTCGCTGACCTAATCACTGCCCACAAATTGATTCGCTCCAATCCTCACCTCTCTCACAAATCTCTTCAAGACCTCTTCCCCTCGGATACCCTATCCATTCTTGCACAATTCGGAAGAGACGCCCTCCCATCCTTTATCACCCTCTCTCTCGAAGTCCTACAACTCACTGACAACTTCCCCGCCCTCCGTCGGGCTCGACTCACCAAAGTCAACTCCGCTTACGTCGTCGGCGGTTACATCCCAACACTCGACAACTACATCACAGAACGAAACGATCTCACCCTCCAGGATCCTCCTGTCTTCATCATTCAACGAATTTTTGCCACCCCCTCCTTCGGTCCATCCAAGTCCCCAAAAGTTCTCCCACGTTCTCGTTGCCGGCTCCACCTCCCCCTCCCTCCACATTCATCGTCTGGGTCTGCAAACTCATCTCCCTTCTTCGTTTCGCCCTTCTTTCTTCAACTTCTTCTCCCAAGGAGTCCGCCTTCGTCCAGTTCATGGAACTCGTCCCACCCAGCGGCGACGTCGATCTCACCCTCAACTGAGTTGGCCTCCGATGCGCAACAGACGATGAACATAACCACACCATCCACCCAGTTCCCATCTCTACCCACTCCACTTCCGATAACGTTTCCCTTTGGTATGGACTCATCCCCTCTTTCTCCCTCCTCGGCTCCGTTCATTTTCTCCGCCAGAACTACCCCGCTCCTCCCTTCACTTCTCGTCTAAACTGGCGCTTTCACCGATTCTATCTCAATCGGTTCTATCGAGACCCCACCGCCAAGCCTTATTTCCCATCCAACACGTAGCCTCTATTCCCTGTTAGCTTCAGCTTCATAAAAATTTCAACCCGCTTCCTTTCAATTGAAAGGAGTGAAGATACGCATGACATGAGAAAGAAGAAGCATCTCTTCCCCATCCCACACATACCTCCCCCCCTTCCCCCTTCACTGCACCTCACTCTACTGTTAGTAGCCCGCCTCTTCCCTACCATCAACCCCTGTCCCTTCCCTGCGATCCGCCCGGTGTGCCACCAACCGCCCGAAACTCGCGTCCTCCGGTCGACAGGCCGCTATGCAACAATCAAGAACTGCACCTAGTCTCCGTGTTAGTTTTTCCATAAAATATTCCTCCCTCACAGCTAGGTATATCTTCTCCCTCGATGGTGCCCACAGCCCAACTGTCGCATTTCTCCCAGAGTTTCCCGACACACACCTCGGATCTCCATCCACAAACCCATCGTTCTCAAACTCCTGGGCATGCTCCTCCTGTAGCGATTGCCAGGCTACCTCCAGTATTCCTTCCACAGCCCCAGGTAGATAATTCCCATACAAAGTAGAGAACAAAAGCTGTCTTTGCCCTCTACGTCCCACAACCTCGTTCATAGTTTTCACCACACAGGCAATCCAGGCGTCAAGTCTCGCAAGGTGCATCACGGTCCCATCCACGTACTGCCGCTCACCGTTACTTTGCCTCTCCACTGCGTATCCCATATACTCCTACAACACTGCCACCGCCATCTTATTCTTGAAGTACATATCTTCATCATCAACCTCCCATGGTGGCCCAACCGCACGAGACCCGGAATACGCAAGGTCTTCGAACCGGCTCTTTCTCCACATACACAACCCATTCCCCCCCGCCCTCCTCCCTTCCCATCAGCTTCTCGCGTGCCTCCTCCATCTGCTGCTTTAGCTCTTCCCATAGCTCAGTCCCCTCAGTAGGTTTCGCACGTTTCGCAATCAAATCATATCCAAGGATGGAGAATAACTCGTCGCGAGCCGCCCGATTCCACACCCCAATCACATCGCTTAATGTCTAATGTCTGCTTCATCCACTGCCTCAGAAACTAGTCCGCACTCACATTATCCACGCACTCCTGTTTCCTTCCCGCTTCTCGTATCGTCTCCCAATTATCTCCCATTATTTCCGTCTCCACCACATACTTCAACATCACATCACTTCCCCCCTCCGTTGATGGCGTATACGCCCGCATCTCATATGCCACATGATACGGGCACCGAGGTACCATCTCCTTCTCCCCAATCACAAATATGCTGCCCTCCTACTTTCTCCCACCGTCTCAATCCCGTTATTCCAGCTCCTACCAACGTTCTCCGTGTCAAAACAGAGTTCTGACGCCTCCAACTTCGCATAGTGGAGAATCTTATAGAAAGCCCTTGCAAATCCGTAAAAACATTCTGGCACCTCTATTTCATGTTTTCGACGCCCCTTTACTTCCTTTCCACACCCCCTTCGCTTCCTACCCTTCACAGCCTCCCTTAAACTTTCAATCAACACATTTTGCTGCTTCAGCTCCTCCCTCACCCGTTCCAATTCTTTCTGCGTGAGATTCAAACTCACCATCATGGTATAGTGATCCTGCCTCATATTTACCAGCTTTCCTTTCAACGAATTCACCCTCTCAACCAGTGCAGACCTTGGCAACACGCGTAAGTTCTCTTCATCTCCTTCTGCTATTCCTGTAGTTCCCATTTCCCTTGCTCTGTTCCTCTCTCCACGATCCCCGGAATCGTCGACTCCTGCCTCATGCACATCGCCCTCAATCCTAACTGCATTATGCCTCACACGTATTGCTTCAGGCGTTCGCACTGCGGTTTCAACCAGGGTCTTTCCAGTTCTATGCCTGTTTCAGACAACGACATCTTCTCCTTCGCATACCCTCCCATCTACTGGTATATTGTCTCTCACATTTTCAATCACTGATCCACCACTGCTACGTCCTACAACTCTCCCGGAAAAATTATCTCGGAGCCATTCGACCCTCTACACATTGGCATGGCTCCCCATTCCATCGCCCACACGCTCAATTCGCCTTCCACTGTCTTCTGCGTTTTCATGCTCCCTCATATGCCTCATACCCCCCACTTCCTCTTCCTCCCGCATCGCAGTATGTGGAAGTCCAGCAGGTCTTTCTCTGCCCACCATTCGATTTCTCCTAACATCAATCACAACCTCCATGCCCTCGTTCCTCGCCTCCTGAACGCCTCCTCCTACTTCTCTTTCGCGACCCCTCCCCTCCCGAACGCCAACCCCATCCACTCTCTCTCCCTCTTTCCCTCGAATACCACGGCTAAATATCCCACTAGTACTTCTTGCTATCGTCCTTCCCTCCCCCCCACTGCGACACTCCCTCCCCTTCTCTATGACATCTCCACACTCGCCTTCTTCTACAACTTGCGTGGAGTTATCGCCCCTTCGCCGCCCACCTCTATCCCTACCGCCCCGCGCATCATCCCCCTGCCTTCCTCCCATCCCTCCCCTGCTTTCCTCTCCTCCATTTCCCATCTCATGTGGAAGCGGAGTAGCCTGTGTTACCAAAGCACTTACCGTTCGCTCGGTTCGCTCCATTTTCTCGGTGCGCTCGGTTCGCTCGATTCGCTCGGTTTGCTTCAAAGGTCGGCCTCGATCACGTCTCCCGGTGTTCTTCCTACCGTTCCACGTAATCCGCTTCGAGGAGCGCGCGAACTACGCCCAATACCGCCCCCGCCATTTTACACATCTCCGCTTCGAGGCGCACGCGTAGTACTACCCGAACCATCCTCGCGACTTCGACCTACCACCTCTGCACGCGTTCGCCCTTTTGACGCGCGCCCGCTTACATCCTCCGCATTCGCATTCGCATTCGCACTTCTCGTTTTACGATTCCCCAAATGGAATCGGACGACGACGATGCGCCCGGCGGTGCGCTCTAGATGTTGTCGCCGCTCGCCGCTCGAGGTGTTCGCCGCTCGACGTGATCGCAGGTCCCCCGTGAAACGCACACCTTTACTCGACGTGCGGTAGAAATATTGCACCGTTTTAGTACTTTTCGGAATCACTTTCCGAAAATTGGGACGGAAACTTCCCTTCCTGTGCGAAACCTCACTGCCAAAAACTGTTACACTTTCACATGATATCACATGTACTCCGTGTCTTCTTTTCTATGTACTTGAACGTCAACCCACCAACCCCCCGAATACTATCCCCATTTTGTTCACGTCACTGGATGATAAAAGTGACGACACCCACTCACTTGGGGGAGTTCTCGTCCTCCCGTGGGGAACACGAGAGTTAGAGAGAAAGCGTAATAAAATGTACACAATTCGATTTTACACAAACTATGGTACACCTTTCGGTTCTATAAGTCATAAATCAATTGAGCTCTACTCGATTACTATAGGATTCGAAGACGTACCCCATGTGTACTCCATTCCATAATCTGCAAACAACTCTTCTCCCACTTCTACAACCCAAAGTGCCCGGACGGCAAGCATTCGGTATTCCCTTAATTGAAGTGGAGTTCGCCCAGTTCCTGGGGTTCGACTCACCGCCACATTGGCAGTCCGTCGCTGCTTCGAGCCATCCTCCACTGCATCCCTATCTTTATTCCCTTCCATATATTTTGGGTCGTTAATTGTTCCACCCAACGAAAATGGAGCGGAGACAATCCATACAGGGATTGTAGGTACTTCTCGTCTACTTTCCGGTAGTTTCCGGAATACCTCGCCTCGCAGGCTAACCTTCATCGCATAAGTTCGAAAACTTGCGGCGGTGGCTCCCAACAACCCTTACCCATACTTCTTGTGTACCTCCTTTCTCTTCGTTAAGTCATGGTGCACTAGAGTTCCGTAAAAGAAACATATCTCTTCGTTCTACATGAAACGGCGCGTGGTAAACACTCCCACTTCTGCGTCATGGTGACGAATCGACGACTTCCCAATGCGACAACCACACATAATGGCCTCCAGTGCCAACATCGCGTTCCAATCCAGGAGACCCATCTTCCCTTGCAACGTTTTCGGCCACTCATGCAGCGCTTTGCGCCTGCCGATCATGGCCATGCCCTCCTCCCGCCACATCGATGCCAAGAAGTCCACAATATATGGTGGGAACTTCTGATACTGTGGGAAGCCGGATGGAGCCTTCCATGATCGTGAACGACGAGCGTTCTACTTGGAAAATAAGTCCATCACGCGATTCACGGAGTTTCGGACCTTCTGCGTAATTTGAATATCCGTCTCATTACCGCGCATGCATATCGCGAACTGAACAATGGCCGCGTGCCTAGCATGAGCAAAACAGTCAGGGTCCGGCTCACAATTAATAAACTTCCAATGAAGTTGTAACTCCATTCATGCCATGGCATTCGAGAAAGTTCCCGCGAACAAATCCACCACTTTATCACCTGGCTGCAAAAATCTACTGATCAGCTCCTTCAACAACGCGCGAGGTGGTTGTTCCGACCTCACCTTTTGTAACATGTAGCCCCCACTCTCCTTATTTCTTTTCCATTGAAGAGTCTCCCCATTGGACATGGGCGGTACCTGGTCAGTAACACTGTGGTACCCTGGATATCTCGACTGCACGTAGTTGAATTTCTCATAGATCACCATCGCATGCTACTGTGCATAAGCGAGGCCACTTCGAACACCATGTATCGCATACTCCATGGCAGGGAACAAGGAGCAGAACCTGCGTCCCGGGTTTCGCATGGGGTCGCCTTGCGACCGTATAAAATGAATTGGGACCTGGTCCACAACAAACAATCACCTCGGAACCACTTGCTCGTCCTTTGCTCCAATAAAGAAAATCACCCTCGTGCACTGGTTCAACTGTTCCAATGCACAGAAGATAACGAAATGACCCCTCGGACGTACCAGCCTTGATATAAGCCTTGCCACCTTCTTCATACGCTCAGCGCTCAGCATATCGTACCAACTGTTTTCCCGGTTCTTATCGGCCCTTATGTTGTATGGTGGGTCCATAAGAATCAGTTGAACTTTCCCCAATGGAGAGACTCCGTTGTTTCGCAGAGTCTCGTCCGTTTCCACCATATCCTCGAACCCGCAATTATACATTCGAAATTATTTCTCCATCTCCACTTCACAATGTTGAAATGCCACTTTATCGTCCAACGAGGAAATGGCAGGAGGAGGCTGTATGTCAGCGTCAAACGACTGTTCCCCAACATCTTCATTCCCACTCTCACCCACTACATCCATTCCACTTCCGCCATCTCCATCCCCTCCTTGTTTCCCCATATTGTAGTGGGTGGCCACGTCATGCATGGTAATGAAGCCGTGGAAGGAACCAACTGTGTTGAATGAAAAGATCCAGACGAGCTTTTCGTAGTAAAATTAAGAGAAGGCTTCTTCGTCAACGGTATTGCAAGTGAGACCTGCGTTAAAGAAGCGTTAAGCTAGTGCGAAAGCCCATTTTCCGGTGACAGTTGTGAGGCCGTTGGGAGTAAGGGGGGTGACGCCATCCTGTGGAGGTGCACCGAGAGTGGGTACGGCGATGTAAAGAACTGCTCGTGTGGTGTGATGAAGACCATGTTTTGAAAGAATGGGAAGAACGTGACCGTTCTGAATGAAGACCAAGTCTTGTCTGCGAGATGGGAGCGAATTACTGTTTCCAACAAGTTGCTCCTGCCGCAGAAGAAATGGGACCTTGCGGAATGCTGTGTGCGGCCATGAAATCTTGGAGTGAAAGAATGGTATCTTGAGAGGTACCGTGGTCGTAAAGCATGGACCCAATGTGGCCTTTGCATACAACAATAGCTGGGGTGTGGGAGGAGCGGAGAGAAGAGGAAGGCGAGGTCATTATGTGTAGTTTGTTGGATGCTGTGAAGACATATTGTGCTGCAGGAGAGGAATAGAAAGATGCTTAAGTAAAGAACGGTGTTGCCGATGTATACACCACTAAAGTGGTTCCAGAGGAAAAGACAGTTTTTATGACTAAGTAGTTGAAAGAATGAGGTAGGTGGGTATGAAGAGATTAGGACTGATGAATGTGTTTATGAAAAGAGATGTGTCGAAATGAAGTATAAAAGGGAAGATTTAATGGTAAGGAGTTAAGGAACGGGCGCTGTGGATTGGTTTTGTGGGATGGTACTGAAAGGAAAACACGAAAATATGGAAAATCTGGGAGAAATGGAATTTTGGGGAATGGCGGGAAATTGAGGTATAGAAAATTGTGATACAAATAGGCCTGCGAAGTAGAGGGGTGTGTGGCCACGAGTGTAACGGCTGTGATCAGGGGTGGCAAGGACGAGAGTTGTTGTAAGTCTCTGAGGCCTGTTCAAGTCGTTTATCGCCGGACGCCGTCTTTTCTCGGGATGTCGAATGGATACGTTGGTGACGAGGAGCTAATGGCTCTGCTGCATAGGACGGAAGTATCAGAGATGCCGCCGCGGAAGGAGGGAGGAGGTACTGAAAGGGTTTGTGTGATTCAAACGGTTTGTAATGGGGATAAAGGAGTCGGTGGAGGTGATGGGGGTGGGGATGGAGGAGGAGGACCGGATAGAAGGTTTATGGGGGAGATGGAGGAACGGGTGAGGAAGCTTTGGGGGAGTTTGAAGGAGCACTTTGACGACATGCTGTCGGAGATGGTGGCGGACATGAGAGGGGTGGTGCTGAGTGTGTCGGAGGTTGGGGTGCCGATGGAATTGATTTCGACGATTCGGAAGAGGATGAAGTTGACTGGGGTGGGGGCTGTGAGACATGTGAATGGGATGCTGGAGTGCGTGGGGAGGGAGATGGGGAAGCTGCGAAAGGAGAATATGGGGCTGAAGGGTAGGGTTGAAGTGTTGGAGGAGCAAGTGGGACAGGTGGAGAAGGCGTGCAAATTGCTGATGGAGTTGAAGGAAATGGTAAGGGGAGGGGGAGTAGGGGTGGGAAAGGGAGCAGGTAAAGGGTCGCCTGTGACGCCTGGTTCTCGGGGTGGGTGGGGGAGTGTGGGGTAAAGGGGGAGAAGAGAAGGGAGGAGAAGGTGTGGGGAGTGGACTGAAGAAGAGGAGAAAGGGTGGGGTGATGGCGGACGAGGATGGGAAGGTGTTTGTGCCGCCGCAGCTGCCGGGTGGCGTGCTGTTGGTGGGTGTCGGGAGTGCGGCGGCGGCTGCGAGGACGGCGGAGCGTATATTGGAGGAGCAGGAGGAGAAGAGACTGGGAGGGGTTGGGAGCAGCTTTGGAGCTAGGAGAGTGTACCAGAATGGAGAGAGTTGTCCGTTGGACTTCTTTAACTTCACGTTTAGGGAAACTGAGACTCAGGATCCCAATGCCGAGTTGGAATAACCCAGCGCTGGTGACCCAAGAGTACATTTTTTGAGTGATTTTGACGAATGCGACGAATTTGAGGTAACTGGCAGTGGCGCAAGAACTGCAAACTAGCATACAACTTCAAAAAATGGAGTTCAACTGCGGCACATGGAAATGCGATTTCCAAAAAAAAATTTTTTTGCCTTGCCAACTAGCGCAATCTGCGAAATTGCTAGTTTTTTCGGACTTTCATTTTCATAACTAGCGATCTAGCATACTAAACTAGCATTACGAAAACACCGACGTACCTCTCCCTGCAGCGCAGGAGGCACCGCCGAATTCTGGGGAATCCACGAAGCTTCGTGTTGCGTCCGATACTCGCGTGCCCCCGGAGTCTCAAGTATGGGTACCGGTTAATGCCCGTCAATACCGCTTACGAATCGTTCGACCACTGCCGACGTTGTATGATAAATACACTCTTGCCATTGCCAATGGTGTAGTCCAAGTGGAACACGATAACCCGTTTTACGTGCTGATTGCCAATCTTGGCAAAACAACCCAGTGTATGGTGAAAAACCAAGTCATTGGCTATTTTATGCCTCTCCCAACTGCTTTGGTACTGACGAAGGTGACAGATGAAATTTGTACGCCATCTCTACAACAAAAACAAAAGTTTTCTACGCCATGTGTTACTTTTTGCAAAACGTAGTGCGCCATTTATAAAAAGTTTTTTCCTAGGGCCTGCGATGGCGCTCTGTGACAAAAACACATCAGATGAAAGACAACCTTGTTACATTCTCTTTTATCTCACAGTTTATAACGAGGATTGTGCATGTGAGCAATGCGGTGGTACGCCATGCTACTTTATGCAATATGGAAGTGCTGTCATTGAAAGAGTGGAAATAGAATTGCCCTTGTGCTCCTCCCTGCCACCGGATAACAACATTGCACGAGAGCAAGCATACAAAGCTTTCATTTAAGAACGTTATGGAGTCGTGGGGAAGGAGGTACGAATTCAAATCCCAAACTGTGTTTTAGAGGGTATACGCAGACGTTAGCCAGACCCAGCAGGTGCCTATTTGGGATCCAAGACGAAGTAGATTTAATTCTTGAACGGAAGGATTGCTGTATTTAGGGTGGGGGTTACTTTACTTCTTCTCTGGCGGTGATGGTCGGTGGACAACGAAGATTTCGCCCGAACAATTGCGTGGTACAATTCTGGTCGAGCGAAACGAAACAATTCATGGTGATAGTATAATCTGAAACAATTCACATGGAAGCCTTGTCTACACTTCGAACAGAAGTACATCGTGTATATGCCGCTCTGCTTTTCTGAAAGCAGTTTACAAAGTAGACAACGGATACTCTGTCGGCCATTTGTTTCCAGAAGAAGGTGTGTTGACTTATCGGGAGTTTGGGCTTCTTACTTTTCCTCATTAGTATAATTGGGCGCATTTGGAAATGACAAGGCGGCTTGCTTTTGCTTATACTCGACGTGATCTTTGACCAACCCCAAAATGATCCGATTCTTCATTTGCCCCATGTCAATGACAGCCTCTCTTAATGTTGTTAATGCTTTTAGAATTACGTGCGCGTTAAGAATGCTTGAGTCGAGAATAAACGTCAAGAGGCTCATGGTAACTCGTCGTTCCTTGCGCATGGTAGGCGAAGTAGATCGAAATTGATCAAACCTGTAAACGCCATTCATAAACAGGTTGTATGCCACAATTAGTGCGGGAGCAAGGATAATTGAACGCTGCATTGATTCGTTCCAAATCCATCTCTGTAATGGCGCCAGGCCATGCACACATGAAACGGCATGGTCATCTGGTTTATGGTTACGAATTCTAGGTGTATTCGCAAGGTCATTGGAGTAAAATACTACTACAGCACGATCTTTGAACACGACGTAGCCGGCGTTCTTTGCTGAATTGTTAGTATCGTTCCCACCATTCATTTTCTCGAACACCTGCACCAAGTCTCCATTCCCCACAATCTGCCTGTTTGATAGCTTCAATTGCCTCTTTGAGTGCAGGGCGGTTGACTCCGTCGACATTGTTCAACCGTACGGTGCCGAGGGCGTTACATTTTCTACCAGGAAGAAGCTGGATTTGACGGGCAAGCACATGTCGCGTGTAAAAGTTATCCATCACCGCTAGGCGTCCCTGGAGTGGCGTGGGCCGAAGTAACGTCTGGTGCGCCAGTTGTGCACACCACAATGCCGATGCCTTCGATGTGGGTACTAAGTTTCCATCTATACTCCGACTCACTGGTTCACGCATTTTCCGAAATAGTTTTGTGTAGCGTTCTACAGGTGATTGCCCCGTCTGGTTTCCAGAACCATTGTCTTGCAAGGAGTGGAAATAGGCGTGCGTCCAACCCATCACAGCGTAAAACCGTATGCCAAACTTTACGGGCTTACTTTTCGTATTTGTTCGTGCTCTTGTCTGCCCCTTGCACCTTATGGTGTTCTCATCTAGAGAGCTCACCCCAAGTGGGATGGCCATCGTAGCAGCGTTTCGAGCAAAATGCTCCAAGATTTGACGCGAGTGCCACAAGGGATCTCGTAGGGCTACATCTGCATCATATGTAGGATAAATGCGCAATGGGGCTCTTTTGTTAGTAAAACCATCTCTTCCCATGACTCTGTGTAAAAAAGGTATGTTCAACAGCTCCGATATACACCAGTAATCACGGAATCGGTTGAAGCCGTATATAGAGGTAGCCGGCTCTAAGCCGAAGTATGCCAGTAGCTCATCCGTTCTCAATGGTTTGGTTCGTTTCATTCTTCTCAACAATTCTGTGCTAGTTCATTTGGGAACAAATTCTACGAAAGATCCTTTCAGAAACAAAATGAAACAAACCAAATTTCTTCTTATCCGCGTAGGTTCGTTTGATTAACGACGGCTTTGCCAGATAGAGTTAGCTTGTCTGGTGCCACTTCGAACAGTATGGCAGAGTTTCACACAATTGGTTTTCGTCTACAGATTGTAACGCCCTAACCGCAAACTCTTCTCCATCATCTCGCTCCCAGGTAAACTCTCCAACCATTTTTCCATTGCACTCGGGATCTTTCTCGCACATTGTCGTGTGTTCTTTGTTGCTTAGCACGTTCGGTTGCATTATGGTGTATAACCCTGAAATATGACAGCATTGGAAGTGCGGTCAAAGAGTACGAAGCGTGCTGCGGTTTGCACTGTTTGGATGGTGTAGAAGACGAACGCAATTCCAGGTTATATTTTCTGTGCTGCCTCCTCCGAGCTCTGCTTGTCAGGTATAAAATTTTGGCGCTCATTTTGGCGGGTCTCATTCAGTCTGCAAACACATTTTCTTCAACTTCTGAAATGGAATTTGGCAAACAAGTTGATATGAACAGCAGAACTGAGATGCGCTGTCGTGATATGTACCATGGTATGCAGATAAGAGTTTCTGTTGTGCAGAACTTTGGTTTCTTCTACGGCTCTTTTAATTGGACATGGATATGTCCTAAGTGTTATTATGATTAGCAAATAGTCCAATCCATAGGGCTTTCTGCCAATTACCACGTCTTGCTTATCGCTGTTGAGATAGTGATAAGCAACAGTCCGTGATCATCGGAGGAATTTTTACATTATTTCGAAAGAGAGCTTGGTAGGCCATATTCGCTGCATAAAAAACAGGGTGCTGTGCAGTGCTCACCATGACCTGAGATGTTCCCCACCGTTACAAAATGTCATCACATCGAACGATCCTGAGACTCTTCAGGTTCAATTGAACGAAACTCTGATGTTCATCGACTAATCGTTGCGCTCTTTGCGCACCTTTCCCGTGCAGGGAGTACGCTTCATGACTTACGCACTTCTCCTCCCCTCTGTCAGACATTTTTCGGCTGATAAGTAAGCCGCATGCTGTGGATAACAAAGAATACCTCTGTGAATCGCCGACAAAAACTCTACCCACCTTTTCCCGAACTTAAGAGCCCAGAATGTCGATGGGATCGTACTCTTATGGTTTACGCACACGCTGGGGTGGTAACCTGCACGAAAGGTTTCATAATGCTAATGATAAACTCCGTTGTTGCGACCTTACTTCTACGACACCATTAGGACCAATATCTGTCTCTGGTCATGACATTTCTGGGGTGAAACTGTCACAGAAAAACTGTAGAGGTAAAGACCGTCTCTGCTATTGGATAAAGTTATGTCGCCGGAAAGGTACGGCAAAACATGTTGTGGCAATTATTCGGTTCGACGTCGCTCATCGCTTCTTTCGGAGGTTTTTGGATGGGGACATCAATGAAGAGCGCGCAGAACGGAGGAACGGTACGGTGCAACGGAAAGCTGGTTCTGTCGCCAGTAGTCTCCGTGAAACCGGAATGCCCGGACAGGGACATTTCCCATTCTTAAAAGCACTGTGTTGTGCTGTTTATCGCAAGTATGATACGAGGCAAGATAACTTCGGTGTTCTCGGAATGTTAGTTTAGTATGCTAGATGGCTAGTTATGAAAATAAAAGTCCGAAAAACCTAGCAATTTCGCAGATTGCGCTAGTTGGCAAGGCAAATTTTTTTTTTGGAAATCGCATTTCCATGTGCCGCATTTGAACTCCATTTGTTGAAGTTGTATGCTAGTTTGCAGTTCGTGCGCCACTGCCCGTTACCTCACATTCGTCGCATGCGTCAAAATCACTCAAAAAATTTACTCTCGGGTGACCAGCGCTGGTTTACTCCAACTCCGCATTCGGATCCTGAGTCTCAGTTTCCCTAAACGTGAAGGTAAAGAAGTCCAACGAACAACTCTCCCCATTCTGGTACACTCTCCTAGCCTCAAAGCGGCTTCCAACACCTCCCAACCTCTTCTCCTCCTGCTCCTCCAATATACGCTCCGCCGTCCTCGCAGCCGCCGCCGCACTCCCGAACCCCACCGACGGCGCACCATCCGGCAGCTGCGGCGGCACAAACACCTTCCCATCCTCGTCCACCATCACCCCACCCTTCCTCCTCTTCTTCAGTCGACTCCCCACACCTTCTCCTCCCTCCTCTTCTCTCCCCCTCTCCCTCACACTCCCCCGCCCATCCCGAGAACCAGGCGTCACAGGCGACCCTTTACCTACTCCCTCTCCCACCCCTACTCCTCCTCCCCTCACCATTTCCTTCAAATCCATCAGCAATTTGCACGCCTTCTCCACCTGTCTTACTTGTTCCTCCATTATTTCAACCCTACCCTTCAGCCCCATATTCTCCTTTCGCAGCCTCCCCATCTCCCTCCCCACGCACTCCAGCATCCCATTCACATGTCCAACAGCCCCCACCCCATTCAACTTCATCCTCTTCCGAATCGTCGAAATCAATTCCATCGGCACCCCAACCTCCGACACACTCATCACCATCCCTCCCATGTGTGCCACCATCTCCGACAGCATGTCATCGAAGTGCTCCTTCAAACTCTCCCAAAGCTTCCTCACCCGTTCCTCCATCTCCCCCATAAACCTTCTATCCGGTCCTCCTCCTCCATCCCCACCCCCATCACCTCCACCGACTCCTTTATCCCCATTACAAACCGTTTGAATCACACAAACCCTTTCAGTACCTCCTCCCTCCTTCCGCGGCGGCATCTCTGATACTTCCGTCCTATGCAGCAGAGCCATTAGCTCCTCGTCACCAACGTATCCATTCGACATCCCGAGAAAAGACGGCGTCCGGCGATAAACGACTTGAACAGGCCTCAGAGACTTACAACAACTCTCGTCCTTGCCGCCCCTGATCACAGCCGTTACACTCGTGGCCACACACCCCTCTAACTCGCAGGCCTATTTGTGTCACAATTTTCTATACCTCAATTTCCCGCCATTCCCCAAAATTCCATTTCTCCCAGATTTTCCATATTTTCGTTTTTTCCTTTCAGTACCATCCCACAAAACCAATCCACAGCGCCCGTTCCTTAACTCCTTACCATTAAATCTTCCACTTTATACGTCATTTCGAGACCTCTCTTTTCATAAACACATTCAACAATCCTAATCCCTTCATACCCACCTACCTCATTCTTTCAACTACCTAGTCATAAAAACTGTCTTTTCCTCTGAAACCACTTTATCGATGTATACATCGGCAAAGCCGTTCTCTACTTAAGCATCTCTCCCTTCCTCTCCTCTAGCACAATATCTCCTCACAGCATCCAACAAATTCGACATAATGACCTCGCCTTCCTCATTTCTCTCTGCCCCAGCTGTTGTTATATGCAGAGGCCGCATTGGCTCCATGCTTTACGACCACGGTACCCCTCAAGATACCATTCTTTCACTCTAAGATTTCATAGCCGCAGACAGCATTCCGCAAAGTCCCATTTTCTTCTGCGGCAGGAGCAACTTGTTGGAAACAGTAATTCGCTCCTGCCCTCCATCTCGCAGACAGGACTTGGTCTTCATTCAGGACGGCCACATTCTTCCCATTCTTTCAAAACATGGTCTTCATCACACCACAAGAGCAGTTGTTTACATCGCCGTACCCACTCTCGCTGCACCTCCACAGGATGACGTCACCCTCTTACTCCCAACGGCCTCACAACTCTCACCGGAAAATGGGCTTTCGCACTAGCGCAACGCTTCTTTAACGCAGGTCTCATTTGCAATATCGTTGACGGACACGCCTTCTCTAAATCCTACTACGAAAAGCTCGTCTGGATCTCTTCATTCAACCTAGTCGGATTCTCCCCCGGCTTCATTACCATAAATGACGTGGTCACCCGCTACAATACCATAGTCTCAACTATAATGAAGGAACTACTCGGCATAGTCTCCTCCAAAACAGCTATCTCCTACAATATCCCCTCCACAGTACAATCCCTCCTCGCCTACGGCAGCATTCTTTTTTCCTTCCACGCCTCATTCTCTGAGTACGAATTCAGAAATGCTTACTTCTACCTTCCCTCCGAGGAAACCAAGAGAGCGGGCTTGGCTGACTCTGCCCCTTTTCACACCAACTATGTCAATGTCCTTAGAAAAGACATTCTCTTTTAGTACCAGTACTACTTTGGGTCATTGTGTAAAAAAGATATCTACGCACAATACTCTCTCTCCTTACCCCACGCTTTGTAACTCATTTTCTTTCTTCAACAATCCTTTTATGCTCACATTGTATCAAAACATTCGTTCATTTCTCAGTACTAGTCTAGTAACCTCACTCTGACACACATAACACTACACGCCCAACATTTTTTATCTAGTCCTCCTCATGATCCATTATCATCGGTCCCTCCTCGTAGTCTCCATCCATGTTATCCGTCTTGTGGCCTTGTACCTCGTCATCTTCCTCTTCTTAATCCTCCTCTCCAACTTGCTCTTCCTCAATTTCAAAGTTGCTCACAGAACTTTCCTCCTCGTCCAGCTGGTCGTTCGGGTCTTCCCAGAGTCCAAATTTCTCATCTAGTAATTTGGGCCGAAAAGCAGGCTGCCTGTGCATAGCATCAGGGAGCTTGTATCCCTCGGGCACAAAGTACATATGATACCGTAGACAATTCTCTTTCACCACCGCATCCATGTACCCAGCCCCAGCATGAAACACATCTCCCCTTCCAATCAACATGGAGTACGGTAGAACCCTGAACTTCTTCACAACCATCGTACGAGACAGCCTCTTCAAACTCTTGTCATCCGTCACATACATATTATGTGACCTCTCACATACCCATATCATAAAAGAGCTCCCCCCGGAGGCCATCATGAAGAATCCTGGAATCTCCCCATTGTTCTTCTCCACATTCTTCAACCCTCGGAAATCGGTGTGCAACACCTGCCTCGGGCATCCCTCCCCCGTACACAACACACCTTCTCCTGTTTCCGGCGCATACATTCTCTCCTTCGCCCTACTGTTGTTACACAGACGAAGAGCGGCTGCTATCTACCCAAACTTAGCATCCAAAAACGCCCTCTTTCTCACCATCAACACATTCTTCTCATTTGATTCCATGTAATCCACAATCCCCTTCTTCGTGGTAATGTATCGCCCAATGCCCTGCATCCTATCCCCCGCCTCCTTCCCATCTCTCGCATTGATGATAGGGTTCCATCTCTTGCGGTTCTTCTCGATCTTGAGGTCCGGCTGTTCCAAGAAATCCTTGTCCAAGAACTCCAACATACTCTCTGTCACATCTTCATCCAACACCGCCCCCCTCTTTTTCGCCTCATCTGACATGCCTTCGTCACTTCCAAATTCCTCCAGCACACAGAATCCTCTCTCCATCAACTCCATTCTCTTCGCTGCAAAATACTCTCGCGCGAGGTCATCCCTCTCCATCTCTGCCATCCAAAGAGCCTCTTCCTCTCCTTTCGGCTTTCCCTTCAACGGCAGCTTCACCCCAAGAACTGGTTCTTTCGTAGTCCCCAGTTCCTTGTGCACATTCCGGGCTGCATGCCAGTACACCGCGTGTTGCACCGACCTCAAATCCTCCACCGTTAAACACCCCGCCCTATGCTGCTTTTGTAGGTGAAGCATATCCATCCACGGGTGCTGGTGTTTCACAGCATTCTTCCCTTCCGGCCACTCACTCGGCAGTGCACTCACCATATTCTTCCACGACATATCTGATCCCCCGGTGTACTTCCCAGCTGTCTTCATCCCCTTCGGGAGAACATCCGAATTGTTATCCTCAAAGCTACACATTCCTTCTTCACCTTCCCTCCCCAGTTCATCCCCAACAAATCCACTATCCTTCTCACTACTATCAAAATCCTCCTCCCCCTCACTGGACGACATCACATTGATTTTCTGCTTCTTAAAGAACTTCTTCAATGCAGTCCTCGTCATTTTCCGGAACAGGTTAACAACCTCCAAAGGTATGTCCATAGAAGATGTGTTCACCGTACCCTTCCTTCTTCGCTTCGGGGCAGGTTGCACATCATCTTCATCCTCGTCGTCAGTAAGCACCACAGAAGTTCTCTTCCTCGTTTTCCTCTTCTTCCCCACAACCTGTCCAACCTTCTCTTCTCTCAAGCGACCCGGAACTACCTTACGTCTTGTGCTACGTCTTAACACCGGTGGTTCCGGTTCAGGGCTTTCCACCACCATGGGATCGTTCTCCACCTCAGCAGATGGAGCCCTGGCCATCCTCTCTGGTTCATCAACCTCTTCAATAACCTCCTCCACAACCTTCTCCTCCTCTGACCTTTGCAGCGGTACTTTAAAGTGTTGTTCCAGCTTGTTACCTGCAGTCTTCACCCTCCTAGACACCATCCAGTCCCACAAAATTTGCTCCCGCGAGCTCCATTTTGGCTGTTTGCTTCCCGAGATATTGCAAGACAGATACCCCCTTTCCTCCAATCTTGAGAACCGTCAGCATCACTTCCTCAACTGTCATCTTCCTCCTCTTTGCAGTCATGTCGCAAAGCTTAAACATACCAATTGCACACTGAAAGAAGTGCTTCCTCATATCCTCAAAACGGCCCGTCCTCCCTGCAGAGAACATTCTCAGTCGCACATGCCATTGCAAGCAACGGACGAAGAAACGGAATTCCCCATCTACGAGTCCCATAAGGAGGTCACTGGACACCTGTGTGACCGTCAGCGGCGGTCCCTCCTCACACATCTTCTCAAAGAATTGGAGAAGCCCCTCGCTTTGCACAAACTTCAGAGCTAGTGCCGCATAGCGATTCAAGTTACGCATACTATAGTCCCCGATAACCCCACTTCTTTTCAACGCGCCCGCTATCTGTTTCGGCGTCACCATCCTCACATCCACTCCTCCCTCTTCAATGATGTATTCAACGAAGGACACCGTGCTGTGAAGATTGTCTGCGAAAGACATCTTCAGAACATTGGAGCTCATCTCGTTCAGGAGATTGCCAAGTCCTAGCACTTCATTCATGACCATCGGATTACCATCCTTTCTGGTCCATAACACAACATCCAGAGACTTCACTACATCCTCCCATTCCCTCCTTCCTCACGCAGGTCCTGTAACACAAGAAATCGGTGATATCCGTCTATAAGTGTTACAGGCAGCACAAGTCTCCCGTCAGCGATGTCACTCGCATCCAAATCGCCTAAAAGTGTAACGGCAATCGAACCGGCGGAGGAAAGACAACCAAAGTTGCGGCACTTCTTCTTCGTGCCCTCCTTGTGCGCTAGGTTCACACTGCGAACCGTCTTCTTCGAGATTTCAATCATCTCGATATCCGTCGTCAACCGCTGCTGAACACAGTCGGCGAGGGATATCTTCGGTAGCGGCAGCGTGGTGTCCACCTCATCCAACGGAACTTTATCTCCTTTATCGAACAAATCCCCCTCAGTTCCACCCAGGGAAGCCTTATTAGTCCCAATAACCTCCAGAACATCGTCATCGGAGTCATCCACGATGTTAACCCTCTCAATTGATCCCACCGGTTTATTCATTCCTTTAGAACCTCTTCGTCTTCCTCCTCTCGTTGATGGAGACTAGAGTTTGGCGGTTTTAGAAGACTGCTCAGCCGATTCCTTGACTTCCTCAACATCTTTACTCTCAGGCTGAAAGGTGGACGGCTTCCGGGCCCCAGGGTGCGGAGTGGGGTGCGAAGTGGGACTCTGCGGAATCTCAATTGAGGCCATCATCGACGTATCCCAGGCATACAACCCAGCCGATACCAATTCGGCGAGCTTACTCGGCGGTTCCTCCGAACCTTGGAAACGGTAAGGGTACTTCGCGTCTAGATGACTTGAAATGTTCGTCCTCCAGATAACCACCAAATCCTAACCCTCTAAGGCAGTGGCGCTTAGAAGATGGCCATGCATCTAACGGCAGAGCCCCTTCCCGGTACCACCAGCAGGCCCCACGCCACGTACTTCCGCCATACCAACTTCAACCCTGTTCTTGTCCTTACCAAGGCTGATGAACAAAGATAAAGAGTCGCCACCTTTTACCTTATGTGGCACGGGAGTAATCGTCTTCTTCTTGATCGCGCACGGTGTTCCCCGCTCGGAACACGATGTCCGCCTATGAGGCGTGGAGACCTTCGGCTTTCCTCTTCCTCGCGTGAACGGCGCCATTTCTGACCCCTCGCTGTTCCTTTTCGATAGCGCTGACTCCCGCCCCCTTTTATGGTTCAGAGGCGCCATGTTGGATACAATGGGTTCAAACAATTCGAAACGCGGATTACGACCGTCGAGAATGCTGACGAGAACGTATAGTGGACTTTCTCTTCTAAATTACGTTCGTTGCCTTCACTTCCTGACCGAACACTGCGCCCGCTCAATATAGGATTGAACTCAAGGGGTTCCGTATTTCACGTTTTATAATTCACTATCGCTTTATCTAGAAAGTTAAATGATCGTCATAACTACTAAGTACGCATAGCTATAGAATAAAGGCACCCAGTTTCAAAGGAAAAAAAATGAATTGCATCCGTCAAGTTTACTGCGTGGACAGCGGTCCGGGGTGGAGTGGCGCTTCATCAGTGCCCTGATGAAGCGTCACATCATCCCGGACCGCTGTCTATGCGCAGTGGGCGATGAATGTGGACGACACCTCGGACGGCTGTCCACGTGCTGTGGCCAAAGAAGTTGGACGACACCCCGGACGGCTGTCCACGGAAAAAAAAATCAATTTTTCGGACAGCGGTCCGGGGTGGAGTGGCGCTTCATCACGGCACTGATGAAGCGCCACTCCACCCCGGACCGCTGTCCAGGCGCCGTGGCTGATGAAGCTGGAAGACACCTCGGACCGCTGTCCACGCGCCGTGGCTGATGAAGCTGGGCGACACCTCGGACCGCTGTCCACGTGCCGTGGCTGATGAAGCTGGACGACACCTCGGACCGCTGTCCACGCGAAAACAAAATTTAATATTTCGGACATCGGTCCGGGGTGGAGTGGCGCTTCATCACGGCACTGATGAAGCGCGACTCCACCCCGGACCGCTGTTCACGCGCCGTGGCCGGTGAAGCTGGACGACACCTCGGACAGCTGTCGACGACGGTTTTCACTTATGATTGTTTTATGAATATTTAAAGCCCTGCATCTTCTTATAATGACGGGAGGACGTAAGGGTACATCCTATCAAATCGAAGAAGGTAATTCTACCGACCACCTTCTCTAACTTTATATGATTAGATTTTCGTGTAGCGCCCGAGGTCTTGACCGATAATGAATACTCCCTTTGCGACAACCACGAGCATTATGTGGTTGTCGGAGAAGAAGAACTCACCACTGGCCACGACATTCATCTAGTGACTATATTGCGGACTATTCTTCTTCAGTGATTGAAAACTCAGTAATGGAAAAACACGATTATCTGAGTTGAACAACTCATATAATCGTAGTCCACCATCACCGGTAGCTCAACCACTTCCGATAGTTCGACCTAGCGCAGTCTAATCTAGTCGTTCTAATAAGTAACCACAGTCCAACAGTGATTGAGCTGGCTGTCAAAGCCAAAGCCGATTACATGAGTTGAACAACTCAAATAATCGTACTCGACCATCACGGCCAGCTCAAGCACTTCCGAATGTTCTCAGTAAAGCAAGGATACAGAAGTGGCTTACACTGTGTCCGGCGACTCTAGCTTGAATACGCAATAGCATGGAAAATAGAAGAGTACGCCAGTTAGTACGATTCCCAGAAAACGAACAAAATTGTCGAACGTACCTTTTGTGCCACTACGTCCGCGCAATAGAATAAGGACGGAGAAAGCACCTCCCTTACACAGTTTCCGGCGATATGTTTTTCTTCTGTCACAACCGAGAGGATCACTTGGTTGTGACAGGAGAAGAAGAGATCCCCGGAAACCATAACGGGGAGGTACAGAGCGTTGTGCTTACCGAGGCAGTTCACAGGAGAGCGAAGGTGCTTAAGTACAGGCAGCGTCACATTACAAACAAGCGCCAGTCGCGAGGGGGCCGCTGTCCAGGTGGAAATTATTTTTTTTCGCATGGACAGCGATCCGAGGTGTCGTCCAGCTTCATCAGCCACGGCGCGTAGACAGCGGTCCGGGGCGGAGTGGCGCTTCATCAGTGCCGTGATGAAACGCCACTCCACCCCGGACCGCTGTCCGAAAAATAAAATTTTGTTTTACTTTTTCTCCCACGGCGCATGGAAAGCGAACCGCCTCGAGTGGCACTTCATCAGAGCCGTGATAGAGCGCCACTGCACCACGGACCGCTGTCCGGAGAGCGGTAAGTATAAATTCGCCTATACTTTTATATCTAGGAATTACCACACCCCACTCCCATCCCTGCCTTCTCTCATAAGTGTTTACCACCGCATAAGCCCCCCTAACATCGCCCAAGTCCCTTCTATTCCTCTAAGTTAGAGTTATGGTACCGTTTTGGCGTCTGAACTCCTCCTTCACATCGCTAATTCCGCAGCCGTCTGCCGTCCGCTCCCGTCTACCATCCGCACTCATATCTCGTTCGCTGCCGTCTCTTGTCAGCTTCAGTCCATTCGCCGTCGCCGTCCGCTGCCGACGTCAATCATCTCTTTCCTCACGACCGCTCCCGTTCTCCTTCCGTACTCATAATACAGCCCCCCGTTATTGTTTAAAATGACTGCTGCAACCACATGCAGGTCTAAGTCACCGTCACCGGCACCTCCGACATCCGACATGAAGGTTGGAAAATATTCGGTTCTCGGGATGAGCTTCTCACCGCGTGTCTCGCCATCCGTGATCACTATGCGTCAACGATGCGAGAAGAAGACGAACCTAGGAAAGTGATACACAGCGAATTCGTTCAATATATCATCCAGAATCACACTGTCCTAGACGTTGCCAAGAAGTACTTCTCTATCCTTCTCGTACCCACTCACCCGTCATACAGCGACGATGAGCTCAAGGCTGTGTTCGGGAAGGGTTAGTACCTTCAGCTGTATCTGTCGACGAAGTTGCTTGACATCATGGACGGAGACAGAGACAGGCGTGTGAGGGATTTTTGGAATGCTTATACCAGAGTGGACTTTCAAGGAATACCGAAGAATGTGACGTTAACCGAATTCTTCAAGTCCATGAGTATAGCTCCTAGGCGTGTAGGCCGGATAGTTCCCCCTTTCGGTACGAGCATCGCTACACATTTCCAGATAGTTCTCTTTCTTTCCCTTATTCAAAAATTATCTATGGAAAAGCGCCTTCGAGGCCATAAGAGGCGTAAGGGGGAGAAGGGATATTCCACATCTTTTGGGAATGTGCAAATATCACAGAATCTCCAAGCTCAGCGTGCGGGTTTTGGTGTGCAGCTGGTAACAAAGGCCTGGGATTGTTTCTCCCAATTTCTGGGATTCTTTAGCGCTGAGGTCATGGTTCTCCCTTTCCTACTGCTCGTGTACGATGACATGCAGTTTAAACCCATTGAAACGCGTCTCGAGGGGTTCCTGCACAAGGACAACGACCATCGATTGCTACCGAGCAACACGCAAACTCTTCGGGGAGACGAGGTCCAACCGTGGGCATGGAATCCTCCGGAGGACATTGATGTGGCCCTTCGAACGCTTGCGAAGGAGTTCATTTCTGATCTGAACAAGGTTGTTGTGAACGAGCAGTTGTACACAATATCAGAACCTGGACGATGGGCCGTTCTAAAGACGTTTCACAGGGACCCGTCAAGAGCGTTTGCTCAGAGATTTGATTGTTTCTCTAACTCGCTTATCACCTCCATCTTGGAGACAATAAGCCCTTCGAAAATCAAAGAAACACTCATGGTCCCTGATATACCTCTCACGCCGATATCGAAACCGGAGCCTGCCATCGAAATTCATGACGATGACGATGAGCAGTTGGAAAGGAGGAATCCTTCGGAGGGGAAACAAGGAGAGGATGGAGATGGCGGAAGTGCAATGGATGTAGTGGGGGAGAGTGGGAATGAAGACGTTGGTGAACAGTCGTCCGAAGCTGACATACAGCCTCCTCCTGCCATTTCATCGTTGGACGATAAAATGGCATTCCAAAGTTGTGAAGTGGAGATGGAGAAATGATTTCGAATGTATAATTGCGGGTTCGAAGATATGGTGGAAACGGACAAGATTCTGCTAAACAACGGAGTCTCTCCATTAGGGAAAGTTCAACTGGTTCTTATGGACCCACAATACAACATAAAGGCCGATAAGAACCGGGAGAACAGTTGGTACGATATGCTGAGCGCTGAGAATATGAAGAAGGCGGCAAAGCTTATATCAACGCTGCTACGTCCGGGGGGTCATTTCGTTATCTTCTGTGCATTGAAACAGGTGAACCAGTAGACGAGGGTGCTCTCCCTTATTGGAGCAAGGAACGATCAAAGGGTTCCGAGGCGATCTTTTGTTGTGGACCAGGTCCCAATTCATTTTATACGGTCGCAAGGCAACCCCATGCGAAACCCGGGACGCAGGTCCTGCTCCTTGTTCCCTGCTATGGAGTATGCAATATATGGTGTTCGAAGTGGCCTCGCTTATGCACAGCAGCATGCGATGGTGAACTATGAGGTACCCAGGGTACCACAGTGTTACTGACCAGGTACCGCCCATGTCCAATGGGGAGACTCTTCAATGGATAAGAAAGAAGGAGGGTGGGGGCTACGTGTTGCAAAAGGTGAGGTCGGAACAACAACCTCGCGCGTTGTTGAAGGAGCTGATCAGTAGAGTTTCGCAGCCAGGTGATAAAGTGGTGGATTTGTTCGCGGGAACTTTCTCGAATGCCATGGCATGAATAAAGTTACAACTTCATTGGAAGTTTATTAATTTTGAGCCGGACCCCGACTGTTTTGCTCATGCTAGGCACGCGGCCATTGTTCAGTTCGCAATATGCATGCGCGGTAATGAGACGGATATTCAAATTACGCAGGAGGTCCGAAACTCCGTTAATCGCGTGATGGACTTATTTCTCAAGTGGAACGCTCGTCGTTCACGATCATGGAAGGCTCCATCCGGCTTCCCACAGTATCAGAAGTTCCCACCGTATATTTTGGACTTCCTGGCATCGATGTGGCGGGAGGAGGGCATGGCCATGATCGGCAGGCGCGAAGCGCTGCATGAGTGGCCGAAAACGTTGCAAGGGAAGATGGGTCTCCTGGATTGGAACGCGATGTTGGCACTGGAGGCCACTATGTGTGGTTGTCGCATTGGGAAGTCGTCGATTCGTCACCATGACGCAGGTGTGGGAGTGTTTACCACGCGCCGTTTCATGTAGAACGAAGAGATATGTTTCTTTTACAGAACTCTAGTGCACCATGACTTAACGAAGAGAAAGGAGGTACACAAGAAGTATGGGGAAGGGTTGTTGGAAGCCACCGCCGCACGTTTTCGAACTTATGCGATGGAGGTTAGTCTGCGAGGCGAGGTATTCCGGAAACTACCGGAAAGAAGACGAGAAGTACCTACAATCCCTGTATGGATTGTCCCCGCTCCATTTTCGTTGGGTGGAACAATTAACGACCCAAAATATATGGAAGGGGATAAAGATAGGGATGCAGTGGAGGATGGCTTGAAGCAGCGACGGACTGCCAATGTGGCGGTGAGTCGAACCCCAGGAACTGGGCGAACTCCACTTCAATTAAGAGAATACCGAATGCTTGCCGTCCGGGCACTTCGGGTTGTAGAAGTGGGAGAAGAGTTGTTTGCAGATTATAGAATGCAGTACGCATGAGGTACGTCTTCGAATCCTATAGTACTCGACTAGAGCTCAATTGATTTATGACTTATAGAACCGAAAGGTGTACCATAGTATGTGTAAAATCGAATTGTGTACATTTTATTACGCTTTCTCTCTAACTCTCGTGTTCCCCACGGGAGGACGAGAACTGCCCCAAGTGAGTGGGTGTCGTCACTTTTATCATCCAGTGACGTGAACAAAATGGGGATAGGATTCGGGGGAGTGGGTTGACGTTCAAGTACATAGAAAAGAAGACACGGAGTACATGTGATATCATGTGAAAGTGTAACAGTTTTTGGCAGTGAGGTTTTGCACAGGAAGGGAAATTTCCGTCCCAATTTTCGGAAAGTGATTCCGAAAAGTACTAAAACGGTGCGATATTTCTACCACAAGTCGATTGGGGGTGTGCGTTTCAAGGGGGACCTGCGATCACGTCGAGCGGCGAACACGTCTTGCAGCGAGCGGCGACAACATCTAGAGCGCACCGCCGGGCGCATCGTCGTCGTCCGATTCCATATGGGGAAACGTAAAACGAGAAGTGCGAATGCGGAGGATGTAAGCGGGCGCGCGTCAAAAGGGCGAACGCGTGCAGAGGTGGTAGGTCGAAGTCGCGAGGATGGTTCAGGTAGTACTACTCGTGCGCCTCGAAGCGGCGATGTGGAAAATGGCGAGGGCGGTATTGGGCGTACTTTGCGCCCTCCTGGAAGCGGACTACGTTAGAAAGGTAGGAAGAACACGGGGAGACGTGATCGAGGCCGACCTTTGGAGCGAACCGATCGAACCGAGCGCACCGAGCAAACGGAGCGAACCCAGCGAACCGAGCGAACGGTAAGCGCTTTGGTAAAACAAGCTACTCTGCTTCCACATGAGATGGGAAATGGGGGAGGGGAAAGCAGGGGAGGGATGGGAGGAAGGCAGTGGGATGATGCGCGGGGAGGTAGGGATAGAGGTGGGCGGCGAAGGGGCGATAACTCCACGCAAGTTGTAGAAGAAGGCGAGTGTGGAGATGTCATAGAGAAGGGGAGGGAGTGTCGCAGTGTGGGGGAGGGAAGGACGATAGCAAGAAGTACTAGTGGGATATTTAGCCGTGGTATTCGAGGGAAAGAGGGAGAGAGAGTGGATGGGGTTGGCGTTCGGGAGGGGAGGGGTCGCGAAAGAGAAGTAGGAGGAGGCGTTCAGGAGGCGAGGAACGAGGGCATGGAGGTTGTGATTGATGTTAGGAGAAATCGAATGGTGGGCAGAGAAAGACCTGGTGGACTTCGACATACTGCGATGCGGGAGGAAGAGGAAGTGGGGGGTATGAGGCATATGAGGGAGCATGGAAACGCAGAGGACAGTGGAAGGCGAATTGAGCGTGTGGGAGATGGAATGGGGAGCCATGCCAATGTGTAGAGGGTCGAATGGCTCCGAGATAATTTTTCCGGGAGAGTTGTAGGACGTAGCAGTGGTGGATCAGTGATTGAAAATGTGAGAGACAATATACCAGTAGATGGGAGGGTATGCGAAGGAGAAGATGTCGTTGTCCGAAACAGGCATAGAACTGGAGGGACCTTGGTTGAAACCGCAGTTCGAACGCCTGAAGAAATACGTGTGAGGCATAATGCCGTTCGGATTGAGGACGATGTGCATGAGGCAGGAGTCGACGATTCCGGGGATCGTGGAGAGAGGAACAGAGCAAGGGAAATGGGAACTACAGGAATAGCAGAAGGAGATGAAGAGAACTTACGCGTGTTGCCAAGGTCTGCACTGGTTGAGAGGGTGAATTCGTTGAAAGGAAAGCTGGTAAATATGAGGCAGGATCACTATACCATGTTGGTGAGTTTGAAGCTCACGCGGAAAGAATTGGAACGGGTGAGGGAGGAGCTGAAGCAGCAAAATGTGTTGATTGAAAGTTTAAGGGAGGCTGTGAAGGGTAGGAAGCGAAGGGGGTGTGGAAAGGAAGTAAAGGGGCGTCGAAAACATGAAATAGAGGTGCCAGAATGTTTTTACGGATTTGCAAGGGCTTTCTATAAGATTCTCCACTATGCGAAGTTGGAGGCGTCAGAACTCTGTTTTGACACGGAGAACGTTGGTAGGAGCTGGAATAACGGGATTGAGACGGTGGGAGAAAGTAGGAGGGCAGCATATTTGTGATTGGGGAGAAGGAGATGGTACCTCGGTGCCCGTATCATGTGGCATATGAGATGCGGGCGTATACGCCATCAACGGAGGGGGGAAGTGATGTGATGTTGAAGTATGTGGTGGAGACGGAAATAATGGGAGATAATTGGGAGACGATACGAGAAGCGGGAAGGAAACAGGAGTGCGTGGATAATGTGAGTGCGGACTAGTTTCTGAGGCAGTGGATGAAGCAGACATTAGACATTAAGCGATGTGATTGGGGTGTGGAATCGGGCGGCTCGCGACGAGTTATTCTCCATCCTTGGATATGATTTGATTGCGAAACGTGCGAAACCTACTGAGGGGACTGAGCTATGGGAAGAGCTAAAGCAGCAGATGGAGGAGGCACGCGAGAAGCTGATGGGAAGGGAGGAGGGCGGGGGGAATGGGTTGTGTATGTGGAGAAAGAGCCGGTTCGAAGACCTTGCGTATTCCGGGTCTCGTGCGGTTGGGCCACCATGGGAGGTTGATGATGAAGATATGTACTTCAAGAATAAGATGGCGGTGGCAGTGTTGTAGGAGTATATGGGATACGCAGTGGAGAGGCAAAGTAACGGTGAGCGGCAGTACGTGGATGGGACCGTGATGCACCTTGCGAGACTTGACGCCTGGATTGCCTGTGTGGTGAAAACTATGAACGAGGTTGTGGGACGTAGAGGGCAAAGACAGCTTTTGTTCTCTACTTTGTATGGGAATTATCTACCTGGGGCTGTGGAAGGAATACTGGAGGTAGCCTGGCAATCGCTACAGGAGGAGCATGCCCAGGAGTTTGAGAACGATGGGTTTGTGGATGGAGATCCGAGGTGTGTGTCGGGAAACTCTGGGAGAAATGCGACAGTTGGGCTGTGGGCACCATCGAGGGAGAAGATATACCTAGCTGTGAGGGAGGAATATTTTATGGAAAAACTAACACGGAGACTAGGTGCAGTTCTTGATTGTTGCATAGCGGCCTGTCGACCGGAGGACGCGAGTTTCGGGCGGTTGGTGGCACACCGGGCGGATCGCAGGGAAGGGACAGGGGTTGATGGTAGGGAAGAGGCGGGCTACTAACAGTAGAGTGAGGTGCAGTGAAGGGGGAAGGGGGGGAGGTATGTGTGGGATGGGGAAGAGATGCTTCTTCTTTCTCATGTCATGCGTATCTTCACTCCTTTCAATTGAAAGGAAGCGGGTTGAAATTTTTATGAAGCTGAAGCTAACAGGGAATAGAGGCTACGTGTTGGATGGGAAATAAGGCTTGGCGGTGGGGTCTCGATAGAACCGATTGAGATAGAATCGGTGAAAGCGCCAGTTTAGACGAGAAGTGAAGGGAGGAGCGGGGTAGTTCGGGTAGAGAACATGAACGGAGCCAAGAATGGAGGAAGAGGGGATGAGTCCATACCAAGGGGAAACGTTACCGGAATTGGAGTGGGTAGAGATGGGAACTGGGTGGATGGTGCGGTTATGTTCGTCGTCTGTTGCCCATCGGAGGCAAACGCAGTTGAGGGTGAGATCGACGTCGCCGCTGGGTGGGACGAGTTCCATGAACTGGACGAAGGCGGACTCCTTGGGAGAAGAATTTGAAGAAGGAAGGGCGAAACGAAGAAGGGAGATGAGTTTGCAAACCCAGGCGATGGATGTGGAGGGGGGGGAGGTGGAGCCGGCGACGAGAATGTGGGAGAACTTTGGGGACTTGGATGGACCGAAGGAGGGGGTGGCAAAAATTCGTTGGATCAGAGGGACTGGAAGATCCTGGGGCGCGAGCTCGTTCCGCTTTTCAATGTAGTTGTCGAGTGTTGGGATGTAACCGCCGACGACGTAAGCGGAGTTGACTATGGTGAGTCGAGCCTGACGGAGGGCGTGAGAGTTGTCAGTGAGTTGTAGGACTTCGAGAGAGAGGGTGATGAAGGATGGGAGGGCATCTCTTCCGAATTGTGCAAGAATGGATAGGGTATCGGGGGGGAAGAGGTCTTGAAGAGATTTGTGAGGGAGGTGAAGATTGGAGCGAATGGATTTGTGGGCAGTGATTAGGTCAGCGAAGGAGATGTGTTTGCCATCACGGACGAAACCGGTTTCTCGGTATTGGAGGGGTGAAGCGAGACCAGGGGAGGAGGAGGTGATGGAAGGGTTTGTAGAGACGGGATTCCAGTCCTTGATGGCGTTGGAGTGGTGGATGGCACGAATGGTTTCTTGATGTGCGGTGGACCTGCGATTTGAAGTTTTAGAGTAGTGAAACTTGAAGAGGGTGTGGGCGTGCTCGAATAAGCCGGCATAATTGAAGTGGAGGCCTCCGAAGCGGCGAATGTCCTCGACAATGTGGTCGAGGAGGTGGAATTTGAGGGTTCCGAGGCTGGAAGTGTGGTGGGGGCCGAGGACGAGTACGGCTGTGCGCTTGAAGGAGCCGGTTTGGTTGTGGAGGTCGGTGAGGCGGGCGTCGGTCCATTCGGTGAAGGTGTTGTATCGCATGAAGGCGAAGAGGAGGTCTGAGTACTTGGAGAAGACGGAAGTGATGGGAGCTGAATCGCCTTCGTCACAGCATCGGTCGAGAAGGCGCCGATGAAGGGGAAGACCATGTCGAGTGCGCGGTAGTCTTTTGCTTCGAGCATACCACGCAAGCCGTCGGTAGTGAAGAAACCGTTGAGAGTTTGACCGTTGTCGGAAGTGGAGAAGTCGTTGTGGAGTCCGTTTGCGGGGGAGTGCTTTTCGATGGCGGAGAGGATGGTGTTTGAATGTTTGAGGATGGGAGTGCGGACGGAGTTGAAGGGGCGACGGGACTTGGAGGAACGGGGGGTGGTGAAGAGTGCTTCTGAGCGGAGTCTCTCAATGGCGGCGAGCTTGATGAGCTTGGAGACGCCGAGGTGGAAGTTGTGGAGTGGTTCGAAGGTGAAGATTTTGTAAGGGGAGAGGAGTGGGGTGATGTTGAGAAGAGGGTATGATTCGAAGAGGGAGGATTACTTTGCGAGGGAGAGGGAGTGGAGGGCTTCAAGGACTTTTTCCTTTGTGTTGCGGGAGATTCTGGGCTTACGAGCAAGGAGAGCGTCTTGTGATTGTTTGGAGGAGATTGGAGTGTGATTTGCGTGCGGCGAGGGTTTGGTGCTGAGTTCGGGGGGAAGGGGATTGAATGTGTAAGGGCAGGTCTGTGCGGGAGACGGTGCATCTATGACAAGGGTGTTGGGGGCGGGTTCCGTGGGAGATGGCGAGGATGTCTTTTGCTTCAGGGATGTCGGCGCAGTAACTGGCTATGATTGGGTGACAGTGGCGGAGAACGCCATGGGCGTCACAGAAAAGGGAAGCCGTTGAGACCGGAGCAGAGAAGGGGGCCGAGGAGGTTGGAGATTGCGAGCTGAATGAGTTCCATTTTGGTGTGGCGGGGGATGTGAGAGGAGGTTTGAGGGAAGGAGTCATTGTCTTGGGTGGGGTTGGTTGGGAGGAATGAGGTTGGCAAGTATCCGAGAAAGGTGAGGTGTTCGGTGATGCACTTGTGACGGAAGGCATCGGAGATGTTGAGAAGGGTGATTTGAACGGGGTAGGAGGTGATGGAAGAGGATTCGAGGGACGTGGAGGACTTGTCGGAGTAGATTTGGACCAAGCCAATGAAGGAGTCGATACCGGTGGAGTCGGGGTGTGCCAGATGCAGGAGTCGTTGGAGGAGTGCATGATTGCGGCTTTGAGGGCGGGGACTGCTTGTTTTCCGAGGGTGGAGGTCATGGGGTGGGCAAAAGCGGGAGAGCCGGGAGGGTTTATGTGGGAGACGGGGTGGAAGAAGGTGTTGTGGAAGTGTGCGAGGGAGAGTTGTGGTTTGAGGACCTGGGTGGGGTCCTTTCGGAAGATGGTGGTGGAGAGAAGCTGCTGTGGGTCGGAGAGGGTGGTGGGAGCGAAGCCGATGTTGCCGACACGGTGCTGGAAGAGGTTTTTCTGCAGCTCGAGGCACTGGGTGGCGGAAAAGACGGCGTTGGGGAAGGCAGATTTGGAGAAGGCGGGGTCGTGGAGGAGGAAGATGAGTTCGTCAGCCTTTCGGAGGCCGAGGGAGGAGGCGATGGAAGAGATGTAGAGGACCATGCGTTCGAGGTGAGGGTTGTTGAGGAGGAGGAAGGAAGAGGGAGGAGGGGGAGGAGAGGAGGGGGAGATGGAGCAGACGTGGGTCGTGGCGATGTGGTAGGCGTCCTGGGTGTGGAGGGAGAGGGAGAGTTGCTGGTGGTGGTAGGTGTCGTCGTCTGCAATGAAGACGTTGTCGGAAGGGCGATTTGTGGGAGGGGGAGGTGTATGGAGGTGGGGGGTAGACTTGTGACGCTTGATGGGTGGGGGGAAGTGGGGGAGGCCTCCGCCTGGGGAGAGGAAACGCTTGTTTGGGTTGAGGCGATTGAGGCATCTCCTCTGGTGCCTTTGGATGGCAAGGATGGTGCGGGCGAAGAAGTAGCAGCCTTTAAAGCAGCAGTTGGGCATGACGGGGAAGGTTGGGTGGGTGTTGGAGAGGATTGGGGGTATGTAGCGGGGAGCGTAATATGGCGCACGGACGGTGGGACAGAGTGGTGGGGATGATTGCACGTGATTCGAAGGCGTTTCATATATTCAGTATACGAATGCCTGATGTGAAAGGTTTTGACCATTGAACCGATCTCCACAAAATGAAAAGGTATTCTATCTATTTGTATACTCCTATTCCTATTCGATAAACAGCTATTTAAGTTTCTATCTAAGTGTCTATCTCGCTATTCGCCCCCGTATACATGAACGTAGGTGACACTAACACACTTACATTGTGCTGCGGAACTCTCATAATCGAAAGAAGTATGCTAGTTTCCCTTCCATCCAAACTAGCAAAGATGGAAACAATTTGGAATAATTCTTTCGAGAAAAACTAGCACAAGTGGAAAGGGGGAAATATTTTCGGAAATTAGCACTTCCAAATTTGGATAAATTCACGGGGTTTTTCGTTCGTTTTAACTCGGCCATTTTTGACCGCCAAACTAGCATTCCGATAACACCGACGAGCACGCAGCGAACCGTCACTCCGGATCTATACTCCGTATGGTCACTAACTTGTGGCATTAAAACGGAATGGTTTGCAGATGATTTCAATGAAAGCGGGACACTTCAATCATACTGTAGTTTAGACTCCGAAGACTCTCAGTTCGGAGCCGGTGGCAAATGGCAAGACGTTGAGGATAAAGTTGATGGTGCAGGTGGCAATCCCCCATTTCAAAACACATTTTTGCGAAAGATGATCTCTCAGTTTGACAAGGGAGCACGAAGTCTTGCTCCGTACTGCAGATGTCTACTACTGCCTCTCGGAGAAACGTATGGTTTAACGGAAGAAAGACAATCGCTTTCTGCGAAGGGAATCTTACTCGTACGTATACCAGCCGGGTGTCTGTCTTTCAGACGTCAAGAAACATATTTTTGTTACACACCAACCGCCGAATATCATCAGTTTCAGGAGCTTGGACTCTTTGTTTGGTTGAACAAAGAGTATCCCATCGTTAATCCTCCACCACAAGATGTAGAAATGATTTACTCTCAGTGGATCGTTCGGTCGTGTTCACATCCATCAAGGGTTATCATGCACTGAGAAGCTTTTGAAGAAGCCTTCCCAAAATTGTTGCGCTCCCCAGTATTTCATCTTCCGTTGTTCTTGGCTTCATAATTTCCGTTCTTTACCAATTAGCCCGCAAACAAAGCTCTCCTCTTGAGTCAATACAAAGTAGTAAACCGCATTATCATCCGAATATGTCCAAGAAGTCTTCGACATCGTACTTAGGGTTTTCAGGTAATGCGTCGATGAATCCCAAGCCACATACTGCTTGGGCACTCACAACAATACTTTCATCATATCCTTGCTCTTCTATCGTGTCGTTGTTTGACCCACCTTCCTCGAGTAGCCCACACAGGTTTTTAGTGACTTGGTTCTGACGGTTTCTCCCATTACAATCACATCCAACACATTTGAGGCTTCGTTTGACACAAAAGCACCTCCGAGTAGAGCAGTCTCCCTTACAAGCACATTTTGATACTAAGAACAGCATTTCATTTGCGATGCGTCTCACATCCTCTCTATTCCCCAGAACGATTTTCCCATTCTCATCAAAGCCATAATTCTCCTCGCAGCCACCTACAACTTCGGCTGAAAGGTCAAATCGCTCTGCGTTATTCCAGTATGTAAAAACCACGAAAAGTGTTCTTCGTGCTTGCTGTAGCACATGCTGTTTTGGTGGAATCAAGTCATTCACGGCCTTCACAGCATCTGCCACAAATCTGCGTACCTCTAGTCCCCATTCGGATGAACCGATTATGCAGTTTGTCACGAAGTTTGCTTTTGTTCTGCGCGAAATCTCTGGCCCAGTACATGACGTTGTTTCCCATAACCTTGCAATAGCCCTGTGCTCCAAACGAGTGTGTATGAATCTTTTTCCGTGTTTCTCCAAGTAAGCAAGCAGGGTCATTCTTTCTAAATCAAGAACATCTGAGTCCGCATGAATCGTGCCGATGATGTCTTTGGGACGAATTGCTGCTGACACGTACTGTTCATGTGATACACCTTACGTGCCAGTAGTATAATCGCATCCTGCTAAAACATACGACGCGGCCATTGTAGTAAAGGCAACCCCTTCACTCGAGAGAGAGTTCAATAACTCGTCTATCTCAATAACATTATCTCCGAGAAGATGAATGACTCCCTTGCCATGAATTGTTCTTGGCAAACCTAAAATCAGTGTCACGTCCGTGTCCTTGCATACTACTACACAACTGCTTCGCTTTTCACTGTGTTCAATCGTAGGGGAGACCACCGCGCTATTTAACAAACCTGTGCTCCGTAGCAAAGGATCCACGAAAATTTTGAAAGAAGCCACAATTCTTGTTTCAGCATCTCCGTGTTTTAGTTTCTCGCTAAGTACCTGTAGTCCATTTCTGGCACAAAAATGTAACACTGTGCTCCTTGGAGGGTGAATTAAATCGCTTTGGCTGCTTTCAATCGTTGAATCTGTTTGGATTTCTTCTGTGTCGTGGTTGGAGTCCGTTTTCTTCGCGAGAAGGATCTCCTCAGAGCGTGAACAAAAAGATCCTTCATAACATAAAGCCAATTCCGGTAATAACTGTTTGAAGTTGAGACCAATGCAGCTTGAAGCGAAGGAGAAGCAACCTCCTCGCATGAAAATCCCAACATTCAGCTTCTGTTCCTGTGCCAGATCAGTTGCGGCCACGGCACCGCAAAAGAGATGATGTGTGCAAATTGCATCTCTACTGTTTCCTCTTGAAAGCAAGGTGGACCCTGGCACCTCAATTGGAGCATTGAGACCTATCTTCTGCAGCTCGTCCTCGCATAATTTGAGGTCATCTTCGCCGCCCGAACAATTTCTAATGGCGCTTTGGTTCCTAAGAACATCCCGACGTTCTTGCTCCCCTCTCTTCTGTTCAACACCTAAACCCGGGTCGTCTATGTGTAAATGTAACTGACTTAGGTACCTACATCGGTGCCCCGAAAACCACGGACGAAGAATATGTTTCAACTTAAGAACAGTAATAGAGAATAAAGAGTTACCTCGTCGACTAACAGTACCGCGAGTCCATATATAATTCATACGATCAATCATCACAGATGCATAAGGTGGCATAAAGAGGTCATAGTAAAAATGTACGCCTCGTTCCTTGTTGGTCCCCGGCGGGTTTGATTCCACATTCTCTTGTGACAAATCCCTATGCCTGCCAATAGCAGAAATGAACTTACTTTTGTTTCCATGCTTTATGGACATGTCAAGCTCGAGATACGCGTTCGCATAAGGAGACATCAAGTAGCGAGACATATGAATATCCATCCATCTCTGCTTTGCGTGGTTTGCTCCATTAATATCTCCGGCATCAAGTGCAGCATCCCTAGCCAGTATAAAATTGGTTTGTATCTTATGGAGCGAAGAGCGGCGATCATTGTAGGCCTTCTTTGAGATGTTGCCTGTGCTCTTAAGCTTTGTCAATGCCTTCTGCTCTTTTGATCGCATAACAAAATCTGCGGTGGGAATTCGACGCCTCTTCGTCCACTCCTTTCTAAAGCGGATACCGCCAAAGTGCTCTGTGATATCTTCCTTAGATAAAGAGCCAAAAATGTCAGGAAGCATTGCTGAAGAGTGCAGCTCAGCACTCTTCCGACCATGATTATCAATATCAAGTAGTAATTTCTGCACGTCATCATCGTCAAGGTTCGATATTGCTTCGCCAAGCACATTTTGCAGCGTTCCATTTTGCCTATGTTCCAGACCAAGAAATCCTTTTTGTCGTAAGAGGTCTACAATAGTTTTGACATTTCTGATTTGAATTCTGTTTCTATCATATCCCTGGAGAACGCCATAATCCATATCACCGTCGTATGCATTCTTTATCCTCCTAAAACAACTAGACGCCGCAGTAGCACTTCTGATTAGCATCCGGGCTTTAGAAACTACCATCAGCCGTGAACCACATGATTCAAGATAAGGCAACATCAGCGCATTGAGTCCTTTCACATGCCGAATGATTAGCATTTCTAAGGCTTCATCTAAATGTGCATAAGTCTAACCACGACTGTTGTAAAGCATTCCTTGACCCGCTGTAAAGCTTGGAACATGGGCGATCATCGCCCCTGGCTTTTCCTTGTAGAGTTCAGAAAATGTGACGCGGGGCATAGTAGAGCGAAAAAATGCGTAGAACAAGTAAAGCTCTTGGTACTTTAAGTGTCCGGAAGCATGCAGCACCGAATTCAAGCGCAACCAAAAACTGTCCAAGAGATCGGTGTGTCCTATGCGAGACAAAACATGAAATCCAATGGTTGGTATCAGACAAATGTTAAGAACAGTGTCCACAATATGCCTACCATTTGGACTCTGAGAAAAGAACGAGGAGATACTTTGACGGCATTGTCTACCAATCTCAAATGTCACATTGCTGACAACATCGGTCATACAGCACCATAGCTTCGTAGAGCATTGCATGTTTTTGGTTGTGGCCATGTCACTTGAAGATTGTCTTAGGGTATCCATTGCATCTCTCAAATTGACAGATTCTGTTTGGACTATGTCGATTAGGTGTATCATGATCGCGGCGCAAATGCTGAATAGGACGGTACGATTGTTGCTAGCATGACCATGCTGCAGAATGTTTTCCACTTGAGAGTTCGATAAACCGCAGCAAGCCGCGAGCTTCGTCAATCCCAATCCATCAAGCATTTCCTTGCAAAGGGGATAGAGGCTTTGCTTTTCAACATGGAAAACCCCGGAAACGGAACAAGCCACTCATGGACGTTCTCTAGCATGGCGGAATTGTCTGACAATGTATTGCGCTTCGAGTCCAAATATGACTTTCTCCAAATGTTCACCAACATTTTGTATGTCGGTTGATCACCACTAACTGTGACAAACTGGGAACCACCCGGTGTTTTTGGCTTCAATACCTCCTTCAGCAAACACAATTTTTGATGTATTGTCAATATATCTGCAGCACTCATTCGGCTTATGTCAACAAAGATGACGTCTTGGGCGTACAGAAGTTCATGATTTGAATCAACTCCACCGTGTGGCTTGAAACAAGAAAGGAGCAGAGAGCGAAAATTCGTTCCTTGATGTGTGTACAGCTTTTGCACATTTCCTTTTTTATAGCACACGTTCTTGTCAGGCTGTCCAAGAAGTTCATTTCTGTGCTCATAGACCACACCAAAAGCCAAGTTAGCAAAGGCGTTCAAGATTGATTCGTCCTCCTCAGAGTGTATTGATTTTTACAAACGCCTCACGATTTGATAGACATTGCACCTCTTCCTTCGAAAGCCATCTTGATGCGCTTCCTTGTGTTTGAGTTTTACCGTTTGGATACAGTGTATGTTCTGCTTTCTTTGGTCTCACGATTGACTGAGTTGCTGTACCGCTAATTAGTGGGATGCGCTCCCCTGATGCCTTGACACTGTTGAAAGGCATTATGTCAAAGTTGTCAATTTGAACACTAACCACATTCTTAGAAGTATCAATGTTCTCAAACGCCCCACTCTCCGATTGCTCGCGTTCTGCCACAAGTTTCTTCCCAATTCGTTCTGTGCTCTGGTACGACATACAAATTCCTAGAGCATGCAGCACGCCCGTCCACGACGCGGAGCCTTCGAGAATGTTTGCTATCAAAAACGTTGACTGAGATGACAGTTGCGCGTAGCAATCCAGTTCCCGTGCTGGAAGCGTTTCAATTGCGTTGCCGACTGGAAATGATTGAGTGATTCGCACGTTACGTGCCGCAGCACTTACTTTCCAAGCCGCAAGTTGCTTGTTTGAGGCCATATCGAGCACAACCGAAGACCACAATGGCGTTGGTATTGCTGATATTTCTTCAGAACGCATCCACCGTCCAGAACGATATTGGTCTACCTCACGACGAAACATTTCACAGACATCACGCAACATTCGTCTCCTGTCCTTCGGAAGCACTGTAACCTCATCAGCAGCAATCCGGATAGCATTTAGAGCAGTTTCAGGTAGAGCAGATACAATTGCGTAGCATCGAAACTTTCGAGACATCGAATATATGTACACCTGTTTCGATGCAAGTATTGGGCTAATACGAGACTCCACAGTTTTGGTATGGAAGTCTTTAGACGGAAAAGAAGAACATTTGTTAAACGCGCTTCGTAAAGACAACGCGGCGGCGACGGGCAGAAATCGAGATTTCTTTAGTGCAACGCCAGAGGCGGAAAGAAACCACGAAGACGTCCGAGATCTTCCTCCGTAGAAGGGTAGTCAGCAAACAGAGCCTCTCTGGCAAGGCACGACGAAGTCGGGTGTAAGCCGAGGCCAAGCCGTCACGACGGGCGTAGAGAGTGGAGCAAGAATCGGTGTTGGCACCACGTGTGTGGGTGAACGTGTCCTCGAGAGAGGCACGAGTCCACGGAGGTGGGAAAAGAGAAAAGAAATCCGCGAGAGCGGGAGATGGAAAGAAGGAAAAGGAGAAAAGGGCAAAAAGGCTACGGTAAACACCGGGGTTATCCCTGTACAGGGTCGAACGCGACACAAGTGGAAAACACTCCCACGAATGGGTCCTGTTAGGTGACGCAGGGAGGATACACTACCCGTAGACAACGGAGTCTCTCTCCTGGAGAGAGTCGATGACCGCCGAAGGCGAAGAAGTATAGAGCCAACCCTGGTCGGGGGAACTTTACTGTGCACGGCGGCGAGGTCGCCGCCGAGCTAAGTAGTGAGCTCGTGCCAACAATAATTAAATAAACTCACTAAATTAGGCCCACGCCCAGTGGTAATTACCCACGCGCCGTGGCGCGCGTTCCACGTGTATGTGGCCAACCTCCTGGCTCATCCGTAATCCACGTGTACTTTTCACTACAGTGGTTGTTACTATTCATATCCTCCTACTAGGGGTGATCAACCGACTCGTCGGAATATGACTAAGTCAAACGAAACCTCATTCTAAGGGCGTTGCTCCACAATTTCCGTGATGTCGAGGACGGGCATATAACTTTGAAAGGAGGGTTTCAGCCAATAAAGAGATTCCATCAACTCTACAGTACCCCACAGTTGACGGCGTATCATCTAAAACGTAAAGGATGCAGTCGACATAATAGCGATCTGCTGCATCATTCAAGATCGATAAATGGAACCCAGGCCTTTTCCACGTAGCACCTTTCGGTATAATATACCGACAAACCGCACAAGTTTGCTTTCCGCTGACATCATCGACACTAACAGCTCCAGCCAAAACACTGGAAACTTGTTCCATGTATTCGCAGTACTTTTATGTGTCCTCCAGCATTTTAGTTCTCAAAATAGTAAGCGGACGAAGTGTTTCATTCATCTCTGTGCATCCGTTCTTAAAAAAAACGCAGGGATTTTCATTTTGACCTCGTAAGGACTTTGTATCCCAAAACGCAACCTCTGCAGAATGCCTCGTTTGGTTGTGATAAAATGCGCAAAACCGCATCTCAACAATGTTCTGGAAAAGGGATTGCACGTCGTCGGAGCACACATTCTATCTAAAAACAAGTTGCCTGCAGAATGTAGCTCTTACATCTTCAAGGACTTTCAGAACTTCAAACAGATTTAAATTCAGACGCGGTGTACTGATTTCCTGTAAACGGCAAGGTATGTGAGAGTGGGTTTTTTCTGGCCTTAAGCTGTTTGCAAATGTGACAAACATGAAGCGCTTTAAGTGTTTGAGGCTGACATAGTCTGATCCAAGCCTGTAGCACCGCACGAGACCGTGTTCCATAATGTTTGGGATCTGATATTAGCGACCGACCTGTTTTTTTCAAACGACATTCCGTGCACAAAAAGATTGGATTTGGCTCTTTTCAAATAAAATGATTGGCAAAAAGATACGTGCAAACTTCAGAGCGCGTTATGATTTGCTTTTGCGTGTGATTAACATATTTGGTAGGTTGCTTGTTTGAATTTGATTGACAGGTGGCGCATTTTTTGATATTGGAGGTAAGGAGGATATCCGGTGTCACCACTTTGTCTATTCCTGGACTTGCCGAGGACAACTCTGAGAGCGTTCAGATTCAAAAGTTTCACGTGCAGTGCTTTGCCCTACGGCGGTTCTAATGGGGGCTTGGAATTGAATGTCGTCGCTTAAGAGGTGGGCACTGGCGTGATGAAGACTTCTGATGGATCGCTCGAGGCGTCCATTTACTTTGCAGAGGGGGGCATTCAAAGCGATTCCGAGAAAGTCAGAATGTCGGGTCGATACACATGGTACTCAAAGGTGATTTCCAAATATTTTGGATGATCATGAACTGGCAAGGAAAACACATGGCAACACTATCCAATGAGTACAAATATTGCCCAAACGTTCTTTTACGTTAAAGCTATGTCAACAGCTTTAACCGTTCAGGATCAAAAGGGTAAAGAAAAGCAGGCTGTCTTAGATCATGCATACATGGAAAAAAATCTTTTTGCTCGCTCACGCAGTGTTTCTTAGCTTTCGTGCTAAAATGGTGGATATGGGGAACATAACCGCACAAAGCTGCGAAGGTTTGTAGCCGTACAAGAGTTCGGCTGGTTGCAGGAAAGCCCTGCGTACCGTCTGGCAGTGCGAGAAAGCTCTTCGCACCAAAGCTTCACCGATTAAAAAAAAAGCTTTTCACAAGTTGCTGCTCTAGCTAACATTAGCTAGTAATAAGTGTCCAGGGTTAAAGCATATTTCCGCTGTTTATTGTCATATCTTGTTTCTGCAGTTCATTTTTCCCTATTCCCGCATGCTCCTATATACGACGGTACCCTTGGTAGGCCATGTCACTTTCACGTTCCTCGAAATCCGATTTCTTTTTGAAAATAGCAAAATCAGGAATGGCCAATTTTCTATCTCAGAGGTTTGGATTCCTTTCGGTTCGGACGCTGGAATGCAAGGAAGATTTACCGCAAGACCAATCGAAACAGAGCGCTGAACCCTGATAGACAGCCGCTTGTTCCTCTTGATCGCCGACAAGCATTCGAACGATTCAGATCTTATTGTTGTTCACTTTGTTGTTGTGCTCTCCGTCTTCAAGATCGGAGTTCCAGCCACGACCAACAAGTAGATCACATCATGGTAGGTTGACGACGACATTGGAGCGAACGATAAGTACAATCGCATACGACAGGGCTTTTCTCTGACCGTCTTCATACGATAAACAGAGCATTCTTGAATACAATGGCGGCTGCGTTCTGGCCATGGCTGGAAAGAACTGCGTGGCAATCGCGAGCGACAAAAGACTGGGAGTTCAACTCGTACGTTGTCAGATTGCATTTCATTCCTGTTCTTCAACACCTTTCTGACAACCTTTGTGCAAAACAGACTACTGTCGCAATGGATGCGAACCGCATCTTTCCAATGCATGACAAGCTTTATTTGGGTCTCACAGGCCTTATGACTGATATCACAACGCTCGATCAGCTTTTCCGTTTCAAACTGGAGTTGTATGCCATGCGCGAAAACCGGCTGATGAAACCAAAGACTTTTGCTAGTCTTGTATCCTCCACTTTGTATTCAAAGCGATTCGCGCCTTATTTCTCGGAGCCGGTTATAGCGGGGTTAGATAGCGACAACAAGCCGTACATTTGCAGCATGGATCTGTTGGGATGTATTGCGGAGGAGACTGATTTTTGTGTCGCTGGAACGTGTGCGGAGAGTTTGTTTGGTACATGCGAAACGTTTTACAAGAAGGACCTCGAACCTGACGAGCTCTTTGAAACAATGAGTCAGGCTCTTCTTGCGGCTTTGGATCGTGATTGCATCTCTGGCTGGGGTGCTGTTGTTCATATTATTTCCAAGGATGGTGTTGAGACCAGGGAGCTTGACGGAAGAATGGACTAGTTTATCACGCACACCAAATGTGACCCCCTGTAAAACGTATTTGTTGCCATGCGAAGCTTGGTTAGCAACAACATGCGAGAGCATTGACGCGCGTCTCTGTGGAGGTGGGTATGCTGATGTTGAGGCGGTCGCTTTACAAAACGCGCTTTATGTTACACTAGTGTAGTACAGTCATCTGGCAAGAGTTACTTCAAAGTGGTAGGTTGGCATCAGAGTTCTTCCGCCCAAGCAGTCGTCGCTTCTGCAAGCGATACGTAATTTGGGTGGAGATGGCGCCTCGTCTATAACCGTACACGACGCCAAGAAACAGGATCATGATGCCCAAGGAGAGGCGGATGAGCGCACTGAGATGAAATCCACTACCCAAGCCGTCAGTGACAAAATTCTTGACGACTTCCTTACCCTTGTCCACCAACGTCTCCTGTCGGATGTCACATAAGGCGCTCCACCTCTGCGCCGCGCCGGTGACCATCTCGCCGGCGCACATGGTCGCACACGCCGGCCATGACGAATTGGACGTGATGGCGCTGATGGCCTGCATGCAAGGAGAAGGACACTTGCCGGTTGTGAACAAGGAGCGACAGGTAGTACCCTCCACGGCGTTGAGCAGTTCATCGGCCAGATATTCGCATTCGCCGTCGCAGTTGACGACAGGCGGTCCGATGACATGCGTAGAGTTGGTAGCGGTTTCCGTTTGGTTGAGCGCGTCGACGTCCTCCGGGGCTATCTGCTGAGCCTTTTCCTGCGCTTGTGCACGCGCCTCATCGAGAGCGGCGCGCCCCTCACTGGTGTCATTGGCGTCTTTGTCTTCATCGGTGCGGTTCAACAGCTGCTGTGAGAGCGATTCGACCGCATCTGTCACGACGCCCTGCACCGAACGTATGGGGTGCGGCTCAACTTGTTGGCAGCACGCGTGTTGAAGCTGGACAAAAAGAACGAGCGCTAGCAAGCAAACGCCCGCGACGCCCGTTGGCGTGCGTGAGGCGCGGCGGGAAATCATCGCGCCGCACGCGCAGAAGTAGGGGATGATCGAAAGTGTGGTGAACGGAGCCTCGAGTGGTGATGGCGTCGCTTGTGCTCACGCAAGCGTCGTTCATCCTACCAACGTCATAACTGGTATCTAGATAGGGCTGATCTATGCTATCTACCAAGGCTGAACAACGGAGTCGCCCGAAAAGCGCTGCAGGCTGCAGCACAAATCATGCGGCAGTTTACACATGGCCACTCGCTGTAATGAAGCGCACGATGCGCTGTGTGGCCTCTGCCACGTCCTCGCGCGCCGCGGTGCAGCTGAAGCGCACGAAGGCGCCGCCGCGCGCGGCGTCAAAGTCGACGCCGGGCGTGGCGGCCACGTGACACTCCGCCAGCAGCCGGTCGCACAGCTCGACGGAGGAGCGCACGCGCACGCGCTCGCACACGCGTTCGCAGCGCGCGTACAGGTAGAACGCGCCCTGCGGCGCGTACGGCTCAAAGCCGACGCGCGTCAACGCCGCACTCAGCGCGTGCTGATTGTGCACGTAGCGCCGCACGTGCGCGAGCAGCTCGCGCTCGCAGCGCTTCGACAGCGCCACGGCCGCCGCGTGCTGCGAGAAGGACGGCGCGCATAGAAACATGTTCTCGATCGTGCGTTCCATCGCCTGCATGAGCTTGGTGTCGCGCGTGGCGAGCCACCCCACCCGGAAGCCTGTCATGCACCAGAACTTGCTCAGCGAACTTATCACTACCACCTGCTTGTGCAGACTCATGGCTGTGGCCGCCATTTGTTCGCCGATGCCGTGGTAGATTTCGTCCACTACCAGTCGGATGCTGTTTTCGTCGCAGAAGCGCGCTAGACTGCGAAGCTCCTCTTCAGACAGAACGCTTCCTGCCGGGTTTGACGGCGAGGCCACCACGATGCCGTTGAGCGCGCATCGTTCGTGCTCGGCGCGCAGCTGCTCCACGCTTGGTTGGAAGTTGCAGCTCTCGTCCACAAGTATCTCCACTGCTTGAACGCCCATCGCCATCAACGTATGCTTGTAGCACGGGTAGCCCGGCACGCTCACCGCCACGCGATCACCAATGTCAAAACAAGACAGAAACGTCGCCACGAACGCGCCGGACGCACCGGTTGTCACTGCGATGGCCGACGGCGCTACCTCCACGGAGTACCACTCCTTGTAATGGTTTGCTATCGCCTTCTTCAGCTCTGGCGAGCCCAGCGCGGCTGTGTACGACGTAGACGCGCATGACAGCGAGTCTAGCACTGCTTGCGGCGGCGGCGTACGCGGTTGCCCCACTTCGAGACGTAGCACTTTGGTGGCGTTGGGTGGATTCTCGGCGCGTAGCTTCGTTTCCAGCTCGTTTGCGCGTCTGAGAATGCTCATCACCATGAAGTTTGACATATGCGAAACGCGCTTCGATGGTTTTAGCGACATGCTTGCTCGGTGTTGAAGTGCTGTTCGAAGAGTACTTGATGCGGTCGTCGGTAGTTAAAACGAGGTTTGAATGATGTGTTTGACAGAACGAACGAGATCATCTTCAGCTGAGCGCAATATTGCTGTTGTTTGCATCATGCAGCATGCAAAACCTACTCGCAAGAGGCCGTTGCTGGTCATGGAACATGGGAATGGCAAGCCAAAACTTGCAACTCTCTTGTGAGTGCACCATAAAATTAGGCTTGGCTTTCGAGGCAGTTGTCTCTTCCTGCACCTTCTATCCACCGCATGATGTATTTTCGCCGTCTCCTCCACCCCAAACTGCAAACCCCGCTTCAAAGGAGACAATACGCCTCGTCGTTCACATGTACTCCAAGTATTGGGAAAGAGGCAACATCAGACTGATGTCATCAGTAGAGCTAATTACAAGGGTAAGAGGGCTTACCTTAAATACCGTTTTTGCTTGGGGGATAGGTGGAGAATCTCCAGTAAAATTGCTATGTGGTTAAGGTCAATTAAAGGTATTCAAATATAATTACTTGTTTAAAGCCTCGATTACAGGGGTAGCAAAGCTAGATCCAACCATCATCCTGATGTGGGATCTACCTTCGTACCCTTGGTATATTTGCTCAAGCTAAAATCAAATCCACGGTTATCCCCTTTAACGAGGAACCGCATCATCGCTCCAAGCTGTCGGCCCTTTCATTTCAGAGCTTCAACTTAGCGAACAAGGGGAAAAAAATCCTTCTCCGCAGGTCTGCAGCCAAGAAATGCAGAACTTGCACACTATCCGCCAGCATGTGACTCCGCTTCCACCCAATCCCACACACGCCGTCCTTTATGACCAGCTTCACACTCTTCACCAATTGGACCACTCTCTGCGTCTTCATTCCGAAACAGAGCAGCATGATATCTATACATCTTCCATTCCAGTAGGTTTGACCATACATAACGGCGCTCCACTTTTAGCAACGCGCACAGGAGAGCTGATCTGCGTCGAGGAAGGCCAAGTGAACGTTGTGGGCGATGTCACACATGAATCTCCAGACAAGTCTGGTATTCTGGCCATTGGTGCAAGCAGCGATGGTTGTATTCTTATCCTTGTATCGCCCGTGTCCATAACAGTTCTTGATTCTGAGTTCGAGAAGCTCTCGGAGATATCTTTTGAACACACCGCGACGCAAGCCAGCATTGCGTGGCGTTCTGATGGTGAGTTCTTTGTCGTTGTGCACAAATCCGATCGAACCCACGGACTCGTAGTCGACCGAAGCTGTGAGGTGATCAAATCGCTTGATGTTGGTGAGCTCGATTTGTGCTGTTCTGTGTCGTGGGAATCTCGCGTGGGTGGCATGATTAGTGTGCCGGATCGTAAAGGGAATCTGATTTTCTTCGAGAGGAATGGCTTGCGTCACATTCGTTCCGACTTCGAAGCTGGTGACACTCAGATTGCTCGATGGAATCACAATGCAAAGATTCTGGCCGTTGCTGATCCTACGGGCGTCACGTTTTGGACTCGGGCAAATTATTACTGGTACAAGAAGAAGAGCGTTTCGATTGCGGCAGGTGTCGTCGACATCCTTTGGGATGAGGACGATGTTTTTTGTGCTCATATTGTGACTTCCAACTCACTCATTGACATACACATGACTATGCGAACGAGCACCGTAGTTCAGACGAATCATGGTGCATATGTGACCGTGATCGACGGATCCAGTATAATGCTAACCAACATCTCGAGAGGTATAGTGCCGCCGCCCATGAGTCATGGTATCGTGGAGTGTGATGCTCCCATTGACACCGTGTTTGACGCTAAGGGAATGATAGGGGTGCTTCGATGTGACGGTGTCATAGAAGCTTTGCAACTTGCGAAACCACTTTCAATTCCTTGCGTACCTTCAGCACCCTGCGCCGTAGATATCACTAGAAGGGAATGGATGCTTCCTGCACCAGAGGAGCAGTGGCTCAGTGTTCTTTCATATCGACTTCCGGTGATGATCGATTCCGATGTGATTGCTCTCGTAAAGTCGCTTCCTGTTACGAGGGGTGGATCATCTGATTATGTTACTATACTCCATCTGGATGAAGGGGAAGCGCCTTTGATCACAACCTACAAGCCTAAGGCCCGCGTTACAACTATGTCCAAATCCTCCGCCGCCTCCTTGATTTTGTCAATTGAAAGAGACTTGGTGGTTGTGCTCGACGTTGACATTGAGAAAAGAGTTTGCAAAGAACTACTTCACAAGCCAGGCTCTCTAGGTAACGAAGCAATCGCAGTCATTGATATGACAATATCGCCAACTAGGAAGCTTACTCTTGCTCATGGGCACGACGGTGAACTGGAGGTCATTGATTTCGATGCAAACAAAATCCTGTCTATCTCGAAGGAATGCACATCTTTCACTCTTCACAAAGGCTTTCTTGTGTTCACAACACGGTCTCATTTGCTATATTGTATCTGGATGAGTGCTTCCGGATTACATACTAACGTCGAAGAGGAGAAGAAAGTCCCTTCTATTGTCGACGAACTGAACGCAGTGGCGAACTCGGATGGCGCTCTGTGGGCACGCAGCCACTTGGCTGAAGGGCTGGGGGCTACCCGACCTATAGATCGCGGCTCTCTAATTGTAGCTGGCATCCCTGAAGACGTCAGCATTATCCTTCAAGTACCCCGTGGGAACATTGAGACGATCGCTCCACGCCCTCTTGTGTTCCAAGCTGTCTATCAATATTCAATACTTGGGCAATTTGCAGACGCGTTTAGTCTTTGCCGAAGGCAAAGAGTGGACATGAATCATCTTGTCGATGCAGACTATGATAATTTCCTTAAGAGCACAACCGTTTTTGTCGAACAAGTTGGTAAAGCTGGGCATCTCAGCGTTTTCTTAAGCTTCCTCAAGGGCGACAAGCTCAGAATTAACACAATTTGTGATTCGATTGTTTCTGCAATGAGGAATGATAGAAACTCGAAGCGTTTCACAACAGCGATATTGACAGGTCTTATCAAACACGAACCGTCTGATCTTAACGGTGCCCTTGATTTGGTTCGAGACGCAAGGGCTCGAAATTCCGAAGAAGGTCTCGCGGCTGTGGACTACCTTTTCGTGCTTCTCAAGGATGAAGAGAAGGTATACACACATGCCCTTGGGTTGTATGACCTGAAATTGGCTTCGTTTGTTGCTGAATCGAGTCAGATGGACCCAGCTGAGTTTTCGCATGAACTACGGATGTTGCATGGCATGAGCGAGAACTTTAGAAAGTACACCATCGACATGAAGTTAGAAAGGTATGATTCTGCACTGCGGCACTTGTTTGCCTGCGGAAGAGAAAAGTATGAGGAGTGCGTTTCCCTGACTCATGAGCATCACCTTTATGAGACCGCACTAAATCTATTTGACGGCCAAGGAGACATAGTTCCAGATTTGTTAAACGGTTATGGGGGCCACCTTCAACGCACTGGAAGCTTTGAGGACGCCGCGGCAGTGTTTATTCAGAACGGAGATCTTCTACAGGCAAGTACTTGTTATCAGAAAGGGGGAAGATGGCAGCTGGCAATCAATGCAGTTTCGCGCTTGGACCTTTCCGATGAACAGAAATGCTCAATGTACGATGTAATCTCAACAGGTCTAGCCGAAGCTGGCAACATGGTTGATGGGGCAAAAATTAAGGCGACCCTCACCCAAGACATTGACGGTGCTGTGGAGCTTCTCATAGGCGCGGAAGAGTGGGAGGCTGCATTTGAACTACTAACCCTTTGGGGTCCTAACCTTGCCTCGAAAGACGAAGTGCAGAATTTGTTCGACAGACTTGTCGAACATATTCAAGAAGGGTATGAAGTTCTGTCCAGTACTGTCACTGAAAACGGCTCAAAGCTTCGTGAGCGTCGTAACCGACTTGAAACATTGCGAGAATCGAAGCAAGCGATACGAGAAAGACTAGGTTCCAGACCTGCCGATGATGAAGCTGGTTCAGATGTGTTCTCAGCCACAACCGCATCTTCTATCGCAAGTAATCTATCTGATATTACGTTTATGTCGAAGACTTCTACGACAAGCCTGTATACTAGTCTGAATCAAACTGGGCCGCTATCTGCGGCGAAACTCGAGAAGCAAGCAGAGAAGAGGCGGCGGAAGGCCGCAAAGAAAAGGATCAGACAAGGTCACCCAAAGGAGGAAGAAGCATTAGTAGCTTACTTGAGAAAACTAGTTCCCAGCGATTTCCTCCGCGAACGAATCAACAAAACGTGCCGGGCTTTGTTTTATGTCGGAAAGTTGGTTGAGGTTAAAAAGCTCGCTGAAGAAATCAAGACGTACTTACGTGAATCACTTATGTTGCCAGACGACGTATTGCCTTGTGAACACAAAGGGTATTTAGACGAGGAGCGTTGGCTGGGGCAATCCCAAATCACAAATGTCGTGCATCCCAAGCGGTGATGGACACAGCTACAAACATAGAAACATGGTCAAACTTTCGAGACCCTCATTTCCTTCAACCCCAGTGGTATCTGTAGATCACAGAACATTTGAGCATGAATGTAACTAGCATTAAAGACTTAACAAGTCGTGTGCGGCGCTACCTCGGACCGTTCATAATTTTCGTGAAGAACAATATGAGAAGCTTGTGTTGTTCCTGGCCCGCGACTTCAGACATCAAATAGCAAAGTACAATTTACGAGGGCATTAAGCTCCCTTGTCTCAAATGATCTAGTACAAGGATCAAAACTCCGTCCACCGCGAGGATCTCGAATCGACATCTATATTCGTCTCGTCGCCGCATAGAAGGTTAACTCGTTATGAACTTTCCTTCTTATCGTCATCATCTTTCTTATCTGAAGAGCTTCCGTTCGCAGGCTCTGTCGACGCTTTCGAAAGTTCAATTGCTCGCCTTAGCATTTCTGCGTCTTCATCATGGTCAACATCCATGTTCTCTCCTGTTCCATACAGATCTTCGTCGTTATCATCATATTTACCCTTGGATGCATCAGCGTCGCTAGGTTTGTTGTCGTCATTATTTGTAGCTCCATCACCCCCACTCTCGGCGGCCTCTTGAGCTGCTCGAGCTTGTCTGGCTCGCTCCTCCTCCATTGAAATTCTCAGAACCATCGCAAGCTCTGGGTCTTCAGCAGGGTCAACACCGTACGGGAAGTTACCCGCAGCAGCATCTCCAGTACCTCCACTGGTTCCGCCGCCGCCGCTGCCGCCGCCGCTATCACGTTCCATGTAGATATCAGAGTTCATGAGCGCGTCTGCTAAGTTCTGACCTCCAGCATCAACATGGAGAGCCCTGGAATTATCATTGGAGTTAACAGCATCAATGAAAGCGTCGATCTTTTGCCGGTTCTCACCCTCAAGGCCAATGTCGATGACGTCAACTGACACAGAGTTTTTCTTCAGATTCTTTCCAAGCTTCACGAGCGAGTCTACGTCAGCCAACAACGGACTGCTCACAAATACAACAATACGTTGTCGCTGCAGCGAGTTCTGTCGATGCTTGAGTGCCAATTGCGCCTTTTGGATTCCCGCCAGGAAGTTGGCTTCGCCGTCAAACTTCACGTCGTGCATGCATGTAAAGATTCGACCAAGATCACGCGTAGATGTTACAAGAATGCGCGCGCTGCGACCTGCGAGAGTGAGCAATCCCACGCAGCTTTCCGCATTGGCCTGAACCTTTGCTGAGCACAACATGTTGACCGAGTCAACTTGTACAGCCTAGCGGCAGTGAATTCGCGTGTCATTGGAGATAACGATATTGTCAGTCATGATCACATTCAATCAGCGACAGTTCTGGTAACTGAAGAGGGCATTGGCTTTCTTCAGAAGGAACTAGACAGCAGAATCACTTACAAATCTGGAAGGCGCAAAGTCGCCATTCCGACTAAACTCGGAGTTGTCGACGCAAATGATGGTGGCTTCCAGGCCCATTGTTCTCTCGGAAGGGGGTGAAAGAATGCAAGTTCAGCTCGCTTTCCGGGGTGGCGATGAAGATCGATCGCGTTAGTGTTGCGCTTCGAGCTCAGATACGCAGGAATGTGCTAATGTGAAGCGGCGGTTCGTAGCGGTGATAGAGCTGCGCTCGAATGGCCTTCCAACGAGTTGGGCAGACTTCGCAATATGCCAACATGACTCCAGCAGCTTTGGCTATCTTTCTATCTATCCGCCTTTTCCGTGCTGTTACGGAATAAGAACCCTCGTATTTTGTAAATAATTTAGTGGCCAATCAAAGATTGCGCTGAACGCAATTGTTTGGGAATCCCCCGGTAGGCAGTCGTGCCATAAACTGCATCATCCAGGGATTGGGGATTTAGGCCCGATTCAGCGCCCAGCTAAAGATAGTAAAGGGTTAACCTTCTACCTTCGAAGGTTGATAGATACATCTTGTATCTCCTTTTGAGAACGAAGACGAATACCTGCAAACACGGTACAGAGATGTTGGCTGAGAACGATGAAGGCCGGGAGAATTGATGCGTTCTGGCGTTTGCTCGACGCCAAGGTTCTGAGAATCAAATCGGCACGAGGATCAGGAAGAATGGGACTGTCAGGTGCCTAAACACGACCACGACCTCTTGTGTGCTCATGCCACTGCTTGCGACGAATTGAAAGTGAATGCGATCAATTCCAGGCTTGTGTGACTGGATTATGCTAACGGGGTCCCAACCCCCTTCTGGAATGCCCTTTCTCTCTCTCTTTGTTTATGAGTGCACTAGCTCAATTATGGCTTGGTGCGGAACGTTTCTGCTCAAAGAAACGCTCTCTCACAAGAAAGGCCAACATTCTAACGGGCCATTCTCTAACAATACTAGGAACGGATTTTTCCTAGCGTTCACGACTAGGAAGTAGACACAAGCGTCTTGAAAAGTTAGTGGTCCACATCATTCAGAAAACCAGGCCTACAGTTACAAACCAACTTCTTCCCAAATAAATGAGATCCAAGAGGGTGCAAACTTGGCGTATGTCCCACATAGATCTGTGCCAAAGCCGTTTCTGCTTCTCTCTGAGAAAGAATATTCTCAAAGTCGTCCGGTAACTCTGAAATGAGAGATACTGAATTACTCTTAGTCGAAACCCTCCTTCTTACTTCTGCAAGGTCTATAGGAATTCTTATCTGTTCACATAATAGGAACTTCAATGCCTCTTTCGCCATGGTATGTACTAGCTCGTTCTTTGAAACTCCACAATGACTTGGCGCCCAAAGTATATGAACAGGAAATATAACACTCAGTTCAGACAGCAATTTAGAAAGCTGCTGAACGGAGTACGATTGTTGTCGAACTGGCATCTGCAGATTTTCCATAACGCTTTGAGAATCAGTAACAATCCTAACCATTCCTCTCCAACCTCTTCGTACCTTTTCAAGCACACGCATAATTGCTGCTTTTAGCGCCGTTACTTCCGCTATGAATGAAGATACTCCGATTCCTGCAGGTACCAATTTGGTCTCGGGTTGTCCCGCAGGCTGCCATCATATTGCATACGAGCCACCACCCACTGTAGATATTTCAAGTTCCCTAAGCCGGTCTCCATCTTCATCTAGAATTTCTCTTTCTCCCGGTAGCATTCCATATGCAAACGTAAAGCCATCATCATACTTAATAACCATATCGGGACTCCGTCCATGCTTGTTCTGAAATTTCTTGACAGTCTCAGTGTTGCTGTCAAACTCCCCACTATTTTGAATCGACCCTGCGTACCAGCCTTCATCCCACTCGACAGCGGCTCGTAGAGGCCTAGAACTCTCTATTTCTTCTGCACTTCCTGCAGATCCATCTGGACTTTGAACCGGGGGTGCATTCATGAAATGGTCTATGGTGCTCATGATAGGAGAAAATCGGTGTGGACACTGCTCGTCATCTCAGGTCTGTACGAAGGACATCTTGTGTTATGAAAAGGTTTGTGCTTCGAGCAGCGCTTGCGTGCGTTACTGGAAGTGTTACTAGAAGTGTGTAAACGGTACACTGGGCTGCGGCTTTGCTGCGTTGTCCTCGAACTAGACAATGATGTGGATCTGAATCTTTCCGCTCTCTACAAAATTGTTCGTCAAGGCGAGTGTTTACGAAGCCACGGTTGTATTAAAAATGGCACTGAGGTTCTGAATCGAATGCTCGGGAGCAACATCGTCCGTTGCTTCAGAACAGTACTAATATTGCATCTTGTTGAAAAGACAAACCAGATGTAATTAGAACGGAGGGCATGGGTTGCTTCTGTTGCACCTCGGAGGGGCTTGTTTTAAACCCGTACAGATTGTGCGTCTCGGTTCATTTCTGATACTTCGTATTTCCATCTGTTGTATTCCTTTGAGCAACGTGTTGATGCAATCGTTTCGCCTCAATGTTTGTTGCGAAGGAAACTCTTTTCCCCATCGATTCAATCGTCGGGAACGGAAGGAAACCCCCCGTTTTCGAAGAGAGTCTCCAGCAAACATACGATAATGCTTTTCCATCTATATAGAAGCTTGCACTATCTAAATCTCCGTGTATCCCTCTCGCTGCTACGAAGGAATTTCCCGTGAGAGAGCGTAGGTACAGAGATTGGGTGAGGTTTGGCAATGCGCCGTTGCGCAGGTTTTGCATTTAACGCCATAACTTCGATGGTTTTGTCAGGTCCGTGAACCCAGTCGTCATCTCGAGTGTACCTCGGTCCTCCATTTCCCCAATTCGCTGTGTCGGAACGGCGTTTGGAGAGAGTATCAAACGCATTTACCCGCACCTCCTCTCCTCTCCTGGCATCTCATGTGATCTCTGGTGTCGGTAGATTGCATTTAGGATTGCATTCAGCACAGCTTCAGGCCTCTCCCATCAGGTTTCCGAGGGGTATAAAAGCCCCCCTGCTTGACCGCAACCTGGTCTGTTTCTATCCCCCTTCATCATTCATTTGCTCGTTCTCTGACAAGAGGACCAGCTGAACCAGTATCAAAGGCAAGTAATAGGAGTGCGAAGATGTTTGCTCGTGTTTTGTTGTTGTTTGTTTTGTTGGCAGCATGTTCTGCCGCCGAACTCTCCAATCAGTCCGAAACGACGGCTGTTGTTCGCGATGATGAATACAACACCGGGATCTTTTGTCCGTTCTGTCCGAAGAACTCAGTTTGTACCGGGCCGCCGCTCAGAAAGCGATGCGTGACTCCGAAGCCTGTTGGTAGCCGATGTGGACTCGATCCGTATTCGGTCTGTGAGTCTGGTTCAACCTGCAAACATTTTGTTTGCACTTCTCCGTACGTCGCAGTTGGAATGAGCTGCACGAAAAGAGGATCCGTTTGCCGACCTGGTACTGTGTGTGTTGGACACCCGCAGCACAAGGTATGCCTGAAACCCATTGAGCAGGGTCGTTTTTGCGGGAGCAACCGGTTCCTCGTATGTAAGGCTGGTCTGGCATGTGACAAAGGCATTTGTGTGAAGAAGGTAGCCCTTGGAGGAAGCTGTTTGGGTCCTGGACATGTTTGCACCGGTGGATCTGTTTGTGCCGGAACGGCAACCAAAAAGCTTTGCGTGATGCCAAAGCCGCCGGGACATGGCTGTGGACAGGATCCGTTCTGGGTTTGCCAGTCTGACTTCAAATGCGTTGGCGGACGGTGCCAAAAGCCTAGAATCCCTGTGGGGGGGAATTGTTTGGCAGTAGGGTCGGTATGTGTGCACGGTGCTGTCTGCGCCGGAACTGTGAGTAAGAAACGCTGTGTGATTCCCAAGCTACCGGGACATCGCTGTGGACAGGATCCGTTCTGGGTGTGCCAGCCTGGCTTCAAGTGCGTTGGAAGGCGATGCAAGAAGCTTGTACGCCTTGTGCCTGTTGGGAAGAGTTGCTTGGCTGCTGGGTCGGTGTGTGTGCCTGGTGCCGTGTGTGCCGGAACTGCAAGCAAGAAAGTTTGTGTGACACCAAAGGCGCCAGGGCGTCGCTGCAGAAGGGATCCGTTCTGGGTGTGTCGATCTGGCTTTAGTTGTATTGACGGACGATGCCGAAAGCGAGTGGCCGTTGGCGGCAACTGCTTGCTTCCGTGGTCCAAGTGTGCGTCCGGTTCCGTGTGTGTCGGAACTCTGACCAGAAAACGTTGTGTGATGCCGAGGCCGCCGGGACATGTCTGCAGAAACGATCCGTTCTGGGTATGCCAATCTGGCTTCACGTGCATTCACGGACGGTGCCAAAAGCGTAGAATCGCTGTGGGGGGCGATTGCTTAGCTGCGGGGTCAGTGTGCGTGTCTGGTGCCGTGTGTGTCGGAACTGTGAGCAAGAAACGTTGTGTGACACCAAAGGCGCCGGGGCATCGCTGCAGAAGGGATCCGTTCTGGGTGTGTCAAGCTGGCTTCAAGTGTATCGGCGGACGATGCCGAAAGAGAGTGGCGGTGGGCGGCGATTGCTTGGCTGCCGGGTCGCTATGTGAGTCTGGTGCCGCGTGTGTCGGAACGTCGAGCAAGAAACGGTGCGTGAAAGCGAAGGCGCTGGGTGATCGCTGCAGACGCGACCCGTTTTGGGTGTGCCAACGTGGGTTGAGCTGCATTTACGGACGCTGTCGAAGGAGAGTGGCCGTTGGCAGCAATTGTTCCTCTCCGTGGTCGATGTGCGCGTCCGGCTCCGTGTGCGCCGGCACAGGGAGCAAGAAACGTTGCGTGGTGCCGAAAGCAGTGGGACACCGCTGTGGAAGCGATCCGTTTTGGGTGTGCCAACGTGGGTTGAGTTGCATTCACCGACGCTGCCGAAGGAGAGTGGCCGTAGGCGGCAATTGCTCGCCTCCGTGGTCGATGTGTGCGTCTGGTTCCGTATGCGCCGGAACGTCGAGAAAGAGGCGCTGCGTGGTGCCGAAGCCCGCGGGACATGGCTGCGGAAGCGATCCGTTGTGGGTTTGCCAACGTGGGTTGAGTTGCATTTACCGACGCTGCCGAAGGAGAGTGGCCGTGGGCGGCAATTGTTCGACCCCGTTGTCAATGTGTGCGTCTGGTTCCGTATGCGCCGGAACGTCGAGAAAGAGGCGCTGCGTGGTGCCGAAGCCCGCGGGACATGGCTGTGGAAGCGATCCGTTGTGGGTTTGCCAACGTGGGTTGAGCTGCATTGGGCGACGCTGCCGAAGGAGAGTGGCCGTGGGCGGCAATTGTTCGACCCCGTGGTCGATGTGTGCGTCTGGTTCCGTATGCGCCGGAACGTCGAGCAAGAGGCGCTGCGTGGTGCCGAAGCCCGCGGGACATGGCTGCGGAAGCGATCCGTTGTGGGTGTGCCAACGTGGGTTGAGCTGCATTCACCGACGCTGCCGAAGGAGAGTGGCCGTGGGCGGCAATTGCTCCACCCCGTGGTCGCTGTGCGCGCGCGGGCTGCGCTGCGTGAGCGGCGTGTGCGCGCACAGCGCGCTGCGCTTCGGATATGCGTGCGGCGCGCGCGGCGCGCCGCCGTGCGCGCCGGGCTTGGTGTGTGCGCGGCTGCTCGGCGCGCACAGATGCGTGTCGGCCACCAGCGCGGGCGGGCGCTGCGGGCACTCGCCGCTCTGGGCGTGCGCGCCGGGGCTTCGCTGCGTGCACTCCGTGTGCCGGCCGGCGTAGAGCGTAGATAAGGTTCCGTACCGAAGTGGATGCACAAGCCCTTCGTCGCTTGTTAGAGCTACAAGTGTAGTAGTAAACTGCTGTTTGCGTTAGCGATGACGTGTGCGTTGGCGACAACGAGGACGGCGCTCAACAGAGTGAAATTCAGTTGCCAACGGCGGCGGAATGTGCCTCGGCTGGCTGACAGTTGGAGCGCGCCGTGCAGCATGACGTAAGTTGACGCTTTAACGCACAAGTTATCGCACGGCGCCACATTCCGCAGCACGGCACGCCCGCTGCCGCACCTCGTCGCCGTCGCCGTCTCTAATTAGTTGGTGCCGGCCGCCATGACGTTTGACAAGCGAGCGGCGTACGCGCTGGCGTGCTTCCGGCTGCTGCGCACGCCGATGACCACCACGTCCGCGGTGACGCATCTATGCGCGTCGCTACTGACGGCGCACTTCTCGCTGCCAATCTTCCTGCGCGTGTGGGCGTTCGTGCTGCTCACGCAGTTCGCCACGCACTACCTGGGCGACTACTACGACCGCCGCTCGGACGCGCTCAACCACCAGCCGTCGCGCTTCACAGGCGGCAGTGGCCAGATCGCGGCGGGCGCCATCCCCGCCGCGCACGTGCTGCAGCTCGGCCGCCTGCTCGCGGCGCTGTCGCTGCTAGCCAGCCAGACGCTGGTGCCTGCGGCGGGGCGCGGGCTAGCGCTGCTCATGGTGGCGCTGGCGTACAGCTACTCTGCGCCGCCGCTGCGGCTCAACCACCGCGCGCTGGGCGAGCTGGACGCCGCGCTCATCACGTCCGTGCTGCTGCCGCTGCTGTCCGTGCTGTCGCAGGGCGCGCCGTGGCCCGCGCCCGCGCTGCTGCTGCAGCTGCTGGCCGCGCCCACGCTGGCAAAGGGCGCGCTGTTCGTCACGCTCAACGCCGCCGACCGCCGCGCCGACTTTGCGGCCGGCAAGCGCACGCTCGCCGTGCTGCTCAACGCCGCCGGCAGCGCGCGGCTGGTGTTTCGCCTGCACGTGTGCGCGTACGTGGCCGTGTGGGCGCTGGCCGTGCTGGACGCGCGCACGGCCGCCGCCGCCGGCGACCACGACGGTGGTGGTGGTGGTGGTGGTGGTGGTGGTGGTGGTGGTGGCGGCGTGCTGCGCGCGCTGCGGCTGGCCGTGCTGCTGTCGGCGTCGGCGCCGCTGGCGGCGCGCGTGTGTCGCACGCTGGCGAGCTGCCCGTACCGCGTGCACGGCTGCTTGCCGGCGGCGCTTGCGCACGCTAGCCTGCTCGTGTGGGGCGTGCTCATTGAGGCGCTGCTGCGCGCGCGAGTGCTGGACGCGCCGCGCGTCGCGCTGCTCGCGCTGCTTGGCTGGCGCTCGTTTGGCGCGCATGTACCGAAGGTATATATACATTACCTTGGTAGATCGAACGAATAATAAATGCGCTCTTGGCCAAATTGCCGTTTTCCGTTGGCCACAACCCCCGAGTCTCCAAGTTAACGTTAAAACGCTACCCTTGTAGCGTTCCTACGCTTGCGTCGCTACGGTAGCGATGGCAGCTACTCAGCGCGACGCCGCCAAGCCGCGCGACGCCGCCAAGCCGCGCGACGCCGCCGAGCCGCCGTACGTGGACGTCACCGTCGTGGGCGCCGGCGTGGCCGGGCTCACCGCCGCCGCCGCGCTGCTGCAGCAGCAGCTGAGCGTGCGCGTGCTGGAGCGCCGCGCCGACGCGCAGCACGCGGGCAGCGGCGCGGACGTGGCGCTATGGCCGGGCGCCATCTCGCTGCTGCGCGTGCTGCGCGTGCCCGACGCCTTCTTCGACCGCCACTGCTTCCCCGTCTCCACCGTGCACATGTGCAACATGCACTTTGAAGCCGCCGAACACGCCGACGCCGACGCCGACGCCGACGCCGACGCCGACGCCGCCGTCAAGCCACCCGCCGCCACCGTGCTCAACACCGTCGACATGGACGCCGTCACGCACGGCACGGGCGAGCGCTTCGTGCTGGTAGCGCGCCACCGGCTCATGGCCGCGCTGCGCGCGCTGGTGCCGCCGCATCTCATCGAGTACGGCGCGCGCGACGTGTGCGTGCTCGAGCGCGAGCACGCGCAGCATCTGGCGCACACGACGTACGTGGCGGCGGACGGCTGCACGCGGCGCGTGCGCTCGCGCGTGGTGGTGGGCGCGGACGGCGCGCACTCCACGCTGCGCCGGCGCGCGGTGCACCCGCACGGCCGCCACGCGGCGCGCTTCTGCGGCGAGGTGTGCTACCGCGGCGTGCTGCCGCTGGCGCAGCTGCCGCGCGTGGCGCGCGAGCGCGCGCACGCGTTGCTGGCGCACGCGCGCGAGCGCCACGGCGAGATGCGCATCTGCTACGGCGCGGGGCTACGCTCGTCGTACGGCTACATGAGCGGCGACGGCTCGCTGGCGTACTGGTGGGTCAAGGTGGTATGCGCCACGCCGCCGCGCAGCGACGCCAAGCTGGCGCGCTGCGAGTGGCCCGAGCCGCTGCGCACGCTGCACGACCTCACGCCGCCCGACTGCTTCTACATGCACCGCATCGAGGAGAGCGACGAGCTGCCCAAGTGGAGCTCCGCGCGCGTGGTGCTGGTGGGCGACGCGGCGCACACGCTGTCGCCCAACATGGGGCAGGGCGCGTGTCTGGGCGTGGAGGACGCCGCCATGGTGGCGACGTTGCTGCGCCGCTTCTGGGCGGAGGCGGACGGCCACCTGGAGGCGTTCTACCAGTACGAGTTTGCGCGCCGCCCGTTCGTGCACGCGATACGCACTGAGACGCGGCGCCAGCTGTGGCTCGGGCAGCTGGTGTGGCCGCCGGCCGTGGCGCTGCGCGACGCGCTGCTGCGGCTGCTACCGGCGCGCGTGCTGCAGAACAAGCTACGCCACAGCATGTTCGACGTGGCGCCGATCTGCGAACAGCTACGCGCCGCCGCCGCCGCCGCCGCCGCCGCATCGACTACGGATGGTAACGCTACGGTTGGTAGTAGTAGTACGTAAAAACACACACAAGGCGCGGCGTGCGTGGGAGAGGCACAGTTTACAAGAGCATGACGCGCGCTCAGCGCTTGACGATGGCGTGGCGCCCCACGAAGCGCCCCTTGACGCGCGGGCGGCTGTCGGCCAGCTGCTTGCGGCACGCGTAGCGCACGCGCTTGCGAAAGCTGCGGTTGGCGCGCTTGTTGCGGAAGCGCTGCAGCGCCGCCAGCCGATCGCGCGCGCGCGCGCTGGTGGCACCAGCGCCAGCACCGACAGCCGCGCCGCCGCTGCTCTCGGCGCTGAGCGCGGTCAGACTGAGCGGCACCACGGCGGCGTCGTCGCCGTCGCCCCCGCCCACGCCCACGCTGACCGCGGCGTATGACTGCGTGCTGATGGTGCTGCGCGGAGGCAGCGGGCGGCTGCGGCGGCGCAGCTGCGGCTGCGGCGGCTGCGGCGGCGGCAGGTGCGTGCGGTGCATCTGCGGCACCAGCGCGTCCAGCGCGTAGCCCGAGCTCTGCAGCAGCGTCTCGGCCTCCTTCTTCACAAAGGCGTCCGCAATGTCGCTCAGCGGCGGCGGCGGCGGCGACGGCAGCAGCGGCGGCAGCGGCGGCGGCAGCAGCGGCGGCGGCGGCGGCGGCGAGTGCGCGGCGGCGGCGGGGAACAGCGGCACCAGCGCGTCCAGCCCCCAGGCGGGCACGTGCAGCGGCGGCGACTCGGGCGGCGCGTACGAGTAGGGGTGCGGCGGCGACGGCGGCGACGGCGGCGCGTCGCACGGCGCGGTGGAAGCGGTGGTGGTGGCGGTGGTGGTGGCGGTGGTGGTGGTGCATGGCGAGAACAGGCGCAGCAACGGGTGGGTGTGCTGGTGCAGGCGCGGCGGCGTGCAGCTGTCGGAGACGTCAAGCAGCGTGTCGCACGAGGAGGACAGCGCGGCGGCGTGAAGCGGCGGCGCGGCGGCGGCGCTGAGCGGCACGCGCTGATGGCGACGCGCCAGCTTGTTGGCCGAGTGGATGGCGCTGTCGCACGGCGCGCACAGAAAGGCGGCGTCTGCGTCGCAGTACAGCACCGCGTCCGCGCTTGTACACGCCGCGCAGATGGACAGCGTACTCATCGCTTCTCCGCCAACGTCGCGCCGCCGCAAAGGGTTAAGCGAGACGTACAGCCGCCTTCACCCTTTTATGTACCGTTGGTACCGGTGGTAGATAGCGCGGCTGCTGCGGCTGCAGCTGGCGCGGCTGCTGGCGGCTGCTGCGAGCGCGCACGTGCTGCGGGCGCGGCGTGTGGCGCTTGCCAAAATATCGCCGCTTGGCTGCCCAATCGGCGCGCGCGGCGCGCGGCGCGGCGCATTAGTGCCAGCGCGGCAACAATGGCGGCGCGGCCGATATTTGCGCGCGCGCCTTTCAGCCGCACAGCGCGCGCGTTTAACCCTCGCCAGCGCGTTTGAGCCTCTCACAGCGCGCGTCCCACTTTGGGTTGCACCTTGGCTTTGCGGCGCGCGGCGCGCGATCTCGCGGCGAGATATGGAGCCCGTTCTTTTCTCGCCGCTTTCTATGATACAGCAACTTTTTACGTGTGCGTCCAAAATATCTTGGCCTCTTTCTCTCCCTCTAAACCTTATCTCTCTCTCTCTGTCAGGCTTAAAGCGGCCTTATCCCTTTTCGCGTTTCTAGATACAGTACACGTACACGTACAGTAGTAACCTGCGGCTGCTGCCGTGCCACCGCCGCAACTCGCGCACACAAAACGCCCTTCATTGCAACGCGCCACGCTTCGTAGCCGAAACATTACATTACATAAACTTTACGCCCATCTTCCCCGTGCGGCACCAACTCTTTTTCGATTGCTGCCGCCCCCCGCGCACAACGCTCTCATGCTGCTCTCTCCTTCTCCTTGCTATCCACATCCACTTGAGTTGCACACCTAGCTCATAGAATACACACCACACACTTTGCTGCCGACTTGCTTTCCTCTCAAATGCTTTCACCATCACCACCTCACCTGCCTCACTCATTTCTCCGTCTCAAACGCGCCACCGCCCCCACGTTTGCGTCATTGCGCCAAACCTCATTTCTCTCTTAACCACCGCCATCTCTCACTTGCGCGCACACGCAACGCAGCCGGTTTGTCGCGTCCTTTCTCTCTGCTCAACACTTGTCAGCCCATACGAGCACACCCTCCCGCAGCCAATGCTGCTATTGTTGGCGCGGCTGAAAACGCGTTCACATGTCCCTCGTGTCCTTGATCTCAGCTAATGCTAATGCTTCTGGCGCTCAAAACTAAAATGCGCCCACACAGCTGCAAGTACTGAACCAGAATTACTGCCAGAGAAACCGGAGCACTAGCTAGAGCCCCCAGCAGCTAGAAAAATCGACCATACAGTGAGCAATTTGCAGTTGATGCCGAGCGTGAACTTCACGCAGGCGCGCCCACAAGTTGACGCTACAGCGGCAGTGCTTTCTCGCTACAGTGCGTGAATTGTGCATTTTCACCCAAAACCACTCTGCCAACTGTCGCAAATGAAAAAGCCAAACTTGGTTTACCTTCACTGTATCATCAGGAACAGCTCATTTGATTTTCGTCACCAACCCGGTGTGTCCACGGCTCTCGGCACGTGCCATGTGTATTTGTCACTGCTCCGACGACAGTGACAATGACACCGGCCTGGTGACATCTCTGAATTTCGAATCGCCTGAGAGAAAAGTCACCACTATAAAAGCCCACCACCCGACGTGTTACCCACTGTAGCCCCGTGCTCCCAGAGTGAACAAAATTGCTCACCCACAGTAGGGTGATTTTTTGGAGAACCAGCGTGATTCACGCTGCGCTGCGTGAAATCACCCGGCCCGCAGAGTGAACTTCACGCTGGACGTGCGCGATGTTCACTCTGTCGCGCCTAGCGCTCACTCTGGGGAAGTTTCTTTCTCTCGAGACACACCCTCTCACGTTTTCCTTCAACCTTCTTACGCTCTTCTGTCATTCATTCGAGCCCATGGCACCCTCCAATCCACCACTGTGCGTCTTCACACCATCCCCTGTGGAGAAGACCACCAAACCCGTTGTAGCCTGCAACGAAGAAGATAACTTTGACGGAAACAATTTGTTTGATTCCTCTTTGGATGAACTGCCAAGCGCAGAAACAGTTTCTGTTCAATCTGATGAGATTCAGACTTGTACACACCCTGTATACTTCTCTTTCGAAACTGATCATATCTTACGAACAGCAGCCACTTCCAATGCACCAGACAAAACTGCTCCGCAAGACAATATCCATAAAGAAAATGAGCCAGGGACTCAATGGTGTGTGAAACGCAATACAGATTCTAAATCAGGTAACACCTTCAAATGTGACATCATACAGAGCACAGAACCGGAGATATACAGTGAAGATTCTTTCTTGATGTACAAAAATATGCAAGTCGACACAGTAGAGATTGAATCACTACACGCTCCGAGTGTTTCACAAAGAAACAAAACGAATGTTACCGAGGCCTGCAACGCGTTTGAAGCTGCAAACAGTGCAACTGAAGACATTTGGGCGGCATTATTTTGCGACCCGGCGGAGCACATGGACGAAATTCTCGAAGAAGAGGTGAAGGAAATTGAACATGTAGGAGACAATGAGAATGCCGAAAATAACATGAAAACTGCAGAGCGCAGCAACGCCCGCAAAATAGGAGAGTTACAAGGATGGGAATGCGCCAATGCAGTTGAAGAAGTCGAACTTCAGCTCGATAATGCAGACAGTATTCTTGGGATCCGTTTCAACAGAGAGGCGAACACAAGAATAGAGAATTTTATGAGAGAAATTCGTCTGAACGACAACAACCCGCAGTTCTTTGATGATCATCAAACATATCATCACTAGATGTGTTTGATGTTTTCTTGTCTGCTTTACTGCTGGAGAAACTACGTGCATATATTAATCGGGTGTTGTGTGCGAGGAAAGAGAAGGCAACAACTGCGATGGAGTTGAAGGGAGTAATAGTAACTCATGTTCTAGCAGCTTCGTACGGGACGACAGTATCCGTCATGACATCTCCTGAAAATCGGGAGTTCTACTATCAGACAGGTCTGTCGGGGAAACGATACAGTGAGATATGGGCTGCTCTCAGTGGGACGAGGAAACGACGACAACGTGTCGAAGACTGTGACAGTGAATGGTTCAATAAACCCATTCCGGGAAACCAACTCATCACTGAGCTGGAGCATGAACTTTCCGCAATCAACAGAGTGTATCTCCATGTTGTGGGGCAGACGGTTTTCAGCTTGGATGACGATCATCAAAGGCTGCGTTCTCGTGCTGTAACGGAGCTGACAAACTTGTCGCATGTCAACAATACGCAGAAGGCCCTCGGACCAGTTAACAACGCTTTGTGTTCTGCTTTAACATCAGGATTTATTTCCAGTCACTATTCAAGACCAGGTGAAAAGCTGATTCATGTGTTGGAACGCTTAGTGCAGCTCTTCCAAGGCGCTGCAACTCCAGGCTCTATAAAGCCAATGACGGAGGCTATTTTTGCCGCCGACAGAGGTTAGAATGGGAAACAGACAGTCGACTTCATCACCGATAAGCTGGGAGCTAGTGGGATTGGCGCGCATAAGAGGAGCCTTGATTACCCCTTTGTGTTTGGAGAAGGACCTATTCGCAAGCGACATAAAGGCATGGTCGTACAAGAGAAAGGATGTCGAGCTGTGTACAGTGCCACAAGGCAGGCAACTGAAAAGAATGGTAGAGTGATACAGGCCATCGTATACCGCGAAAGTTATTCCGGGAGAATAGCTTCTGTGTACCACAACAACCGCAAATTGTTTGGTGCGCATCTGTTTACTTTGGTTCCAAGGCGAGAGTTCTTGAATAGTAGTTTACACGACGAGGACCGCCGCAATTTACACGAAGTGTACAAAGCGTGCTCGGATTCATCTGCTCTGAAGGTCAGCTTTGCACTCAACCAGGTGTACGAATACACCGTTCTGCAATCACAAGACCCGGGCTGGTTCCTAATGCGTGCATTTCAGTTCACATCAAGAACTACTCACGGTTTCTACACAGTGTTTGCTGCAGACTACGAAAAGAACTTAGTAGGAAGTGCTGAACTTCTGAATGGAAATTCTGTGATGCCAGGATCAACCGCGTTGCCCATAGGAGTGCAAGAAACAGTAGAAGCTCTGCGGTTGAAGTGGGATAGCGTCATTGGAACTTTGGGTGTACGCAAAGGTAACACCCCAACACCTGAAAGAGATGCAGAGAAATCAATTGCAGATGTCATGAACGCCACCACTGCGTCGCTACAATCTCTTCGAAAGGAGCAGCTGTTTACAATTTTATCAAACGTTAACCATCGACAGCCAGCTTCAACAAACAAACAGCCGCTCATCGCCAAGATTTTGGAGCTGCAAAAGGCGGTAAATGATGGTTCCTTAGAATTGCATTGCCCCAAAGCGCAAGCGCCGAGTGCGGCTGAACAGGCTATCATACACAGGAAAGAATTACAAAAAGGCCTTTACCTAGCATCTCTGAACGCGTGGTTTATGAGACCACTGACAGCTACACTAGGTATGAAAGAGGGATCTCGTAGCGAGAGTACGGTTCTGACTAATATTCCAAGATTCTTTAAAGAGAACAAGGCAGTTAACTTCAAAGCTTTTCAGACAGGAGAAAGCTTTCGAGAGTTTTATGAAAGCAACTGGACTTTACAACACATAAGAACAGTAGGTCTTATTGGATCAAAACAAACGCCCTTACTGGCCGGCAGTCCGGATGGCATCATTTGTCTTTTATCCGATGATACGTTGCACGTTGGCGCCATCGAAGTAAAAACGATGACGTCTTTGAAAACAGCCAAGCAAGCGGAAACAGTTCGAGATAAGTACAGCCGTATCGTACACATCAACAAAATTGGCCGATCAGAATACTCTACAAAGTTGTTCCAAGAACTTGTACCTAATTCAAGCTATCGTCTTCAATGCTTACACCACGCAGCCGTGCTCAACCAAGAACATGTCTTATTCGTTGTGGGTAGGGGGAATAATATCGGGCTGGGATGCATTGTCTACGTTGTTCTGATGGAGTTCAGCAGAGCATTTACGGCGGAGTATATATACACACTGACATCAGTACGAAGAATCTGTTTTCAATGGATTGGAAAGCACGCGGAAAATATACCCAAAACGTACGATGAGCTTTTACACAATACGTATGCTACAGATTTGTACTCTTTTGGGTCATACTATAATTTAAGCAAAGCCTACCGGGACCTGGTTTCAAGAAAAGGTCCCCTACCGCCTTCTTGAATGATAAGACCTTCTTCCCTCTTCTTTTGGAATCTTTTGAAAGGGGGGGTGGATGAGTTTAGCCGCAATATGAAGAGCCTTTGCTACACAAATTCATCTGAAAATCCGATTGTCAGTGTTATTGGACGACTTTTATGCGCCCAAGTAGCTAATGCGGGATTAGTGTGCCGCCTAATTCAGGCGCGACGAAGAGAAATTATTGCTGGAGTTGTTGAGTCAGAACATGGTCATACATCTAGCTACAGAACATTGAGGCATGCTGTGTCTGGCTGCATGACGTTTTCTGCTTTCGTAAAGCAGTTGGCAAGAGCATATACCACGATATACAGACAATATTCAAAAGGTCAAAGCGCTTCTCAATTGGTTTCAACCAGCATGTCAGAGAAAGAAACTATTTCTCAAATGTTCGTTCGTAATGTTGTGGAAAATTACAACAGACAGGACAATGTTAATAGACGACTTTCTGCTTCTGCTCTGCATAAAATTGTTAAAGGAAAACCGTTATACTGTTCTCTCTGTTCCTATAATCACTCCTACGAACTGAGAGGACGATTTTTCAAGAAAAAAGGGGGATCAAAGATAAGACAATGGTGCAAGGTTTGCCGGCAGCCTTTGTGTTCAAAGTGTTGGGTTGTTTGGCATAGTACCCGTGTTCTAAAGAAAGCTACTATACCAGAAACAGAGATGGTGAAATTGAGGGAGAAGGCAGAAGCTGCGGCACAGACACAGTAAGTGGTCTAAATGACCTGAGCGTGAGGTAAAGTGTTTATGGTTAATGGATTACATATGCCCCAGAGCGAGCGCTAGGCGGGACAGAGTGAACATCGCGCACGTCCAGCGTGAAGTTCACTCTGCGGGCCGGGTGATTTCACGCAGCGCAGCGTGAATCACGCTGGTTCTCCAAAAAATCACCCTACTATGGGTGAGCAATTCTGTTCACTCTGGGAGCACGGGGGTAGCGGCAACTCTTGTGCACAAGTTGGTGGGGAACACATTTGGGTCGTGCCGCGCGGCGCGCCACGACCCAAATATGCTGTACAACGGTACACGTTTCAAATCGACTTCGAAAACGCTGGCACTTTGAACCGCTGCACTCACACGCTACAAGCCCTTCCGCGCCCAGTGCCTCCATACGCCACGCCGATGTTGGTCGGCATGTCTGTAGCAGCCCTTGTACGAGCGGTCGCCGTTGTTCAAATCACTGGCATCCTTGCATCAAAACTGCAGCACGGCAAGGTAGAGCCGCCACGATTGAACCGTCCGTTTATTTCCTTGGTTGTGCAGCAAACGGCGTCGCTCTTGCGACTTTAACACCCATTCTCTGGAAAACAGGTATATCTGTATGCAACTACCTCAAAAAACCTTACGGATCGTCTTTCCTGAACAGAATCAGGGATATCAGAGATACAACAATCCGGGGAATGACGCTGACGCAAATCGTATGGATCTGGTACTATCATTATTAGCTGTTCAATATCGCAAACGAGAATGCATTTTAGTTCTACATCATTAGAACCTATAAGATACTGCATCCTTGTATTGTCATATATTAAGGCAATGTTAACATTTCCTTGTTTATGTTCCGTCTTGACAAGTTTATGTATCACATCCAACCGAATTTCAGGATGTGCAGGAATGTCGAACAAAGCTTGAATTATCCCAATTCGCTCTCTACTATTGCTTCGATATCTGACACAATCTTGGCGAGCGTATCCACGAACATTATCCCCCGCGGTTAGAATATGATTCACATTTGAAGCTCTTACACCACTCCACCATTTATACTAAAGTTTTATTCTCATTTCATATCTCCGTCGAAGTAAATGAACACCATTCATGTCACACACCGTGCATGACAAAATAGCTTTTGCCTCTTCTCCAGACTTGCTGTCACATATCCGGCTATTAATTTGAGCACAAAAAAAGAGGGTTCGGTCACTGCGCTGATGCGCAGTCCCTGTCGAGAATCTTGAAATGTCGTGTTCTCTAGAATCTCCAAGAATAGGAGCTCTAGTAAGGAGAACTGGCGTGTTTGTTTCCCATGGTTGTAGTGCTGCGTCATTCAGCTCGGTGCTACATCTAGCGGAAAGCAGCTGTGGGGCAATTTGGAGACGGTGCCGGTTCGATGATTGGTAAGCCTTTTTGGTCAGCTTATCATTGATTCGTTTGCGTCTGTCGCGCCTCTACGGATACAGCCCAAGCTAAGTATATGATCTTCAATGTGTCTCATCAGTCGATGCATTTTGGTGTTCACTCGTACTCCGAGTTCCTTACACAGAAGTGTTCCAAGGTGGAAGCATTGCGCCTGTAAGTGATTAATATCACCAACTGATCTACGTGACGCTTTTGGAGAACAGTTAGCGCCGAGAAGCTCTTTGTATACCGATGCCATTTGAAGAGCAGCTTGCACTAAATTGTCTTTGTCTGGCTCTCGAGATGATATGCCCATGGGAGCAAACCACAGGAAAGGACATTGCTCTCTTCGGACAATTCCAGACATTCCCGATTGTTTTTCATTGGAACTCAGAACAAACGGAGCAACTTTTGGAATCCTTGATAATACCGAAGCATCTAACATACGCTGGTTTGCAATAGAAACCGCCTGAGTAGTGAAGTAGAGACATTTTCGGTCCTGGTCAAGTAACTCACCGGCAATGTCAGCGATTAATCGGTATATTCCAAGGTCGAGATTGTGCAAGGTGTCAAAGGCAACAACTTCATAGAGCAAAAACGGAGATGTACCCAGGCCATAGAATGCAGCCAAAGCGGGGGGATATTCATGAGCTCTCATTCGGGATAGGTACTTGCGAGCGATCTCGAGATTCTCTCTCTCCCTCGTAAGAAGCTTTCGTGTTGGGACCGCGTTTGGAAGCCTATTTTTTGCAGTTAGCAACTGAAATGCTACCGTTTTGGAAACATCTTTTCTGCTTGCTCCTGCTCGAGATTGTTGAACATGGCTAGGATCAGGACCTTCATCACATTCATGAGCTTTGAAAGGCATAGCACAGAGTGAACAGTCTCGAAAACTGTTAGCGTCTTTGAGCGCAAAAAAAACCGTTCTTGGGGTTGGTCTGCAACTATCATTGTCAATCTGGGGATAAACACTGTCCCAAGAACAGCCACTACAGCCTTTGAAGCTTCAATAAGATCTTTGAGAGCGAGAAACAAGAATCGGTGAAAGAGTTGGAGTCTCTCTCTTCGTAGTTCTCCTTGCGATCGATCTATGCCGAATGTGTTCACACATGGGACAATACCCACATCATGCCATTCTGTGGATTTTGCTCTTAGGTTACTGAACCGGACCCTCATGGTATTGGCACTTTGTGAGCCAGAGTTCGACAAAATCGTTCCATCGCAATAGAGGTCTATACTCAGAACCACGATGTCTTCTCTAACCTCTTTTGAAAATCTTTCCAGAATGCACGAGTCCCATTGTGCTGAGAAAACTCTTTCTCCTCCGTTACTCTGTACCGCAAAGTGCTGTACTCCAGAACGACCCCCGACTGACTTCAATTCCTCCAACAGGAGTTGTAGAGTGGAACGAAAAACTCCCGTTTCGTTCTTTCCCCATGTAGTTTCAATGGAGGCAGTTCGCCAGCCGTCATTAAGAACCGTCCATTTTCGAACACGATTGACATAGGAGCTGAAACTTTTTGGACTTCCGAACTGATTCGTAACGTGCCGAAGTCGTTGCGGAAGATGATTTTCAATATCCATCACCATTTTTGCTTCGCTGGCTACCTGTCCCGAACTCATTTGATACCTAACACAATGATCCAGAAGTATCTTACAGGATTGATGGCTCTCTTTGAGATGTGGAGATGGTTCTGCGGGTTCCATAAACACTGGATGAGATCTGTCATTGTAAGCGGTATAGAAATCGAATACCATGTCGGAAACGGTTTTGGCGCCATTCAAGTCATCTGTGGAATTGTCCGCAGAGGTTTCAACAGGGTTATCATTGTAAGGTTCATATTGAATCTCATCGGTGTTGCTTGACGTTGCTGGGGGCACGTTCATGCGATAAGTACCGTCAGTTTGAAGCGTTCGCCCAGAATTGGAAGCAAAGCTGTTAATTCTTCGACGGATTGGGTGAGACCGCTTCAGGTGGCGATCCAGATTTACTCGAACGGGGAAATACGGTTGCAAATCCTGCATTTATGCATATGAATACAAAAGTAGATGAAGGAGAAAGGTGTACGGGTACGATGGTGCAAAGAGACTACAAAGTTGGTCATGAAACGTCGGTACGAGTACCGAGGACAAGTTTCGGTTCGACGTCCGAAAATGAAGCAACTAAGCGTTTTTGTCTTTCGATCGAGTTATGGAACGAAAGCGTTTACTCACCGCATGTATTTGGGTTCACACAATGTTTCAGGTTTCACTCTTTCCCCGGCAGGGATTTCCAGTGCGGTTTTTCTACATCGTGCACCAAAACCATGAGAACACCAGGCGCAGCCCATTCTAGAGTACGAAGCGGGATTTCCAAGCCTTGGGGAAGAGTCAATCGACGAACTATGGTCACAGTAGGCCGAACAGAGAACCATGTGGAGAATTCGAGCCAGGCGGGACCTGCACCTCTGCCACGACTGCAACAACTTCCCCCTCACGTTGTTCAATCTACTACACCGAGGCAAACAAATGTTGGAGCACAGGAAGCCCCGCCATGCGAAGGACCCTCGCCTCCACAGGCTTCAGACCCCACTTCTGTGCCAAGAAGCCCGAGGGTTGACAATGCAAGACCTCCTACACTCCAATGCACACCGCCTCGAAAAGCATTGTCTGAGGGCATAAATAAAATGGTTTCGGAATCAAAGCGTGTATTTGAAGCTTTGTCGGGAGGACTGAAAATGGTACTCGATACTATTTCGACCTCAAACAATGAGGTGTGCAATACGTTGAATGCCTTCCGAACAGAAGTACAGAGAAGCACAGAAGAGATTGTGAAGGAGCTAAGAAGTAGTAGAGAGACAATGGCTATGGCAATAGCCAACAAAGAAGCTTCGGGAGACGCAATAGATGACAATCGAATGATGATAGAGATACGAATTTCTTACAATGTTTGGAAACCACTCAGTGACTAACATCTTCTCATAGGCATTTGATATATCGTAGAAACCTGATTTGCTTCATGTAAGTTTATCATATATTTGCGTTGCGATGTGCTCTAGAGTACTAACTATCTTAACAGGAATATTGTCGCTTCATGTGCTGTCAGGAGTTTTTACGTCCAGATCGAGGAAAACACTTGTTTAATATTTCAATGGATCTTGAGAACCCTTCTTCTACAGTCAATGATAAGGAATGTTCATGGTTATGGAAGGGAGCAGGCTTCTTTTGCAACGGAGAGAACATAGAAGAATTTCTAAATAAGAACATAACGCTTGCTAAGCGGAAAGGAGAGACTGTGACTACAATCTCTGCATATGCATCTCGTGCGCAGAGTCGGGCTCATGAAAGCATACGAAAGTTGATGGTGGGTTCTATATATTTTTAATTGCCTTCCTGCTCTTTCTAACCTTTTCACGGTTTTCGTCTTTCTGTAACGTGACGCCGCTACATTTCCCACTGAACCCGAGATCTAAAGCTTCAGCACAGGTGAAGAGGGAGTTCTCGCTAAAACTTCTTCAAACAGGTGAGCATAGAATGAAGAAGGAATTTCAAGACGCTTGGGGATCTGCCTGCGTATCAGGTGTGACAGAGGCCATCGCAACTAGTAAATCAGCTAAGAAAAATCTTAAGGATCATGCTATTTATGGAAGTTTTGAAGAAATACCTGCTGAAATACTCGAGGTAGATCCGGTCCAAATGAACATCTACAGTTTGGGATTTGTATCGATTAAGGTTTGTTAAGTAACATATTATTTTTGAGGCGACTTCTGAGTTCTAACACACAAATGTATTTATTCTAACGATCACAGGTATCAAGGGCTATACAAAAGGTTTGTGGTGTCAAATATGGGGGAATGAATAGATCACATGCGCCAGTATGGGCAAAAGAAGTACTGGAGCTGAACGAGCCTATAAGTGAAGGGCAAACAAGTACAGAAAATGTATTGGAAGAACCGGGGAATTTATTTCCTAGCATTTTATGTTCGGTTAATGTGTGCAGCGTACTAAGTGTTACCGAAAAGGCAAATCTAGCCTCACTTCGAATGATATGAAAGAGGATTTGAAACGGGTGTCAAGTGTTTTACGAAACTTTGAATCTGTGAAAATGCATCGGTTGAAATAGTGATTGCGTGAAGTGGTATCTGTTGTGCGAAAGTGAATGGAACTATAAGAATTCTACCTTTTCTATACAGCATTTTTGTTCATCTTTAAGGTACAAATATGTACTACTCAACCAAGTTTACATTGTGGTGTTTTGTGCGTGTTGAAGATGCTTAGTTTTGCAAAAGTTGTATTGTAGGTTCACAGTGTAAACTACTCATGAATGAAAATTGAAGCTGCTATCGTGTCCATAGAATGAAATAGAGGCTTACTTTGGCACGGTGACGAAGTCATGCGCAGCTACGAGCCATATACACAGATAATCGTCGCATATCAAAAGGCTGTATCGTCGTCAGGTTCAGTTGTAGCCAACGGTTTACGTGCCCAAGAAAGGTGCGCCATGGTGCCTGAAAGATTACAGTGTAATGTACCTACTAGATTACAATGCAGCGACTACGGAGTGACGAGGGACAAATCACTTGCACCTGATGATCTATCCACTGGCAGAGCGAAACGCGCTGTCATTGGCCGCAGTCATGTTGTTTACACTGCGCTGCGCACTAAACTGTAGATACATCATCAGGGATGCGTTCTTTTTTCCTCGGCACAGTGGCATGGCTCCATTGGCACAAAGATGTCACATGCCATTGTCAACGCGAGGACACCATGGCGCACGAATCTGCGGTGCGCACAAACATTGTGCAATTGCAACGCAACGTCGTCACGCAATTTTGAAGCATGCATCTGGTAGCCCCGTGCACGCTGCGTGAACGATTTCGAGCACGCTGGGCAGGGTGATTTTTGGAGAAATTGCGTGAATCACCCTGCCCAGCGTGATGCTCACTCTGCAGCTGCGAGAACTTCACGCAGTTGCTGAGTGAACATCACGCACGCTCCACAACGTTCACGCATGATCAGCGCGGTATCTGACCAACTGGGTCTCCTTCTTATACAACATTAAGTTGCAAAGGACTCCGGACTTTGTGCTCCAGGTCTTAGCTAGCATAAACACGCTTTCAAGCCATAAAGGTAAACGCATTTACTTTAATTATGACTCCTGTAGTTCACTTTCAGCTCTTTCCTTTAGCTCAATAAGCTCTTTCTCCGATATTTGCCCCTTCACTAGAGTTCTAAGGCTATGCCATTTTTCCCAACATTTGGGACATATTGGTTGACAGCACAGTCCATACCACTGCCGAATTTTAGAACCACCCTTCTTTTTAAACACTCTTCCCCTCAACTTCAAACTATAATTGAATGAACAAAGAGAACAGTTTGCCGATTTACCTTTAACAAGCTTATGAAGTCGTGACTCCGAAAGCCGTCTCCGAGCATCAATCCCTCCGTTGTATTTCTGAACAACATTTTTCACATACATTTGCTTGGCTGCCTCGTTCTCTGACACCTTGATCGTGGTTGTTTTACGGGCGAAGGGGTAAAAACGCATACCCTTAGGTCGGAGGAGTGTTCGGATGGTTGAGGCATGACAGAGGAGAGCAAAGGACAACCAATAACAACGACACAACCCGACGATCGGTAGAACAATCTCGCGACTATGGTCGTCTGGCGTGAACGTTGTGGAGAGTGCGTGATGTTCACTCAGCAACTGCGTGAAGTTCTCGCAGCTGCAGAGTGAGCATCACGCTGGGCAGGGTGATTCACGCAATTTCTCCAAAAATCACCCTGCCCAGCGTGCTCAAAATCGTTCACGCAGCGTGCACGGGGGTAGTGACTACGACAGTCAAAGGCAAGCTTCACTGGAAGCGTTCATATTCCTTCTCACGGGGCGAAGTACGCAAACAAAAATTGAGAACATGCAGCACTCCTCACTTTCATCAACAATGCTTTCGTGGACGGACAAGCTTGCCACCCTTATCGTACACAAAGAAGAACACATTTACCGAGCACGTAAAGCATCGCGCGCGCTGTATGCGCAAATTACCGCGCCAGTGCCAGACCGACAGCGATCTCGGGAACAACCCCTGGTCGCAGCGATGCCGAGCTAAATCGCGCGCGCCTGCGTCGACGCCGTCGTCTTCAATGAACAATCTTCATGCGCCTTCCGCGCTGTATGCGGCCGCCGACCATCTTGCCCCGAACTCCGCCGCCGAATGGCCGCGTGTAATATCTCCGCGCCTTACGTCTTCCCCGCGCGCGCGCACATCAGTCGCCGCCCCTTTTTCTCTGCCCGCCGCACGCACTTAAGCATCTTCCGTGCGCAGTTCTGCTCTTCTCTCGTCTCCATTCATACCGCCATTGCCGCCGTCACCACCACCATCGCCGATGAGAACGGCTTCACCGCCGTCAGCGCCACCACCACCATCGCCATCCACACCGCCCATGCCGCCGTCGACGTCGTCTCCGCCGAGCAACGCGGTATCACTACCGCCGCCCATTCCGCCATCGCCGTCATCGCCGCCCGATCCGCCAGCACCACGATCACGGCCATTGCCGGCGGCAGCCACAAAGTTGCCGCCACAGCCCGTTCCGCCATCGCCGCCATTGCCGCCAAAGTCCTAAACCACCGAATGCTCCTTCCTATTTTACCGCAAAACACTCAATATTATCTAGAGATGATACTTGCGCATCTCACCCATATCATCGACGAACATTTTGCTCACATAAACAAACAAATAGGTTTGCGTTGTAGAATCGTATCCATAACGTTTGGAACTAAGACATACGTAAAGATTCCATAGCGATTATCTGTTCAGAACTTAGTACGCTACAAACATTTACAGATTGTAGAATACTTGGCGTCTGACCCGATGATTGCTCCACTAGAAACGCATGTCCTTGAATACCCGGGTTGCCATTCTCGAAAGTTTCATTCAAATTCAGCACTTCAATTGCCCACAATGGAGCATGCGACTTGTTCATGCCTCCAGATCTTATATTACACATTCCCTGCAGAGACCTTGATATCTATTTAGATATACCGAACAATAGTAATTTGTTAGAGTTAGATATGTCCGCATACATCTCAAACAAACACCAGACGTACTTTCACAGAAACAAAAGCGATGGAAAATGTGCTCATTTGTGGAGGATCTAGGTCCAACAGGTTGTCAGAAATGCCCCGTAGAAAGTGCAGTATTGAGTGGTTCTTAAGGTTATTAAGCGCTGATTTCGCTGTAGCAATTGCCTCAGATAGCCCAGCATAAAAGGACGCTCTCCAAGAATCTCTGAAGTCCTCGTGAAACCTGTGATCACCAGTTTGATAGAGTTTCAGTGCAAATTCTTTCTTAACTGCGTTTGAAGCCTTGAAACGTGCATTGAGTGGACAGTTTGGAGCGCTCGCCGCACAAAAAGTAGAAAACTGAAATCGTTTATGTTAGAAACTCTGTTGTGGGTATAGGACATCTTACTTTCACATACCATTTTCTTTCTTATACTTTCCTGAGCACGCCTTTGAGCTCTAGAAGCATATGTTCAAACTTGAACTGAGATATCTTCCTTTCGTTTCCTCACAGTTAAGAATGATTTCAGAAACTCCATGGCGTTTGCTTCCTCAACAATTGCAGTAGCGCCTTTGAGGAGCCATGTGTTGCAAGATGCAGTCTCAATCGATTCCTGATCAGGATCTGGATCTGTGGACATATGAAACAGTCGTTCCCCCTCACTAGGTATAATGAACTTAGCACAGCACAGGTATCGAACAAATTCCTACGCATGAAATTACTCGAAGTTAGCGCAAGACATATCATCATCGTCCGATTGACCAGTATTGAATAGTGTAAACGTACATAAAGTAAATCAGCCTTCTGAGAAATGTTGTAGCACGCAATGAAACACGACAGAAGGTTACGTGAAACTTGTTAGGCATATTCCGTGGTAGGAAAGATTCCAAAAAAAACAATGTAACGTACCTGACGCAGTGCCTCATTTGAGTCCGAAGGCTGATCCGACCCCGTTGCAATGTCTTTGAGTACATTCACGATAGAGTCTACCCCACGACGAATCTCTAATTTGAGCTCATCCTTGGCTTTCTGTGTCTCAACTCGCATCATTGCAATCTGCCCAGCAATATCAGACCAAGATTCTCTCACAGCGTTTTTCACATTCTCCAACCGTGCGTGCAAACGATTAAAATGTTTATCTGTCTCGATCCTCGACCTCTCCAGTACATCCACGACCTTCACACGTTGTGCCAGATTACGATTCGGCTCTGAACGACTCTGTCTTCCATTGAGGTCACCAGAAAGATCTAAGGCGGTTGTGGTCGCTGCCAATGGCGAATTTTCATTCACATTTCTTGTCCTTTGACCTATTTCTTGACTTTGACTTGACGGGTGTGAAACCAGATGGGCATTTCTTTCACTTGGTGTGACGCGTCCAGAAATCTCTTTTTTGTCGGTCAACCGCTACACGAGGCCTTGCATTGCCACGAGCAACACTCCTGTTCTGAAGAGGTGGCAGAGCCGGTAGATCGGATTATTGTATCGCCGCGTCATATACTCGATCCTCTTCTGCACTCTTTTGTGCAAATTTTGTGGCGCGGACGTGGTTGATGTCGGAGCAGTAGTAGGGGTGTCCCTTTCAAGGCGTTTCCGCACGACTCGATTGGCATTCCTGTTGTTTGGTGTTCTTTTTCTGCCAAACATATCTTGGGGACCAAAATGAACGGAGTGTTCCTGCTTCCGAAAGGCAACCCTGTGTTTATAGCAAAGTTTGAGAGGGTAGAGTGATGTCATAGTAGTGGAAAGAAATGTCTCCGTATGTTACCTTTGGTTCCGCTCTCCCGAAGTCTGAAGGAAGCTTGCGAAGGAGCCAAAAGAAACCCCTCATTGAACGTAAAGCGCTTCGATGTTAATTTGAGAACTCATGTTTCTTTTCACCACAACACCAAAATCTATCCAGTAAAAGATAGAAAGATGGTCCGCATCCAGTACAATCCTCCATATGGCTGTGTTTGGAGCCCCTAACTGCGAAGTTGTTATTCTGCCGCCAGGACATCCGTGCTGAGGAGAAGAGATAATAAACAAGTGAAGTTTCTGCGTCATAATGTACAAATGCCGCGTATGCAATCGCTTCTTTCAGAATAGGGTGAACTTACATCGACACACCAAAAGATCTCATCCCCGACGAACGATAACCAAGAGCAAGTTTCATAATAGTACTCCAAGCTCTTTGCACAGAAACGTTGAATATCAAGCACACGGCCAAAATTTGCAAGAGGATGGTCAACCTGATTTGTGCAATGAAATCTTGCCAGTGGAACCGAATAACTTCGTTAACCCTGCAGATTATCAAGAGGAATCAGAAATTGAAGAGAGTAGTGTTGCAGAGTCAGTTTATACGTTCTACAGCAACTTCGAGGACTCTAGCCATCCCATGTATGAAAATATCACATCACCTGAACCAAAACCAAACGATCTTCATCCGTCATGCAAAGTGGTGTTAGAGTACTGTATCTCTCAACAAAAGTCCTTCGGTGGTGTAGTTACAGAAGCGGAGATGGTGCTACAATTCGAATCGAACGTTCCTAAAGAACACCAGTATTTTGCGCAACAGTTCGGAAGCGCTACCGTCTTTGGCAATTATGTTAATCAAGCAAGAAAATGGAGGGCTTGCCAAGAAGGTTAAATAACAACCTCCATTACAACTGAATTTGATGCGAACGAGACTGGAGCCTCCCGATGTCCCCTCCAGCTGCTCCGAGCGGAGTTGGAAGCAGTAGGAGGTGCAAAAGGAGTACAACAGTTCTCGGAATCTTCTCGTGATGGGGTCCGTGTTTTTTCTGCTCCATGGGACTCGAACATTATGAAAAGTTATACCGAAAGAGCTGAACCGAGTGCCACCATTGTCACTGTTGACTTATACTGCGATGGAACCATTCTATCCAATTCGGGGTCTCAAAGCGCCAATGCTTTTCGTGTTCGATTCAGCAATCTGAAAGGAAGATCCACGGAATGGCATGATGTTGGAATCGCACCATCAATCGACACGATGGGTGTCGAGAAGACGAAAGGAGATATGAGGAAAGAGAGATTGCAGCTCTTCCAACGATTCCTCTTTCTTGCCCTCAAAGATCTCATTCAAGCTTCGGGGACCGGTACAGTTGTATCAGGAAGAATGTTCTTCCCCAAATTAGCTATGATTGTAGCTGACAAACCGCAGGAGAGAATTTTTTTTTGCTTAACGAGCGCGGACAGTTTCAGCGACTGCTCTCTTTGCACAATGAAATCAAGAGTGCCAGACAAAGATTCCGAATTAGTCCGCACTCTTGAGTGACAGCGGGATCCAGCTCCTGCGTCCCCACGAGACATTCAGCGAACAATCAGTTCCCAACTGCGAACTGCAAGTCATCGAATTCAGCATCCAAAACGAACGAAGTATATGTCACCGTCCGAAAAAAGATTCATTCTTTCAAGCAAGAGAATACCTTGCAAGCATGAGTGCTCATGAATTCCCACCGGCACTTGCATCATTTTGTGGCCTTGGATCATCCCCTTTCCTTCTGTACGATATAATTGCGTTCGATACCCTTCATGTACTTGACCTGGGCTTGTTCCGAATGATACCTGAATATGCAAGTGAAATACTTAGCATGGATCCCAATTGCATACTTCCTACATCCCGAGCTATTACAATAGCCAACCAGGGCATCACGGACATTGCAGGACTTTCAAAAATACGCAAGTTGACCCCATTCATATCAACTGCAAACGAGAGACAGGCTGGCATGTCTGGGCTTGTGAGGAGAGAACAATGACCTTTTCTTTGGTTTGCGTTGATGGGAATATCCAATCAAACACCAGATAGTGATCCTCTGATTCAGGGAGCCCTTCAATTATCTTCTCTCTACAGAAAGCTTTTAGGGGCGAATATCCGCCTCAAAAACTGTCGTACAAATACCGATAAGGTGTGGGGTCCGCCTGGTAGAGGGAGCGCGCGAGGGCTCAACCTAAAGGGGAAAAACACACAACCAATATGGTAGTAGGGCACCTCAAAACCCGCAGGGGCAAACGGCGGGGCAACTAGTCTAGACCGTGTAGGTGTACGGTAGTAGATGTCGACGCGCGGTAAAACCTGAATAGTAATAGAGTAGCAAGTGACCAAGATGGTATAGTTACTGCCCTAGCGGTGCCTGACTTTACAATACCCGAGGGGGAAGGCGAGGTGCACCACAATGTATACAAGGTGCACCGACGCCGATCTCCCATGCGGGCATGACGTCATCGGCTGTGCCCATGACCTACTGTCATGGGCCAGCAATGCTAAACTATCCTAGACTATAAATTAGAAATTAGAAATTATAAAATACAGAATACCAATTGGGTACAGTGCAGCCAGCAAGGCGCACCAGTAGGCCCACGTAACACCAACCCATTGAGGTCTCATTGTACTACGGAACCCCTTCTTACCCTGAGCCACGCCCTCGTGGCTCCTTGATCCTTTCACCAAGTCGGTGGCATCGTCGTACTAATTTGGTCCCTGTCGCAGCCTTTGTTCCATCTCGCGCCGTGCGTCGCGTCGGCTCCGCATCGCCAAACGCACTCTGTTCACCACCTTGGTCATCACCGATTGCGGCTCTATCCACCTCTTTGGTTATCACCGACAGCGGCCTATTCATTCCCATTTGTGGTTTGGGCGCGACGCGCGCCCATTGCATACCTTCAAGGTTATACCTTTTTGGCTACACGGCTTAGACCCATTGGCCGTGTCGGTATACCCAGTGGGGGGCGGGTTGCGCCTTCGAGCTCGTGTGGGCACTGTACCGTGAAGGATTTTGGCGCCCACTTGGTTGCAGCGTGTCTCTCTGTGCCTTCGAGGTTCGACTACCAACCCTTCGAGGCACTGCCGCTGATTCCATCGAGGTTATTCCACCGTTATCCCTTCTGGTTGCCTTCGCACCCCTTGCGGTTTGTCTACGCGGGCTCGCGCCACCGTGGCTTTTCGTCCGAACGACAAGGTTGAATCCGTTTATGGTGACCCCCGATCCTTATCTGAACCACATGGGTAGCCCTGGTACCAGCGTGCGGGCTCGCACCCGTAGCGGTACACGGCGATTGTCGGTTCCCCATGTTGGTCAATCGGACGCGGTAACCTCAAGGGACGGCGCGCCATCGGCGACCAATGCCGATACCTTAATGGTTGAACCAGCATGGGGCCCCGAATGGGTGGAGGTTTTGAGCATCAGCTCTAGTGACTCACCCATTGTGGATAAAAAGCCGATTCGCTTCACCCCTGCGGTCGAATGCTCGCCGTCTCAACCACTCCCTCACGGTACTCATCACACCATGTCGGGTGCTGGTCCCTCGCGCGGCCGCGGAAGCGGCATTGCCAAGTCTGGTTCTCGGGGTGCTGCTTTGTACCATTCCCGCATCCAAACTGGTTTTCGGAGCCAGCCGGTTCAGTCTTGCTCAAATCAACCTCAAGGGATCCGGGACCCGTATGGTCTGGAGCCCGAGATTCCTCGTGGTATTTCCTATTATGGTTTGGAGACATTCACCACGGCCGACTGGAACGTTTCTCAACATGGTACCTTCGGGGTCGATCCAAGAATGGTGTCGCAAGCGACGCTGTACCGTCGGAACTGGCCAGTGGCGCCGGGGAACACATCGCTTCCCGGCGTCTTGCGCCGTCCGACTTTGGATACCTACTTGGGTTTGTTTCGTTGGGATTGAGAGCGTCTTCGCTCCGTCCTCCAAACGCTCCACCGTCGGGATAAGGAATCTCAATCTCGTCAGGGTCGGGTGGAGTGCTACGATAGCCGCCAGCGACACACACCAATGAGGTATTTCATTCCCCCGCTTTATCCCAGCGATCTGCCGTATGTTCGTATTGAACCGGAGCTCCATTATTACCGACGTCTGGTTGTGAAGATCTGTCAGTACGACTCCCTTCCGCAGCAGTACCTTCCGGCTTCTCCACATTTGGTTTGCTTCGATAGGCTTTACAATACCATCCATTGGGCTAACCGTCGTAGGTGGGGGGTGGATGCTGCCACCGAGGCTCGCATTCGCACCCGGTCCAGCTTCAACCGCGTCATGCATGGGTTCCATAATGTGGAGTTCTTCTCACAAACTAATAAGGGAAGAACCTCTTGGTATGTGGCCCGACCTGAATGGTGGAATGTCTATGAGGTTCCGATGTCGCTTAGCGTCCCAACCTCACCGGTATTGGCTTACTTCGGGAGCTACATCACCCGTAACCACGATCGGTACTACCTCATTTGGTCGATTGCCCTCGCGGAATGGGCCGTATTGGTGGCCATCTTGGCTCTGTAGGCTGCCCTTGACGGTATTGACTCGGATTGTCGTTCTCGAGAAGCCGAGATTTACGGTGACGGTGTGCAACCTCCTGGTCGTATGTTCTTCATTCCCCCGAGGGTCATTCGCGACATTCGCCTATTTGGACTCGGAACCATTGTGGCAGGTACAAACTACTCCATTGAGCAGCTGGAATCGTTGCTTACCCAAGTGAAGAGTTTCCCGTGGGGAGCCAAGCAGGGGTGGGAGGTTTTCGATCCGGTGTCCTGGAAGGTTGTACCCCGCGCGGAGCAGCGCTATCCCGGGGCTCCGATCGATCAGGGACCTCCAGGGAGTCCCGGGCCATTCCCAACCGTGGTGGAATCGCCAGCAGCTACCCCTGTGATCACTTCAGCGTCAACTCCCGCTCCGGAGGGACGCAATACGCCTGCCCATACTGGTGTGACTCCTCTTCTCCCTAGTACCACAAGGGTTGATGGGCCTCCGCGGGCTATCCTCGGGGGTGTCATGGCTGCGGCTGCGGCGCCTGTCCGCTCTCAGGTGGACTCCCAGGCCATTTCAGGTTTAATGGCTCAGGTCCGCCAAGCCTGTGTGGTGAACTTCCAGCGGGCGGGTCCTACCTCTGTGGTCGAAGCTCCTACCCTTCTGGAAAGCATCCTGCCTCGTCATGCACAGTACATGCGATCCTTTTCCCAAATTGGTGAGTTCCGGAACCGGTTCCAGGTCGAGCTCTACCAGATGGCTACCAACCAGGTGGCAGGCCTAGCGACGGCCATGGGCCCGACGCCTACAAACCCTTTGGAGGATCCTCTATTTGGTGCTAGCCTGAATCCCGGCCTTCTAGCCGCTCCGCAGGCTCCTCTCCACATCGGGTCGTCGGCACCTCCGTCGGTTGCGCAGGCGAGCGCGCTACCTCCGATGGGTGTCGACGTGATGCCAGGCGTCAGCGTGCCTACTAGTACCTTCGTGGGTCATGGTAGCGTGCCTAGCCAGGCTCCGGGCCAGGCTCATCTCTTCCAGCCTTGGCCGGGAGCCCATCAGAACACCACTCCAGGTCGGGAATCCTCAGCTGGAGGCTCCTCGGGGCCTCACTTTGCCACTCACCCATCAGGTTGATTGTCATATCCACTTGGGTCTGTGCTTGAGCCACGTTGCTCCTGCATCTCTATTGGTGTCACTCTTCAAGTAAACTTACTTGTTATGCGTTTCCATTGTAGGTTCCAGTTTCCTTTGAGGTGCGGTGCGTAGCAAGGGAGGAAGCTCGAAAACAGCTCCCCCTTCCTTAGCTCTGCGCATCTCCACTTAGGTTTTGAAACTCTCCTCCCCCCCTCCTTAGACCAGCGTACCACGATAGGTGACGGTTAATTCCGTGTAGGTAAGTTCCAGGAGGTGACTTAGCTCCATTCTGAGCCATTTTGGTGCTCGTAGTATGGTTCACCACGTTGGTACTTCGATGCTCCTTCGTACGGCGCAGCGAGCGGTTTCGCCTTCCCATAAGGTCAAATGATGTGTTACGCGCTTGCGCGCGGTGGCCAGCAATGTACCTGAATTGGTCTGCATGGCCTTTCACCATGCATGGACGCACGTGCGGTGTTTCACCCTAGAGGTTACTTGCAAGGCGAATCAAAATATTTGACCGGAAAATTACCCCTCCATATGGTAGAGAAAATGCAGAAAACCCTTTTGGTCTGTATCTCGAGAACCAAGGGGTTTCAGAGGCTGGGAATGGCCGATTCGGGAGCGCGGCACGGTCGAAATACTTAGATTTTTTGACCATGCCGTTGCTCGCTCCCTACACACAATAGTGTAAACCGAATCGGTTACTCCGCACGGCGCGCCCCGAGCAGCGCGCGTATGCCTCGTCAAATAAAAAGATACAATTTTTTGAATGTTTCCACCGTGCGGGTTCGCGCGCGTGCCGCGCACGTGCATGGCGCGTGTGCAACGGCGCGCGTACAACGGTGCGTCCGTTTTTAGCGCTACCGCTCCTTGGACGTACCCCCATGGAATGCTTCCTTCTGGTTGTACCTTCCCGGTGAGCGTCCGAACCGACTTTGGTCCTCCTCATTACAATGTGCTCTTCCCCCTTTCTTAGGGGACTGCATTACCTCTAAGGTTTACCCATCATTCGGCATGTCCTTTCCTTTGCGGTTCCAGTAGCTTACCCTGAAATGCTGTGGTATGGCTGAGGGCGGCTCAGCAGTGTCACAATCGGCGCCCCAGCCATACCAACGTACTGTGTACTTCAGACCTTCTTGGGTACGGCGGTGACCTACAAGGCGTTCCACTGGGAACTCATTAGAGACCTGCGATGGTATTCTTTCACCACTTTAATTTAGATGAGCATCGGTACCACTGGGGGTAGGTGTTTCCTCTGAAGGAGCAACCGTAATCCCTGCAGGTGGTACGTAGTCTGGGTCGTCACCCTGTGCGTCATCATTAACCTCGATGGGTGTCCCGTCTTCCCGGGGCAGAGTCCTCAGAGCAACCGCTTGTGGGTCACGTGCGGATTCTCCGCGTTCCTTCCTGGACTGAACCGTCTGAGGTGCAACCGTGATTCGGTCAATAGAGATTGTATTCTCTACACCATCTTGGTTCACCGTTACCGTGTGGTCGGTCGACCGAACTACCTTGAAAGGTCCCGATGATTTCGGAAGAAGCTTAGAATTGATATCTCTATCAATAGCTTCATCATCAGCTTCATCACCCGGTCGTGGTTTAGCTCCTTTCGGGGGGTGGTCAATAAAGACATATTGACCCGGCGTAGCCGTTACCACTTGGGTTACCTTTCGGTCGTAGTCCTCCTTGTACCGCTTCTGGGATGCTGTGAGCTTGCTCTCAGCATACTTGAGAGCACGTCTCAACCTCAGAAGGGTATTCCGTTTGACCTGTGACGGTGTGAGCGCTCCGGCGGCTTCTTGTCCTAATGGGTCCCCTTCAACAACAATACCTGGTGGGTGTCGTGACAGTATTAGATTGAACGGCGTAGTTTGCGTCGCTCGATGAACCTGAAGGTTATATGCATATGTCAAGGGCTGCACGAGCTCGTCCCAACCAGTTTGGTGTTCTTCCGTATAATGTCGCAGCCTAGATACCAGTGTTCGGTTAAAGCGCTCCACTTGCCCATTCGTTTGCGGATGGTAGGCAGTAGTGAAGTAGTGCTTAATACCCAAGAGGTTACAAACAGCTTCGAAGAACTTCGAAGCTAAGTTCGAACCATTGTCGGTAAGTAAATAAAGCGGTGCACCATACGGGTAGATCCAATTGTTCAAGAACGCCACCGCGAGGGTCGTCGATTTTGTGTCCTTCAAGGGTATCGCTCGCGTGAGCTTCGAGAACCTGTCGGTGATTACGATGATGTACTGATATCCCCTTGTGGTTTTTGGTAATGGACCCAGAAGGTCTATTGCGACGAACTCGAGAGGACCCGCTGCAGGGAATAACTTCAAGTATTTTCTGTGCTTCCGGAGACCTCCACGGGTACGTACGCAAGATTCACATTGACCTACAAAGGTATATATATCATTAGCCATATGAGGCCAGTAGTACCCTTGCCTCAAGGTGTAGTACATTCTCGTACCTCCAGGGTGTCCTCATAGCCTTGGGTAGTGGGCTAAGTACAGCACCCGAGGGCGCAGCACCTTGGGCACTACCTTCTGAAGGGAACCATCAATAGGAGCTCGCCTCACCAGGAAACCATTTCGGTCGACGTCAAAGTTCGAGTCTTTCATACCTACTTGGTCCATGAGAGAGCGGCAATAAACATCGTTTGCTTGCTCTCTCAGGAATTCCTCGCGGGTAATTGGCATGACGTCTGTTTCCTCGAGGGCGAGTATTTCCCGAGCGATGGCATCACTAAACCACGTATCCTCTTCGGGTAGAGTCCAGTAACCTTCTAAGGTATCACCATCAGGGTTGGTAGAGATGGTAAAGCATGAGATATCATCCTCTACCGGCTCGGTGTCCAAACCATCTGTGGTAATGCGAGACATCGCGTCTGCGACATTGTGCTTGATACCTGGACGGTACTGTACGTCATACTCGAACTCTGAAAGTCGTAACCGCCATCGGGCAAGTCTGCCTGATGCGTCGGCCAGACCCAGTATCCACCGTAGGGCATCATGGTCGGTTCGAAGCGTGAACCTTTCACCATATAGGTAGGGACGGAGCATCAACATGCTCCAGACTACTGCCAGACATTCCTTTTCGGTTGTTGTGTAGTTCTTTTCTGCAGCGTGCAAAGCACGGCTCCAGTACCCTATAGGTAGCTTGTCGCCGTTTTCTTGCTCCTGCATAAGACAACAACCAATTTGGGCGTCCGAAGCGTCAGTATCCAACGTGTATCGTAAACCAGCTTTGGGTAATGCCAAGATGGGAGGTGTCAAGAGCGCATGTTTCAGCGCCTCGAACGCATCCATTTCCTCATTGGTAAGACATTCAAACCTTGTAGGTTGACCTTTCAGCAGCTTCCTGTTGAGGGGAGCCGCTATCTTGGCAAATCCCTTGATAAACCGGCGGTACACATTGCACAAACCTATAAAGGATCGGATTTCCGTCTGGGACGTGGGTGGCTTCGCCTCCTGCACGGCCCGGATATTCCGCGGCGTCACTTCTAACCTCCCAGGGCTGATGATATGACCAAGGTATTCTACCTCTTTGGTGAAGAATTCGCACTTGCGGAGCTTCAACGTTACTCCAGATTCCCTCAAAAGGTTCAAAACTTCCCTAACATGGTGGAAATGTTCCTCTACCGTTCTGGAATATATGATTACATCATCGATGTATACCAGAGCGGTTCTCCACTTCACCTTCGAAAGGATTATATCTAACGCCCTCTGAAAGGTAGCCGGGGCATTCCGCAACCCAAAGGGCATACGCGTAAAACGGAATAACCCAGCGTGGCAAGTAAACGTAGTTTTGTCCTTGTCTTCTTCCCTGATAGGTACCTGCCAATAACCACAATTGGCATCGAGCGTAGTAAAGATCTTGGCGTTGCCCAACGAATCTATACACTCGTCCATTCTAGGTATTGGGTACGAATCCCTAATGGTCATACTATTCAGTCTTCTGTAGTCCACACAGAACCGCATACGGGTATCATTCTTCTTTGTGACGAGAACCACAGGGCTGGCCCAGTCCGCATTTGCTGGTTCTATGACACCTTCACGGAGCATTCTCTCGACCTCATTGAGCTCAACCTCCCGGGCTTTTGGACCTGCACGGTAAGGCTGCTGGTAAATGGGTTTCCAGCCAGGCACCATATCAATACGGTGCTCTGTAGCCTCAATTTGGCCCAACCGGCCCGACCACATGGGTTCAAATTCTTCTAAGAGACTGAGGATCCGGTCTCGGACAGCCTGGTTCTCCGCACCGATCTGGACTTCCTCTCTCCAATTCCGCACTGGGTCCAGTTCCATAGTCTTTTCCTGATCCCTAACCTTAAAGGTACTGGCGATCTTCTGTTCCATTTTGGTATTTGTCGATAACGGGGGCGCATATGCAGGGTATGGCGCATCCGTTCCTCCCCCTTCCTTAGAGGTGGCGACCTCGCCCAACACATTAGGTGAGACCGTGAAAACCCCTTGTGGTGCCGGCAGTGCGATTCCAATAGTGGTATTCTTGGGTAACTTAACAATGTGATTGCTAAAGTTACTCAAGTACACCTTGAAGGTTTGGTTAGGGATGTTGTCGATAATCCCGTTTGCCATCAAGGCGAGATGTCTTTCTGCCAACCTAGGATGGTTCTGTAGCATTACCAATCCTGGAACTGCGCATGAGACGTTCACTACCATTTGGGTCATAGCCGGAATTGAAACCAATTTGGTGAGCCGTATCTTGTTTGAAACCGTTTCGGTGGGTATATTGGACCTCGGCTTCTTACGCCAACCATTTTTGGTCTGCGTATTACCCAGTATGGCAATACGACCACCTTGACGGAGAGCGACCGTTCGGGACCCTGGCAAAATTGCCTTGACATGTCTGTCAATAAAGTTGGTCCCGAGGATACAGTCTGTCGCCAGACGATCCACCACAAAGAAATTGAGCTTCACCTTCAAGGTTCCAAGTTGTACCACAGTGGTTAACATTCCTCTAAGGTGCAGTGGGCGCTCATTAGCGTCCACCAGCGGGTTGATAGTCGGGGCAGGCCGAATGTTCCGCAAGACCGCATCGGGTATGACGCGAGCGTTTAGCACATTCGGACCGGCGCCGGTATCGAGTACACACGCAACGGGGACATGTAGGTAATTGAGAAAGCTTACTGAAGCATTAACTTTATAGTTATTGTACTTCATTAGACACACCACATTGGGTGCATCTGATTCTTCTTTTTCCACCATTAAGGTTTCCCGTTCCGGTATCGACGGGCCTTCCAATTCACGGTTAGGGGTGGCCCCTACGCTAACCGTTCGGTGTTTTCCTGCTCCTTTTAAGCGGGACTGTCCTTCTCCAAGATTGGTGTTTCCTCGACGAGATGAACCTGAGATGGTGATGGTTGAGCTTGTACCCTCTTTCCAGATCCATATAGGTTACGGTGGTTTTGCTGCCTGGCACTGATCAGATGTTCGCGCACCCCTGGGGGTATTTTGTCACATCTGTTCGCCAGATGGTCTGGCGACAAACAGAGCCAGCAAACCAATCCACCTGTCTGGGGATCACGCATTGCCATAGAGGTAGGTCGGGTCACCGGATTGGTCGGTGCTGTAGCATAGGAAGATGCTTGCGAACCACCCGTTGAGGTTTGTTGAGTGCTCGCCGCACTCGGTGGCGACCTTACCGAAGCTGGTGGTACTGTCGACGACCAATTACCAATGGAGGTGGCTCGTGACTGAGCCTGAGGCGCAGTCACGAGATGAACTGCCATTCCTGTTGGTACGCGAATGAGCGAATCTCCCTCTGAGGTAGTGCTTTCTTCTAGCTCCAATACTGACCGTTTCGGTTTATCCTTTGAGGTAGGGGACGCCGACGGCTTCTTTCCGTGACGGAGAGTGTCGCCTGGTCCCTGGGCATAACGGGCAAGCCCATTATAGTCCACCTTACGGTTGTTCGCCAGGTAGTTGTGTACCTGCGAACGGATCGATTTGTCAACATTGTCGGCAAAGAGCGACTTCAACCTACTAGTGGTAAAGACATTACCGCATCGGGTGGCCAGATTCCAAAGGCCCAACGAGAATTCCATTTCGGTTTGGCTAGAGCGTTGGCGATATGCCTGCACCTCAGCGTAACCTTCCTGGATAACCTCATCGGTAGCGTAAGTTTCCAACATGAAATTAACCACTTCTGGGTACGTCTCTAACATCTTTGTCCCCTCTTCATCAACCGCCAGGGTATTTCCACGAAGCCTGCCTTGCAGCAAGTGGTAAGCTTGACCTTTAAGGTAAAACTGGAATAACCACATGGCAGCGCCTTCGGAAAAACCATTTTGGTCGCATGCAATCTTGAACTTCTGTAGAAACTCAATTACCGCAATGGGATCATCACCTGTGAAGGTAGTATCACCCATCTGGAAGCTGAGCTTCTTGTGGTGCTTGGTGATCTTCTGCGCAACCTCTTGGGTGTAAGCAGAGAATCGGTTTCTCAACCGATATGACCTATAATCAACCGCTTTGGTGAACATATCGTTCAGCGGCTGACGCACCTCTAGGGTTGTATCGGTGTCCGAATCCGAGTCGGACGACTCGTACCGTTTCTTCTTACCTTTCCGGTTTCTCTTTGACGACTTCTTCGCCAACCTGTTCGGTCTCTTCTGGCGTCTACCTTTACGGTCATCATCCGACGATGAACCAGTATCGGTATCGGAGCTCGAGGAATCGGGGTCAGAGTCGTAGCCGCGATTCTTTCCCTTTCTCCTCCTCCTTTCTTTACCCTTGCGGTTTCTTCTTTGTCGCCCCTCTTCTGTGTCAGACGAATCGTCCTCAGGTCCACCAGTCTTGGTGTCCTTTCGAACGTTACCTCCAATGGGTGGCAAGTACACGTCTCGAGGGCTCATCTCTATATGGCCCTCTTGACCTTGCCTTAAACCTTGTAGGTACGCACTATCGGCCGGAATTGGCTTGATTGGTGCGGAAGAACCAGCAGGGATCCCTTGTGGTATGCGAGTAACCACATTCACCCCAGGGGTTTTGGCTTCCGCCATTCCTTCAGAAACCCAAAGGGTCTTGAACCACTCGGTAGATATGCTCCCGGGCACCCGTTAAGAGGTATGTTTCAACCAATTTAGGTATGCGTTGAGAGAGCTCGTGCACGGCTCGATCAACCACCAAGCGGGTAACGGCGTCCATGTCCATTGAGGTCATAGCTTCATTAACCGTAGCGGTAAAAAGAGCTTTTGCTCGATCTTCCAATTGGGGCCAAAGGTCCTCAACCGTTGTCGGCAAATCCTTGTTAGGTTCAGGAGCCAACGGTGGCTGAGTGCCCGTATCCTTTGAGGTTCCGGCCCGAGGTTGCCGAAGCAACTCTTCGGGATTATCCAGAATGCGTTTAGCGGCCGAAGCCGCAGCAGAACCCTTGTGGCTAGGTGGCGTGCTAGAGCCACGAGTAATCCTTGTAGGTCTTTCTATAGTGACCAGTGTGGTATCCAATTGCTTCGCGAGTATTCCTGCGAAACCAAATAGGTGTGTGAACTTCCAGAATCCTTTCGAATGTCTTCTGCTCACAAGTGAAAGTACGACAAGAACCAAGAAACTTCTAGATCGGGAGACCAAAATGTCGTACAAATACCGATAAGGTGTGGGGTCCGCTTGGTAGAGGGAGCGCGCGAGGGCTCAACCTAAAGGGGAAAAACACACAACCGATATGGTAGTAGGGCACCTGAAACCCGCAGGGGCAAACGGCGGGGCAACTAGTCTAGACCGTGTAGGTGTACGGTAGTAGATGTCGACGCGCGGTAAAACCTGAATAGTAATAGAGTAGCAAGTGACCAAGATGGTATAGTTACTGCCCTAGTGGTGCCTGACTTTACAATACCCGAGGGGGAAGGCGAGGTGCACCACAATATATACAAGGTGCACCGACGCCGATCTCCCATGCGGGCATGACGTCATCGGCTGTGCCCATGACCTACTGTCATGGGCCAGCAATGCTAAACTATCCTAGACTATAAATTAGAAATTAGAAATTATAAAATACAGAATACCAATTGGGTACAGTGTAGCCAGCAAGGCGCACCAGTAGACCCACGTGGCACCAACCCATTGAGGTCTTATTGTACTACACCTTGCAATATAAGATTGATGAAGAAACGAGGTATGGAATTTTGCAATCTATCTTTTCGGTACGGATTGCATCAAAGCCAACAGTTTTGTTCATACGTAGGTTGCAAGAGATTGATGTTGAGGTAGGAAATACGGCTGTTGGCGATATTCATAAGAATAAGCGATTTAAGTTCAAAAGAGCTGCACATGGCGACGTTGAAATGAATTGTGTAACATTATCTCTAGTTGTGAGACAGTGATGATTATTGTCGACCCATGGTATCTAAGCCAAAGACATGGTGCTGACAAAAGGGTATGTAAGATTTTTGATACGTTAGAGAAGAGAACTGAGATTCGATTCTTTGAATTGATATCGTACAGGTATACGTCGTTTGAGGAGTCTTCGTGTTAGATTACAATTGTTTTCTCTTGTTGCAATTGTGGCCCAAAGCTTTGGACGTTGACTACATAATGTAAGTGATGTGATGGGAACGGGAACGGGAGTTGAGAATGCTGGAGCGGGAGACATTTCAGTCGCAATGAGTCTTTTCTCGTTCTTCCTTAGAACAAGAAGGCTACAGACCAGAAGAATTTTCACTGCGAACACTAACGGGTTTCGAGTACTGGATTTCAGCTTGGAACGTGTCCACCGTCCTCCAAAGGTAGTCAACGTGTCATGTGTGTCTTTCTGAAGTCAAGAATGTCACTACCTTCGTGCCATTGGCACTGGCCGTTTGAACGTGACAACTGCCAGCGGAGCGTGTACAGTGACGCCGGCACGGGAAGTCAGCTGCGAAAATCAACTAAGTTGTTGCTGATGATGTCGCGCTGCATGCAAAATTTGCATTCAATGCTTTCTGTCAGTTTGTCTCTTCTTTGCTGCGCCGACGCGCTCGTCTCTGTCGTGAAAAGTTTTGCCGTTCCGGTTGGCCAATAGATACCGCCATCGATGAATCGCAACCGCGCTGCTTTCTTATCAACGCGAACTTTCAAAGTGACCATTTGCGTTCATGGCTGAGAAACCAAAGTTTCTTCACTCCCAAAGCTGCTCTGCGCCCTTGTTCAGTTTTCTTCGTCTGTGACACCCCGCTCTCATTATAAACCCTGCAATCCTTCGCACCATTTTCTAAGCGTAATATCCGCCGCAGATGAAGCTGCAACATCTTCCATCTTACAACGTTTTCGTAGCACGTGGCAAACCTTAGTGCGCAACGTCGTCCACAACTTTTGAATCGTCTATTGGGTCCAAAACGCCAACTAAAGGGCGGCTATCAAGTGCGCGTACGCTAAAAACATATGATTCTACTGCTTCTACTGCCTTGCTTCATGGAATCATTCACTCACTATATCTCTCTCATTTATGAAACGCGTACGTGAATTACTCGTACGCGGGGGTATGCTAAGAACCCCAACAACCTATAACACTTATCTCTACACCGTAGCCACAAACCACAAATCAGTAGCCGTGCTACGCTCACGAGGCTATAATATGGTACATCACTCACCATGATGGTATGCTTTGACACTTGTCTTAAAAATGATTCCCATCGCACTTCTCAACAACTTCCTTGTACAACCTCTTGGCTATGAGGCAGGCTCAAGTACTGCCCCACCGTGGGCAGCAAAAGCGCCAAAATCATGCTTTCGCAACGCGCAGTCTACATTAACAAAGAGCTGAATTCATGAAACTGCTCATAGTAGCGCCCCCTTTACTCGAAGTTGTAACTTTTGGTGCTCGAAATGCCAAAGAGCACAGAAAAGGCCCTGTTTGTGCTGTCAACATCTCGACAGCTGGTATCAGTTGCGCGAACCCACGAAAGCAGGAAAACTGCATATCCGATGTTTCTGTTGTGAACTGCTGATTTTTTCCTTTGTTTCAGCTTGAACATAGAAAGAACAAGAGCAACGATTGGGCAAACCCAAGTTTGAAGGGATAATTTGTTTACCATGCAGCTATCCAACTAACTACACTACTATATCAAAAAGTAGATCGAGTACACCACCCGCGTCGACCACCTGCCCAGCTCAGATTCAACTGTACCTTCAAGTGAACGCGGGTTGGGCGAGAAACAACACGCTGGCGTTATCTGCGCGGTAAAGGGTTACCGCAGCGGCTTTTATACTGTTGCAATGAAGCAACGCGCCGTGGAAAGATTTTGTCAGCATTTCGTGTGTGAGGATATGCGCCGTGGAATAATTTTGTTGGAGGAAAACCAGAACTGCTTTCCATTCTAACAAGTATTATTGAAGAAGGAACTGGGCGACTGTTTGAAAGCTTTCGAAACATCTCACATTGAAATCAAATCTTCACGATCGCGGTTTATCTTTATTTTTGCAGGGCGAAGCATCTACTCTCAGGAAAGTGGGCTACAACTGACATTGGCAAAGCAGCCGCACTCAAGAGCAGGTTCAGCAATACATCAAACTTTCTATGTGCTTACCAGATCATCAAGGGTGATGTTTTGCGTTTGTCGTGCACCGATGTCCTTTGTGTTCTTTTACATTTTATGGAACAAAGCAAGTAAAAGTTTGGAGCCGAACAGAGCGAGAAGCGCAAGACAGAGTTTAAACAAATGGTTTGTTCACCATGAAACATATCCAGTATCCATGCTATTCTGCCGAAGTCGATCGGGCACATCACCCGAGTCGACCACCTGCCCCAGCTCAGATTCCATTGTACAAGGGTACCTGTTTCCCAGGAGTTCCTGGAGGAACAGGATGTTGGCAAGTGAACGCGGGCCGGGCCAGGAACGCGACGCTGGGGTCAACTGCGTGTTGTGGCTGTAGCTTTTTCGGTGCAGCACAGTAAACTGGGCGCAATGGAAGGTTGCAAATTCAACGATCGGGGCCCAAACTTTGGGCGATAAGAAGAAAATGTACCGAGGGCTAACGCTACCGTTGGTATCATACATTAAATGTGACCCTTTCTCCAAGGGCAAAGTGACGATGATGAAGTTGCTCGTTGCGGCAACAATTCAAGGGTACAACAGCAGCGTGCCAACTTGTACAGTACAGGAGGGCTAGAACGCTAGCGTTATACCCTTGGTAGATACAGGTACAAGGGTAGGTTGGAATAGATTTTGAATGGTTTTGGGCCAAGCTTCGTTTCGTTTCAAGCAATTGGTGCTTAAAAACCGTGCCTCACCTTTGGATACATGTCGCAGTGCAGCGAGTTGTACGCATAGTCCCGACTTGGGTCCCGTCTCGACCGTTTTCGTGTGGGAACAGCATAACTTCTCGAACATGGGTGGCTGCCTGAGCGTTGCTCAAAAGGGCGCAACCGCCTATGCGCATCATCAGACGAACAAGCGCAAGAAGCCTAAACTATTCTCCGGCTTCGGCTCCTTCTTTAATGATTTTGAAGGCTATGGAGAGGGAGAGGGCGGCGAATATGAAGGAGGCGAAGGAGGATTTGACTTTGGCGGCTTTGATCTCGGAGGTGGAGATTGTGGAGGTGGAGAGTAATAATGCTGTGATAGAGGATGCGGCCGTACAGGTAGAGGCTGCTGAGAAGATGATACCAATTCCTGTTGGCCGTTCTTTGTTGTTTACTTGTTTCGATTCACTTTAGCTTCCATCCACCAACTATCATCATTATCCATCCACCATAGAGTTTGTTCTACCCGGCACAGCTCGATGCAGATATGGATGTATAAATGATCCTATGCAACGTTGCTTGTCGCGCTTCTATTCGGAAACTGTACTTCTCAAAGCCATTTCTGATATTGGCGCCATGCTTCCTCGCTTTCTTGAGAATTTGCCAAGAAGGCCTATCCTTGAGCTCGTTTTCTTCTTGGTTGTGGGGAATCCCTGCTTTTCGGTGATGGTAATGCAAGTGCATGGGAATCAAAAGCGCTTGCGAACGACAAAAAGCACAAGTCTTCCCATACTCATAAACATACACACGTCTAGTTCTACGCATTTCGTACTGTTTAGTTGGGAGCGTTGTTTAGCCTTGGAACCTGCTGCGTCTCACATTGAAGAGCAGACATGGCCATGCGATTATGGCACAAACGCCAACAAAGATCCCTCAATCCAATCCTCAGCTTGGCCTTTCTGAAGTGAGGAAGCTTCATTTGGAGTTTTACTACAGTTCAGTAATAGAAAACTGCCCACAAAAAAGGGGAAGAAAGGAGAGGAGCGAAGCAAGGATAGTTACCATTCACTCAAGAGTCAGGGTAAGTCAGCAAAACCCACATAGTTTTCCAAGCATACAAAACTTCGAATGTGGAGTAAGGTAGCAAGTGATCAGGGGGCTGCCTGCGTTCACTTCTCTTAGAAGTCACCCTAAATGGGAGAACATTCCGCAGCAATTCTGCCAATCTATCGACAAAGAACTATATGGCCCCATAAAAATGCCCTTAAGCGGTTCATCGCATCAGATGGGAGTCTACAACCTACCAGTTCTTGCCACAGATGTGATGAACACATTTCAGTCCCCTCTGACATACCCAATATGAGTTTTGGTCGCATTGTTCTCCTTCAGACATCGGTCGCACACACCGGAGCCTGTTGGGTGGACCCGCGCAAAGGGTACCCAAAACGCACGCGTTGTTGTTTGCGGCACAGTTCCCCTTTCTTGGGATTCGACATATTCCTCCTTGACATTTAAGCCGCTTCGTGCACTTCCGCCCATACTTGCAGCGCATTCCCGCGCCCCCTGCGCCAGTACCTCCAGAACCTCCCGTTGAGTTGCATCGCCCTCGAACACATATCATACCGGGTTGACAAACCCAGAACGCATCCTGTCCGCATCGATATCCAAATGGCATCGGTATCACACATCGCTTCTGGTACGGAGTTCCGGCACATACTAGACCGGCAACACAGGTAGAACCGGGAGCAATGCAGTTTCCCCCTACAGGAATCCGCCCAGAAACTCCTGCAACTGGAACGTTTTGAACGATATGCGGAATAGTGCACCTCTTCTTTCGCTTACTTCCCACACAAACAGCCCCCTCCGTGCACACCACATTGGACTTGCACGAACCTCCAACAGGAACCCGACATCTTCTGTTCTGACATGTTAGTCCTCGAGCACATACCGAGTAGCGATCAGGTCGGCATCGCCTTCCAACAGTCTTTGGTCGTACACACCGTAGTTTGTGAGGCGGTCCTGCACAAACAGTGCCCAAGACGCACGCCTTCCTGTTCGCAGCACAGTTCCCCTTTCTAGGGATTCGACACAATCCTCTCTGGCATTTTAGTCGCTTTCTACACGCTGATCCCTTTCCACAGCGCATTCCAGCATCGCTAACAGCCAGACCTGTGGGACTTCTTGGCGAGGTGCATTGCCCGCGAACACATTTCGAACCATTTCGACAAACCCAGAACGGATCCTGTCCGCATGGGTGTCCCGGTTGTATCGGCACCACACATCGTTTTTTGCTTTGAGATCCTGCACATACTGATCCAGCAACACAAACAGAACCATTACTGACACAGTTTCCCCCCACGGGAATCCCTCGCGGAGATCTACCACCTGAAAAGTTATCATCCACACGGGGAGCTGTGCACCTCTTATGTCGCTTACGCCCAGCACATACAGCTCCTTGCATGCACATCTTGGTCGACGCGCATGGGCTTCCCGCAGGAGCTCGGCATCTACCGTGCTGGCATGTTAAACCATGAGCACAAATCCGGTATAGATCACGTTTGCATGATTTTCCCGCTTTCATCGGTCGAACACATCGGGGTTTGTGTGACGGTCCGGCACAAACAGTACCCAAAACACACGCACTTCTGTTAGCAGTGCAATTGTGCTTCCTCCGAATTCGGCATGTTCCTCTCTGACATTTGAGCCGGTTGGCACACTTCCGCCCCCTTCCGCAACGCTTCCCCGCACTTCCGACGCTGGGGCCTCCTGCACGAGGATTGCCAAAACCTCTCATGGAGGAACATCGCCCATGAAGACAGTTCAAACCTTTTCGGCAGACCGAGAATGGATTCTGTCCGCATTGGTGTCCTAGTGGTTTCGGTATCACGCAAACTTTTCTGTTGAAGATTCCTGCACAAAGCGTCCCGTCTGTACAAGTAGAACCGGGGGTTAGACAACTTTCTCCAACGGAAATTTTCCTCACACAGATGCCTTGGTTGCATTCTAAACCGGTTCCACAAACCAAATATGGGTTCTGCTCACAGCTATGTCCAACGCTGATGGGTGTCACACACTTTTTGCGCTGCGGAGGTCCCACACACAGAGCACCAGGCTCACAAAATGATTCTTGAGTACAACTCATTCCAACTTTCAAACGACGAGAAGTGCAAACATGATTGACACACGCTAATCCTCTCTGGCAAACCGAGTACGGATGCTTCCCACAACGCTTACCAACAGTCTTTGGAATAACACATAGCTTTCTATGACGCGGCCCTACGCAACCTGCTCCTTTGGGGCAAGCACGGCATGCAAATCCCTCGACATTGCCCAAGTGAACCGAAAGGATCTTTTCTGACTCAGCGGAGACTTCGCTTGCAGCACACACAGTCACCAGTATGAAGATCAAAAGTCGAGAAGACATCTTGGGTCCCCTTGAACTCACGACTGCTGCTGGTTCTGTAAAATATGGACGGATGGCTGATGGACTGCCGATGACATGAAATCGGTCGTTGAGTTACCGTGGAGAATACGACCTTCTCTAAACCTCGGAAATGATATGGAAGAAGTCTGTTCCCGCAATCAAGGGGGGTGGAGTGCGGGCGTTGGAGGAGAGGGTTTACTGCCCAAAGTACACGGAAAATGCGCACGCGTACCGAACGCAATGGCCTGACAAAAACTTCGAAGGTGCAGTGCGAAATGCATAACGCACGGCGAAGTCATGATGCTAAGCGAGAGAACCTCTCTGCATTTGGCTGAGTATTGCAGAATGCATCCTTGGTGCTCATGACGACAACGGCGCATGGGAAGGCCCCATCCATATCATACCTCGGATGAGTGCAGTCACATGATTGTACACGGTCGTATTAACCCTTTCAATCCAGTTGTGCGAATCGAGTTTAACCTTCCACGGAGTAGGAATACTATTTTCCAACTGCCACGTTCGTCCACAATGGATAAAACCGCAACCAGCAGCGTAATTGACCGAAGCGCCACTTTGCGAGAGTATGAAGGTAAACCATTGCGTGTCAGAGGAGAGATATATGTGCATGTGTGTTCCGAAGCTATAGACAACTGAAAATCACCAGCTCTTCGACATAGCATGACCAATCCGTTCTTCACATAAACAGAAAGTCTAACAGCTGAACAAATATGCGGCGTCTTACTCCATCACGAGCACCATGGTGGTTTGGAAACCACCGAACAATGGATCAAAAGCTGATTTTAACAACTTGTGGAACAAGTCTCCAGCAGAGCGCGGCGCGGAATGACTCGCGTTGCATCTGTGTGTGTTTTGTTGCGGAGTTGGCACCAACGTCTCTACGAACAAAGAGGCATTGACGAAAGGGTACAGCAAGCTCGCGTCGCGAGGCGTATATGAGGGGATATGAAGGGACAACGTTCTCCGCAGCACGACTGAACCGTTTTCTGCCTTGATAAGAGGGGATGGGATGTAGAGAAGACACATATTTCAAAAGTGACCAACCACTCGAAAGTGGTGTGAGCCGAACGCAGTGCCTTCATTCAAAGAACGGCTGCATCGCTGGCCCTTAAGGCACGTTCCTTGGGTTCTTCTCTGACTCTGAAGAGCATGGAAGCAAATCAACGAGACCCTAGTTTCAATACCTCTTCGTATTTTATTCCCACGATGTCGCTTTCAGTCTTGACCGGCTTTCCATCTAAGGTGAACGCAAAACATATCCGGTACCAGAATAGAGTTCGCCTTTCGGTCCACCCGACGATCTAGATCGGCCACCACCCGACCGTCTCGTGCGCGGGCGCAGTTGCGTCGGCCTGGCGACGCGTTCATCATCCAGAATGGATAGCACGGGGTCCGGCACACTGACATATTTCTAGAAAACAACTCATAAACAGCGCTTTACGTCTATACAAAATACTTAGATGAGAAAAGTGGATGTCGGAGCGACAAAGCCGTGTCTATCATCGGCCATCAGATCGCGAGCGGTTTTCAAGCGCGTCCTCATCTTGGGTTGATGTCTATATTACCAGTAGCCACACCAATAGCAAATCCAATAAGCGGTACCAAAAAGGTGAGTACGCCCGTAATGAGCCAGATATCAACCGAACCTTTCTTGACGCCTCGAGTATACGTGAACGACGTGTCCTCATCCAAGTACTCTGTCTGTCTTCTGAACTTGACCAACGGCTCAGTCTCACTGAGTTTCTGGCGTGTCAACTCCGCGGCAGACGGCTTCTGACCGCGCGTCTCGCACATGACGACGCCGCGACGCGCGCAGAGCGCGGCGCGGGAGCGGGCCTGAGTGAGCGGGAGGGGGGCGGACGTGAGGAAGGCGGCTGCGGTTGGAGTCATGTTCGAAGGATGTTAGGCGAGAGTGAATGCGGTGAAGGCAGCATCATCGTTGGGCGATGGAGCGTGGCTACGGAGAGACGGGTTATGTGGGAGAGAACAGGGATCGCCCGATGCCATGCGGAGCGGATGGGGGGTGGGTGTGCCCAACCACAAGCGCTTGTTTATGTCGCTGGTGTTGAACGGACAGGGCAGCATGGGGACGTAGATCCCCATTGCTTACAGCGCGCACACGACGCCACGTTTGCACCTCGCGCTCCAATCGCAAATGGCTGCGCTGTAAACTTTAGATCAACGTGGCTCAAATCTTGGCACTTCAACTGTGACAGCGAGAACACGTGGCTAAGTTGCCCGGTGTGTCGCAGCGATCTGCATCATAGGCAGCATATAGTCGCGCAGCCGAACAAGTGCAACAAAGCTGCTCACGTCGGCGCGCCTGGGCTTCGCTAAAGTTTACGAACACGAAACGCAGGATTTCTTGGATAAGCTTGAGGGCACTTTGTCTCAGCGGCGCTGTTTGTCATGGATGTCGCTTCTCCTCCCGATGAAAGTGCCATCGCGTCGTCGTCGGCGGGACCCTCACAACCACCGCCCGCTGAAGACGCTGTTTCTGAACCGGTTGCCGATGACCGATATCCACTAAGTGTGCTTTATTGTAGCGTTTGCACCCTTCCTGCAGAACTTCATGAGTATCATTCTCGCTCTCAGTTTGAAAAGTAAGCTTTCCTCTCGTCAAGTCCGGTTATACACGCTACAAATCATGTCTAACTCGGTTCGATTGTTATGTGTTAGATGTACCGAATGGTTACGTCACAATGCGCCGCAATACTTTCCAAAGTTGTTTCCGGATGAATGCGCTGCTCGATTAGAGGCGTTGAAACTTGCGGAACAGACTGGCGTGTCACCGCCTTTGTTACCATGCGAACAACCTCAACCGGATGCTCCAAAGGTTGCGGTCCCTATTGAACAAAAGACAAGTGGTGGGAAAAAGAAAAAGACCCCTGCACATATCATTCTTGCACTTGGTCAGCGAAAAGGGAAGAAGCAGGTTACCATCGTGTATGGCTTGGATCTGTTCGGTATCAAATTGAAGGATGCTGCAAAGGCGGCAAAGCGCAAATTTGCAACAGGCTCTTCAATCACAGTGGTACGTCTTTTTTCTTGTTCCAGGTTGCGATTCTATGCTTGTATATGCTTTTATGTGTCATGATTACCAACATCTGTTCGTTTTTCAGTCACCTGATAATCGTGAGGTTATTGAGATACAGGGTTCCCGACAGCAAGACTTTGCACAACTAGTTCACGCAGAGTGGGGTGTACGTTGGTTGCTACATTTTTCTCCGTCTGAGTTCGCTCTACTCACACCTTGTATGCGGTATACTATTTCGTCTGTTCTTTTCACAGGTGCCAAAGGACGCAATCTTTGTCGTCAACGCGCAGAAGAAGAAAGTCAAGGCGTTTCCTTGATACTCCTTTTTATCAAGTCCACTCACACCAACACACGCGTACCCAGCTTGTATCCTATCATACCCAATACAAGCACTTGTTTGTTTTCACAGACTTATCGCATTGCGCATCAACTTCAACGTCGACGCCATCTCGTCATTGCTTACTTCTATCTTGACCGTCTTGCTATCACAAACTCGTTCACGTTCAATGCGCCATTGTTTCAACGTGTCCTCATTCGAACAGCTAGCCGCCATAGCCTGCAACAGAATCTTTTGCGACATACTTTTGCCACTGCGTTTCACGCTCAATGTATCGGTGTGAAGGGTTACCACACTTGCATTTGCTGCTGCTGTGCGTAAATCATTCAGTGCATGTGAAAGCGTATCACGAACATGTAACATGCTGTGCAAGTCGACTCGTGGCTGTCTCGATGTGCTCGTGTCGGATTGTATGTCGCTGAGGTACGTGCGGAGTAGTTGTCGTCGTACATGGATCACGTCTTGTACTTGTTGTAGTTGTGCCAGTGGTGTTGCTATACAGCTCTTAGACGAATGTATCGCTTGGTCCGTACTACTTGTTTCATTATCGGCTTGCGATGTGTGTTTACCCTGTGACGTCATGCTGTTTGCTTCTGCTATGGTTCGCACGCTCTCACTTGGTGTGTCACGAATGGTTGCTTCGGCGACCTCTTCCTCAAGTTTCGACACCTGAGTTTTCAATGTCTCCACCAGCTTTGCGTCTTCTCGCGCTTTGGTCATTCTGTCTTCGTACACGCTGAGACGAACTTTCATATCATCCAATTCGCTCTCGCGTTGTCGCAACTTGGTGCGCGCGGCGTTCAACTTGCCTTCTAACTGGTCGGAGGCTTCTGCATTTCGGCTGGCATTGATGAGACCCTCGCGTACGATCCGAGCGCGCTCTTCTGCTCCTTGTTGGATGAGCGCGCTCAAATCAGTTTCTTTCCCTCGCGATGATGCAGAAATTGAGGACGAAGGAAGCAAGTCCGTGACGGCATCCATTGCCATTTCAAGTAGTTCGGTGTTCATAGTCCCATACTCTGGAGTACAGGAGGTACTGATGCGCTGCTGTTGCATCTCAAACAGCTGTTCAAAAACGTTTGCGGCACGTTGCTCCAGAGTGAGTGTGGCTTCGTATAGTTTGACAGCTCGGTGCGGCATGTCATCTGCTTTTTCGAAACACCATGCGAGTAGGTCTTGCATAACCCACGCCAGTTTCCCGAATAGATGTAGTGCATTTTGAACAAAAGTTTGTTGTGATGAGGACGACTGCTGTGGATCGGGGACAGGATTTAGGGTGTGCTGCTGGGTATAGGTAGCGATGGTATGGATTGAGTGCGCGCGAAGAAAAAGTTGATACGCCCTGATATCACCGGCAAGGGGGTCGGGCTGTGGAAAATACGAATTGAGAAGTTCAAGGGGAACGGCAGCATACTGTGCACGAATAGTATGAAGAAGAAAAGAAGCGTCTCCGACGGGCCGCACCGATTGAGAAGAGTCTTCCATTTGTTGTTGGAGAGCGCTAACCGAAGCTTGTAACGTGGCTTCCATCTGGGTGGAGACGTCATAAAGTTGTCCCAATTGTTCTACACGCTGCTCTAACTGTTGCACTCGATCCTTCTCCTCGGATAAAAGGGCGTTGAGACGATGGATTCGACGATCCTTTCTTCGAGAGGCGTCCGAAATTTCATCATGAAGTCGTTGTTCGGTGTGGTTTTGAGAGTGTCGATAACGGGCGGCATCAGCAGCGTATTCTTCGGCGAGGACGGCTGCTTGCTCAGCTGCACTTGCTAGACTGGCGTTGTCCGCTTCAAGTTGTTGGATTCGGGAGTGCAGCGCGGCAAGGTGAGAAGCGGACATGTTTTGAACTTGAACGTGAATGCGATGTGGGGCAGACTTGCCTGTCCAAGGAGAACCACCATTTTTTGAATGTTTTTGGATTAGATGCACTTTGCCAAGGGTGCGTTGCGATTTCGATCGTGCTCTTCGTCCGTCTTAAAGACTGAGAAATACCGAAGCTTATGCACGTCCAATAACATCGAGTTTGTTCCGTTTGGAGTCGACGTCTATGGTGGCATGGGCGAGGCGGCTAAAGGGTTCCTGCGACGGATAGCACAATGGTGCAGCCAAGTACGGGGATCTCAGCCAGGTAGGGAGTACCTGACAATCGCAGTCGCTTTAGAGCGAGTGGTCTTTGCAATGTACAGCAGTGGCTGTAAACAGACGACGTGTGGCTCCGCTATCAGAGTCAACCGCCTTACAGATGTAGGGCCTCTCTAGACCTGCATAAAATTCATTTCGTTCGTTCGTTCGTCCGTCACTTTCCCCTCGTCCGTCAAGCTAACCTAGATACCTATACCTTCGTATCTTCCGGGTCTACTAAGTTATAGCTCTACACATATCGACAAGGTTGGGGCCTCTCAGTTTCCCCATCACTCAGCGCAAACCCGTGAACTCAAACATGCTTCCCCTCTCCCTGTTGAAGTCCGCCACGGGCTGCCCTATCCTCATCGAGTTGAAGAACGGGGAAACCTATAATGCCAAACTCCGCAACATGGACCTGTGGATGAATCTAACGCTTGTGGACGCCATTCGAACGTCCAGCGACGGCGCCACATTTTGGAATATTCCTTCTGTTCTCATTCGAGGCAACACCATCAAGTACATCAGGGTGCCGGAGCTCGTGCTGTCTATTCTGGACGATGAACGCGCTGCCAGGCAGCAGGCGCAACAGCGCTCGCGCACAAGGCGGTCGGGTGGTGGCCGATCTAGATCGTCCGGGGGACGGAAAGGCGGTGGCGGTGGTGGCGGTTCGCGTAGTGGTAGTTCTGGTCGCAGGTCTGAGCCGCAGTGGCTTTGATAATACTTGATCGCCACTGCTTCCGTGCTTTATCAATTAGAGCTACCTCTTTTGCTTTCGCGATACATCTCACCTGACTCACCAAGATGGCAAGAGGCTCGATCACGTTGGTCACGCCGACAATGTTTACAATGGCCACAAGAGCAGCTCATCAATGACGCAATCCCGGCAAGGAAGTGATTGTGAAGACGTTATCAGTGGCCAACGGTGCGTTGTAGATGTATTCTCACATGCATGTTTACGCTTTTTCCCTCTTGTGTAGTGGGTATTGGCTTGTGCTTGCAACGGGTTCAGACCTCTACCCGTTCGTTCCGGGCCTTAAAAGAAAGCGGGATTTACGAAGATATGACAACTCTCGAAACGATTGTGTGCCATCTGCGTGGATCATTTGCCTCTTGTTTCAGAATCAGTTGCAGTAGTGGTTTGAGGAATTGCCAACAAGGTTGGCTCGTGTTCAAATCACAAATGAATATCGTTCTGAGGCAGCATAAGATTACTGTACCTGGCATTGATGCTGTCCAACATAGCAGCTGCATGCGCCGCTAGCGAAGTCTCCGTTGCGAATTCCCGTCCGAAGAAAGTGTATGAGAGGTGGTTTTGTTCGTGCTGCTGGAACTACATTTGCGGGAACTCTAGGAGAGACAAGCAATGTGTGAGACCGAAAGCAGAAGGACACGCCTGTTGACGGGATCCATTCTGGATTTGTCGAAATTAGCTGAAGATGTATTCGCGGGCGTTACACCTCACGAGGAAATCATAGAGGCCTGTATGTTCGCGGTGCAGGAGTGCACTGTAGGAAGGCACTGAGATGTGTAGAGTGGTTAATATGTCAGAGAGCTATATTTTGGAATGAGTACGAAGTTTGTGTTAAACAGGCCCAAATACAGGTGCGTGCCAGCTATGACCGCTGGAAAACGATGTGGATGGTGTGCGTCAGGGACTAATGCGCCAGAGCAGAATGTTGTGGAGCGATAAGGAAATAAGGGGGAGTAGTTGAAGCTGTTTCGCACCCTTTTGGGCTGCACTTGTAGCGTAGAAAAGTGCGTGGCGACTGCTGTTGGTGGGCAGAGTTGGGGGGGGGGCCAGTGAGCAGCGTGGTGCTCTGATTCTGCGGCGAACGCGTCCCGTGAGGCGGTTCGGTGTGTGTGCGCCGTTCCAACCGCCCCACTGGCGACATGAGTGTTGTTGTACGACACTGACGTACATGATGCAGTAAACACAGTGGTTAATTAAGCTCTACAAATGTTATGAGTTTTCGGGGGTTGCTGTTGTACAGATTGCGAGAGTAGTGTATCTATGGGTGATGATGCAAGCACAGGATCATCCATGATGGTGCGCCTTACTACAGAACGGGATGGAGCGATTGAAGACAAGATCTCGTGAGGCGTTGCGGGAGTCGGGCACGGAGGTGAGAACCAAAAACGGCTGCGATACTAAAGTCAGAGAGTCTGCTCTGAGTGTGAAACGTGTAACAAAAAGCTCGCCAAGCAGTGGATGTTTGTGCTAACTGTTCGATCCCTAAATTGACAAGGAGGCAATAAATTGACAATGCGAAAAGGCTATAATATCTGGCACTTAGGCTCCCCTCCCATGGACGACACCCCGTCCTCCTCCTACCATCTCTCTTTTGAGAGGATGTAGGGCAACTTTGAACAGAATGGCGCGCTTTTTCAAAAAGCGCGCCCTTTCTACAGCCGTTCCATGCCGACATAACGGATCCTCACGACGTCAAACTAGCGTACTGCAATGATTGAGCGCAACCACACTCACCATGTCCGCAAGTCTTGAGATTCTTCGCGAAGCCGTTTTCCAGCGATTCTCTTTGACCACACCATGGAACGTTCTCTCTCGACGCCATAATATACCAGCAATCTCTCTTCGACGCGCATGTGCTTCGGTCCAACTGCAGGAAGCACAACCTCAATCTCCTTCAGATATCACGTTCACGACCAGACCGCGCGGCAGGCCAACAAAACTCAACGCTCTTGACGAGCAAACGATCGCGGAAGCAGTCGTGTACTACGCAGAGAACAACACACCTCTGTCTAAGAATGGTTTACGCGACCTCGTGCAGGAGTATGCTTCCCTCTTAACCCCAGAACGCCAGCAAGAAATCAACTTCTCCGACAACCGTCCATCCATACGTTGGGTTTCATTGTTCCTGAAGCGAAACGGTCTGCAGCTGCAACACGTCCAGATGATAGAAGACAAAAGAGTGCAAGCGGTGACTCCTGATAATCTCACAAAGCATATCGCAAGGGTAAGCGCGGCGATGAAGAGATTTAACATCAAGAATCCAGCACACATCTTCAACACGGATCAGTCGGGTGCTTCGTTTGAAAAAATGAAAGGACGAAGTTTGCGCAAGGGAGTCGGAGCAAAAGGAATGAGGTTAGTACAGAAAAGGTTGACCACGCGAGGGAAATTAGATCGGGTGACGATTATGCCCGTTGTTTCTGCTGATGGAAGAACTTACAAGCCTGTCATTATATTTCCCGGAAAGCTCGCCCACTACCGAAAAGTGAAGAACGTTACGCAAACGCTACACTCAGTGCTTCCCGAATGTTATCTCTTTCAACGTAACCCTCCTGGGGCAGACTCTGATACTGTATATGCGTGGGCGCAGGGTTTCATCGAGGAAACAAAATCTCTTCGAGCCAACGGCCAGCGTCTTCTCATGATTCTCGATGGATATGGCGCGCATATTCAGTACCGTACGTTGAAGTTGTTCAAGGAAAATGATGTCGTCGTGCTCGCTCTGCCTGCTCATACCTCACATGTCACACAGCCTCTAGATGTCACGGTTTTCAACTCATACAAGTCGTTCTTGCAAGAAAAACTGCACCGAGCCGCCCGTCAGAAGGATAAGCTGAACGCTTTTGATGTCGCTCAATGTATTTACGACTCGTATTCACGTTCGCATATTGCCCCTAATATAAGGTCAGGTTTTCAAAAGGCGGGGATATGGGACCCCTCCCTCATGGGTACCAACTTTGAGCCATTGCGCTTATATATGGAAAGAAGTTTAGGAAAGAGAGTCGATGTGGTTAGTGTGAATCAGCTGCTGGAAAGTTTTGGGAGACAGGGACGTACGTTGTTGCGCGACTGTGCAGTGGATGAAACTGGTCACGTTCGCGTAGATACAAGCTCGGGTTTGCATGTGACGTCGCAAAGTGTGCTTGATGCACTTGAAGTTCGAAGGGAGAACCGACAAAACAGCAAGAGGACAAGGGTCGTAGACGACGACAGTGCTGCTTACAAAGAACCAGCAGCCGACATTCGCAGGCTCATTGCTTTAGCGCCTGCTCGTGCTGCCAAACGGCAGCGTTTGGTGGCCACCAGACGTCGAAGACGCGAGTTGCGCAAATCGCGAACTGCAAGCGCGAGGGAAGACGAGGTAGAGCTCAGGGACGAACGCGACGCTTGATAAGGTTGTTTGTTAACCCTTTTGATTGGTCAAGAGCGCATTTGTTGCTTGTCGCTTTATGGTACCCCCGATTCTGGCCCAGTAAACGTGATTTTGTTCTCGCTCTTGATGTTGGTTCTTGTTGGTTTTGATGTAGTTGGCTGCTATTGAACGATTGGTTCATGCAGTGGGAGCTCAGCAAGCTACGGAATAGCATCAGCGGTGCTCTACTTCCACCAATATGGCCGTTACACTAAACGGGTTTCCACAAAAATTGGTACTTGCTCAATTTAAGGTTTGAACGGCTACCGGGGTAGCAAAAGGCGGTTGACAGCTCGCGCGCGTGCGCGCGTGACACAATCGGTCGAGCTTGCACGTGTACCAAGTTGGTACCGTTGGTACTACTACCGTATCAATAGCGCAGCGGAACAGGCACCAACATCGAAAGATCATGCGCACGCAATTGACAGCGCATTACACGAGCGGCTGCAGCGCACATGAACTTTACAGCAGCAAGCGCAGCAAGCGCGCCGAGCTCCACGCAGCGCCACAAACGGCGCGCGAAGAGCCGCCGCCAGCGTTTGCCAAAAAAAGAAACGGCGCTGTATTCGCAGCAACATGCTTCAAGCGCCACGTGGCCACGCGCCGACGCGTCGCGCCTGTTGCGAGACGCGGCGTGCGCGGAGATTCGCCGATACAAAGCCGCGACGCGCGCCATGCTGATGGCGTGCGCGTGGGCGCCGTATGAGCGACGCGTCCGCGCCGCGCTTTGCCCGCTCCCCTCCCCAACTCGCACGCCGTACCGTTGGTACCAACGGTGGATACCAACGTATGTATCGCATCAACGCCACGCCGGTGCATTGCTTCTCGAGCGCCTGCGCTCACCGCGACCCGCGCCGTTGCCTCATGCGCGTGCCGCCCTTCTACATCAAGAAGCCGTCCTCTTCGCTGCACAGATGCTCGCCCACCGCTTCGTCCGCGAGGCGCTTCGACGGCGAGCCGTCCGCTTACTCCGCCGACAACTCGTGCTCCTCCGACCACCACCACCAGTACTCGCTGCCGTCGTCGCGCGTCGGCGACCGTCTCGCAAAGTCCAGGGCCACTGGCCAGAACCACCGCGACAGCGAGCGTGAGCACATCATCTACCTGCTCACCGCCATCGAAAACGGCCGTCTGGAGAACGCGCTTCTCTTCGTCATGTTCAGCCACGCGTACAAGCGCGATCGCATGCTGCGCTTCGGCGCCACGCACTCCATCGCTGCCTCCGCGCGCGGCGCCGCCGCCGCCGCCGCCGCCGCCGCCGCCAACGCGCACCACTGGCACGTCGGCTGCGATTCTACCGAGGATAACGTGCAGCGGCTGCGCCCGCTGCTGTATCCCGTGTCGCCGTCGTGCCAGCTCATGCTAGGCCAGAGCATGGTGTCGGGCGCCACTGCTTCCGCTCTGTTGGAGCTTCTCATGCACCGACGCAATATGTGGGGCACCACGCACGCCGTGCGCGCAAGAGCGTTGGATGCCGACGGTCGTCGTCCTCGCCGTCCGCCGTATCGCGCTGCTACCACCGCGCACGACGCGGAGGCTGTCGTGCACTTTGCCACGCGCTTGTATTGTCGCGAGATGGCTATCGATCGCACCAACAAGTATGCTATATGTGACCACGTTCAACAGCGGCTTGGTAACTTGGCAATGGCTGCTTATAACGTCGATCACATTGAGGCTACCGTCAATCCTACCTATTCATTGAGTCAATTTGTTTATGAGGACCATTACGACGTGTTGCCTCCATCTCCTACCACGCCGGATACGGCCGAGTTTGGCTCGCCGCTGAAGATTCGCCGCGTGGAGGGCGCGAAGCGATGCACCAGGTGCGGCGTGCTCAAGTTTGCTGGTAGTGGACACGGACGTTCCAAATGTGCTGATGGCTTCAGCATTTCCTCTCACGTTCCGTATCGCCCTCCTCCAACGTTTGCTCAGTATTGAAACACCCATGCGCAGCGTCTCGTACAAGATATTTCTTTATTCCTCTTAAACATGCTTGTTTTGTTTCTCATCGTGTCGCTGAAACGCTTCTTGTAAGGGTATGGATACACAAGCGTACGTTCACCAGTGGGCCGTCATCGAGCACGTGCGGTTTTGGGCGTTTGCTCGGGCCAAGTCCGTACTCGTCGATGCCGCATACGTATAGTACCGCGTACGATACGGAGCAGTGCTTCCACACCCGAGCTCAATGGTCATCAGTTTGGCGAAGGTATCGCTCTTGGTAAGAGCCTCTTACACTGCTCGAACGATGCATCAGCAAATGACACTTTTTGTGTCCCCTCTGGACAAGCAGCGCTCGCACGTACAGCGCGCAACGTAGAACGAATCGCTTTGCTGCAAGCGCTTGCCGTGCTGTGCTGACAACAACAAATTAATTAAGCCTTCTGTAAACATCTGCAAATAGCGCCAGCATCGCAGGTCGTCGTGTTCCGATCAAACGCATGTATGGACACTCACCATCACCTTCATCTCATCAACTCGTGTCCTAACTTTATCTCAAATTGTCCTTCTTTCTGGCTTGTGCACAGTGTGCAACGACCAACCTACACCTGCGCACAAGAAGAATGAGATGCACTACTGTACTATTCCTTCCCAATCTATCTGACCATCATCATGATGAAGCAATTGTCATAATGCACATCCATCATGCTTGGGAACAATAGCTATCATCTCGGTTCTGCTGTGCGATTGGAACTCTGCTCATTTTCCAGGCGGATACTTTTCTGAGCCCCCGCCACCTGCTCTATCACCGATCCGATATGGCGGTGCTTTTACGACTTCAACTTGGGACAAAGCAGGTCAACCAAGCAAGCTTTTCCCGCAGAGTATCAAATTTTGATGTGGGAGAAGTGCACCAACAGACCCTTGGAAAACAATCGACGTTCCGTAGCATGGGCGTGCATGTGCGTTACGATTTGTTCGTCATGATATAGTTTGTAGCCCAGTTTGCATTCGTCGCCATACTATGCCCACAACATCACACTTGATCCTGTTGATTTCTTGTGCTACCATTCCCTTTCCTAATCTTGCACGCAGCATTTCCCACTTCCGGGACTCTCTGACAACCAAACCTCGGAAGGATGTCCTACCCTGACACTAGTTTCGATTCAACTTGAATCATGTTCCTGCTGTTCAGTTCTTCATTTGGACTCACGAGTTACTTTGTACATGAAATGTTTGAGGACACCGAATTGCGACAGAGCATCACGCCGTTTCAGAATCTTGTGACGTCATTTCGGTTATCGCCTTTCCATCCCCATTTGGTCGATTTCCATTTCATGTACGACGTACTTGCCGCACTGCAATCTTGCTGCGTTCGGAGACGTGAATCTTACGGCAAAGTATACCAAAAGGGTAGGAGGCAGTACCTCTTTCGTATACGACTCAAATCATCAGTGAATTCTCCACCCACAGACACGCAAGCGAGTAAGCAGCTACTGTCCCGGTGGTGATCATTTCCTTTACCCGACATTCCCGAATCGCCGCCCCAGACCACTATAAAAGGGAGCCCGACGCTCATCTTCAACCCATCTTCTCCTCCCGCCCTGCCAAAGCCGCTGTTCCTATCTGCCGCACTAGCAACTACAGAGCTTCTTGCACTTTGTCTTTTATTCCACCCCATACCCTTTCATTCCGATGGCTACCTATAAGGCTTCTTTTCCCAAACAGTTGTCCGTCTTCGAACGTGAGTCTCACCCCGCAACTGCGTTTCAAGGTGAAGCTTTGCAATCTGCAGAGGAGAAATACGACAACAAAAGCAGAGATAGTCGTCGTGAAACTGAAGCTGGAATCGAGCGGGTACCGCCGCTGGCAGGCATGAATGAAATGGTGTCAGAAACATGGGAAACCCTGATGGCTCACCGAGATGGAAGTCACCCAACCACCATGGGGCAAGTCTTCTGTTCTGTTAGTGGAAGCTCGGGTAAAGGTACCTTAGTCAATGTCGTGAAGGAAGTGTTCAAGCGTGAAATGATGAACATTATTGGCAAGGTCCTTGAGTCTCGCTTTGACAGGAATGGTGCCGTGGGCAGGTCAGAAGAGCACCAGTCCGAAATAAACTCCTTGAACCGTCGCCTCCGTGAAATGACTGCCAAGGCTGTGAAGGCGGAGGAGATGCTGAAGTTAGAAAGGAAGGAAAAATACTATATGCAGTTTGATTGTGAGGATTTGGAAGCAAAGAACAAGAGGCTGTCGACGATTCTGCATCAAACAAAGGCAGAAAAAGAGAACCTTCTTGCGGAACTTGTCTCAGTAGCCGATGAGAACCAGCATTTGAAGTCTGAAAACGAGCGCCTTCGAAATGCAAAGAATGAGAGTGAGGTCGAAGCGCTCCGGGCTCAACAAGAGGCTGAAATGGTCCACCTCGTTGCAAGCCAGGCCTCGCTGCAGACTCTACAGCTTGAGAAACAACTCAAAGAATCTCATCGCTCGGCAAATATGATCACCCAGCAGGTGGAAGAGTTGCAGCGGGTTCAGTATGAAATAGGGACCCTTTTCACAAGCGCTTTGGAAGAAAGCCAAAACGGAATAGGCACCCAGATCGACTCGCTCGTGAAGAAGAGCTCGAAAGCCTTGCAGGTTCTTGGTGCGAAATTAAACCGTCGTAGCCCCGGTGCTGAAGCAGATGATGAAGACAGGGCTCAAGAAGAGGGGGATGGACCGAGGGCCGGAGAAACAAATGGCCTTTCCGAAAATGCCCAGGGCACCCAACAACAAATATGGGTCAATCGAGATGGTAGCCCTGCAGAGAGCGGTCGAGGCATAGACGAAAATCAACATGGAATCTTGCGAAAACTGACTAGGCGATTCAAACGAAACGAAGCTCATGGTGGCGAGCATGGGTCTGCTGAAGCGCGGGAATCGCGACCGGGGGTGTTAAGTCGACTGCGGAATATAGCATACAGGGCTTCTCGTCGCAATTTCGACGTCCGAAACGCAAATGGCGAACAGTCTACTAGCCCTGGAAGGTTCAGGCGGATCGTTTCACTAGGGCTGAGTCGTCTACGTCAAAAGCGTCATCAGGAAAACGAAACTTTGGCAAACACAGCAGCGAGTTCTTTTGACGCGCTGCTGTGCGATGCATTGCGGGGTGTGGTGGAATGCCGACAGAAGGAGGTCAACAGGCTTCGTGGAGAGCTGCAGGCTGCGACAGTGCAAGCAGACACGTTCGAGCAGCGGCTTCGAAAGGAGCAGCATCAGCGACTGTTTGTGAAGAACAAGTTGGTGAGAGTGGAGGCAGAACTGGCGTTAAGAAAGAGCGCTGTTGACGAAGACTTGAGTGGGCGGACATGTTGATCATAAACCTGATGGTTCGGAAGATATTAGTGCTGCCGGCACGTACATTATTAACCATAGCGTTGGTTGAGGTTCGGTTTCAATCCGAAGCACATTCTGTCTTCCGCCTGCAAGTACCGTCGTAGTCTTGAGCAAAATGTCGGGCTCGACGTGAGGAGATAAATTGAGCGTGGCAGGGCTGCAAGGACCGGCAAGTTACGGTCGTTCTTCGCCACTAAAGAGTTTTCTGAACACAAGATCATGTTCCAAGGAATCTCCGACCCTCTTTTGCGACAGAGTCTTCTGCGAAGCTTGTCATAGCGAATCCCTGTCTTCATTTCAATTCCATTTTAGACCGTGGAAGAGAGGCTCCAAGAGAGCCGGTGACAAGTGCGAGGAAATAGTTTCGACCTACAACTATTGCTCACAAGTTACGAACTCTGCGGAAGATTGCGTTACCCGAGTATCTTGCTCCGGCCTGCAACGGTATTCAAAAAGTGTGGGGTATTCATTGCGTTTGATAATGTGTCGTTGCAAGAATCGCAATACCCCTACCCATGGTGTTACACGCGCACGAACGTTGTTAGTCGCCGCGTTCGCACGCAAAGAATTAAGCCTTGTGAGAATGAGATGCCAGTGACATGCTGAGCGCAGATAAACACCCCAACTCCTGACTGGATTGTCAGAACGAGGTTTGCAGTATGCGTTGCATCTCTCGCTGCGCCCGATGTTTGCAATGAGGACGGCTGCTGGCCTCTCCCGACTGGTTTCTGAGGGGCTAGATAAGCCGGCGATTCGAGCAACACTCATTGAGTGACCGTCTTCCCATGTCGATCACTATGTGTCTGCTCCTTAACTGAACAAAAGTGGAATAATCATCAGTTTCAAGCGGGGAGCCTAGAAAGAGCTTGTCGGCTATTCGCTGTGCTTATCTTGTTGGCCATATGTTCTGGTGCGCAATTCTCCCATGCGTCTGGGAACATATCGTTCGATCGCAAACATGATGTTGAACACAAGGTTTACGTGCCCGTTCTATTCAAAAGCGCTGGGACTGCACTAAAAAGGCAATGAGTGAGGCTCAAGTTTGTTGGGCTTCGCTCACCGAGTCAATAACAAAAATCAAGCCTGTGAGCACTCGAGAAGGGTTTATCTGTTGAATCTTTAGGCATAAGGCGGGATCAAACTGTTAAAAGAGTTGTTGCGCAACAATTCGGTTTAAACGTCAAAATGAAGTGAAACTTTGAGCTTGTACAAATGCTTCACAAGCCAGACGTCTAAAACTTGCCGGAGTTGACCCATTCAGATTTGGGGCCGATAGGCTCTGCGTTATCCCAGTGTTCGACGACTTTGCCATTCTCAAGCCTGAAAATATCACACTGCGCGTACGGCTTATCATCGAGCGTAGCCTTGCACAATGTAGACACAAAGTTTCCTTGTCCCACGCACAGCACGATTTCTTGGTAGAGCAGTTTCCTGTCAGGGCTGGTAGCGCGCGCACGGAAAGAAGCAAGGCCATCAGGTACTCGTGCGTTTGGCTGAGCAATGAATTCGTCGACACGTTGCGGATCACCACCACTGACGAGGATGTGAGTGATAATATCACGAATGATCTGCTTGTTCGATTTGGTCTTGTCAAGGTCAACAATCTCAGTGGATCCATCGAGCACAGTGTGCCCAGACGGTGGGGAGGGTGTGTACGCCTCGATGATGTCCCAATGTTCTATGATTTTGTCATTGTCGTCAGTGTCGAAGAAATCGGAAGTGACCCACTTTGACTCGCCGTTGTTGATATCTTGGTAAGCGTGGACGAAGACATGGTTTCCATCTTGCCATCCTCGAATGATCTGGATATCGCGATGCGGATTGCGCTTGAGGAATGACTCGAAAAACTGTACAAAGCCCTCCACTCCGTCGCGAACGCCGGTTGAATGCTGTGTGTAGCGATCACCGGTGTATTTCTCAACAGCGTATCGCGCCTTGCCATCGCGGATTCCTTCGAGATACAACGATTTGGCGTTGTTCAATTTGGCATCTGCTTTGGATGCAGAGTTGCTCATCGCGAATTGAGGTAACGTTCAGCTCCGACGTGGCTAGGACTGTTGATCCGAATGCGCGATGGTCGTGAGACTGGAGGTAGGTTGTGTGATTGTTGTGCTGATTGGATGCTCATGGAAGCACGCGGCGCCTCCTGGCAGGCGCCCGAGTTGACATAATAATGAAGTTGATGATTGCTAATACAGTAAACCCTTGATAAATGGATGTGGAGCGTGGACAAGCCCTATATCTTTATAGCGTGGGGAAGAATAAAACAAGGGACCTCTATTTGGGCTCATGAAATGGAATGATCTCATCCCCTAGTCTATTGGGCGTCAAAAAAGTTGGTTATACGGGACTGGGTCATACTTCCAATGCGCTGCCTTCGGAGTGAGCGTTGAGTCTTTCTCAACACAGACAGAACAGAACGTTCGCATTGACCCTCATCTTCTAAAATTAAAACGACTACGGCTATGTATCCTAGTTTGTCGTCCACAGACAGCTCTTCCAGTAACGTAGAATCTTTGTCTTGCTCTGCGCAGTCCTCATCATTAACTTCCATGTCTTCCACTGTGCAGTTTATAATATTTTCAATAGTCCTGGCACTTGTACATTCTTCATTTTCCTCTTGAACATTAAGCAAATCGTCAATAGAAATACGATTGAACAAACGTTCAGGCACTAGTTGTCGAACAAAAGAGGTCAGTTCCTCAGTTTGCTCTTGCTCTTCATTTTCAGTACTGTCTCTTATCCTCACACCTTCCAATAGACCGGTATGAATCCAACAATTCCAATGTACAGTGTTAGAAATATCTTGTTCCCATATTTCTTTCACCTTCTTCATCGCGGAGAGTTGATCAATTTTATAAACATCTTTGAGCTGTATGTCCATTTGATCTAAATCCCTTTCGTATAGATATCGTCTTTATCTCTTCTTCAGGCAAGCAATTATACCGGCGTCCATAGGCTGGATTTTTGAAGTGGTGTTAGGAGGGAGAAAACACAACTCTACATTCGAAAAGATTGGAAAAACCTCCGCACTGCCATGCACACTAGCATTATCGAGAAGTAGCAAAACCTTCTTCGTTGTCGAAAGCAAAGTAATACGTTCAGAAAACCGTGCAAGCCACGACACAAAAATGCTCTCAGTCATCCAGGCTTTGGCGTTCCAGTGATAATCGAACCCTATTTCGTCTCCAGACTTTTCTTAAAACATCTGGGACGTCGCGACTTTCCAATTATCGAAAACGGAACACGATCAGAACCGTCGGCATTATCGCAAGCTAAAAATGTTAGTCTCACCTTTTCCTTCTTACGACCTTGCAAACGCTCGACAGCAATCGTCCTGTCTGGTGCCATTCGATAAAATAATCCAAATTCATCTGCATTACAACAATCTTCTGGCTTATACTGAGAAACCTTCATTCTAAGCAAAGCAATATTGGCTTCAATGGCGTCGTCATCTGCGTCTTTACTTTCCCCATATGATTTCAGGCAACGAAATCCATGGCGTTTCTGGAAGTTATAGAGCCAACCGTTACTCAGAGTATGCTTAATCATTTTGTCTTCGTTAAGTTTTTCATTCATCACAACCATCATTCGCCGCGCAGACTCTATGATGATCGGTCCGTTAATTGCTCTACGTTCAGAAAACTGGGTCATTACCCAGTCAAATAGTCCTTTTTCAAATTGAGGATACGCTCCCTGGCGTATTCGGTAGCGGTCTGGGGCTGCAGAGTCAGAAGCGGAATTGTTGAGTATGCGGGACATAGTAGATTGTCCGGGAGGCTTCGGCACTTTGAATTTTGCTTTGGTCCAAACAGCCATTGATTTTTGGTCAGTAGGAAGGCATTCGCGCTGTCTACGGCGATGTTTGTTTCGAACAAGCTCTTTTTGCTTGTTTGTAAGAGCAATTCTAGTGCCCATTGTTGACTTTAAGGTTGTAGGGAGAGCAGAGACAACAAAAGGGACGGATGTCTTTTCGTACTGCAGTACGCTGGTTTGGAAGGCTTACTCTAGATGAAAACGCTGTGACGTAATGTAGTCGGGCGTCTGGTTTGGAGGTGGAGGTTGTTGCGGTTTGGAAAGCAGTTGTTGACGGCCGCTGCATATTTCATGTTTCATTTTCATTGGTATCACTATATCAAGATGGAGAGGTATCATAAAAATGAAGGCGCTTGAGTCATTTGCTTTTTCTGATTTGGGCATCGAATCCCAATATCCGTATCCTATCGAATCTGTGCATACGCTTCAGAAAAGAGGTTTCTGTGTTAATGGATCAACTTCGTGTCCTTGTAGCATGGATATCCATCTTACGCGGTAACCCTCACACAGGCTCAATTTGGGACAGGTATTGTGTGGCGCAAAACACGCGAAAACCGCCGTTTAAAGCAAAGATTCTGTGCCCCTTTTTACTGGCGTCATTCGCAAGCCGTCGCGGAGGGCTCAAATTGGCACATGGACGTCGCGATTCTCTGACACTGCTAACGATAGTGATGTATCGAGAGCAAAGCAGATGCGGCTTCGTTGCGCTCTATAGAGCCATGAGGAGCGGTTCTTGGTCGTTTTCCTAACAACCTCCACCTTGCAATCGGTACGTCGTCAAAATCTATACCAAGAAGCGATTTCGACACACTCAAGCTGTCATTCCTTGCATGCTGACCTTGATTCTCTTTCTCATTGGTACTATTCACAGCAGCAGCAGACTCCTCGTTACCCCTGACAAACTCTGCTTGACCCAGACGGCACTATTCCTTCTGTTAACCACAGCGCCGGAGCCCCACCTGGATTCGTCCCCGCCTTACCTTTTGTGGATGTGATAACTGGCTCCGGGCGCCATATAACGCAGTTTGTAGAAGGATTCTGCTGTAGTATGCTTTCAATTTGCCGCAAAAGGTCGGTGGAGTTTGTGACATCACGAGCCACCCTTCGGACCTGTGTCGCAATTTCGTGGTCCGCGACCCGAGCACTGCCATTCTTTGGCAAACTGACACTATTACTCGGCTCTGGATCAGGCTGTGGTGACTTCCCAAAACTCCTAATCTTCTCATAATCCAAGGGAAACAATCCGCAGTTCAGAAAGCTTTTCACGGCAAGCCCTGCATTCAAGGTCCTGAAGGCAGCTGCGGCAAGTTTCATTTTGACAGCAATATTGGCATTAAGGTAAGCTCCATGATACAAAAAGACATCAAGCGCGTTTCTAACGTTCTCGTTAAACACTTTGTTGATTCGATCGTCACAGGGCTGCAAGATGTGTGATGTGTTCGCCGGAAGTTGGATAACCTCAATGTTATATTTTGAAGCCGCGTCAAGCCATTCTACACCTTTTCTGGAACTGTGTCCGTCCACGTAGAGTAATTTTTTTTCGTCCTGTGGCACGAATTGGCGTGCGAATGTGTTGAAATGGAATATCACCTCGGTCAAAAGCTCCTTTGTAATCGATCCCCTTGCACTGCATTTTAGCTTTGTTCCTTTCGGAAACCAAGTTTCCTCACCGAGCTACTTATAATCATTTGGAAGCTTTGATGTGACATGGGGAGGAGTCGGATTCTTCCACTGCTTCACGGGATTCTTTCCTTGGGCAATGAGAAACATGGGAGCAATGTGTCCGGCGGCACAATTTATGATAATTGAAGTGAGATGCTTTCCACTATCTTTCATTTTCATTCGAAGCCCCCCGTTACGTCGATTGGCGGCGTTGAACCCGCGATAACGGCGTCCATAAGAGGCATTAATTGCTGTTTCGTCTAAATTCCATATCTTCAGGGGGTTGTAAATAGTTCTGGCATCTCTGGCCTCATCTTGTCAATGACATCTATCAGGGTTTGGATATGTTCGGGATTTTGAGCTGCTATGCGCTTTGTTACAATGTTCTCGGTCTTACGCATGGTCAATTCGCGGTTACGAGCGCGAAATGAACGCAGGGCGTAAGTTGTCGGCAAGATGTTGGCATACGGTTTACGGCCATCGTTGGAAACCTGTGCCATCATGGCGCGCATTTCCTGTTCTCCCATCGTAAACACTCGCTCTGAGGCAAAGATGGCTTTATCTACTATCATTTGTTCTTCTACACGGGACAATACCGGCTTGCGGCCCGGATAGTGCTCTGTCGGGGTAAGAAGTCTGTTTAGTGCTCCATGCTGAGCTTCCTGGATGGCTTTTTTGATTCTGTAGACTGTCCGTTTGCTCATGAGCGTAGCGGTTGCGACGTTTGCCACAGTGTGATGATCTCTAATAAGCTCTGCGGCTTTTAGGCGGCGTGTCTGGAGGTCCTCTCGTCGAGTCTGGTCAGCCTTAAGTTTTGTGGTCTGACGTCTCATCGAGAGCGGCATTGTGGGAGCTAAGAACTTTGTCGCTTGGGGATATCCTCAGGAGGTAGAGCCGAGGTGAGGTTGGAGATCTGGGAGCTCATTTGGCAACAGGGAGTGGACAGTAAAGGTGGACCTGTACGGAATTTTGCTGTGCCAAATTGAGCCCTTCGCCAAATTGAGCCTGTGTGAGGGTTATCTCTCTACCAAGGGTTTACTGTAGCAATTTGCTATTGGTTTGAGATCCGAACAACAACCGTCGAAATGACCTGTCTGATGATCAGGCTCTGATCGTCACACTGCTATCTACCGTCGTGGGCTCGTAAGCTTTACGTGTACGCTTGGCCCATTGGTTGGCGGATGTGTTCCCCAATTACAGTATCTTTACTACCTTCGAGGTTCCACATTCGTTGCTGCAGCTCTGTGGGCTTGCTGTCAGATGACCACGCGCAGAGCGTGCGCTGCTCACGCGAGGCGTAGATTTCCTCGCGCAGCTCGCGCAGCTCCTGCGGCCCGGAGCTCGCAGTGGTCGAGAGCTGATAATAAAACGGCGCCGCCTGGCTCTCTGCGGGACGACCGGGAGAGACCAGACGGAGGGCACACACTTCTTTCCTCTTCTTTTGCAGTGAGAGCGACAGCGGCGCCACGACTCCTCTGCGCACGCCTGTAGGACAAGTGTGACATTCCGCCTTCTACGCCGGTTATAGACCCAGAGCCAAAAGCGTCCCAAATGTCTAACTCTTACAATATATCTTCATTTCATGCCACCAAGAACTTTTTGTGATGGCGTTGTAATACTTCGGTGTGGTTCGACACCATTCAAATTTCTGCTGTAAAAAGACAACAAAAATCGTTAAAAGACTATTTCTACTATTCTTGGGCTCTTTCTGATTGCGCACAACTTACTGCCTGTTCAAAGAACTATCGTGTAAGAAGTTGAAGCCATAATAAGAATTGAATTCCTCCAGGAAGATCAACCTGATGCAGTTCAGTAAATCGTGGACTTATTTGCAGTTGATCCACCAATTTCGATAATAAATCGCCTCATGTTGTCTTTCAACAAGGTATCAAGTTGTCGTAGAAATAGAAACGAGTACGGCGTTTCATTCGTCGAATACTTCCATTTCTTGGCCTCTCAGCATCCTCATCATGCTATATGGGAATCGCTAAGTCATATTGGTGAAGGTTTGGGGATTAGTCTTATTAGTAACGCCAGGTTTTCTAGAAATACTCTTCACAATGCTATACTTCAGCTCCTCGAACAAGTTCTGTCTCTAGCAGATCATGAACAGACTGCTATAGATGATGGTCTTGTTTCCTTCGCTGCCATCAACAAGATTCGAGAGATCTCGGATCTACTTGGGAAAACTCTGGACCCCGTGAAGATGCCTGAAACTTTGAAGGGGCTGCAGACGAAGTTTGAAGAACACCGCCGAGAAGTAAAGGAACGTTCCCATTCCCTCGCTATCTAACTTTTGAGATTGTAGTACAATGAAACCTCAGTGGGTTGGTGCCACGTGGGCCTACTTGTGCGCCTTGCTGGATGCACTTCACCCAATGGGTATTCTCTATTTTATATTTTACAATTTCTATTTTCTAATTTAATTTAGCTTAACATTGCTGGCCCATGACAGTAGGTCATGGGCGCAGCTGATGACGTCATGCCCGCATGATAGATCGGCGTCGGTGCACCTTGTATACATTGTGGTGCACCTCGCCTTCCCCCTCGGGTATTGTAAAGTCAGGCACCACTAGGGCTGCAACTATACCATCTTGGTCACTTGCTACTCTATTACTATTCAGGTTTTACCGCGCGTCGACGTTTACTACCGTACACCTACACGGTCTAGACTTGTTGCCCCGCCGTTTGCCCCTGCGGGTTTCAGGTGCCCTACTACCATATTGGTTGTGTGTTTTTCCACTTTAGGTTGAGCCCTCGCGCGCTCCCTCTACCAGGCGGACCCCACACCTCACCGGTATGTGTACACAGAGATTTCCTCAGCGAAAAGGGGACAGTAAGCCTGCGAATAGTAAGGAAATTGCTGAGCCATCTGCTCCTCGCGTCGTCCTTCATCTGGATGATGCTGTTTCCGTCTTGCATTCTCTTTCATCGGCCACTAAACAGGCTTCATCAGAGATTTCCCGCAATGATATCGAAGCAATGGTACAGCAGAGAATTCACAAAGCCCTCCTCTCCTATGTTGTACAGACTTTTGAAAAGAAACGCTCTTCAAAGCCTTCCTCTTATTGTGGAGCAACGTCTTTGGCGGGAAAAGCACAATCTCACGAAAACGTTCGGAATCTTCCCTTCGATAGAGTACCACAGCGAACGGAGCACTCCGGGAATAGCGCAGCTAAGCCGGGTACAAATCCGAGGTCAAACCGTTACGACAAGCGTCGGAGTGTTGATACTAGGCAGTAGTCGATAGAGATCCACGTGTTCACACGGTCACGAGATGAGTCCTCGAAAGAGAGTAGCACGGCAATGACAAGGTGTCGGAAACGGGCCACTAAGAACAGGGCAAAAAGGCAAACCCAGGAAAGGGAAGAAAGAGAACCACCAGAGTGGGAAAGAGAAAGAATAATGCAAACCCAATACAGGGGCGAATATACGACAAAAGGTCGGAACGAGACACACGAATAGGGGTTATACTCTGAGCGCCACAAGGGTGGGTAACCATACCAGACCAACACGGTCGTCACTCCACTTGGAGGTGAACAGTCCGCGAAGGCTTGCTAGTTGGAGCCAGAAGCCCTTGCTTGGCAAGGGGTAATTTACTTGGGGGAGCAGGGCCCAACCCTCTAAGTACTGAGTTCGGCGCACCACTGACAGTGGGTGCGCCGGGCAAAATAATCTATAAAATATCTAAGTAAATACAGCAATGCTGGATGCATTGCCTCCGGCATATCCGTGTTATAAATGGGCTTGTCACACCCGCTAATCGGCGCCTCGAGCCGTGCAATTCACGTGTACATCTGTGGAAATTACCTCAGCGAGGCGACATGCCAATAGCGGTGTAGCTCATATATATCTACTAACGCATGATGCGGGAATAAAGTAAGTACCTCAAATTTCCTCCAAGGAGTGTTGTCCTTCATATTCTCCTCCTTAAGAGTAAGCCGCGCCGTCGCGATTGCGGGTAGAACTCCCAACGATGGGCATAAAAGCGCATCCCCGGAGTCTTCGGATTCCCCCTTGCCTCGCGAAGACCAAGTCACTACCACTCGACAGTGCAAACCTCGCTCCAGCGACGACCATTCCTGTTCCCAACAGTCTGCTTCTCGCTTTCGCGGTCATCCTACCAACCTTCCTGTTGTCCCTCGAGTGCTTCGCGCGATGAACGGTCAACCTCCGAACTCGGGATACTTCTCCGGATTTCGTTCCGTGCCTCTTCCGCAAAGCGGTAATGCTTCTGGGGCGTCCTAGAGCAACAACGCCAGTGGCGGGCACCTTCTCTCCCTGAGGCAGCAGCCTCATGGCCACATCATGCATGAAGTGCTGTGGCCTTCTTACGACGCGTTATTCGGACATAGACCTCGCGTACACGCGCATCTCTTACGGACTGCTCCTTGGTTTCATCCTACAGCCGTTTTCAACGCGGAGCTCATCGCATCTTATGCTGACGTTACTGATCGCCTCTCTGGAGATCTTCCGGCGATAGTCACCACTTCGTGGGATTGGCGTCGACGGGTAGCCCTTCCTCCTCACGCAGTTCTGCGGCATCCCGGCAAATCGCTGGCTTCCGCTCAGGCGGCGTTGGTTCGTTTGGGGTATGCGCGGCAGGGCCGGGCGAACTTTGAGTTCCCAGTTCCTGATTCCATCAGCTCCGACCTCCGATTGTACCGTATACAAGGCGAGATTTCGTACTACACCCGCTTGGAGGTGATTGAGACTTACTCCTGGAGAGAACGTCCCGTCGTACGACAGGAGGCGGTGTGTTGGATTCATCCAATCCTCCGTGCGGAGTTCAGGTATCTTTGCCGGGAGTCCCGTTCGCGGTGGCTACAGAACTTCATCCGCAATGAGCGTCGTGCTCGTTCCCGATTCGGGTTTCTTGTCCCGTATCGGAACACGGAGATCAATCGAATCCGGCAAAATCACCGGCTGGGCCGTTATGTTCCAATTCCCACATGGTAGTCCTCGCTGGAGGTGTGTCGCGGGTGCTACGTCGAGCTGCCCCCGGTCATCTCCTATCTGGGCTCATGCCTCATCGAGGATCCGTATTTCGGATTGTGGTCCGTTGTGCTCACCGAGTGGGAAATCCGCACCGCGGCTTATGTCCTATCGGAAGTATATGACCAGTAACGACTGTGGTATATTCCGCCTCGCATTCGTGCGTGCACACGAGACCTCTCGTTGCGTGTCCCTCTTGGAGATGAGAATAATGCCAAAGAAGTTCGTGCGCTCCTCGACGTAGTCGACCGAGTTGATTGGGCCAGTGCGTCGGTGTTCTCGGAATGCTAGTTTAGTATGCTAGATCGCTAGTTGTGAAAATAAAAGTCCGAAAAAACTAGCATTTTTGCAGTTTGCGCTAGTTGGGAAGGCAAAAAATTTTATTTTGGAAATAATGTTTCCGTTCAGTGCAGTTCAAACTTCACCTACTGGAGTTGAAGGCTAGTTTGCAGTTCTTCTGCCACCGCTCGTAACTTTACATTCCCCACACTCGTCAAAAACACTCAAAAAAAATACGAACCCACCACCAGCGCTCGCTTATTCCAACCCTGTATTCGGATCCTGAGTCTCAGTTTCCCTAAATGTCAAGTTGAAGAACTCCAACGGAACACTCTCCCCATTCTCGTACACCCTCCTACCCCCAAACCGGCTTCCAACCCCTCGCAGCCTGTTCTGCTCCTGCTCCTCCAGTATGCACTCCGCCGTTCGAACAGCCGCCGCCGCACTACCAAACCCAACTAGTGGCGCTCCACCCGGCAGCTGCCGCGGCACACACACCTCCCCATCCTCGTCCAACATCACCCCACCCTTTCGTCTTTTCCTCAGCCGACTTCCCCCAACCTCCCCGCCATCCCCTTCTCCGCTACTTCCCCTCACACACCCACGTCCACCACGAGAGCCAGGGGTCACCGGTGACCCTTTCTCTCTTCCCGCCTCCCTCCCAACGCCTCCTTCCCTCACCAGTTCCTTCACCTGCAACAACAATTGGCACGCCTTTTCCACCTGTCCCATTTGCGCCTCCAACACCTCCACACGTCCCCTCAGCCCCATATTCTCCCTTCTCAGCGTCACCAGCTCCCTGCCAACGCACTCTACCATCCCACTCACATGCCTTCCACTCCCCATTCCAGCCAACTTCATCCTTTTCCGAATCGTCGAAATCAATTCCATTGGCACCCCAATCTCCGACACACTCAGCACCACCCCTCCCATATCACCAACCATCTCAGAAAGCCAGTCGTCCAAATGCTCCTTCAGATCCCCTCCAAGCCTCCTCAACCGCTCCTCTATCTCCGCCGCAAACCTCCTCTCCGGTTCCCCACTCCCTCCACCCCCTCCACCCCCACCTCCATCTCCATCCCCACCACCATCTCCATCCCCACCTCTATCTCCATCCCCACTTCCCTCCTTCTCCCCCACGCAAACCTTGTCCCCACCCTCCTCAATCCTTCCCGGTGGCGTCTCTGGTACCTCCGTCCGGTGAAGCAGAGCCACTAGCTCCTCGTCCTCGACGTACCCGTTCGACATCGCAGAAATAAACGGCGGTTCACGATAACGAAGATAGAAAAAACCATAACGAAGATAGATAAGAACAAGCGAGATGAACCCAACAGTTGCAGCACTCCCCCCCACTCCGCACACCCGTGGCACTGTCGGCCACACACCAACTTGCGCTGCACAACCCTTTGTACCCCATTCACATCCACTCCTATTTCCCGCCATTCCACACAATTTCAATTTTTTTCCTAGAAATCTCCACATTTTCCCAACCTCGGTCCGTACCATATCCCAATGAAACCCCTGATGCACCACCTCTCAAGTACCAACGGTACCATAAACTCTTACTTTATATGCTTTATTTCACTGCATACCTTCTCATAACCACATTCTTCGACCCTACCTCCTCTCCAGCCCTGCTGCCCATTTCTTTCCATAACCGAATCATACAAATCCCCTTATCCCCTGGAGCACTTTTTTCCATGACCAAAACAACAGCCCAGTCGTGTACTTAAAGCTTTCCCACTCCTTAGAATGTAGACCACTTTCCTTTCACAGATACCAGCACCCGACACCTTCCAACAGCCCATACCTTCAATCAAACAAACTCATCGCAATGAGCTCCCATTCATCTTCCCTCCATTCTACAATCATCCCAGCTGTTGTCGTAGGTAGAGGCCGTATTGGCACCATGCTTTACAACAATGGTTCCCCTCAGGACACCTTTCTCTCCATCGAAGACTTCATTTCCGCAGAGTGCCTTCCCCAAGGTCCAATCTTCTTCTGTGGCAGGAACGACCTTCTCGGAAAAGTATTTCTATCTTGTCCAGCACCACGAGCAGAAGACTTGGTCTTCATCCAGAATGGTCGCATTCTTCCCATCCTTTCCCAACACGGAATTGAGCACTGCACACGAGCCGCTCTTTACATCGCCGTTCCCACTGTCGGCGCCTCCCCACACGATGGTGTCACGCCTCTCTCTCCCAATAGTCTAACCAAAGCCACCGGAAAGTGGGCTCTGGCAATAGCTGAACGCCTCTGGACCGCAGGTCTCACTTGCAGTATCGTCGACGAAAACACCTTTTCCAAGTCTTATTACCAAAAGCTGGTTTGGATCTCTTCCTTCAATCTCGTCGGTTCTTCATTTGGATTCGTTACCATGTATGAAGTGGCTACCAAGTACAAAACTATTGTCTCAACTATAATGAAGGCGCTTCTAGGCATAGTCACCTTCAGCACAGGTCTCTCCTTCAATATCCCTTCTGCAGTGGAATCACTTCTGTAATACGGCAGCACCCTTACTTCCTTTCCAGCCTCTTTCTCGGAGTATGAATCTAGAAATGCTTACTTCTATCTCACCTCCGCAGATGAAAAACTAGCCGGAAGGCAGGACCCTGCCCCTTTCCACACCAACTATATCAATGTTCTTAGACATCACATTCTCTAGTAATTAGAACAAATTGTAAAGCTCGTACGCGTTGCAACTACACACACAACCCGTTTTTGTTCTCCAATTCTTTTCAAGTTGCCGCTTAAAGAAATCACCTGTTCACTTTTTATGTCAAGTCTCTATCACAAACAAACACAACAGTATAAGTGCCACATTATACCTACTCATCGTCGTGATCATTATCATCTGTCCTTCCTCGTAATCCCCATCTGTATTCTGATCATGGGCACCTGACATCTCTTCATCTTCCTCTTCGTACTCGTCCTCTCCATCTTCTATATCTTCCATTTCACTCTCTTCCTCCAAACCTTCATCATCGTCCAGCTGGTCGTTTGGGTCTTCTCCTAGCCCAAAGTCCTCATCTACGAACTTTGGCCGAAACCCTGGCTCCCTGTGCACCGCGTCAGGGAGCTTGTATCCTTCAGGTACAAAATACATGTGATACCTCAGGCAATTCTCTTTCACCAACGCATCCATGTACCCAGCTCCCGCATGAAACACATCCCCTCTCCCAATAAACACAGAGTAAGGCGGAACCCTGAACTTCTTCACAACCATTGTACGTGATAACCTCCTCAAACTCTTGTCATCCGTCACATACATATTGTGAGACCTCTCACAAACCCATATCATAAATGAACTCCCCCCAGAGGCCATCACGAAGAACCCCGGAATATCTCCCTTATCCTTCTCCAGATTCGTCAACCCTCGAAAATCAGTGTGCAAAACCTGCCTTGGGCATCCCTCCCCCGTACACAACACACGCCCTCCGGTCTGCGGCGCATACATCCTTTTCTTAGCCTTGCTATTGTTACAAAGGCGAAGAGCCGATGCAATTTGCCCAAACCTCGCATCCAACAACGCCCGCTTTCTCACCATCATCACATTCTTCTCATCAGATTCCATGCAATCAACAATCCCCTTCTTCGTCGTAATATATCATCCAATTCCCTGCATCCTGTCCCCAGCATTCTTTCCTTCCCCCGCGTTGATGATGGGATTCCATTTCGTTCGGTTCTCTTCAAACTTCAAGTCTGGCTGCTCCTTGAAGTCCTTCTCAAAAAACTCTAGCAACCCTTCTGTCACATCTTCATCCACCACCACGCCCCTTTTCTTCGCCTCCTCTGACATACCTCCATCACTTCCGAAGTGTTCCAAAACACAGAAACCCCTTTCCATCAATTCCATTCTCTTCGTCGCAAAGTACTCTCGAGCGAGGTCATCCCTCTCCATCGCCGCCATCCAAAGAGCTTCTTCCTCCCCTGTCGGCTTTCCCTTCAACGGAAGCTTCACCCCAAGAACTGGTTCTTTCGTACTCCCCAGCTCCTTGTGCACATTCCGAGTGGCATGGGAGTACACCACGTGATGAACCGCTCTCAAATCAGCCACCCCCAAACACCCCGCCCTGTGCTCCTTTCGCAAATGAATCATCTCCATCCACGGGTGCTGATGTTTCACCGCATTCTTCCCTCCACGCCACTCACTCGGTAGCGCATTCACGAGACTCGTCCATGACATATCCGATCCACCAGCCCACTGACCTGCGTTATTCATCCCTTTCGGTGGTTTCTCGGGATTCCTATCTTCAAATCCACGCATCGTTTCTTCCTCCACCCCTTCTTCCTCGTCCTGAACGAACTTAACATGGTCCCCACTGCCACCATTTTCATCCTTGCTCGACGCCACCAAATTGATTTTCTGTTCTTTCAAGAATTTTTCAATGCCTGCTTCGTCAAATTCCTGAGTAAAGTAACAACCGCCATTGGTATATCTCGAGAAGAGGTCTTCACGGTGCCCTTCTTCATCCTCTTCGGAGCAGGTTGGATTTCTACTTCATCCTCATCGTCAGTAAGATCAATTAACCTCCTCTTCTTCTTCTTCTTCTTGCTCCCAGCCTTGCTACCCCAATCCTTTTCCAGCCGGCCCAGAGCAATCTTTTTCCGTATGCTCCGCCTCAACCCTGATGGCTCTGCTTCAGGGTATTCCCCCTGCATGGACGCTTCCAACAACATGGAAGCTTCTTCTGCCTCACTAGGTGCGGCGGTTGACGTACCATCACCTACAACCACGACTTCAACCACCTCCTCCCCCACCTCCTTCAGCTCTTCTGAAGTTTGAAGCGATACTTTGAAAACTTCTTGAAACTTGTTGCCCGCGGTCTTCACCATTCTAGACACCATCCCGTCCCATAAACGCCTCGCACCGCTAAGTTCCATTTTTGCGGTGCGCATACCCAGATATTACATCACAGACACATTTTTTCCTCCTACGTTGAATACTGTCTGCAATGCTTCTTCAACACTAATCTTCTTTTTCTTTCCAGTGAGATTACATAGGTTTTATATACCTATTTCACATTGAAAGAAGTGCTTCCTCATGTCTTCAGAACGACCGGTTCTCGTAGAAGAAGACAACCTCAGTTCCACATGCCATTGCAAACAACGTACGACAAATCGAAACTGCCCATCGGTGAGACCCATCAGGAGGTCACTCAAGACATGCGTCAACGTTAGGGCTGGACCCTCCTCACACACCTTCTCAAAGAACTCCAAAAGTCCCTCACATTCCACAAACTTCAGAGCCAATGTCGCGTAACGATTCAAGTGACGCACGCTGTAGTCTCCGATAGCCTCACTTCTCTTCAAAGCACCAGCTAACTGCTTCGAAGTAATGCTCTTCACATCCACATGTGATTCGTCCACGACGTTCTGCACAAAGGATACCGTGCTATGAATTTTATCTGCAAACGACATCTTCAGCACATTCGAACTCATCTCGTTCAGAAGATTGCCGAGTTCTAGTACCTCGTTCATTGTGATGGCCTTCCCATCCTTTCTTCTTCACAGCACAACATCTAAAGAACGGACTATATCCACCAACTTCCCGCCTTCCCCATGCAAATCTCGTAGCACAAGAATTCGGTGATATCCGTCTATGAGGGCTACGAGCACAACAATCCTCTCATCAACAACTATTTCGTTCACATCGTACTCCCCTAGAGATGCCACAGCAATCGAACCTGCAGACGGAAGCCACCCAAAGTTGCCACATTTCATCATCGTCGCCTCCTTGTGTCCCAGATTCACACTTCGTACTGTCTTCTTCGGGATTTCAATCATCTCGATATCCATTGTCAACCTGCGCTGGACATAGTTGGCGACGGAAATCTTCTTGAGAGACAGAGTGTTGTCAATTTCCTCTGACGGAACACTGTCTCCTTCATCTAACAAGTCCTCCTCCGGGTCAGTAAGCGGAGCCTTACTCGTCTGAAAGACCTCCACAATATCGTCGTCGGAGTCCTCTATGATGCTGACGCTCGCTCCCACGGGCTTTTTCATCCGTGAGAAGACTTCACTGGAATTTTGGAAGCTTCCTCATCAGGTTTCTCGTCCTCCAGAGCAACCACTTTCTCAGGCTGAGATGTAGAAGACTTGCCAGCCCCGGACTCTGGAGTAGGACTTTGCGGAATCTCGATTGGGTGCATCATCGACGTATCCCACGCATACAACTCAGCCGAGAACAACTCGCTCAGCGTACTTGGTGGGCCTTCAGGACCTTGAAAACGGTGAGGGTACTTCGTGGTTCCATGACCTATAATCTTCGTCCTCCAGATCACAACCAAGTGTTCACCTTCTAGGGAAGTCGCACTTAGAAGATGCTCATGAAGCGAACGGCAAAGATGCTTCCCGGCACCACCAGCGGACCCCGCACCTCTCCCCTTCGCGGTTCCTACTTTCCCCCTGCTCTCTTCTTTTCCAACCGTCACAAGCAAATGCACCGCATCGCCGCCTTTCACTACCGGCGTAGCAGCAGGCGAAGGCTTCTTCGTCATTGTTCGGGCTGGTGGCATACGCGGCGTAGTGCCTTTTGTCCTCCCTCTCCCTCGCGTTAGGGGCGGAATTTCTGACAACCCTGTACTTGGGTTCGGTCGTCTTCAATCCCGCCCCCTTTTATGCTTGCGAGGCGGTATCGCGGTTACACGCGGCAAATAGAATAGAAAAGGTTGTTTACGACCGTCGAGAACGCTCGCGAGATGGATTAGCTAGTTGTAACTCTCACTCCCGTTCCTTTCCGTCTACTTCATCATGGATGCGCGTCCCCTCAATATTAGTTTAAACTATGCACTGTGCATATATAAAATTTTATAGCATACTCGAGGGACGTTTACAAAGCTACATCAAGCTACTTACATCAGTAGTGCACTTGTACAACAATGTTTGAGCAATAAATAAATAAATAAAATTTGTGGCGGACTAATTTCACTCTGGGACAGCGAACCGGGGTGTCGTGGCGCCTCATCGGTGCACCGATGAAGCGCCAGGACACCCCGGTCCACTGTCCCAGGCTGTCGTTGAAAAATATGGGAAATAAAATAATTTTTTGGGACAGCGCACCAGGGGGTCGTGGGGCTTCACCAGTGCACTGATGAAGCGCCACGCCACCCGGATGCGCTGTCCTACCAGCCTTTCCGTATCACTTCGCGTATATGTTTGCATTCACCAAGTTCCGTATCCCTGGAGTGTCCAAGTTTCCCTGACACCTCTTTACGGCTTCACGTGCATCTAAGGCATCGTGCACATCTCCCTGTCGTGTTGAAAGAACCTGTTACGTGCTGTATAGTTCTTATCCTCTCCCGCCCGCTGCCGTCTCCCGCGCACTCCCATATCTCGTCGGCAGTTATCCCCCGCCCGCTGCAGTCTCCCTTGCGCTGCCTTCTCCCCTCCGCTACCCTCTCTCGTCCGCTGCCATCTCCCGTCCGCTCCGGAAATTCGAATCATAACCCATCAACGCACCCCCGTCCCGTGCATGCATAAAATGGCTCCACATAGTGCATTGAGATTTACGTCACCGTCACCCTCGGGCTCCGATATGAAGGTTGGAAAACTCTATGGTTCCGGAGATGAGCTTGTTACAGTATGTTTCGCAATCCGCGATCATTACGCGTCGAAAATGCGAGATGAGGACCGCCCAAGGAAGGTGGGACACAGCGAGTTCGTTGATTAGATTATCAAGAATGGCAACGTCCTACCGCTGGCCAAGAATTACCTCTATATTCTTGTGGGTCCAGGACATCCTACGTTTACTGACAGTGAACTACGGGTCGTATCTCTGAAGGAGTCTAATCGTCAGCTATATTTCTCAACGAGGTTATTGGACATCTTGGACGGTGAGAGGGACTGGCGTGTAAGTAACTTCTCGAATGCTTATACCGAGGTGAACTTTAATGGAATACGGAAGAATGTGACTTTGACCGAGTTTTTCAAGTCCATGACTATACCTCCTAAGCGAGTGGGACGGGAGGTCCCCCCGTTCCCCACAACCGTTGCCACACATTTCCAAAGGATTCTCTTTCTCTCGCTCATTCAGAAAGTTTCCATGGAGAAAAGAGTTGTAGGCCAGAAGAGGAAAAGAGGAGACAAGGGATATCCCACACCTTTTGTGAATGTCCAAATATCCAACAAACTCCAAGCCCAGCGTGTTGGCTTTGGTGTGCAGCTCATAACGAAGGCATGGGACTGTTTTTCTCAATTCCTGGAATTCCCTACCGTGGAGTTCATGGTTCTTCCATTCATCCGAGTCATGTACGACGAAATGCAGTTTCAAGCGATCGAGACAAGGGCAGAGGGGTTCTTCCACCGGGATAACGACCATCGCTTGCTACTGAGCAAAGTTGAAACTGTTATTGAGACAGAGGTCATCGCGTGGGCATGGAATTTACCGCAAGACATCGATGCTGCCCTTTTTGGAAGTTAAGTTTCCATTGGGTGCAGTTTGAACTCCACCCATAGGAGTTGAATGCTACTTTCTAGTTCCTCGAAGACCGCTCGTAACTTTACATTCCCCGCACCGGTCAAAAACACTCTAAAAAATTACGAACCAGCCTCTAGTGCTCCATCATTCCAACCCTGCATTCGGATCCTGAGTCTTAGTTTCCCGAAATGTCAAGTTGAAGAACTCCAACGGAAAACTCTCCCCATTCTCGTACACCTTCCTAGCCCCAAACCGGCTTCCAACCCCTCCTAGCCTCTTTTCCTCCTGCTACTCCAGTATCCGTTCCGCAGTTCGCACAGCCGCGGCCGCACTACCAAACCCAACTAGTAGCGCTCTACCTGGCAGCTGTCGCGGCGCAAACAACTCCCCATCCTCGCCCACCATCACCCCACACTTTCGCCTCTTCCTCAGCTCACTTCCCCCAACCTTCCCTCCATCCCCTTCTTCCCTCCTCCCCCTCACACTTCCACGCCCACCATTAGACTCTGCCGTCAACGGAAACCCTTTCTGTCTTCCCCCATTCCTCCCATATCCTCCTTCCCTCACCAGCTCCCTCACCCCCACCGACAATTTGCACGTCTTCTCCACGTGTCTCACTTGCGACTCCAACACCTCCACACGACCCCTCGGCCCCATGTTCTCCCTTCTCAGCCTCCCCATCTCCCTCCCAACGCACTTAACTGTCCCACTCACATGCTTCTCAGTCCCTAATCCCGCCAACCTCATCCATTTCCGAATCGTCGATATCAATTCCATCGACACTTCCTACTTCAGACACGCTCAGCACCACACCTTCCATTTGACCCACCATCTCAGGAATCAGGTCGTCCGAATGCTCCTTCAGATTCCCTTCAAGCCCTCTCAACCGCTCCTTCATCTCCGCCGCAAACCTTCTCTCCAGTTCCCCATCACCCCGACTCCCCTCTCCATCCCCACCCCCTCCTCCCCCCTCATGCAGACCCTTTTCCTGCCCTTCCCCTCCCCTCCCGGTGGCGTCTCGGATACCTCCGTCCGGTGAAGCAGAGCCATTAGCCTCTCGTCCTCGACGTACACATTCGACATCGCATATACAAACGCGATTCACGATTGCAGAGATGGAACCGAGCGAGATGAACGCAACAGCACTCCTTCCCACTGCGCACACCGGTGATACTTTCGGACACACACCCAATTGCGCTGCACAAGTATTTGTACCTGATTCAACCCTTCTCCCATTTCCCGCCATTGCGCTCATTTTCAATTTTTTCCTAGAAATATACCTTCTCATAAACACACCCTTCGACCCAACCTGCCTTATAGTCTTCCGGTCCATTTCTTTCCATAACCTAATCATACAAATCACCTTGTTCCTTCACATATTGTTTCCCGTGACCATAGCATCAGCCCTCTTCTCTACTTAAAGCGTTTTTTCCTTCCCTAAAATGTAGGCCACTTTTCTTTCTCAGCTACCAAAACCTGACAGCTTTCTCTAGCTAGCTCACACCGTACTTTCAACCATACTCCTTCGCAATGAGCTCCCATTCATCTTCCTTCCGTTCTACCATCATCCTCGCTGTTGTCGTACGTACTACGTACCTCTAGTAGAGGTCGTACTGACACCATGCTTTACAACAATGGCTCCCCTCAAAATAACTTTCCCTCCATCGAAGGCTTCATTTGGTGCATTCTCTTTGTGACAATCGTAGAGGTGCTTCGCATATGTTACAGTAATATAGTTCCTATATCCGAGACAATATTACAGTATTCAATACAACTGTATTGAGTAAGAAAGCTCGAATTGCATTGATTAGAGTCGTATTTATCAAGAGCAGGTTCCACTTACAATCTATGGTGATATAGTACTGGGAATGCCAAGCTGATATTACTCACTGAGTAATATCAGCTGGCAGCTGAGTAATACTACTCAAGCATTCCTAGCAGGAGATGATCAGTATTCTCGTCATTTTCAGCACCACTGGTGCTATTTGAGAGAAAATAAGTATTAGCATGGCATGCTAATACCTACTCTCTCTCAAATATTTTGCTGAACCATATACAATTAGAAGAGGGGCCCGGCGAAGATCATCATCGCGCGGGAAACCTGATAGGCGTTGAGGTCAAGGCATCACTGGTGCTTGGTCCACCGCTTTTATTGATACACCCCGCAATGCAGCACAAAGAAAGAACAAAGATTATCCTGTGCTTGCAATATATAAGGGCAACAGAGCACACCAAATTTGGGATTCAAGATTGTGTGCATTTCGCTCTCTGAGACTTGGGGTGGCTTATAAAGACAAGAGACCTGCATAAGCTCGTCAAGCATATAGTACACGGGGTTGGGAAGCAGACAAAAATGGGGGTTAGTTGCAAAATGTCAGAGGTGTTGCGGTACACACGATAAAAAGTAACTGGACAACATGCGCCCGGAATGCAGGGATTTTGACCCGACCGGGACGACAGGCCCAAAAAAATTGTTTAATTTTTTGGACAGCGGACCGATGTGCAGCGGCGCGTCATCGGGGCACCGATGAAGCGCCGCGACACCCGGGTCCGCTGTCCGGCGGGTGGTGTAGACCACCGGTCCTGAATACGTTTGGAAGGATTCAAAACCACCCTGACACACTGATTTGGCTTATTTCAAGAGCATCTGCAGCAACGCTCACTATACCAAAGTGATTAATATATGCAGCCTCGTAAGTGTGTTATTAGGCTCAAAGTCTCCGAAAAGAAGGATTTAACATCATGTACTCCTATTTTGTGAAAAGAATGACCTACATTATGTTTGTGCACGAACATTCACTCGTTTGGGGGAGTAGTCTGTAGAGGCGCGCGTGCCTACGGCTATATATCGATATTTATTGAGCGGAGGGTATGGGCGCCAGACAGTCGCGCCTATGACAGCAGTGTAGAACGGACACAACTCTGCTACTTTACACACTTATATTCTTTCTTGGATTTTCGAAAGAATACTATCTTGATGGAAGATTAATAGTTTTATTCTCTTAGGAAGAGGACTTTGTTATATTGTTCGGAACACATGACGACTGGGAAGTACCCAGAATGGCAGTAGCGCTTTATTGGGGCATCGATGAAGAACACTTCATCTCGGTCTACAATCGCTCGTCTAACACTCTGATTGAGTGTATATAAAGAGCATCGCGGAGGTGTCGTAGCGCTTCATTGGTGCACCAATGAAGCGCCACGACACCCCGGTCCGCTGTCCCAACAAATCTTCAAATTCTTTTGAATACCCACGGTACATTGGGACAGCGGACCGGGGTGCCTTTGCGCTTCATCGGTGCACCGATGAAGCGACACGATACCACAGTCCGCCGTCCAAACGCGACTTGGGTGATGCGCCTGTGGTGATGGCATACATGGCACGGCCCACGCCCATGGACAGCCGTCCGGGGTGGGGCCTTGAGTTAAGCAGCCGTGGTGATAATACACTTGGCACGGCCCACGTGCCGTGGAGAGCGGTCCAGGGTGTCGTGGCGTTTCATCGGTGCACCGATGAAGCTCCATGACATCCCGGACCGCTGTTCTATCTCTTGTTTCGTATACCTTCGCGTATAAGTAAGTTTGCATTCAGGAAGTTTCTTATCCCCTCAGTGGTCACGCCTACCCTCAAACTTCTTTACAGCGAAGCTACGATGTGCGGTTGTCGTGTCGGGAAGTTAAATACTCGTCACCCCAGCGCAGGAGTGTGTGTGTTCACTACACGCGAGGTCATGAAAAAGGGAGAAGTATGCTACTTCTACGGAACACTTGTGTACCATGACCTGACAAAAAGAAAGGAGGTAGACAGTAAGTATGGTGAAGGGCTATTGGGAGCCACCGCAGCTCGTTTTCAAAAGTATGGGATGGTGGTCACCTTCCGTGGCTCTTTATTTGAAAGAAGATATGGAGAAGGCTGGCACTTGTGTGGATTGTGCCCGCTCCGTTTTCATTGGGTGGAACAAATAACGATCCGAAATAAATGGAAAGGGACAAGGATATTAATGCAGTTGCGGATGGTGTTGAGAAGCGACGACCTGCAAATATGGCGGTTATTCGAGCTCCAAACACAGGACTCACATCGCATCAACTACGAGAATATGAACTGCTTGCGTTGCGAGCACTTCGAAAACTGGAAGTGGGAGAGGAGTTGTTAGCGGATTATGGAGTAGAATAAAACTGGGTTAAATCATCAAATCATATTTTACTAAATGCCTAGAACATTTACTATATTGGCGCCATGTGGGAAATATTGATCATCGTTAATGGAAGTGCACTTCTTGGCCTTGAGCACGAATGAGAAACTAAGCACTTTGGCTCGAGTGCAAAGTGCAAGTATGAGGATACGTCAAGAGAATGAAAAGCACCGTATATGATGCGAAACCTTGTACGCTTTTTAAAAGATGAGAACAATGTAGTGCAGAAATGGAAATTTCGGTGCCAATTTTCAGTTTTGCAATCGGAAAATTAGAAATAGAGCTCGGTGCTTTCTACCGCACCCGACTTAAGGTTCGCCTTCGATCGGCAACGCTGGGTCAAGGCGAGCGCCAAACACGTCGAGGGCAAAACTGTTCGGATTCCAGTGACCTTCGATCGCGGTGAGTGGGGAAGACGTCAAGCGCGCAGCACCAACCGCGCCGATCCGGTCGGATTCCAGATGGCGAGTGGGGGAAGATAGCACGGATGAGATTAGCGGGCGCGCGTCTAGAGGCCGGAAGCGTGCGGAAACGGTAAGTCGTGAAGGTAGCGCCGCTCGCAGTCCGCGCGCACCCCGCAGTGGTTTGGGTAGCCCCGTTTCTAATACGCGAGCGCCTCGGAGTGGGTTACCTGGGAGTGGTTCATGAGGGAGTACTGCACGTGGGAACGGAAGAAAAGGTACCAGGAGGAGCGACCAGGGTGGAAGATCAGAACGAACGGAGCGAACGGTAAGTATTTTGCTGTTGGAACCAATCGCGAACGCACCAAAATAGGCAGTTAGTCCCAAGGAGAGTATGGGAGGGAAGCAAGGTATGCCGGATAAGGCTTCGCGCGGTTTTCATGAGAGAAAGGGACATAGACAAATTGCTGCACAAGAGCTTGCCGACTGGAGGAGCCCAATCTCATTTTTGTGACTGGGCGCCGGGGAGACAGCAGGGATGGGGCAGAAGGAGGAGAGGGGAGCGGGTAGATTGATTGAAAGGGGCAGGATTGGAGATAGCTGCGGGATGATGACCAGGTGATTTATCTGTTTTACCCCACGTCTATCTCCAAATCTTTCCTGTGGAAGTAGGTCGTAGTGATTGGTTCATGAAAATCCTATGGAATGAATGCTATACAGGGGGTGGAGAGTAGGGCCTGGAGGTGGGGTCCCGGTAGAATCTGTAGAGGTAGAACCTGTGGAAATGCCAGTGGAGGCGGGAAGTGAAGGGGGGGTGCGCGGTAGTTCTGGCGGAGAACATGAACGAAGCCGAGAATGGGAGATACAGGGATGGGTCCAAACCATGGAAAAACGGTGTCGGATATGGAGGGGGTGGAGATGGGAACTGGTTGGGGGGTGTGGTTATGTTCATCGTCTGCTGCCCATCGGAGGTATACGCAGTTGAGGGTAGCGTCGGCTTCGTCGCTGTAGGTGTGGTGGGGTCCGAGGTCGTGTACGGCTTTGCGCTTGAAAAAGTGGATTTGGAATGGGAGGTCGGTGAGGCGGGAGTCGGTCCATTCTGCGGATGTGTTGTATCGCATGGAGAAGAGGAGAAGATCGGAGTACTTAGTGAAAACGGAATTGATTGGAGTGGCATCGACGTCGACACAGCAGTGGTCGAAGAATGCCGTGGGTCGTAGAGGGTTGTGGGGGTGAAACCGATGTTTCTGACTCGGTGTTGGAAAAGGTCTGTTTGAAGTTCGAGAAACTGGGAGACGGAGGAGACGCCGTTTTGGAATGCCGAATTTGAGAAGGCGGGGTCGTGGAGGAGGGAGATGAGTTCGTCTGCCTTGCGGTGGCCGAGGGCGGAAGCGATGGAAGAGATGTAGAGGAAAACTCGTTCGAAGTGGTGGTTGTTGAGGAGAGGGAGGAAGGCGGTGGAGAAGGTGTGGAGGGAGAAAAGGAGGAGATGGGGGTGCCTACGATATGATAGGCGTTTTGAGTGTGGAAGGAGAGGGAGAGCTGTTGGTGGTTGTAGGATTCGCGGTAGGTGATGGAGACCTTCTCGGAATGTCGATTGGAGAGAGGAGATGGGGGTGGTGGTAGGAGTTGTGGGGTGGACATGTGGCGCTTTGTGCTTGGGGGGAGGTGAAGGACGTTGCCGCCGCGGGGTAAGAAATGCTTGTCGGCAGTGAGACGGTAAGGGCATCTCCTTTGGTGCCTTTAAATGGCGCGGATGGTGCCAGCGAAGAAGGAGCAGTCTTCAAAGAAGCAATTAGGCAATGCGGTGGGCTGCTTGGGGTGTCGGGGAAGAGGCGCGGGATGGAGCGGGAAGCGTATTATAGCCCACTTATGGGGACCGAATGGTGAGTAAGGTTGCAGTTGATGCGCATTTGTTTCAATAGGGAGAGAAAAAAATGCCGATATGAAAGTTCTTGAATAGATTTGTTGTATCTCTACAGATGATTTCTATTTGAAGGGTTTCTATTGTTATAAACTTTTTCCATAAGCAGCTATCTATCTATATATATCGCTATTTGGCACCTTAACGTTCTAATTATGTACCACTTACATACTTACATTGGGGTTGGAAACTAGCATGATCTGAAGTAACATGCTAGTTTAACTTCCATCCAAACGAGCACTGATGGAAATAATCGTGTATGAATTTTTCCACACAAACTAGCACAAGTGGAGTTGTGGAAATATTTTCGAAAATTAAGCTCTTTCAAATTTGGATAAATTCACCGGTTTTTCGATCATATTAAAACGGTCATTTTTGACACCGAAACTAGCATTCCGATAACACCGACGTCCCTCCGCTGTCGCAGCGTTTTGTTTTAATGAGTTGAAAATAAGAAAAGTTTTGGTACGGCGGACTGGGTGGGCGTGGCGCTTCATCGATGCACCGATGAAGCGCCACGCTACCTCGGTCCGCTGTTCAGGGGACCCGGCGGACAAGAAATGAAGTAATTCTTTTTCGGCATGGATACCGGCCTTAAGCAGTACTGGGACTACATCGATGTTTCAATGGGGCTCTCTCTTGCTCTGGTCCTCTTTCAGACTTTGCTGGTTTCTCCTTCTGAGTATAGGCCGCGGGGTGGGCCAGAGCGGGTCTTTATCAATTTTACGGATTACAATTCATAATAACTCGTTCCGCTGTCCAATTGACCTAGCAAAGTTGGTAGTATTTGATTGTCTTCTAGGTTCATGCTAACTCTTTTGCCAAACAAATTGAAGACTGTGAATGAAAGAGTGGTACCATGGAAGTACGGTGACATTCGCTTTGAGTGTGGGGTTTTGTACACATAAAATAGTTGGATACTTGAACAGAAATTATGGTAATTCGGTTATTCGCTACCTAGCATGACTGAAAGTGGTGATTTGGTGATAAAAGACAGTTTTCTGGCTACATTACAACCCATTGTACCCCTCACAATGATAATGCATCAGAGCCCACGGATATCTCGATAGAGGAGGATCTGTCGACAATAGGAAGAGTTTGTCTACTGGAAGACGTCTGAAAACGATTGTAAGAGGAGCTGTATGAAAGGTAGTACACGTAATGAGAGTTTTAGATAATTTACAGAGCGTAACAGGAGGCAATTTTTCCACGTAGTGCAGTGGCCGTTGCACACTGTAATGCGTTCCTACGAGGTAGAGAGGCACCTACTTATGCAACTTTTCTTTTCCGCAATCCACTAAGAGTAGCGGGTAAGGGTCCGAACCACGAAATTAGTATTCCTCATCCAGATCTAGATTCAACCGGTCGTTGAGTATATCTCTACTATATGTTCACGGTGTTTGGACTCTTTTCACATACCTCGATCGCCCCTGACGTTCCGTACCTCCTATTTTTGTCACGACCACCGGTACGTACGCCCATTTACAAGATTCATTCCTATTCCGACCGTCCCATGCGACTAACGGCACGCTAGCCAACCAACCTACCAATCGGGTGTTTTGGAGTTGCGGGGATGGTGATCGATTGCTTGAGGATGGATTAACGGATAGAATGGAAGGATGTTCGAGCTGTAGGTGAACGAAATACTATGGAGAATGCTTCTGTCTTGATTTCTTAGATAGAGACCAGCTTGATGAGCTTGAAAACGCTGAGGTGCAATTCACTGAGTGGATCGAAGCGGAAGGTAATGTAGGAACAAAATCTGGAGATGCCGAGGTGGAATTTATGTAGTGATTCGAAGGGGAAGATGTTGTAAGGAAAGAGGAGAGGGGTGATGTTGAGGAGAGGGTAAGACTCGAAGAGGGAGAACTATTTTGCGAGGGAAAGGGAGTGGAATGCTTCAACGGCCTTTTCCTTGGTGTTTCGGGCGATTCTAGGCTTTCTGGTGAGGTGTGCCTTCGCAGCATCTTGGAGGAGGGCTGAGTGTGATTTACGTGAAGCGAGAGTCTGGGTCTGGGATCGAAGAGGGGGGGATGGAAGTCGTAGATTGAGCTTGGAGCGGGAGACGGTACATCGGTGGCATGGATGCTGGGAGCGGGTACCGTGAGAGATGCAGAGAATGTCATTTGCTTCCGGGATGCCTGCGCACTAGCTGACGATGATTTTGGGACAATGGCACAGCACCCCATTAGCGTCACGAAAGGTGAAGCCAGTGAGACTGGAGGAGAGAAGAGGGTCGAGGAGGTTGGAGATGGCACGCTGGATGAATTGCATTTTGGTAGAGCGGGAGACGCTGGGAAAGGTTTGGGGAATGCAATTGGGGTCTTGAGAAGGGGTGGCGAGATTGAAAGAGGTTGGAAGGTATCCGAGAAGAGTGAGGTTGCCAGTGATACATTTGGGACGGAACGAGTCGGATAAGCTGACTAGGGTTATGTGAAGGACGTGGGAGGTGCTGGAAGAGGATTTGAAAGAGTTGGAAGACTGGTCGGAGTATACTTGGACGAAGCCGATGAAGGAGTGGATACCGGTGTCTTCAGGGGTTTGGCCGATGTAGGAGTTGTTGAAGGACTGCATGATTGCCAGCGTGAGGGCTGGGACAGCTTCTTTTCCGAGAGAGGAAGCCATGGTATGAGCGAAAGCAAGAGAGCCGGAGAAGTTTGTATGGGAGACGTGGTGGAAGAAGGTGTTGTCGGAGTGGGCGAGTGCGAGTGCGAGTTGTCGTTTAAGGACTTGGATAGCATCCTTTCGTAAGGTAGTGGCTGTGAAGAGGTGCTGTGGGTCGTGGAGGGTGGTGGGGGTGAAGCCGATGTTGCTGACTCGATGTTGGAAGAGGTCTGTTTGAAGATTAAGACACTGGGAGGTGGCGGAGAGGGCGTTGTGGAAGGCTGACTTGGAGAAGGTGGGGTCGTGGAGGAGAGAGATGAGTTCGTTTGCCTTGCGATGGCCGAGGGTGAAAGCGATGGAAGATATGTAGAAGACCATTCGTTCCAGGTGGGGGTTGTTGAGGAGAGGGAAGGGGGGCGGCGGTGGAAGAGGTGGGGATAGGAGAGGTAGCAGACGGGGGTGCCTACGATATGGTAGGCGTCTTGGGTGTGGACGGAGATGGAGAGCTGTTGCTGGTGGTAGGAGTTGTCGTCGGCGTTGGAGACGTTATCGGAAGGGCGACTGGAGAGAGGAGTTGGGGGTGGTGGTGGGAGTTGGGGTGTGGACTTTTGACGCTTTGTGCGTGGGGGAAGTGAGGGACGTTGCCGTCGGGGGAGAGGAAACGCTTGTTGGAAGTGAGGCGGTTGGGGCATCTTCTTTGGTGCCTTTGAATGGCGGGGATTGTGCGAGCGAAGAAGGAGCAGCCTTCAAAGCAGCATTTAGGCATGGCGGGGAGCGGTGTCGGGGTGTTGGGAGAGAGGCTGGGTACGTAGCGAGGAGCGTAATATGGCGCACAGAGGGTGGGATGGAATGATTGGGGAGGTGGGACGTGATGTGAAGGGGTTTCAATAGTGAGAGAATAAATGGCCGATATCTGATATGAGAATTGTTGAATAGATGCGCTGTATCTCTATAGAGATTTCCTATTTGAAGGGTTTGTATTCTTCTAATCGTATTCCATAAGTAGCTATCTATATATAGATATCCCTATTCGCCGCCGTATAGTTCTAAATATGTGCTACTTACACACTTACATTGGGTTCAGAAACTAGCATGGACGGAATTAACATGCTAGTTTTTCTTCCATCCAAACTAGCAATGATGGAAAAATCGTAAATGTTCTTTCCACACAATCTGGCACAAGTAGAAATGAGGAAATATTTTCGGAAATCAAGCACATTCAAATTTGGATAAATTCACCGGTTTTTCGATCATTTTAATTCGGTCATTTCTGACACCAAAACTAGCATTCCAATAACACCGACGTTACACAGCCGACCGGAGCACTCAACGCCTACTCCTGGCTCTCCACGCAAGCCTGCAACTACCACTTGAACACTTCGACATCAAGTCCGCGTACCTGTGGGGCAAAGCCAGGAACGGAAAGAAAGAACACAAACCGCGCCAGCGGCAACGAACACAAGGTGTTCAGCCTTGCTCCCTATTGAGGCAGAGCAGTGGCAGAACCCTCCGACGAGGCCGACAAGTGCCGGGCGTAACTCCGGGCGGCCTTTTCCTGACTTACAGACGGTGGTCGAGGTTGGCAATCGGGGAGCCAAAGTAATGGAATCCACTGGTTGTGGCCTATCCTGCAACAAAAGAGGCGAAATAGAGGGTAGCAAAAAGGGCCGCACTGCAGAGTACAGACTCGTGAGAGCGGGGAATAATCCCGAGACAAAAAAGGAAAACCTGCACGATAGGGCGAAGTATAGCGAAGCCGTAAGACGGAAAACGGAAAATATGCACAAAAGAATGATAAATGAAAGGCCGTGACTACAGATCGGTGCTTCTCAGTGACGGAGGTGGATAACTTGTCCGGATAAGCGGCGGTGTTCCCCGGGATTGGGGCGGAAGACCGTGCGCGAGCAGAACTCAAGGTAGAGCCAAAGCCTCGTTGAGGTTTACTTCCCGTGCAGTGGCGGCACGTGCCGCCACTTATATACGGCTAACAAATATCAACTAAAATATCTAAGTACCGGGCACGCTGGCCAACACTACCAACGTGTACCTCTGTGGCACTCTTGCAATGGCGCATCCGGTAATCGGGCGCGGGCACACACGTGTCACGCTAATAATACCCTTCGTAGGCGGATCCCTAATCCGGGCCAAGTAGCCAAATAGACTTCATAATAATAGGAAGTTCAGCCGAAAATAACAACGCATATATGAGCGGCATCCCCATCAGTCCCTGCCAAGGGGAATTGCTCTACAGTACCTACACGAAACATATCAACATGACCGTCCAGTATATGTACCTCAGATGCAACGATTCGACGGAAGATACTGGCACGACAGCAAGTACGGTCTTTTGCACGGCAACTTACACGGTTCACCGCCAGCGGCTTACTATTACAACCACGGCCTGAAAACAAAACTTTCTGAAATGGGATACACAGCTTCGGAACATGACACATGTCTGTACATGAAAATAGAACCAGACAAGACATTCACCATAGTTAGAACAATCATTGACGACTTCCTCGTTCAAGCGTCTACCACCCACCATATCGACAGAATTTATAATTAATTACTGACGAAATAAAAAATCAAACGCTTAGGCCTACCAAACCGATTCCTCAACTGAACGATACACCATACAACCAATGGATCATTGCATATCTCCCAACCGGACATGATAGCAGCAAGTCTGAAAAAAACAGGCATAGATACCTGCAATCCCAGCCACACACCGTATAACTCTCACATTCACATCGGTAAAGAGCCCGACAGTGCCACACTATCACCGGACAAAGCCACGAAGTACCGCCAAGTATCCGGCGAAATACGGTATATTACGGATACCACCCGTCCTGACTTGACGTACACAACCAATCGCCTTTTTCAGTACATGTAGACGCCACAAAAGCACCATATGAAAGCACTGAAAACAATACTGCGCTACCTCCAGGGAACAAAAATGCACGGACTGCTGTTCACACCATTACACCCCAAATCCATTGACCACGATGCTCTTCTCACAACATATAGCGACGCTGACTTCGCCAATTCATTCAACCGGAAATTCATAACTGGAACCGTTCACAACTTCAACCTTACACCCGTCACATGTACATCAAAGAAACAATCCGTAGTAGCTCTGTCAACAACCGAGGCAGAGTACATCGCTGCCACGTAATTGACCCAACATACGAAGTGGTTAAGAAAATTAATGGAGTCTGCCCAAATGACACAAAAGCAACCAACACCGCATCGTATTGACAACCTCAGTGCAATCCTGATAGGTGAGAATCAAGCACCCACCAAACGCAGAAAATACATAGACCTTCGCCACCACTTCCTGCAACACCACGTAGCGGAAGAAACAATCATACTACAGCGAATACCAACACAGGAAATGCTCTCCGACATGATGACGAAAGCTCTCCACAGAGACCGCTTCCGAATGATACGACAGCAACTGAAGATTATCCCGCAACCACCCGCAAACTCGAAATGCAATGCGTCAACCGGGGACTGTCAAACATTCGAGTGAAATCCTTGACGCATTCTATTCTCGAAAACTTCAAGCATTACAGAGACGACCAGTAGGTACTTAAGCCGGCAACGACCGAGCTCGAAGAGAGAAAGTAAAAAAGATTAGAGCCTTTCACTCCATACGTTCTTCAACCGCTTCAAGGTTTCATCTGATCAGCCGTATGCGCTTTCCGTCTCGTATTCCAATCTGTGTTACGATCAAACTTTAAACCGTATCTGCTCGTTACAGTTCAATGAATAAATCACAGTTCTTCCTAGAACTGTCCCAACGACAATCATATGTGGGCAAAAGGTTTCATAACAAAAAACACTTTGTCACCACATGGGCCCCAAAATTATTCATTACCGCGCACAAAAGTGGTGAGGAGTATTGAATGCAAAAACGCGGCAGTACTTTTGTTTCGCAACATTTGTGAAGTTAAAGCAACGGACTTTGTGCTAAATACATGGGAAGACATGAAACAACCAAGACTAATGCGTTCGGAGCATTCCAAGAACTATCAAATTCTTTGTCACAAAAACACTCAAAAACATACCGGCTTGCTTATCTGTTCGTTTACGATTTCTGGCAATTGTCCTCATCTGTCGGCCGTGAAAAAGTTCGATCCCGATTGAGGTACTTCCGTTTTAAAGAATCACATGAAAATGCACCAAGCTCAGCAACGAAACGAAGACAACAAACAGATTACTAAGACAAGCCAAACGTTGAAAAGAAATGTGATCAATTCCGCCACCTACGCCGTGGCAGCAGGAATACTACTACTTAGTTTTTGTTATGTGAAAAGAGGTATGGTGCAGTTTGCGAATTCTTCGGTGGGTGCAGGTCGTTCTCTGCCTTACAATGTTAAAGTAGACATCAAAAGTCTAGTGCCGTTGGATACTGCAGTTCGGGCAGCGGTAAGACGTCTTGCAAACCAGGAACGCCAGAAGTTTAGGTCGGAGCAGCTTTCAAAAGTGATGACTCGTGGAGTAGGTGTCACCTGTGACGGTATTAGAACGAAACTACGCGCAAAAAGTGAAGTGCAACGCCCTCTTGGGGAATGTTCTAGTACTTGGTTGTTTTTCCGACTTGTCTGCAAGGGCAGTATATGACTACATACTTTGAGCACTACTGTAGACTGGACACGTGGGACACGGTTAGTCCGGGAGGTTGGCACAGCATTGCTGGTACTTTCCCCTCTATTTTATGTATTTTAGATAATTATGATGTTTTAGCCGTACAGTATGGGAGGTTACTACTCACTATATAGTGGTAGGGCGCCAAGGCCCTGCCACTCAGTAAAGCTCCCCAACCAGGGTTGGCTCTAGATTTCTTCGCCTTCGTCCGCACTCTACTTCTCCCTGGAGGGATACGCCGTTGCTAAAGGGCTGTCTATCCCACTGCGTCACCTAAACGAACCCATTGCTGGGAGTATTTACGAACTATTGTCGTGTTCGCCCTTGTATAAGGTGTCCTCCGGCTTTACCGTTTTCTTTGGTCACTCTCGTGACTCCCCCGTCTTTTCCCCTTTTTTGGGTTGCTTCCCGCGACACACGGCCTGTGCTTACACCGAGTCGCACTCGCCACACTGTGGACACTTGTGGGACAAAAGCACTCACACGAACAGGGAAAACACCCGCGTGAGCCGAGATGCACCCAATGTGTTCAGCCTTTTTCCCTGTGAAGGGCAGCACAGCAGAAGAGCCCTCCGATGGGGTTGACACGTGCCGGGCGTAACTCCGGGCAACCCTTTCCAGCCTAACAGACGGAGGTGGGCGAAGGATCGGTCACCGAGGCGAACGCAATAATAGTAGGCAAACCGCAGATATGGGGGATCCGAGCCCACGGTACGGGCAAAAGAAGAAGGGAAAAAAGGGGCAAAGGAGCCATGTATACGGGACACGGACCCAGAACAAAAGAGGAAACAGAAGAAAGAGCAAGTAGAGACCTGTGAACAGGACGGAGAACGACCTTAGTGACGTGAAAACCAACAAGCAACAAGCAGTGATAATATCCGTAAGTAGGCGGCAACTCCTCAAAGACACGAGGTGGATAAGTAATACCGTGGTCCACACGGACGCTCTCCAGAAGGAGTCGCAGTCCCGCGCAGGCGAAATACTTAGAGCCGAACACTCGGTTGCCTTTACTTCACAGGGGCAGTGGCCGCTGAGCCACCGCTTATATAGTGATCACTGAAATATATTAACCTAACAAATATCCAGGTGCACGTCCGACCATGACACCACACATGTACCTCGCCCCTCGGATCAAAGAGGCAAATCCAACATGTAGACACCGGAGAGTGTCCACAATCGAGACCAGCAAATAACAAACCTCCCACCAGAGCCCTAGCATCCTCACCATCTGAGGCACATCCGGAATTCCGGCATATCTGCAAAGTGCGGCGCGAGCGAGACCGAAGAGGCGGGCGAATTGCTCTACAACACTTTTCCTCTTTGGAGGAAAACACACACACGGCGCTCACGCGGAGTACCTTCTTGTCCCACCTTCTTACGCTAGTCGAAAAGGGTTGACCTCGGTCTTACACCCGACATAGTCGTGTCATCCCTGCAAGGGCTCGAATGCCGGGTTTGCTTCGTGAGAGGAAGATCCGGACGTCTTCTGGTGTTTTAACGCTTGTCGGCATTGCATTACAAGAAGTTCTATGATCTCACTGTGCACTAAATTGAGCTGGGTGAGCCGCATGTTCCGACCAAGAAAAGGTCTCACCGCTTAGTTTCGAATCCACTTCGTTGCGTCGAACACAAAGGATCAAAAAGAGTGGACGCATTTCGAAATGCACTTGATGAAACCTTGATGGTAAGGTACGGTGTGGAGCTTTCTGTGTTTATGAAGAACGTGACCTTTGTCAAAGATCTAGCAGCTACAATGCCGTGTATCGTTGGAGCCTTTTCTTCCAGCCTTCGAGTACCATTCACCAAGAAATGGATGGTTTGTATTTTTCATCAACTAAACACTGCCATGAAGAAGGTTGTTACCATGCACGAGGGACGAGAGAGTGTTATTGCCACAGACCTTGGTTTTGTGAAAACGATTGTCCGCATTTTCAAGCAAGGCAGTTGGACCTCGATGCTGAAGGAAGGTTTTGCTTTAATTCAAGAGTGAGAAACTCGTTTTGGTACAACCTTTGCTGTGGTTCAACGGTTTTTGAAGTCCGCCAAAGACGTGAGGTAAATTGTCAACTGTAAAGATTCTGATCGCACGAAACAAGCTTTAGATGCACTTCTGACTACGAAAACGGGGATCAGGGATATCCAGTACCCTGCATTAGAGGCTATTGTAGCTGCTTTTGCCCCAGTTTGCTACATTGAAACTGCCTTTGAGAGCTCGAACAACTCCACCATGCACAAGATATTGCCTTTTTCAACTCAGAGCGAAAACCAGCTTAGATTTCTGCCCGATGGCGTTGTTCGTGCACCACGATTTGAGGCCTCATACCTTTTGATGCAACAGTTTTGCGGGCCTCTTGTTGTACTACTTGGAAAAATAGAAGTGCATGACTTCTGGACCGCAGGTTCCCTTCTACATCCTTACTTACGTCCTTTGGGTTTCATAAAGGATATACCTGAACGGAAAAGCATGATTGAGAGAGGATGCGTTTTAATTCGCAGACTTATGAGCGATATGTGTCCCAATTTTGCAAACAATTGTGCAACCCGAACCAAACAAATCTATTGTCCCAAACGAGCTCGGTTCCACATCGTTTTGTCTGGATGACATGTTTGATGTGCAACAGTACGAGCGTGTTGAAACAAATACACTGAAGAAATATTTGAATCACAAATTCAGCAAGCAAAAGCTATCTTTATTACGGGAAGATACGGATCGACATAGTATTATCGAGTTTTGGTTAACTATTGAAAACTTAGTCCCAGATCTATCTGCTGTAGCATTGCGAGTTCTCTCTACTCCTGTCGCATCGGCTGAGAGTGAGCGCAATTTCAGCACGGTGAACCGTATATTGCCAGCCGACCAGTCTAAGTTGCAGGCGGACATAATAGATGACCTTTTGTAGGTCAACACCGTTGTGAAACATTGGTAGACACTAGGCCCAAGTAATAAAGCAGCCTCATGGCTTCAGCGCATGAGGGTCCAGGTCCCGAATTCCTCGCAAATGACTTCATGAGGGCTTCCATATCTAACTGCCCTACTTCCGCGTGTAGTCGCTCTGCAGTTCGTGAAACAGTGTGACATCTCCGAGATGATTTCGTTCGTTATTTCTATATACGCTCCAATCCCGACTGCCCTGATTTAACCCGATACGCCCGTTCTGAACAGCACACCCGCCCTCCGCCTCAAGTACATCTTGTAATAGCGACCGACTTGTACTTACCACCGTTTGTATCGCCCCCGTTTTTACAGGTGCTCAATGCGCACCCTGGGTGTCGTCCGCATTCCGTAATAATTGGCCTCAGGTGTGACAGTAGAAAAAACGGTTGTGTCGCCACATGTAATGAGCGACTGACTGGACATCATTAAAAGCACAATATATAAACTCACTTTCTGCCCTGTTACTTAGATACTATTCCATTCTGAACCAATCATTGTTACCCCATTCACTGTATTGCTGATACATCTTAGGCAGCTCACTACCACACTTAGTTGGTCACTTCAAACGAAAGAAAACGGTTTGTTGAAACGGTGCAGAAAAGCTCCAGCTGAATAGGGCGGCAATACGATAGTGACCACCATTAGCGCCAGAAAACACGACATAACAACACTTGTCTGCTCGTGGAGGAGGCAAAGATCCTTTTGCAAGGCGATCCTCCACTCGAGCACAAAAATGTAGCATCACAAGCCATACCTAAACGCAACCTAATTTTCCATGTCCACCACAGACGAAATTATCCAAGACAGAACTAGTAGCACAAGCCGCCACCCCGCGAAGCTTTGTCCAAAAGTGTAAGTCGTGTAGCCTATATTCAGCCGGCCAGAATGAGCACAACATTTCCTATGCGCATGATTCTGCGGTCAAAGAGGCGGTGATGGTGAGCGGAAACGTGCTGGGGACGCGCGGCGAATGCGATGCAGGGCGGTGTAGTAGCTACGGTTGCAGGTAGTTGGGGCAAGGAAAAACACGGCGAAGAAAGGATTGTGACACCACATTGCTACAAGAGAAGACAAAATTGGGAGGAGGCCGTTGGGCGCTCCCAAGCGCCATACACACGTACGTGACTAGCGCGAAGACGTCTAACGTGGCGGCTGTCGGCAACAGATGCACTCGCAAAGGCACACGCACTGGTAGACGCCTTGCAGGGATGGTACGAAAAGAATACATGAGTTCGGAGAGGATGTGAAATGCGGGCTCATCACAAAAGTAGTCTTGGCGAAACTCCGTGGCCTTCATTGACATAGTATGGGAGCACGAGTGCAGCTCAGCAATGTACGGGCGGCGGCAAACAGACGATCGGCACAGCACCAAACGCTTGGGGGCGCTGCGGCCAAAGCATAAAAGCAAAGCATCCAAATATCTATTGCGCGCACGACCGCGGCCTATGACGTCCAAAAAATTGAGCGGAGCAAAAGGGTGTCAATTTCGGAAACGGGGTTGGGCGCGCCCACCGAGCGCCTAGTCTCACCTGTCCCGCCCGGCCTAGACAACTATGCCACACCATGTGGTAAAGCAGCAGGATCTGTATGTAATTGGGTAGTTCGTGTGGACGTGGGGCTATGGAGCGCGCGAGGGCTCGACCTAGAAAGCAGGATAGAGGGCACCGATTAGTACGGGGCAGCACGGAACACTGAACGTGCGAGATACCTTGCCGGCTAACCGTATTCATTAGGTAGGTATGGAGTACGGCGCACGGCGTGATAGTAAAGCCTTAAAAGATCTAGCTAAACCACTAGGTTGACTGTAGAAACCGAGCGGTATTAGAGTTAGCCAGATAGTGCTTGACTTTACAATCCAGTGGGGAGGGAGCGCCACACTACCTTAAGGGTGAGTGAGGCTCAATCTCCAGCGTGGTACCTACGTGTACCACGTTGAGGTGCTACTCTAATGGGGCACCTCTCTAAAATTTCTACCTATTTCAGTAATTATATTAGCTGTCCTATATGGTTATTTCTACAGTTAGATTTCTGATTAGCAACCCACGTGGCACACTCCTCCACGTTATTCAACCACCAATTGGGCGCCTCCCTCTGTACTACACACCATATAGACGAGGTTCCTCGACAGGAATGTGCAAATCAATAGTCTTATTTATTGTTCGATTCTTTCCGAACGACTTACGCCACATGTGCGCAGCCGAATGAATCCATAAAGTGTAAAATTTTGTCCCCTTCTCTATATGTATTTGTCTGAGAGATTTTCAATCTATAAATTTATACGAGAAAACACGAATTTTCAGATCACTCTGTATTTTGAATTCTTTTGATATATTAGCATTTTTAAGAAGGCTGATGGTCACGTATTGTTGGTAATAACGTTTTCGTAGATTTTGGTTTTAATCGTGTTCGACATTTACGGTTGAACGTCGTTTGAAACAATTTGTATTCTGTTAGCAAGGAGGCTTTATTGTACGCAAGTGTGTATCGAACACTTCCGTCACACGGACAGGCTCCAAATTTTATCTGTCCGGTTGGATCCCTAGTTCGGGGGCTTCCGATTATTGGAGAGTTCTGCGTGAAACGGGGGAAGCAAGCGACGACGGCCCTGGTTCGCGCCGGCTGTCCTCAACATAAACGATTTCAGTAAAATGCTGGTCGATGTGGTACACCATCATTCTTTCGCAGCCAACCCCACCGGCGCCCACTCTTCTTTCCGACGACCGCTTCCCTCCGCCCCATATGCGCTCACGACGTCGTGCCTCCGACACCGCCACCATAGCGCACCCAGCACACGTCGCCGCCACCGCCACCACGGCGCATCCAGCACACGACGCCGCACCGCCAACTCCTTCGAGCTGCTCGCCGACGTGTCGCACCACGGCGCCTCCTTCTTCGAGCTCTTCGCGCCAGACTCGCACATCGCATCGCCACGCGCACCGCCCTCGCTGCCGCCCGTCCCTCCCACCGTCGTTTCCGCCGTCCTGCTCATCCCGCCGCTGGTGGGCGGAGCCTCTCTGTGCGCGTCTTTGTCCGCGCGGCCCGCCCTTCCGCGCGCGCTTTGGTTATTTAAGCCTGCCGGTGTTTCCCATGGACAGTGCGGTAGCCCTGTGAATCGCACGGTATGACTGTTGGTCTCTTAAAAGTAATAAAGCGCGTGCTAGGTTCTGACGAGTTTGTTCTTCTGCCAGCTCTCGTCTCTTTTGACGAAGTTTTAGACGTTGCATGGAGCTCATCACCATGTCGTTGCGAGACTTTTGCCGTAGCCTCCAGTGCACCGAATGTCGCGGGCAACGGTTTTTCTAGTGGCGAGCGGTTTTGAAGGCGTAGTGCACTGCTTTAAACAATATGCCATAGTGTCATAGTAGGGAGTAAAACGACTGAGCAAAATCGGAACTCAGGACGTGGACTGAAAGCCACGTGTAGCCATTTATACTACACATAGAGTGATTGACGTAAAGATGCTTACGTTGTGTATCGCCCGTTGTACACCCAGTAACCGCAAATAAAGTAGGCCACATTATTTTTTGTAAAACTTCTGGGGGTTCTGGGAATCAGTATTAGCGTGGACCACAACAATTTCTGTTCCACATTAATTGTGGTACGAAATGATTTAATGGAGGCCACATTAAATACAACGAACAAATATAATGTGGGTCCCTCCACAAGCTCACTTGAGCCCTTTGCATCACTTCACCTGCCAACGGAGAGTCACGGAACCACCGGAGCACCTTCAAAATGGTTTCTGTATTTTCTGACGATCTCCTGAAGCTGGGGAGACAATTGCTACTCCTGTCACAACCCAGTAACGTTCAAAGCCATACCGGTACTTATCATCGCCTTCCTTGCAAACGTTAGCCCATCTACGTACCTCTGCCGGTTTACATCACGAATTGCCAAAGCTGCCAGCTTCAGAGATTAGCTCTTACCAGGGTTACAAACTTCCCAGAACCTGACCATTTTCCTTTCACTATCATATCCATCTTGTGCTTCTCCCAACGTCTGCTCCATGCGCTCTTTACTTTTTGGATGATGGAGGAGTCAGCAGGTTGAACTAAGTGTGTCGCATTCTTCGGAAAATAACGAAGCTCCGTATTGATACTTTGTGCAGCAGCCTGTAGCCCAGGAGTTGGGTTATGACCGCTGCAGTTGTCGATGAACAACGTGCGTATACGCCCGTGCGGTTGGTTTCGAACAACCTTATCCTCCGGAAGCCATTTCGGCATAACAACTGTGTCCATCAACCCTTTAGGTCCGCTGCGATTGGATACCCCGTCAACATCACCTGGCACCCCGCGTATGGGGTAACTTCGGTTTTTGTTTGTGAACATCATGAAAGCTGGTACAACCTTTGCATTGCGTCCACCACTGATGCGCACACCCATGGTCATACCCTCGCCCCCTGAAACGACCTTGCCCACTTCACGACCATGTCGCCATTAAAGCCAAGTGCCTTCCCATTGTCGAGATTTAGGACAAAGTGAGTCTCGTCGGCGATCTCCGCATCATATTCTTGCAGGTCGCCGTTTTGAAATGCTCTGGCCAACATTCCTAAGTGAAAGGCCACTTCTTTGTGAATGAATGCTTCTTTCTGTGGTGACGGGAGATACTTTCCGGTGATGGGATGGCTTACAATTCGGTGACGATTAGCAAAGTTCGGCACCCACCTCCTTGTAATGCATTGCGCTATGAACACATCTCGCTTTTTGTCCTTCAGATTGTAGAGCAATTGCCCTTGGCAGGGACTGAGGGGGATGCTACTCATATATCCGTTGTAATTGTCGGCTGAACTTAAACTTATTATGAATTCTATTTGGCTATTTGGCCCGGATTTAGGATCCGCCTACGAAGGGTATGATTAGCGCGATACGTGTGTGCCCGCTCCCGATTACCGGATGCGCTGTTGCAATAGTGCCACGGAGGTACACGTAAGGAGGGTTGGCCGGGGTGCCCGGTACTTACATAATTTAGTTGATATTTGTTAGCCGTATATAAGTGGCGGCACGTGCCGCTACTGTACGGGAAGTAAACCTCAACGAGGCTTTGGCTCTACCTTGAGTTCTGCTTGCGCACGGTCTTCCGCCCCATTCCTGGGGAACACAACCGCTTATGCGGACAAGTTATCCACCTCCGTCGCTGAGAAGCACCGACTCGTCGTTACGGCCATTTATTCATCATTCTTTCGTACAACTTTCCTGTTTTGCGTCTTACGGCTTCGCTACTCTTCGCCCTTTTGTACAGGTTTGCCCTTTTTGTCTCGGAAGTATTCCCTGCTCTCACGAATCTGTGCTCCACAGTGCGGCTCGTTTTGCTGCTTTCTATCCCGCCTTTCTTGTTACAGGATACGCCACACCCAGTGGATTCCATCCCTTTGGCTCCCCGATTGCCAGCTTCAACCTCCGTCTGTCATTCAGGTAGAGGGCGCCAGGACTTACACCCGGCACGTGTTGGCCTCATCGGAGGGTTTTGCCACTGCTCTGTCCCAATAGGGAGCAAGTCTGAACACCTTGTGTGCGTAGCCGCTGGCTCGGATTGTGTTCTTTTCTTCCGTTCCCAGCTTTTGCCCCACAAGTGGTCTCACGACCCAGAATCGGCTTTCGTACCAACTTTAGTTGGAGTGGAGACTGGTTCTGCATCACTCTGCATTGGAAGCATCTGCTTTGGAACATTATTGGAAGTGGTAATTCTTTGTCACATCCGCCCGACTGCTTCGGCAGACTATGACATCTCGCCGAAACAACGGTCGCTCGAAGGCCGGGTCTGCATCTGCCTTTCTTGCCGGACCACCAGATTCATTCGGACTGGTACAGAGCCTCCCGTGATTACCAACGGATGTATTGAACGTGACGGGTGATAACGCTCAAGCACCGGCTTCCTGGGGCTTCCGTTCCAACAGTGGGGCCCCATCGGTTCAAAGACCTGCTAATTCCGCGCAAGCGGCTGAAGCCATGTCATCGAGGTCCGACGAGTATACCCTCCGTGAATTAGAGGCACAAGTGCGCGTGATGCAGAACTCTCACATGGTTCTGATTCACGACATTACGGAACCCCGGCAACGGCTATAAGAAGCCGATGTTCGGGATGTTTCAGAAGACGTCTGTGTCTTACGATCTGATGTCAACCAGATCATGGAGGACCGAAAAGTATCGGCTGTCCTGCATGAGCAGGCAACTGATCATTTAAACCGCTTAGCGGCCCGTCTGGAAACGGTCGAGCACACAAACATCCACGATGCTGTGGCGGCCGGCGTGCCGGTTTCTGAAGGTTCTCGGAAGTCGTACCGCTCTAAGGACCGCCATGTGGAAAAGAAGAGAAAGGGTAAATTGGAACCTGGTTCGTCTTCTTCTTCATCCTCTGAGTCTGATGCCCGGGTCAGGGATTCGTCTACCGATTCTTTGCAAAGTGAGGACGAGCCCCCACGCTCTCGTGCTACTCGCTCTTGGGCCACAGAGGCCACGCAAGCCGTTGTTCGGAGCTGTGCGAAAGGATGGAAGCACCTTGGACTCAAAGAACTGAAGCCGACGAATCTGCTGTATCGGAAGTTGTTGCCGTACCGATATTATAGGCTGGAAGACTCCAGTGGAGAAAGAACCCCTCGCAGGACTGGACGAGTGAAAGACTACATTGGACTTTCCTGCCCGAAATGTTGGGGAAGCCGATGTACTTCGGATGTCCGAGGCACAAGACTGCATCGAACTGCCTTTCTTTTTAAAAGGTATGGCCGAGGACCAGTACGACTTGGTTCGCGGATCGTCGTCTCGTGCTTCTGAAGGAGGAGTAATTTCTTGGCCAGGGGCTGTGCAATACCTCCTGCGATCCTATGCTACAGGAAACGCAATTCAAGATTCCATACTCGCATTGCGCGACACGAAGCAAGGACCGGAAGAGACGGGACCGTTTATTCTACAGGGCTGAATAAGACCTTTCACCGCTGTGGAAACCTCTACTCCGCGACCGAGCGATGTACCATGTTCGTAGATGGCTTGTTTCCTTCGATTAGGACTTTGTTTGCCCGTTATTGGGAGAAAAAGCGCAAGATCTGCTACCTGGAGCGGGTTCAATTTGCCCAAGCTGAGTGTGATGCGGCCCGAGCACGCACCGGCATTAAGTCTCTCACACGCCGACTCTTCCATTTGGAAGAGAGGGATACATCACAGCCTCAATCGAGAGGGTGAGCTCATGCCAACTAGGACAAAGAGCACCTAGTGCAGAGTGACAAATCGTTGGCAAAGTCGGACCTGCCATCTACGATGGGACCGACTACCGAAGATTCGGACGCCGCTCTGTACGCCGGTAGTCAAGTTCCGGCATTGCCAGTGCCGTACTCTGGCGGATATAGGAACTCCCGTCCAGGTTGGAAGGATCCCTACCCCCCGAGACAAGAGAGAAGCCCGCCCAATACGGATTCTCTTCGCCAACTCATATGCCATATTTGTTACAAACATCGTCATATTGCCTCGAACTGTATGTCACCATTCAGGGAGATGGCCAAATTGTTCTCCATCATGAGTCATTGGCGCCCGCCGAACGAGAACGTGTTCCCGACAAATCGTACCTTCGTGCGAAGGCGGATACGCAGCCTAGAAAACAGGAACCTTGACCCCCTCAAGGTGAAGCGGCAGCCGCACCGGCGGACCAAATTGTTCCGCAGAAGGGCGGCGACGCTTAGAAAAACTGAGCATGGGAGCCTCCTTCAAAGGAGCGACGCAATCGAAGTCGAGCTCGGACGCGCCGGGGGCTGCAAAGCCTCGCTCCCCGGTCACGATCCTCACGAGGAAGATGGCCACGACAGACGTGGACTCAGAACACTTCTGTGTTCTCCGTCGCCCGCGGGTGCGGTCACGCAATGTCCGTGCTCCGGATAGAGTCCTGGTCATGGCGAAACGAAACTACAAAATTTTTGCAACCTCGGTATATCTGACCATTATATGGTTCGGCAGTTATCCGTTTTTGATACGGGTGCTGGTCCAAACGTTTGGGTTCAATCTCTTATTCCGCAGCAGTTATTGTCTCAGATTCGGCAGGCTCCACCGACCGATATAGCGGATGCAAACAATAGGCCACTTTCAATTGTAGGAGTATTCGACCTGAATGTCAGGCTTTGCCGTTGCGTTGTCCGCCTGTACTTTCTCGTTTGCAAGCGTTTAGATGCGCCGGTAATACTAGGATGTGGTTTCTTCGACCGTTTTGTCGAAGCAATTCGACCACGGAAAAGAACCGTCGAACTCGAGGACGGCACAACGGTGCCAATTGTTCGGCGTCCTTTACCACAGGCTTTCAAAAAGCAAGTTCCCTTGCCGGTGGCTCAACAGCCGTCGGAATCGCACCGTTCGTCGACGGAGCTCCTAGTGGCGCGGTCTATTTGCATTCCCCCGAAATTCCAGACCTGAATCACGGTTACTTTCGCACAGCACGGCTTACAAACGGTTCAACCATTGCCTCTCCTTTACGAAAGGCAGAACTTAGCCCTTGCGAATGGGATTGTACTTGTCGAGCCAGAAAAGCTCTTCAGGGTATTGGCTGCTAACTTCAGTTCCTCTCAACAGAGGTTGGCAAAGAACCAGGTCATTTGTTCTATGTTACCACACCCGGTGGCTATTGTACGCACACAGGTCCCTACCTCCGAGGTTCTCGGAATACTCGAAGCTAAAAACGGAGAGGGGAAATGCGCTGAGCCTCTTTCAGCCGCAACTGTGCCAAAGAATTCGTCGGGAGACGCTTCGCCGAACTCGACGGGTAAAAAAGTTTTGAACTCGTCAACTGGAGCAACGCCGACACCGTCGGAAGGAAGGCCAGAATCACCTGGATCTGAGAAGAAGGACCCCGTACAGGAGCTCGAGTCTCTGGACTTTAACCATGTCCGAGAATCTCACCATGAAAAGTTACGGAATATGCTACGTGAGTTCACCCTTATGTGGGACGGTTCCCTTGGGAAGGTTGGGATTACCGAACATTGGATAGATTTGCTGCCGAACACTTGTCCAATCTCGCAACAACCTTACAGAGCAGGACCTACAGCTCGGGAAGAGGGGAAGACTCAAGTCGAGAAGATGCTCCGAGCCGGAGTCATTGAACTGGCTCAGTCGCCATGGGCCTCGCCCGTGGTACTCGCTCCCAAACCCGATGGGTCTTGGCGTTTTTGTATCAATTAAAGCAAGCTTAACGGGGCTACCGTCAAAGACGTGTATCCCATCCTGAGGATGGACGAATGTATATTTTCGCTAGGAAGCGCAAAGGTGTTCACGACCCTTAACGCAAACTGGGGATATTGGCAAGTCCCAGTAAGGGCAGTGGACCGTGATAAGACGGCATTTGTATGTCATCAAGGACTATACCGATTCAACCGGATGCCGTTTGGGCTTACGAACGCCCCCGCCACTTTCCAGAGAGCGGTGGATATTTTGCTTGCCCTCTTAAGTGGAAGACGTGCCTGGTATACCTGGATGACATCATTGTGTTCTCCAGTAACCTGGACGAGCATTGGACCCACGAGTCCTACGAGATGCAGACATTACAATGAAGTTGAAGAAGTGCGAGTTCTTTACCGATACCGTGAAATATCTAGGCCACATAATCCGTCCGGGACGGATATCGATAGACGCTGTACGTGTGCGGTTCTTCAAGGAGGCTAAACACCCATGGACTCAAACGGAACTCCGATCCTTCCTCGACCTTTGCAATGTCTACCGTCGTTTTATTCCACACTTTGCGGATATAGCAGCTTCCTTGAATGAACTCATGCTGAAAGGACAGCCAGTCAAACTGGAATCATTCGATGGCCGTAAGGCAATGGCATTCTCATCGCTCATCGATTCAGTGACGTCGCCACCAATTCTTTACTTGCCGAAACTGGGATGGCCGTATGCCATTGATACGGATTCCAACAATTTTCAGATCGGCTGTGCTCTCTTTCAGACCTCCGAGAGTGGCTAACGACTTCGAATTGGTTTTTGGTCTCGAAGCCTTAACGTTCATAAAAGGAATTACTCGGTACCCGAGAAAGAGTGCTTGGCAGTATTCTGGGCTCTCCAGATCCTGCGACCGTACCTCATGGGAGGTCACTTCACCGTCCATACCGACCACTCGGCCCTGCGATGGATTCTCTCCATTGCGGAGCATTCTGGCCGCTTGATGTTGTGGAGACTCTGATTATCGGAATTCGACTTCGATGTGCGGTAGAAGAAGGGAATCCTGAGCACTCAGGCTGATGCACTTTCCCGCCTACCGACCGCGGCCGAAGCTGAGCCAGTCGATGATCTGGAAATACCATGCTTCCCCATGGAGGACGCCGAGGATGAAGGCTCGGAAGGATGGGACGTCTATGACGCTTTCTTAGCCGTTTCGGATACGGAGCCTGTGCCGGGATCATTCGTACCGATAACAACGAAAGAATTGACCGGGAAACAGTATACCCACCTGTTTTGCAGTAGGGTTCGTGCTCGTCTCAACGGTGGAGCTCAATTGTCTTTTGTCATAAACGACCAAAAATTCTTCGTTCGGACGGTTACTGACCGGCCACAGATTGTGGTACCTCACTCGCTTCAATCTCGAGTCTTGCATCTGTCGCAGTCAACGAAGTTCTCAACCCACCCTGGCAAAATAAAGTTGTAGTACACCCTCAGAAAGGACTTCTATTGGCCAGCTATCGCATTTGATGCATATGCCACTGCTCGTGGATGTTCTGGTTGTGCAAAGAACCGCGTCAAACTGCAGAAGTATTCCAAACAGTTGGTACTCTTCCCCGCAAGGGCCCCACTCTAGTTCGTGGCGATTGACATACTCGGTGAGTTTATCCGAACGCACCGAGGTAGTCGGTTTCTATTTGTCCTAACCGACCGCTTTTCTAAGCTCGTGCGGACAGTTCCTCTGACGAAAGTCACCGCCAGTGTGGTCGCGCAAGCGTTCGTAACCCACTCGGTCTTTATCTACGGACCGCAGATTGATTTACAAGCAGATAATGGGTCGCAATTCGCTCCAAAGTTCTTCCAGGTGTGCCATATACTGGACATCAAGAACTGGTTTACTACGACCTACCATCTGCAAAGTAACGGCCAAGTAGAGCGCTTCAATCGCACTATGCTGAATGCGCTGCGAACTTTCGTCGCCGACCATCCGTCGGAATGGGATCTCTACACCGATGCGGTGATATATGCCTACAGTACGCAGGTATATCGCACGAACCGGTTCACTCCGTTCAAACTGGTCTTATCGGGTGTCCCACCATCGGTGGCTGTCGAGCCCTAACTTACGCTGGATAAGTTTTCTTCACCCCGTCTACATAGGGACGCCTGGAAACAATGGTTGAAGCAAATGATTCCTGTAGTTGGCAGCAAGTCGCTAAGGCGCAAGCCGCCTACAAGCGGAACTTTGATGAACGTGTGCGAAAGAGTGCACCCCCACATCAGAAAAGGTGGCTATGACTTTCTACGGAAAGAATACTACAATCTGGAAAAAGAGAAACGCCACCAACTTTCTCCGATTGAGGACGGTCCCTACAGGGTTATTTCTACTACGGATACAACGGTTGTCTTTGACGTGAAGGGTGAGCACGAACGCTTCTCGCGAGATCGCCTTCGGCCGGCACCACCGCCAAACCCCACCGTGCACGAGGTTCATCTCAGATGGACCACGTCGGATGCTACCCCGGCACCGCCTCCGGTCCTTGGCAGCGACGTACCGCTCGGCTTGTCAATTCTACTGCACGCCACGCGCGTTCTTGTCGACCTTCCTACGGAATCTGAACATACCCCGAAAACTGGGCCATATGCGTAAGTGCACACACGCATCATGCCCACTATTGGGATTATCACTCCGAGCCCCGCCACTCTATCTGAGGAGGGGGAGGAGGACGCTCATTCTCGTCACGCTGCTTCTCCGCAGTCTACGCCATTGCAAACGGAGACTGCACCCTTGCGGGACACCGCCGGAGACGGAGTGGGTGTCGCTTTGCCGTCGGGGACGGGAAACGCACGGACGTGTGACAGTAAGCGCCCCGCCGAAAGCCCAACGCCTGGATATGTACAATCATCGTCTTCGTCGTCGCCGCTGCAAGGGAACTCTGCACGCAGAGGCTCCACGCTCAGTCGGGGAGTGCATCCGGAGACACCGGGCCATGAGGTGGAAGATATCGCTAGCGCATTGCCGTTGTCGACGGAGAACGCGCAGGCCTGCACCAGCACCAGCGCAGTTCAAAGCCCGACGTTCGGGAACGTACACGGCGACGCACCGCTACTGCGGAATGGAGAGAAGAGAGGTATTGCACCGCCAGCGGAGAAGACCGGTCATTCAGAAGACCAATTGGTTGTTAGAGACCGTGCTATGACGGCAGACCCAAGTCTGGGAAGTGCAACCGACTTCGTCGATGACAGCACCGGAACTGCAGAACACACGGCTACATCAGTACAGGTGGACACCACTCTAGGTGGCCGGAAGCCAAGTAACTTGGACGGGCGCACGGCGCGACACGTGCCATGCCCCGTGGGTGAACCGCCTACCTTGAAGGATGACAATGCACATGATAGTGCACGCCGTGGGCACACGTGTGTCACGGGGAGTGCCACGGAGAGCGACGAACCTTCAAGAACAGTAGATCTGTAATTCAAACGGCTCACCACGGCACCACGACGGTTGGAACCACACAGACTGCCGTGGGCGGCGGACCGTCGTCAGCGCCGGTGACGGAACACCGCTTGCTAGCCGTCCGCGCGAAGGTTCGTTCCCCGTCGATCGGTACGATCTCGCCGAAACACTGGAAGCTCGCAGTCCGTCCAGACGGGATCCCTCAAAAACTCCGCAGGCAAGTGGCTCTAGAGCCCTCACCTGAGAGCGTAACCCTCCGAGGAGCTCCCTGAAGAACACGACTGAGACCTGGTGTACAGGATGAGTTGCCTCCGAAACGGAAGTTGGAGGCCATCACCCGCAACAGCCACGACAGTGGAAGAACAAGCCGCCACTCTGATATGGACCCTTCAACCGTCTCGGACGAGGACTAGCTGGTGAAGCCGCCAGAGCGGAGTGTCTACAAACGCGAGTTCGTAGTGGACCGTATAGTTAAGCACGGCCAAGACTCTACTGGAGAGCTGTCATACCAAGTCCGTTGGTACGGCTACCCCCCTTCGGAAAACACACACGAACCAATCGGGCACCTGCCTCGCCCGAAGGTTCTACAGTACCACCGGAGGACCGGCACGCCGACACCCGACACGCTCAACCAAACCCAAGTGAGTTAGCGCCCACACTTGCAATGCCGCTCACGCGGAGCATTTGCCGTTTCGGCGGACGAGCCACTATGCAGTGGAATTGAAGAAGAAGTAGAAGAAGTCTAAGAAGAGAAAGTTTAGAATTGGAATTTGCCGCTTCAAGCGAAATACCTCTCTTACATAAAGAGCAGCCGCCCCTCGCGGGGTGCTGCCCCCTGAGGAGGGGGAGGGATGAAAAGAATTTGCTACAGCCGGTAGGAACCGGAAACATTTAATGTTTGCGCCATGCTATATATACCTATCTACGAAGGCTAACAGGAGCATCCACCGAGGAGGTTGATCACACGCCAGGCTGTCCGGCACGGCTTCGGCATTGAACCACGGGGCTTATGCAAACAGGCCGCTGTGGCGGTGAGGCTCGAGCACGCGAAGACTCCCAAGACTGGGCCATCCTGCCGTACTCGTCTGCACGCTTGCGTTGAATCAATCGCACATGGGAGCCGGATCAGGAGTCGCTGCCTTCGCAATGGACGCCGCGCCAGAAGCGGAAGCACCCAACGACTGGGGCGGGAGTACGGACAGGGACCGAGGACGGGCAGCGGGCATTCCTGCAGTCCCGCCCTCATGAGCACTGGAGCTACCGGAGGTGTTGTTGTTGGTAGGCATAGCTGTTTCGATGAGAGTCGAAGGTGCCAAGTATGGTACGAGTGCCAAGTTGTTGGAGTCCGAGTTGTCGGCAGGTTCATCGCCGGAGTCCGGATTATATAGGCCCATGATGGGAAGTGAAGATCCGACCGAGTCTGAAGTTTCATCCTGAGAAGGGGGAGATGTAGAGCAATTGCCCTTGGCAGGGACTGAGGGGGATGCCGCTCATATATCCGTTGTTATTGTCGGCTGAACTTCCTGTTACTATGAAGTCTATTTGGCTATTTGGCCCAGATTGGGGATCCGCCTACGAAGGGTATGCTTAGCGCAAAACGTATGTGCCCGAGCCCGATTACCGGATGCGCCGTTGCAAAAGTGCCACGAAGGTACACGTGGGTAGTGTGGCCCGACGTGCCGGGTACTTAGATATTTTAGTTGATTTTTTATAGCCGTATATGAGTAGTGGCACTTGCCAGCACTGTATGGGAGGTAAACCTCAACGAAGTCTTGGCTCTAGCTTGAGCTCCGCTTGCGCACGGTCTTCCGCCCCATTTCCGGAAAAAACCGCCGCTTATCCGGACAAGTTATCCACCTCCGTCACTGAGAAGCACCCAATCGTCGTTACGGCCATTTATTCATCATTCTTTCGTACAACTTTTCTGTTTTGCGTCTTACGGCCTCGCTACTCTTTGCCCTGTTGTAAAGGTTTGCCCTTTTTGTCTCGGAAGTATTACTCGCTCTCACGAGTCTGTGCTCCGCAGTGCGGCTCGTTTTGCTGCTTTCCATCTCACCCCTCTTGTTGCAGGATAGGCCACACCCAGTGGATTCCATCCCTTTGGCTCCCCGATTGCCAACCTCAACCTCCGTCTGTAATTCAGGAAGAGGCTGCCCGGACTTACCCCCTCACGTGTCGGTCTCATAGGAGGGTTCTGCCACTGCTCTGCCCCAATAGAGAGCAAGTCTGAACACCTTGTGTGCGTAGCCCCTGGCGCGGATTGTGTTCTTTCATTCCGTTCCCGGCTTTACCCCGCACAGATTATTGTGATATGCTGGGGTACTGGATTGTTGGATGAGCAAAAGCGCTAAACTTTGCAATGTTTTCCAGTTCAACTTGACTCCAACTTCCGTAGGCGGTCGAGCTCCGAAACCAAATCGCGATGGAGAGCATCGACTCAAGCCCTCGTCTTTCGTTCTCTCCCATTCCGGGCCTTCAAGTATGCACGCTTCACTCCATATACTGTGGATCGTGTAATTGTAGAGAAAAGTCCTCTCTGCTGTGGTATACCGTCCGCATTGAAATACTGGACCCGACGTTTCCAAATGCGGCTCGACTTCTGAATATTCGCTTTCACGCTACTGCGAAACAGTGCTGGAAAGTGTTTCAGAGCTTTTGAGATAATATGTTTGTCCCCGTTGGTGTTTGCTTCGTCTTGCATCCACGCTGCAATTCTTACTCTGTCGGTGATTCTGAGCACATGGTGTTTCTCATTACTCTTCTTGTTGGACGGGCTCAATTGTTGACCATCTGGGTTCTCTATATCAGTGGTACCTGCAGTGTTGGTCGTAACTGAAGATGTAGGCGCTGGTTCATTGTTCGCACTTGAGGCAACTTGTCGTTGGAGAGCTGCAATAATGGGTGATGCGCTTATGACGAGTGAGTCCATCTCGTTTTTGGTGGACTGGGCGAGGAACGAAAAGGTCTTGTTGCCTCGTGCCGTACGAGTCGTGCGTAGTTTTAAGGCATTAATTAAAGCGCAGGAAGAGAAAAATAACCAACAGCTCTGCTTGTTAGGGTGTTTCGGTTTGGTATGCGTTCGTGCCATCTCAGATTTTGCCACATTATAAACGGTTACTTTGAACGTCATACGACGCACACTATTTCATTCCCGGACTGAGTCGAACGCAACCAGAATTGATGTAGTTCGGGTCAATTTTTGTACCCACACTAATAACACGCCCACATCATTTGCGGTTACTGGGTGTACTGAATTTAAAGGCAAGGAAGCGTTTGTGGTGGCGCTGAATTCTTAGGGAGGTGTAGGGTAAGGTGCTGCAAAGCCAGTGAAGTGCTGGTCCGGTGTTTTTGCGGCTATTAGGACCTACTAAGATTGGATGCACCTACAGGGGGTCAGTGCACCACATTAGCTCTATGCATCACAATGAACTCCCGAGGAAGGTAAAATGTGTACGTGTTCGCGCGCTCTTAACACACCACCCCGTCGCGTTAGTATCGATACTTAACACAAAACATAAAACAGAACATGAGAGATTGATTACTGCCATGTCCTGTGAGTGTGGGTTTTTCCTTGAGATGTGTTGACATTTCTAACGCCCTTCAAAAACAAAGTGTTCATCCGTAGCGAATGTTGCAGGCTGCGTTTCGTTAATGCGTCTGCCATGTTGATTGCCCCAGGAATCCAAATGACCTAGTCCAGCTCTTCTGATTCAAACGCATCACGCACCATGGTAACAGTTTTTCGTAACCTGAATTCGCGACACTCGTACAAAGTTGTAATAGTGTCGAACAAGGCTTTCGAATAACCCAGAATGGGGTCTCCAATACCAAGGTCAGGGAATATGTTGTTGATGGTTTTTTTCATATCAAATCTTCTATCCTCGGCTTCGGAACAGGCGAGTATCTCGGCCGAAAAGGAGGAGTACATAACACGGCGTTGCTTTGTGCTTGACCAGTATATGGGATGAAAAATTGGGTCGTCGTTCAGCGCTGCGAATAACTTGAGTCCGCAGATGATACCGGTCTGTTCGTATGCGTGTTCTGCATTGGCGTGCGATGCATCTCATAGACTCATCAATTTAGCAAACGTAACTCCCATGGTCCTAATGTATCGAGTCATAGGCTTCACCTGTGATATTTCCAAGAGCATCGCGTTTGCGTCAACCAGGTGTTTGACTCGGTGACTACCCAAGTCTTCCTGCATCTTCGAAGTGACGTAGGACGCCTGAGGAAGTACCTCCGTGCGAGCTCTCGAGAGCTCTATGGGTTTCAGGCGATCCATATACGCATTCATGGACAACATGATGTTTTCCTCCTGGTCCGTAATGGTGTCACATCCGGCAAATGTAAGCTTATTACCGAATCTGATCTTCTACTTCACTAGTTCACATTTCCACTTCAGCAAGTTGTCTGAACTGGTTCTCTGATGGGAATCGTCTTGTTTTAGCTCATGGATCTGAAATGGTGCGAAATGACTTGGTTCTCAGAGACTAATCTCACAGGAGAAAGTCGCGGAAACACTGCGTTAAGATGGTATTGCGCTGCAAGCTGTGAGGACGGAACGATGCTGGCTGTACTGGGCGACGGCGGCGTGTTTGTCGCATTCCCAAAAAGAAATGAGATGTTCGAAGTGCAATTATTGTGTTCAAGAAGAGAATTGGTTACTCACGATCAACTTTCGAAATGGGAATGACTGCTGACGGCAAGCTTCTCGCAGTTGTTGATGAGTATGACGTGCAGGTGTGGGATGTGTGTCAGAGAGAACATATTTTCTCAGCACAGGATCCAACGCGAGGAACAGAGTTACCGCAGCTGAGAAGCGATGTGAGACCGGCAGACTCTTCTAGCACGTTTACTCTGCATGCAAACGGTATAGAACCCGTTCCAGGAAAACCAAAGTTACTGCGGATGATAAGCGAGGTGCAAAGAGCGGCCACTTTTCGCGCAATTGCTCTGTGTGCAGACGGGTCTAAGGTGACTTTACTTTCGCTTCAATGAGTATTGATATGAAGTATAGATGAGGCGCAGCGTGAACCAGTGCAGTTGACTGACGTGCTAAACCATTTTCTAGCGAGCAATTGGGGTCCTTCTGCGAGCGCATTGTGTTGTTCTCGAGATGGGATGTTCATAGCAGTGGCTGGCTGTTTTCGTGGCAAAAGTGGAAACAAGATGGGGATGGAGCGGTATCAGCTAGAAGTCTGGGAAATGGGAAATCCTTCGGGTCTTCCAAAACAGTGCGCCATGCTGCGGGGTACGGAGGAATTGCGAAAAGTGTCCCTCGGTTAGGACAATTATTTGGTTATTAAATGGGTGCTGCGCACCCAGAACAAGCAAGACGGCGAGGACCAACGGTACAAAGCCATCTAGTTCAGTATGTGGCGATGGCAATCAGGTTATTCGCTCAACTCGCTCCCGCAGAGAAGACGCGCACAGGTGATTGCCGAGCAAGAGAGCCCGGTGGCGTTCTACGACGATGAGCATACGTGCGCTGGCACCTTTGACAGCAACATTGACAGCTGGGACTACAACGCGAACAGCGGTGTGTTGACAATGATCACAAAGTTGTGGAGCAACGCCTTTGGCGGGAAAAGTGCAAGCACACGAAGACGTTCTGAATCTTCTCCTCGATAGGGTGGCTCAGCGAACGGAGCACTCCGGGGATGACACAGCTAAGTCAGGTGTATAGCCGAGGTCAAACCGTCACGACAAGCGTCGGAATGTTGATGCTAGGTAGTAGTCGGTAGGGAACCACGTGTTCACATGTTCACGAGATGAGTACTCGAAAGAGAGTAGCACGGCAACGACAAGGTGTCGGAAACGGGCCACTGGGAACAGGGCAAAAGGCAAACCCAAAAAAGGGGAGATAGAGAACTGCCAAAGTGGGGGAAAGAGAGAGAAAGTAGAACAACCCAATATGGAGGCGAGTATACGACAATAGGTCGGAACGAGAAACACAAATAGTGGTTATACTCTGAGCACCACAAGGGTGGGGAACTATACGTGAACAACACGGCCGTGACTCCATTTAGAGTTGAACAATCCGCGAAGGCGTGATAGTTAGAACCAGAAGCCCTTGCTTGGCAAGCGGCAATTTACGTGCGGGAGCAGGGCTCAATCCTCTAAGTACTGAACTCGGCGCACCACTGACAGTGGGTGCGCCGGGCAAACTAATCTATAAAATATCTAAGTAAATACAGCAATTCTGGATGCACTGCCTCCGGCATATCCGTGCTACACGTGTGCTAGTCACACCCGCTAAGCTGCGCCTCGAGCCCTGCACTCCACATGTACATCTGTGGAAACCACCTCAGCGAGGCGACACGCTAATAACAGTGTAGCTCATATATATTTACTAACGCCTGATGTGGAAATTAACCAAGTCCCTCAAATCGGCTCCAAAGAGTGTTGTCCTTCATGCCCCCACTTTAGGAGTGAGCCGCGTCATCGCAATGGCGGGCCGAACCCCAACGATGGGCATAAAAGCGCGTCCCCGAAGTCTTCGGATTTCATCTCGCTTCGCGAAGACCAAGCCCCTACCACTTGACAGTGCGAACCTCGCTCCAGCGACGACCATTCCTGTTCCCAACAGTCTGCTTCTCGCGTTCGCGGTCGTATTACCAAACTCCCTGCAGTTCTCCGAGTGCCTCGCACGATGAGCGGTCAACCTCTGAGCTCGGGATACTTCTCCGGGTTTCGTTCCGTGCCTCTTCCGCAAAGCGGTAATGCTTCTGGGGCGTCGTAGAGCAACAACGCCAGTGGCGGACACCTTCTCTCTCTAGGGCAGCAGCCTCATGGCCACATCATGCATGAAGTGTTGTGGCCTTCTTACGACGCGTTATTCGGACATAACCCTCGCGTACACGCGCATCTCTTACGGACTGCTCCTTGGTTTTATCCTACAGCCGTTTTCAACGCGGAGCTCATCGCGTCTTATGCTGACGTTACTGATCGCCTCTCTCGAGATCTTCCGGCGATAGTCACCACTTCGTGGGATTGGCGACGACGGGTAGCCTTTACTCCTCACGCAGTTCTGCGGCATCCCGGCGAATCGCTGGCTTCCGCTCAGGGGCCGTTGGTTCGCTTGGAGTATGCGCGGCAGGGCCGGGCGAACTTCGAGTTCCCAATTCCTGATTCCATCAGCTCCGACCTCCGATTGTACCGTACACAAGGCGAGATTTCGTACTGCACTCGCTTGGCGGTGATTGAGACTTACTCCTGGAGAGGACGTTCCGTCGTACGACAGGCGGTGGTGTGTCGGATTCATCCAATCTTCCGTGCGGAGTTCAGATATCTTCGCCGGCAGTCCCGTTCGCGGTGGTTACAGAACTTCATTCGCGATGAGCGTCGTGCGCGTTCCCGATTCGGGTTTCTTGTCCCGTATCAGAACACGGAGATCAATCGAATCTGGCACAATCATCGGCTTGGCCCTTATGTTCCCATTCCCACATGGTGGTCCTCGGTGGAGGTGTGTCGCAGGTGCTACGTCGAGCTGCCCCCGGTCATCTCCTATCTGGGCTCATGCCTCATCGAGGATTCGTATTCCGGACTGTGGTCAGTTGTGCCCACCGAGTGGGCAGTCCGCACCGCGGCTTATCTCCTATGGGAAGTATATGACCAGTATCGACTGTGGTATATTCCACCTCGCCTTCGTACGTGTATCCGAGAACTCTCGTTGCCTGTCCCTCTTGCAGGTGAGGACAATGCCGAAGAAGTTTGGGGGCTCCTCGTCGTAGTCCACTGAGTTGATTGGGCCAGTGTGCCCTTTACGCAAAGCGGCCGCGGTCACGAGGACGGCGGTTTCGACCGGTCTCCGGGACGACGCACGCCATTGGCGGGAGACTTCATATTTTTCAACCCCTGGGAGGTGCAAGAGATCACCGCAGCTGAAGTGGCAGCTGTCCGGAGGGCTCCGAGGTACTTCCCTTAAAAGCATCTCGTTGGCTTCGTGACGCTGACGAGTTTTACAACGTTTACGGCGGTGACGATGACCAAATGACGGACGACGAACCCGAGACGGGGTATGATAAAGACGTAGCCGAAGTGGTTCCTTCCACTGATGCGGCTGGGCCGACCTCCAACAACACGGCAGCGCCGGCAACGGCGACGGCTGAGCCGGTGAACCCACCCAAACCTGACCCTTCATCGGTAGGCGCCGTAGTGGCTTCTCTTCCGGACGAACCCGAGGTGATCAAGGTGCCCGCCGTCCTCCTCTCTGTTGGTGAGACTGGTGATGCCGCCTTGATCGCTCAGTTACTGCGAGGAGTTGTGCTTTCCGTAAATGTTGCGAGTGGCGACGTCGCCGCAATGCCGGATGCGTTGCCTGCACGCCTTACTGGCGGATCCAATCTTAGCAATGGTGGCGGCGGCGACGGTGCTCCGGACCCTTTCAACCAAGGGTCGGGGTCTTAGTTTATTTTCCACCTGATTCCCGTTATGCGGTGCTGTCGTAGGATGTAGCCTTGATGGCCATTAAACCTAATTCCGTCTATGACGTATTTTTTCCTTTTCCGAGAGCCAGATTCATCTTCTTTCACTCCTGAACTTCCTTCTAGGTAAGCTAGCTGCTTCTCCTTCGGGGCATGTTATCCCACTTGGGCATTGACAGTTGTTGTCGGGAGACCCGTGAGAGTACGTCGATGGTACTGCACCACTTTCGATGGAGAGAGATGCTCGACGGGCTCATCCGAGTCAGCCTCGGGCCCGTAGCCATACTAACGTACGAGATACTGTATGTACCTCAACGGTGGTATGAGTGGTCTACGATGTGGCCGACCACGAACCCCTGTCGGAAGACTTTCGGGCCTTGCCGTGCGATTACGACATCCTTCTTCAGAGAGCTCTCGGACAGCATCGCCGTGGTTGGCACTGTGTAGACGCTCCGGTTAGATCAAATTGCGTCCAACAAGGTTGGTAGCACTGTTCCATCGCGGTGGGGTCCCATACTTGGGTCGATTGTCACGCGTCTCGCGGTGTCGGTGTTCCCGTTTCCTTGGTTCGGTAGAGTTCCTTCTCCCTCGGGCATACTGCAAGTTGGCGTGGTACCAACCGTTCCGGCGGGGTTGGGTGTGTCTTCGAAGGCGCTGGCATCAACGGTAACCCTGATTGAGCCTGCCTCGCCGTGGTTGCACATGACGTTGTCAACGGGTGGCCGTTATTGGTCGGTGCCCTGGCGTGTTTCGCCTCCTTGTCTACGGGAGGTGTCAGATTGTCTTGTCATTGTGACTCGCTTGCTGACTTGCTCTCCCTTACAGGTGTAGTACGTGTGCTACGGTTAGCACTTTCCTGCTGGTCACTTCGCGACGTGTTCACGGTGTAGTCCGCCTTGGGTGTGCTAGGCGATTTAATCTCCGAAGATTTTCCTCCGTCTCGGACGTGCGAGTTCAACGGCACGTTAGGCGATGTTTCCACTTCGGTGTGCGGCGTATTCACTCCAGGCGCGCTAGGCGGCGTAGGCAACCGCTTCGCCGGTAACGACTGAATCTTCTCGGTACTGTGCCGCACAGCGGTAGTGTCTAGTGACGATTCCGCTTCTGCGTTGACAAGCGACGACTTCGACGAGGCGCCGGGCTCCCGAGAGGGCTTCGCTTGCGCATTAATGGTGTATCTCGTCCTTGCGACGCGGCGTTCATCACGTGACAATGCGGAAGCATGACAATGAAAGAGTCCCTTCCCCTTCTCAGATGGAGCGACATGGGGAGTGAATGTCGGCGCGCCAAGACGGCGGGTAATTACGCCAGGTGGCGGGTATTCAGACAGCGAAGCACCAGGGCGCGTAGAGTCCGATAACATCGGCAGATCAGAGAGTCCCATGTTAAGGTGTGGCAACTCCCTAGGGCGGTCGATGAGGAGGTTGGTCCATGGTGTTCGTTTCGGCTTCCGTGACATAATATCCATTTCATGGGTCATTTCCCGCAGGCGGGGGTGCAAAAACCACGCGATCGCGGCATATGCGTTCATGTTGGTGACCCATCTCAACTACGACAGTGTCGGGCTCCACAGCAATTGTCTTGAAGGGATCGTCTGCAACGGGTGAGAGCTTATAGCGTTTCTCCTTGCCTGGGTTCCAATACTCCTTACGGATGATTACATAATCCCCTTCTTTAAGAGCGGGCGGTCTTCGAGGAGCTCGCTCATCGGAATCACGCTTATATACGGCTTGTGACGGGGCCATTGACCGTTGTGCTGCAGGAACCAGCTTGGTAAACAATGTCTTCCAGGTTTCTCTGTATCTCTTCGTCGAAGGAAATTGATCCAGACTTGGCTGTGCTTCGAGCTCCACGGGGGGTGGTGTGCGAGACAAAACCAATTCAAATGGAGTCAATCCCGTAGTACGGTGTACCTGAGTGTTGTATGCGAATGTAGGCGCATCGGTGAACAGGTCCCACGTGGTGGAGTGATCGGCTACGTATGAACGAAGTACCGCTCACAGCGTCCGGTTAAACCGTTCAGCCTGCCCATTACACTGGGGGTGGTAGGTTGTCGTGAAGAGATTCATGACATCCAGAACTCTGCATACATCCCGGAAGAACCGGGAGGCAAACTGTTTCCCGTTATCGGAGAGTAGAATCACCGGTGAACCGTAAATGAATGCCTAATGGGTGAAGAATGCTTGCGAAACCGTCAATGACATGATTCTCCGTAATGGGACGGTACGAACGAGCTTCGAAAAACGATCCGTGATCACGAGTAGAAATTTGTTACGCCACTTAGTAGCCAGGAACGGTCCCAAAATATCGATGGCTACGAATTCCAGGGGCGCCCTTGCGGGGAAGAGCTTCAACTTCGTCGCATGGCGGCGGAGCTTGACGCGATTCCGAGCACACTCGGGGCAGAACCGCACAGTTGCGTAGCAATCCGCAGCCATTGCTGGCCAGTAGAATTTCCTTCGCAATGTAAGGTACAGTTTCCGTCCTCCGACCTTACCACTAAGTTTGGCATAGTGTGATAAGTGTAACACCCGAGATTGTAGGGCGTGTGGCACCAGTATTTGTGGGTTTCCATTTACCGTGCGAACGAGATATCCAATATCATTCACCTGAAAGGGGAGTTCAGCTCCTCCATTGAGTTGCGCCAGAATCTTCGTACAGTAGGGATCTCTGAATTGTTCCCTAACCATCTCCTTCGTGGTGACGGGTACGAAGTTCCCTGGCAGGGGGCGACATTTCGCTAACAGCCAGTAATTCTTCCATTTCTTGGTCAAAATCCAGTCTATCTGGCCAATCCTCTTCGACATCATCCAGTTCACTTACTGTGTAGTCGTCGACTTCGAAGCAGGGTATTTCTTCGGTATCGACGGCTAACGCTTCCACTGTGGTGGGTAGGCGAGACAGGGCGTCTGCTTGTGTATTGTTGGCGCCCTTCTCGTAGGCGACGTCGAAGTCGAACTCTGCAAGACGCAGTGTCCAACGCATTAAGCGGCCAGAAGGCTCCGATATGGAGAGTAGGCATCTCAATGATGAGTGATCCGTGTAAACGGTGAAATGAGCACCCATAAGGTAGTGGCGTAGTGTGCATAGTGCCCATACTACGGCAAGACATTCCTTCTCCGAGACGGAGTAATTCTTCTCATGCACGTTCAACCAACGGGACCAGTATCCACTTGGCTTGCGTTCCCCCTCTGGGTTGGTTTGAAACAACGCACAGCCTACCTGGTAGTCACTAGAATCCGTGTCCACGGTATATGAAAGTCTCGGTTTCGGTAGGGAAAATACTGGTGCCGTGGTTACAGCCTCTGTGAGAGAGTTAAAGGCTTCCGTCTGAGTAGACGTGAATGGCTCCAGCTTAGGCGGTTGACCCTTCCGCAGAAGCGCGTTGAGAGGTGCCGAGATGTCGGCGAAGTTGGGAATAAACCGTCTATAGACGTTGACTAATCCTAGAAAGGATCTCAGTTCAGTCTGGGTAGTCGGTTCCATGGCCTGTTTCAGCCACTTCACACGAGCTTCCTCGATCATGACACGTCCTGGACGGATTATGTGACCCAGATACTTGACAGTATCCGTAAAGAATTCGCATTTCCTCAGCTTGGGTGTCACTCCGGCATCCCGTAACGTGGCCATTACATCTCTCACGTGTGTGAGGTGATCATCCAGGTTATATGAGAATACGATGATGTCGTCGAGGTCGACGAGACAGGTACGCCACTTGAAGCGGGCCAGTAGGATACCAATAGCACGCTGAAAGGTAGCGTGGGCATTGGTTAAACCAAAAGGCATCCGTTTAAAACGGTAGAGGCCAGAATTGCAGACAATGCGTGTCTTGTTCTGATCCTGCTTCGTCGCTGGCACCTGCCAGTATTCCCAATTAGCATCCAATGCCGTGAATACGGTAGCATTTCCGATAGAATCGATGTATTCATCCATACGTGGAATAGGGTACACTTCCTTGACGGTAACAGCGTTTAGACGACGAAAGTTGATGCAAAAGCGCCAAGAACCATCTTGTTTCGAAGCCAGTACCACTGGTGATGTCCACGGCGAATGTGCCGGATCTATAATCCCTGCACGGAGTATCTTGTCCACCTGAAATTGCTCTTCTTCTCTGGCCTTGGGCCCTGCCCTGTACGGATGTTGGGCTACTGGCCGAGAGTTCCGAAGGAGATCAATCCGGTGTTCCGTGGTATTTATCTCTCCCAGAGAACCATCCCACATTGTGGCGAATTCACGAAGCATACCACGCAGTATTTCGCGGTGTGTTTCCGGAACATATCCGAGGTAGAGTTCTTCCAATTCCTTCACTGGGTCCAATTGGTCCTAGCTCCTCGGAACGCGTGTCTTCTCTGTCTTAGCAGGTGACTGGCGCGAAGGACTCGGCGTTGGAGGCGATTGAGATACAGACTCCTCCCCCTCCTTAGAGTGAACGATTCCGATCACATCGGCAGCAGTCATGTTTGTAGGTACCAACGCAGTGGGATGCGGCATAACCAAGCCAATCACTTGGTTCTTCACCAGATACTGGGTTGTGTTGCCAAGATTGGCTTGGCTATCAACACGTAAAACGGATTATCCGGTTCCACTTGGACGACTCCAATAGCAATGGCGAGGGAGTATTTGTCATACAACGGCGGCAAGGGCTGGACGATTCGTAAACCGTGTTGACGGGAGTTCACCTGTACCCAGACTTGAGACTCTGGAGGCACGCGTGTCGCAGAGGCTACACGAAGCTTCGTAGATTCCCGAGAACTCGGTGGTGCTTCCTGCGCCGCAGGTATAGGTACGTGCGTCTTGGAGGCATGCCTCAAATGGCGACGAACAATGGGCACGGACGAACCATCTTCCATCTCAACACGCCTCTGGCAGGGCCTAATGACATCGAGGAAGCGGTCGCAGAAGTCACAACCCAAAATGACTGGGGCGGCCAGGGACCGACAAACGAAAACGTCGAGCGTCACCAGGCATGAAACTAAGCGGATTACCAACTCGATGCCCCCCAACCGTTGAAAACGGGTTGTTATTCGCGTCAACGACGTCAGGAATGTCGCCATGGCAAATATCTGACCGCAAGGCGGGTGGCAAAGCTGTCTCGACGATGACGTTTGGACCTGCGCCTGTGTCTAGGACAGTGAGATAACGAACCATAAATTGGGGTGAAAGGCCAAGGTCAGCATGGACCTTGCAATTGCGCTTGGCCATCACCATAACTCTATCCGAGAACCGGTTATTTCTTACCCGTATCCACGGTCGACGAAGAACACCAAGGTGCTCTGAGTTCAGGTCTTCGACGGCCTGTTTCTTCGAGAGGATTCGGACCTTGGAGCGAGGCAGGGACGCCTCGGGCGCTTTCAGCCACAACTCTGAGGGCGCCTCTCCAAGAGAGGAGACTCCCACAGTTAGTTTTTCTGAGCAGATTCTGCCTGAGGCATGTGCTCAGTGTTCTGAACCATTGATGCCTAGACACCAGCGACAGAAGCCTCCGCAGTAGCGGTTGGATTTCCCTCTAGAGGGGCAAGGGGGTGAGAGGTCACCATGTTCTGGGCAATCGGAGCCGCAATTGTGCGTGGAATATCCATCGTTGCGCGGATGTACGATGCCATCGGAACGGAAGCTTTCTCCTCAGGTGAGAAGGATTCGTAGTTGGCAATGACTTTTGCCCATTCACGCTTAGTTAAAACGCACTGCGGTCAAGTATGCCCTCGGGTATAGCAGATGTGACAGATCAATCCAACGATGGCATTGACGTTCCGAGTATTCGAGAATCGCACCACTGGGCGGGGAGCTAGCCAGCAAGGCCATGAGGCCCAGGTTCCACCGTTTTCATATGACAGTCGAGGCGGTCGAGCTCGGTTCGAATCTGCATACAACAGTGTATCGTCTGGACCCGTCTGAAACGAGGCATCCATGGTTGAGGGGAGCTCCGTTGCCGGGATTGAAAGCACGTCGCTAGCGGCAAAGTGCACCTGATCATACTCTTTATTGGATTGCTCGTCAGCCAGCATTGACGCAGACGGGGTTATCGGTTCCAACATCAACGCTTAAGCGGACTTCAACCGGCTACCCGGAACTCGTGCGCGTAGCGCATCGCCTTCGGCGCGTGCATACTGCACTAGTTCCAAGTACGTAATCTTACGGTTCTCTTCACGGCGACGGGCCACTAGGGTTCGTATAGCCGGGTCTAGTCCATCAACGAACATGGTACAACGCTGTTGAGAGGAATGAACATTGCCACAACGGTGGAAGGCCTTGTTCAGGCGCACCGATTAATCGGTTTCCGTTTCGCCGAGGCGTTGTTCGGTCTCTCTCAGAGCGATGATTGCCAACTGGATAGCGGTTTTAGTGGCATAGGACCTCAGTAAGTACTGAACTGCTTCAGGCCAGCAGGTAACCCCTCCTTCAGAGGCGCGCGATGAAACTCTTACAGAGTTGTACAGATCTTCAGCGAGTTTGCGGAGAAAATGGGGCAGCGCGACAAACGCCTGTCCTGCATTCATCCCAAGGATGTCGACATCTCAAGGATGTCGGCTTCTGCTACAAACTGTGATCGACAATCCAACACCAGGATGGGATCATCACATGTAAACAGTTGATTACGGAGCAAAAGCTGCATTCATTTAGTACAGTCTTTGACCTTTCCCGTCCGTCGGGGAGTTCTATCTAATGAGGAGTCCTCCAAGCGGTAATACCGGTATGAAAACAGCTTCTTGTAGAGCAGATTGGTAGGCTTCAACTATTTTAATCCAGAGTGCTCCCTTCCCTGCAATCGGGCGCGTATCACACCTAGGGTGGCTGATGACCGCTTTGAGCGTGACGAACGCTCACGAAGGGCTTCTTCTACCGACGAGTCGGATGTGTCAGACCCGGTTGACCGGCGTGAAGAAAGAGAAGATGCTGAAGAATCAGAGTCGTAGTTCTTCCGCTCCTTGCGTGCTTTGGATCCACTGACCTTCTTGTCACGGTGTGAAAAAGCAACCGGCCCAGCTGGGGGATTAGCTCCAACCAGGACTGTTTGTTCCACCGTTTCCAAACGGGAGCGGAGGCGGGTGAACTTCTCAGCCACGTCCTCCACGAAATTAGTCGGTCCTGCAAAGGCTTCCAAGAGGGAGTTGACATCAGCACGCAATACGCGGAGATCCTCTGAACAGTCCTGCAAAGCAGTGTCATCCACCTTCTTTCGAAGTAGCGACTACTCCTTAGCAAGGGTAGCGTGGGCAGCCCGCAGAGAGTGGAGCTGCTCTTCCACAGTTAAACTGGGAATATCGTTAGTAGCCATCCTCGAAGGTGGCTCTTGTCTTGCAGGGCCTGTGGGGACCGTTACACCAGTAGGAAGAGCGGGACCAGCAACGGCAAGAGTCGGTCCATCACCTCGATGAGGGTTAATCAATGACGTGGGCGGAAGTTGGGTGGTCGTCGGCACAGCTTCAGTAGCCCGCATCCCTTCGGTACGAGACCGTGAACGGGTAGGGATCTGCCATGGGAGTGGCGGATCCGTTCTTCCAATCTAACTGCGTGTCTTTGGACGCTCTGACAACGTCATGACCAAAACAACCGTACAACGGGATCAATCAACAGCCAATGAGCTGAGACTTCCAGTAGACTTCCAAATGGAGACAACGACAAAAGGGATAACCCCAAAACGAATGAATTAACGAGTGAATCTTCCGACCAAACATATTCTATTTTTAAGTCGGGAGACCACTTGTGGAGCAACGCCTTTGGCGGGAAAAGCGCAAGCTCACGAAGACGTTCGGAATCTTCCCTTCGATAGGGTAGCACAGCGAACGGAGCACTCCGGGAATAACAAAGCTGAACCAGCTGTAAATCCGAGGTCAAACCGTCACGACAAGCGTCGGAGTGTTGATACTAGGCCGTAGCAGGTAGAGATCTACGTGTTCACACGGTCACGAGATGAGTACTCGAAAAAGAGTAGCACTGCAACGACAAGGTGTCGGAAACCAGCCACTGGGAACAGGGCAAGAAAACAAACCCAAAAAAGGGGAGAAAGAGAACCACCGGAGTGGAGAAAAGAGATAGAAAGTAGAACAACCCAATACAGGGGCGAGTATAGGACAATGGGTCGGAACGAAACACACAAATAGTGGTTTTGCTCTGAGCGCCACAAGGGTGGGTAACTATACGTGAACAACACGGCCGTCACTCCACTTGGAGGTGAACAATCGGCGAAGGCGTGATAGTTAGAGCCAGAAGCCCTTGCTTGGCAAGCGGTAGTTTACTTGGGGAAGCAGGGCTCAATCTTTTAAGTACTGAGCTCTGCACACCACTGACAGTGGGTGCGCTGGGCAAAATAATCCATAAAATATCTAAGTAAATACAGCAATACTAGATGCATTGCCTCCGGCATATCCGTGCTACACGTGTGCTAGTCACACCCGCTAAGCGGCGCCTCGAGGCGTGCAATCTACGTGTACATCAGTGGAAATTACCTCAGCGAGAGGGAACGCTAATGGCGGTGTAGCTCATGTATATCGACTAACGCATGATGCGGAAATTAACTAAGTACCTCAAATCCCTTCCAAGGAGTGTAGTCCTTTACTTACCGAGGTAACAAGAAGGGAAATAAGAACAAAAGGGATGCAGGCCATCCATCAAGGAGTCCTTCAGACTGCTCGAGTTTTCAAAAGAAGCGTCCGAATACACGGAAAGGTGTCTGCTTCGACTGTGGATCTCCGGACCACTATCGCAACTCCAAGGATTGTCCGTGCACAGATGGTGAAACATATCTGCAAAAATTAATTCGCCTAGAACAGGAATCTTCTCAGAAGAATAAGCCTCTGAAAGGTTTTTTCGGAAGGGCTCCACACCTTCGAGGGCCAATCGAGCTTAATATCGAGGCGTAGATCCGTAAAGGCAAAAGAAATGAGGGATGATCCCAACCCCATTCTTGACCTGGGCTGTTCGAGAAGTGTTGGTGGGGTTAAGTCAGCTGTGCGTCTTGCTTCAGCACTTGGGGTCTATTTTCAGTTTTGCCGGCTTGACCGTGAACTATTCTTTCATGGCTACGGGACCAACTGTGATGGTGCTCGGATTGCATTTGCGATCTGGGACCTTCCATTGACTGACATCGAAGGCCCCAAGGCGTCCCTTCTTGTGTACATGATGAACGGCGATGGTTCGATTCTCATCGGTAACCAATTGGTGCACAAAGGAGACCTACTAGGTCGCGCGGGACTCCTTGTGTTACATAAGGATGTTTTGTCCGAATCGGACCGGCGATTTCAAACATACAGCTCAACTATCCCAGGTGACCCAGACGATACAATTCGAACGAGACTTCTCGTAGTGCCGACCACGAGCGGAGCGATATCCTCTTACTTCGCCTCGTACCGTAGTATTGTTTCGAGGACTTTAGCTCTGGTTCTGAGAAGGAAGTACTTGAACCAAAAGGTGTGCCGTCGGTTTCAGCTAAGCTCCATGGTTTTACCCATATGCCTCTCGAAAACATGAAGGAGATCTGTCGCCGTGCTCGCGTCTTAACTCCAGTGCTGCAGCACTCCCTGCAAGCGGTTCTTAATAAGTGCACCATATGTCACTCCACTGGGCGGCTCTCTTCGTCCAAGAAGATGTCGTTTCGGCGATTGCTTGTCCCATTAAATAGCCACATACAAATTGACTTCTTCTTCATCTCGGAAATGGAGAACATACCAATCCTACATATCGTTCACCTCTCTTCTGCCTTCCCTCTTACTGCAATACTGGACTCAAGAGAACTAGGTGAAGTCAAAACCGCTTTCGAGCAACAGTGGGTGAATGTATACGGTCCCCCCAATTCGCCCTCTGGTGATCCAGAGTTCGACAAAGGAATGTTCAAGGACTTTCTCAAAGTGCATTCGCTCCATTTTGAGCCTAGACCTGCTCGACGGCACAATAAGATCGGCCGTTGTAGAATCCTAGAATGACGTAGTTGGGCTCATCTCCATGAGACTTTTACGAGATGCAAGCTATTTGCAGCTGTGCGAAAGACCGAATTCACCTACATGGAGATTTTCTAAAGGGCAACTTTCCTGAATAACTATATGTATGGGAGCCGAAAAATGAGTAGCTTCGAACTCGTTCGAGGCTATACGCCCAACGTGATGGGTTTACCACAGAATCATATCACAGAGAAGCTCCAGGATGCCTACCAAACACAGGTGGCAAGAAGGGCTGTTCAAACTCTGCAGAAGACTCGTAACCCGAAAGTACCCACGCAAGTTAATTTCTCGCGAAATACCGTGATATACAATTTCAAACGGTGCACGAAGTTTGGAATATGGAAAGTCGGGTTCGTACGGGAGGCCCAGAAGCATTCGTTTCTGCTCTCTTCTAATGAGCAGCACCAGGGCCCCAGCATTCGTGCTGCGTACGAGGATGTCCGACTCGTGCCAAAGTCCGCCCTTTTGGTTGAGCTTGACCAAATGAGATACAAGTCTCCTCTTTCGCATGGGATTGTGGACCTTGAGGAAGTCTCAGGCAGCAAACTTGACAATAAGCCTGCTTCCGACCAACCATAAACTGGTCCTAACCTTGAGACTGGGGAATCTCCTCGCAAGGGCACGCTTAACTTTCTGTTAAACGATGAGCCTACACTGTGGTCCTTCCACCAAAACGTTCGCTCCTTGCTTGCCGGAGAGAGGCCACAGGTTGTCAGTATTTCTGAAACGGATATCGGTATCCTTCATGACCCACCTCGTCCCGACAAAGATGTTGGTTCTACAGTCGTGAAAAATGTTATTCCTCCTGCCCAGCTCGTCTCTGCGGAGCAAAAGATCCTCTATCAAGCTCTAGACGTGTGTGGGGAAGGAACACATTTCAGAATCTCGAACTCAGTGCTTGCCAAGATGGGTGGTCGACAAGGCCATTGCTAAAGAGAAGTCCGTATACAAGGACCGTTACCACGAGATACATCGCTCCTCTCTCCCGAAGTACGCAAACATTGTAACATCCCACCACTTCTTTCATCTTAAAGATGATGGTGAAGGTGGCGCACTTCGTCTTAAATGTCGACTTGTTCCCAACGGTAACCACGAAAAAGAGAAGGATGGTATTCGCCAAGACTACTTTTCGGCGCAGTTCCCAATAATCCGAACTGTGCTATCCATCGCACCTACTCTCGGTTTACCTCTAGCTACCCTAGATATCAAAGGGGCTTATTTGCAAGGAGGTGAATTCACGAGAGATATCTATATGATTCCGCAAAAGGGCTCGGCAAACCACCGACATGCTTGGAAACTCCTTTCACCTACCTACGGCCTTGTCGAATCTGGAAGACTTTGGCAGCTTGGCGTGGAGGAGTGGTTGTTGGACAATGAAATAGAGTCAGTACCGGTTTCCCGCAGTTATTTGTACTGCGCAACGATGATAGATCGATCAAACTGGCTTTGACCAAAGTTTTCGATGACATGCTTCTCACCGGTTCGCCACCCGATCTCAAGCGTTTTCTCCAAGATATCAGCCGCAGGTTCACGGTTGGAAAGTTTGACACTTCATCGAATCTGATCTTCAACAGACTTCGAATTAGCCAGGAGATGGATGGCACGATCTCGGTGAACAGGCAGGAGTATATGTCGAGTATCCATAATCTGGAGGTACCAGACCAGCGACGAAAATCGTTCGACTCTCCATGCACACTGTTCGAACGAACCAAATTTCTTGGTCTCACTGGGTCGCTCAACTTTCTTGGGCATGGAATACTTCCTCAGGCTTCCTTCCTTGCGAGCTATCTACAGCAGCGAGCCTCTAGGCTTGTTGTTTCCGACCTGATACTCGCCAATCAAGTCAGAGGGGAACTCCAGGCACTTACTCCGGAACTGTTATACCGTTGCCAATCCACATTGGCCATCTCCCCACGGTATCTCGCATTTTCAGATGCCAGTCCAGGAAAGGGGTCATATGGCCAAACTGGTTACGTCTCCGGACTCTTCATGCCTGCGGGGGGTGATGCGCCTTCCATTTTTCATGTGCTTGACTGGACAAGTTCCAAGCAGGCAAGGGTATCATTCAGTTCTATCGGGGCTGAGATTCTTGCAGCCGCTATGTCCGCCGATCGTTTCTCATCCATTTCCTCTGAAATCGCAGGTATATATGGGGCCAATGATGGTCTACCCTTTGTTTTGACTGTAGATTCGGACGGGCTCTACTCTACGGTCACCACTCTACATGAAGGCAGTTACTATAGCCTTCGACCCACGGTTGCAAGACTCCTAGATTCGTTCGAAACTGGTGAGTTATCTGTCCTGCAATGGGTACAAGGTTCGCAGAATTTGGCGGATGCTCTCACCAAAAGGAATGTGGTGATGTTTCGGAAGCTGAACGAAGTTATGCGTTCGGGATCGCTCGATCTCACCATATTGAGCCGAGAAAAGAGAGTTTCTGCCACAAGGACGTAGTTTTTCGCCAAGCTGAAGGTGCTAGAAACATTGAAGACATCACCTTTCTTTCACTGTTAGCCACTTGTTCGCTTTCTTTGAAAGATTGGTCTTCGGAGCTCCAATACGCGGGCATCCTCTCCGATGTCTCCTAGACAGCCTCACAACGCTTCGTAAGAAAGTTCGGGGTGGGTGCAGCTCTACAGCGTCTAGAGTTTGGTTGTTAACTGCGTCAACACAGACGGATTGATCGATGGTCCTTGCTCGAAGCCGAACTAAATAGACACCGCTAGTTTGGCTGGCCAGAAATCTTAACTTTTGGGTGTCGTTTGTTAAAGCTTTGACATGATTTAGCTTGAGCCCCCTGTCCTATTTTGCAACCAATTTGCGACATCGCGGAAATTCATCAAAGCAGGAAGTATTGAGGATAAAAGCGTGACCCTGATGAATCGATGCCCTACTAACCTCTCCGCCTCATTGATGACCGAAGCAGGCAAACAAAACTGGTCTGTATTCGATATCATCATTCTCGGTGGCCAAGATGTATTTTCTAGTGCATTTGAAGTGGGGCCTATGTCCAGGGCTCGAGACTCGAACTGATGTCCTCGGGTGGCCAACCCTACGCAGAAATTGACCAAAGCATCAACAGCAGAAGCGGATTGATGGGGTATTAGTGAAATCCGGTTTCCAACTTTGTGTATCTCACACTGCAATGGCCCAAGCCAGATTTTTTGGTTGATTATGGGCGCCGCCAACACCGGGCCCTTGATGCTGTACAAGCTAACGCTGCTCCATCCCCACTGGGGTTCATCCACATTGCGTGCGTAATATGCTGTCTTTTTGAAAATTCTTACTCCATATTGGCCAGGCAAAACCCAGTCTTTTTCGACAAACATGATTTCGTCGATGGACCATATAGCGCCACCTTCGTTGTCGTATAATCCCCAGCGGGTTTTAATCCCGTGGTCTAGTTTCACTCCTGCCCTTGCTTTGCACAAATCCTACAAGTTGTCTCCGATGATGGCTCGGCATTGCGGCGGATGAAAATGCCGAAAGTTATTTTTGACATGTTCAAGTTTGTACAGCTCATCTCCGGTATCCTTTACCCGTGAAACGGCCAGGATATCTTCGAACACCCACATCTCCCTTCGGTGGAGTCCACTCGCTGGGGCCCTTTCTTCGTTTTCGCATGAAGCATCGCACTGACTGATACAGTCGTCTGAAATCTTGCCCTCGCATTGCGAGCTAGGCAGAACAAAGTACCTTGTTTTTCGCGTACGCCTCGGATACCGCCGTTTTCCTACGCGCTTCGTTACTCCATGAATATTAACCGTACAAACGGACGTCTTAAGACGAGGTACGGGGTTCACGCTGTGGCGATCGGGCGCCAATATTTTGCCCATGGATTCTTTTCTCTTCACACTGTGTAACACTGCCGCGTTATCGCTTTTCCAACCACGAAGCCGCAGAACTGCAGGTTTGTATGCGCGCCGCTGGTCTTTGTTGACTACTACTTCCCGGCGCGTCCTCCGAGCTTGACTTTCCCACGTGGGTGCCTAGCCACACCGTCCTGTCGTGTGATACGCGCTGGACCCCGCCTCCTGTGGCCTTGGCATTTTGTCCCACAATGGTCGCGACTTTTCCGCATCCAGAGAACAGAAGATCTAGTAATGATTCTTAAGCCAACAGCAACACGACGGATGTCTTCGTGTGAGCTTGCTAGGAGGCAGCTGTGCTACAACCTGCGTGCTACTGTGCTGTCGTTGTCTAGAGTTTTTGGAACTATTGGCAAGAAACGGCGAAAGGACTGACGTAGATCAAGGAATGGTCATGAGCTACAGGTTGTGAAAGCTACCCACGAATTGGGATGGCGATCTTTGGGACGCGGCACACTACCTGCACTGCAAAAGTACAAACGCAAGTTTCGGTCCTGCGCCCGTCGGCCGCATGCGCTGTGTTCCTCCGCAGAATTGCAGTGATCCTTGGTGGCTCACTTTCAGTCGATGGTATGTTAGAATTCTGTTGGCAAATTGAGAAAGTTGGTCGTTACTTTTTATCAACAAGAGATCCACATAATGTTGCTGCTACAGCCCTTGGAGTCTGTCTCACTTCGATACCACCACCATTGGATCCCATTTTTCTAGGCCAACTGAGGATATTCGACTGCTTAAAGCTTTCGATGATGTCTAAAATTCCTGCTCGCGAATCTTCCGATGGTCTTCGTCGAGCGGGGGTTGTGTGGGCTTGCTGTCAGATGACCACGCACAGAGCGTGCGCTGCTTACGCGAGGCGTAGATTTCCTCGCGCAGCTCGCGCAGCTCCTGCAGCCCGGAGCTCGCAGTGGCCGAGAGCTGATAAAAAAAGGCGCCGTCTGGCTCTCTGCTGGACGACCGGGAGAGACCAGACGGAGGGAACGCACTTCTTCCCTGTTCTTTTGCAGTGAGAGTGACGGCGGCGCGACGACTCATCTGCGCACGCCTGTAGGACAGGCGCGACATTCTGCCGTCTATGCCAAGCTCGTTCAAATGGTGCAACGTGCCATGAAGGTATCTAGCTACACCCAGGGACTGCATTTAATGTGGTTGCCAAAACGTCGTAACACTGACCACACTATTAGAGGTATAAAGGGGTGGGCCCGCGGTCTTAGTTAATGTGGGTATCACCATGACTTTGCGCGGGAAAGCTGGATACGGCACATATCTCGAGACTTCTGCTCTCTATCTGCCTCCAAAGTCTATCGAATCCACCAAAAAATAAAGTAAAGCTAATTCATGATGATTGCACCGACCTCTGGGTCACCGATTATTGTCGCCTTTCAGCGCTCCGCCAAGACCCAACAGCATGGAGACAACCAGTCCCCATCAGTACTGACTCCACATTGCAACAAACGCCACTGAACTCCGCAGCTCCAACCTTACAAAAACATAGAATTGTTCACAATATCCTAACAATAGCGGATAGGGGTTTCCGGTGGAGTGGGAATGACCATGTTTGTCCGAATCAGTGGCGATAGGGATGCCAAGATTTAACCTGTGTTTATGGTCTTCAAGAATCAGAACCGGTCATATCCAATTAGAGGCGTGCCGGATGACATTCAAAGCGTTTCGTACCGTACTGGTCCTAAAGGCAGTATCGACAAATTTGTGATGCCGAAATGGCTTGGGGAGAAGAAAGTCCTATCTGCGCTTCCCAATGGCCGAAAACAAATTCTCTTCATTGACAATAGTAGCGGACACAACCTTACGTCATCTCTCCGAAAAGCTGCTTCGAAGATTAACACTGAGATACGATACTTTCCGCCAAACGCAACAGATTTGTTGCAACCCGTTGATTCATTCATTATAAAAAAGATTAAGTGCGCCTGGAATGCGCGATGGGAACGCCACAAAATGCAGATGATACAGAAGCAATCGTGGTTTGCTTCTGGGAAGATTTTGAATCCTGGGAAGAGGTTTTTTCTTAACTTGGCTTTGTTAGCAGTTCATAATGTGAATCCGCAAAGGGACTGTGACGGACTAACGTACGCAAAGAAAGCGATGATTCGGACTGGTTTGTCTTTGAATGTGAACGGGTTGTGGGAAGAAACGCAGTTAATTCCTGCGTTGCAAAAGATAATAGCGAAACATAGATCTCATTTTGAAGGGAAGGCTGTGGAGGGTTAATATCCTTCATAGATGGGTGAAAGCCACATTATTTAGAACCGTACCTGTAAATGTGGCCCACATTAATTGTGTATGAACTTTTAGTAATGTGGCTACCGTAAACGTGTGTGCCACATCATTTTATGTGTTGTTTGCGTGAGAATCGTTACCGAAATAATGTGACCCACATTAAATACAGTCACTGGGTGTAGTTGTCTATAAGGCGCGCAATTGGAACAAGTGAGCGATGGAGATGGTTTCACTCCTGCGAAGGAAACCAAGTAAACCGCAGTGGAAATCTGAGAGCCTCGGTGGAATTGGTTGAACGGTGCCAGCCAGGTCAGGGGTGGATTGATGGGATCGGCTGCATTAGCAGACATCTTTCACGTATAGCCTCGCCTCTTTCACCTCCCCTCATAGTGACAGGTCAACAGGCTACCGAACTTTTGAAGTACAACACTCTTTGGAGGCGATTTGAGGGACTTAGTTAATGCGTTAGTAGACATGTATGAGCTACACCGCTATTATCGTGGAGCCTGGCTGAGGTAGTTTCCACAGACGTGCACGTGGATTGCAGGGCTCGAGGGGCAGCTTAGCGGGTGTGACTAGCACACGTGTAGCACTGATATGCCGGAGGCAGTGCATCCTGAATTGCTGTATTTACTTAGATATTTTATGGATTATTTTGCCCAGCGCACCCACTGTCAGTGGTGTGCAGAGCTCAGTACTTAAAAGATTGAGCCCTGCTTCCCCAAGTAAACTACCGCTTGCCAAGCAAGGGCTTCTGGCTCTAACTATCACGCCTTCGCCGATTGTTCACCTCCAAGTGGAGTGACGGCCGTGTTGTTCACGTATAGTTACCCACCCTTGTGGCGCTCAGAGCAAAACCACTATTTGTGTGTTTCGTTCCGACCCATTGTCCTATACTCGCCCTGTATTGGGTTGTTCTACTTTCTATCTCTTTTCTCCACTCCGGTGGTTCTCTTTCTCCCCTTTTTTGGGTTTGTTTTCTTGCCCTGTTCCCAGTGGCTGGTTTCCGACACCTTGTCGTTGCAGTGCTACTCTTTTTCGAGTACTCATCTCGTGACCGTGTGAACACGTAGATCTCTACCTGCTACGGCCTAGTATCAACACTCCGACGCTTGTCGTGACGGTTTGACCTCGGATTTACAGCTGGTTCAGCTTTGTTATTCCCGGAGTGCTCCGTTCGCTGTGCTACCCTATCGAAGGGAAGATTCCGAACGTCTTCGTGAGCTTGCGCTTTTCCCGCCAAAGGCGTTGCTCCACAAGTGGTCTCCCGACTTAAAAATAGAATATGTTTGGTCGGAAGATTCACTCGTTAATTCATTCGTTTTGGGGTTATCCCTTTTGTCGTTGTCTCCATTTGGAAGTCTACTGGAAGTCTCAGCTCATTGGCTGTTGATTGATCCCGTTGTACGGTTGTTTTGGTCATGACGTTGTCAGAGCGTCCAAAGACACGCAGTTAGATTGGAAGAACGGATCCGCCACTCCCATGGCAGATCCCTACCCGTTCACGGTCTCGTACCGAAGGGATGCGGGCTACTGAAGCTGTGCCGACGACCACCCAACTTCCGCCCACGTCATTGATTAACCCTCATCGAGGTGATGGACCGACTCTTGCCGTTGCTGGTCCCGCTCTTCCTACTGGTGTAACGGTCCCCACAGGCCCTGCAAGACAAGAGCCACCTTCGAGGATGGCTACTAACGATATTCCCAGTTTAACTGTGGAAGAGCAGCTCCACTCTCTGCGGGCTGCCCACGCTACCCTTGCTAAGGAGTAGTCGCTACTTCGAAAGAAGGTGGATGACACTGCTTTGCAGGACTGTTCAGAGGATCTCCGCGTATTGCGTGCTGATGTCAACTCCCTCTTGGAAGCCTTTGCAGGACCGACTAATTTCGTGGAGGACGTGGCTGAGAAGTTCACCCGCCTCCGCTCCCGTTTGGAAACGGTGGAACAAACAGTCCTGGTTGGAGCTAATCCCCCAGCTGGGCCGGTTGCTTTTTCACACCGTGACAAGAAGGTCAGTGGATCCAAAGCACGCAAGGAGCGGAAGAACTACGACTCTGATTCTTCAGCATCTTCTCTTTCTTCACGCCGGTCAACCGGGTCTGACACATCCGACTCGTCGGTAGAAGAAGCCCTTCGTGAGCGTTCGTCACGCTCAAAGCGGTCATCAGCCACCCTAGGTGTGATACGCGCCCGATTGCAGGGAAGGGAGCACTCTGGATTAAAATAGTTGAAGCCTACCAATCTGCTCTACAAGAAGCTGTTTTCCATACCGGTATTACCGCTTGGAGGACTCCTCATTAGATAGAACTCCCCGACGGACGGGAAAGGTCAAAGACTGTACTAAATGAATGCAGCTTTTGCTCCGTAATCAACTGTTTACATGTGATGATCCCATCCTGGTGTTGGATTGTCGATCACAGTTTGTAGCAGAAGCCGACATCCTTGAGATGTCGACATCCTTGGGATGAATGCAGGACAGGCGTTTGTCGCGCTGCCACCATTTTCTCCGCAAACTCGCTGAAGATCTGTACAACTCTGTAAGAGTTTCATCGCGCGCCTCTGAAGGAGGGGTTACCTGCTGGCCTGAAAGCAGTTCAGTACTTACTGAGGTCCTATGCCACTAAAACCGCTATCCAGTTGGCAATCATCGCTCTGAGAGAGACCGAACAACGCCTCGGCGAAAACGGAAACCGATTAATCGGTGCGCCTGAACAAGGCCTTCCACCGTTGTGGCAATGTTCATTCCTCTCAACAGCGTTGTACCATGTTCGTTGATGGACTAGACCCGGCTATACGAACCCTAGTGGCCCGTCGCCGTGAAGAGAACCGTAAGATTACGTACTTGGAACTAGTGCAGTATGCACGCGCCGAAGGCGATGCGCTACGCGCACGAGTTCCGGGTAGCCGGTTGAAGTCCGCTTAAGCGTTGATGTTGGACCCGATAACCCCGTCTGCGTCAATGCTGGCTGACGAGCAATCCAATAAAGAGTATGATCAGGTGCACTTTGCCGCTAGCGACGTGCTTTCAATCCCGGGCAACGGAGCTCCCCTCAACCATGGATGCCTCGTTTCAGACGGGTCCAGACGATACACTGTTGTATGCAGATTCGAACCGAGCCTCGACCGCCTCGACTGTCATATGAAAACGGTGGAACCTGGGGCCTCATGGCCTTGCTGGCTAGCTCCCCGCCCCAGTGGTGCGATTCTCGAATACTCGGAACGTCAATGCCATCGTTGGATTGATCTGTCACATCTGCTATATCCGAGGGCATACTTGACCGCAGTGCGTTTTAACTAAGCGTGAATGGGCAAAAGTCATTGCCAACTACGAATCCTTCTCACCTGAGGAGAAAGCTTCCGTTCCGATGGCATCGTACATCCGCGCAACGATGGATATTCCACGCTCAATTGCGGCTCCCGATTGCCCAGAACATGGTGACCTCTTCACCCCCCTTGCCCCTCTAGAGGGAAATCCAACCGCTACTGCGGAGGCTTCTGTCGCTGGTGTCTAGGCATCCATGGTTTCAGAACACTGAGCACATGCCTCAGGCAGAATCTGCTCAGAAAAACTAACTGTGGGAGTCTCCCTCTCTTGGAGAGGCGCCCTCAGAGTTGTGGCTGAAAGCGCCCCGAGGCGTCCCTGCCTCGCTCCAAGGTCCCGAATCCTCTCGAAGAAACAGGCCGTCGAAGACCTGAACTCAGAGCACCTTGGTGTTCTTCGTCGACCGTGGATACGGGTAAGAAATAACCGGTTCCTCGGATAGAGTTATGGTGATGGCCAAGCGCAATTGCAAGGTCCATGCTGACCTTGGCCTTTCACCCCAATTTATGGTTCGTTATCTCACTGTCCTAGACACAGGCGCAGGTCCAAACGTCATCGTCGAGACAGCTTTGCCACCCGCCTTGCGGTCAGATATTTGCCATGGCGACATTCCTGACGTCGTTGACCGCGATTAACAACCCGTTTTCAACGGTTGGGGGGCATCGAGTTGGTAATCCGCTTAGTTTCATGCCTGGTGACGCTCGACGTTTTCGTTTGTCGGTCCCTGGCCGCCCCAGTCATTTTGGGTTGTGACTTCTGCGACCGCTTCCTCGATGTCATTAGGCCCTGCCAGAGGCGTGTTGAGATGGAAGATGGTTCGTCCGTGCCCATTGTTCGTCGCCCATTTGAGGCATGCCTCCAAGACGCACGTACCTATACCTGCGGCCGCAGGAAGCACCACCGAGTTCTCGGGAATCTACGAAGCTTCGTGTAGCCTCTGCGACACGCGTGCCTCCAGAGTCTCAAGTCTGGGTACAGGTGAACTCCCCGTCAACACGGTTTACGAATCGTCCAGCCCTTGCCGCCGTTGTATGACAAATACTCCCTCGCCATTGCTATTGGAGTCGTCCAAGTGGAACCGGATAATCCGTTTTTACGTGTTGATAGCCAAGCCAATCTTGGCAACACAACCCAGTATCTGGTGAAGAACCAAGTGATTGGCTTGGTTATGCCGCATCCCACTGCGTTGGTACCTACAAACATGACTGCTGCCGATGTGATCGGAATCGTTCACTCTAAGGAGGGGGAGGAGTCTGTATCTCAATCGCCTCCAACGCCGAGTCCTTCGCGCCAGTCACCTGCTAAGACAGAGAAGACACGCGTTCCGAGGAGCTAGGACCAATTGGACCCAGTGAAGGAATTGGAAGAACTCTACCTCGGATATGTTCCGGAAACACACCGCGAAATACTGCGTGGTATGCTTCGTGAATTCGCCACAATGTGGGATGGTTCTCTGGGAGAGATAAATACCACGGAACACCGGATTGATCTCCTTCGGAACTCTCGTGCCAGTAGCCCAACATCCGTACAGGGCAGGGCCCAAGGCCAGAGAAGAAGAGCAATTTCAGGTGGACAAGATACTCCGTGCAGGGATTATAGATCCGGCACATTCGCCGTGGGACATCACCAGTGGTACTGGCTTCGAAACAAGATGGTTCTTGGCGCTTTTGCATCAACTTTCGTCGTCTAAACGCTGTTACCGTCAAGGAAGTGTACCCTATTCCACGTATGGATGAATACATCGATTCTATCGGAAATGCTACCGTATTCACGGCATTGGATGCTAATTGGGAATACTGGCAGGTGCCAGCGACGAAGCAGGATCAGAACAAGACACGCATTGTCTGCAATTCTGGCCTCTACCGTTTTAAACGGATGCCTTTTGGTTTAACCAATGCCCACGCTACCTTTCAGCGTGCTATTGGTATCCTACTGGCCCGCTTCAAGTGGGCGTACCTGTCTCGTCGACCTCGACGACATCATCGTATTCTCATATAACCTGGGATGATCACCTCACACACGTGAGAGATGTAATGGCCACGTTACGGGATGCCGGTAGTGACACCCAAGCTGAGGGAAATGCGAATTCTTTACGGATACTGTCAAGTATCTGGGTCACATAATCCGTCCAGGACGTGTCATGATCGAGGAAGCTCGTGTGAAGTGGCTGAAACAGGCCATGGAGACCGACTACCCAGACTGAACTGAGATCCTTTCTAGGATTAGTCAACGTCTATAGACGGTTTATTCCCCAACTTCGCCGACATCTCGGCACCTCTCAACGCGCTTCTGCGGAAGGGTCAACCGCCTAAGCTGGAGCCCATTCACGTCTAGCTCAGACGGAAGCCTTTAACTCTCTCACAGAGGCTGTAACCACGGCACCAGTATTTTCCCTACCGAAACCGAGACTTTCATATACCGTGGACACGGATTCTAGTGACTACCAGGTAGGCTGTGCGTTGTTTCAAACCAACCCAGAGGGGGGAACGCAAGCCAAGTGGATACTGGTCCCGTTGGTTGAACGTGCATGAGAAGAATTACTCCGTCTCGGAGAAGGAATGTCTTGCCGTAGTATGGGCACTATGCACACTACGCCACTACCCTTATGGGTGCTCATTTCACCGTTTACACGGATCACTCATCATTGAGATGCCTACTCTCCATATCGGAGCCTTCTGGCCGCTTAATGCGTTGGACACTGCGTCTTGCAGAGTTCGACTTCGACGTCGCCTACGAGAAGGGCGCCAACAATACACAAGCAGACGCCCTGTCTCGCCTACCCACCACAGTGGAAGCGTTAGCCGTCGATACCGAAGAAATACCCTGCTTCGAAGTCGACGACTACACAGTAAGTGAACTGGATGATGTCGAAGAGGATTGGCCAGATAGACTGGATTTTGACCAAGAAATGGAAGAATTACTGGCTGTTAGCGAAATGTCGCCCCCTGCCAGGGAACTTCGTACCCGTCACCACGAAGGAGATGGTTAGGGAACAATTCAGAGATCCCTACTGTACGAAGATTCTGGCGCAACTCAATGGAGGAGCTGAACTCCCCTTTCAGGTGAATGATATTGGATATCTCGTTCGCACGGTAAATGGAAACCCACAAATACTGGTGCCACACGCCCTACAATCTCGGGTGTTACACTTATCACACTATGCCAAACTTAGTGGTAAGGTCGGAGGACGGAAACTGTACCTTACATTGCGAAGGAAATTCTACTGGCCAGCAATGGCTGCGGATTGCTACGCAACTGTGCGGTTCTGCCCCGAGTGTGCTCGGAATCGCGTCAAGCTCCGCCGCCATGCGACGAAGTTGAAGCTCTTCCCCGCAAGGGCGCCCCTGGAATTCGTAGCCATCGATATTTTGGGACCGTTCCTGGCTACTAAGTGGCGTAACAAATTTCTACTCGTGATCACGGATCGTTTTTCGAAGCTCGTTCGTACCGTCCCATTACGGAGAATCATGTCATTGACGGTTTCGCAAGCATTCTTCACCCATTAGGCATTCATTTACGGTTCACCGGTGATTCTACTCTCCGATAACGGGAAACAGTTTGCCTCCCGGTTCTTCCGGGATGTATGCAGAGTTCTGGATGTCATGAATCTCTTCACGACAACCTACCACCCCCAGTGTAATGGGCAGGCTGAACGGTTTAACCGGACGCTGTGAGCGGTACTTCGTTCATACGTAGCCGATCACTCCACCACGTGGGACCTGTTCACCGATGCGCCTACATTCGCATACAACACTCAGGTACACCGTACTACGGGATTGACTCCATTTGAATTGGTTTTGTCTCGCACACCACCCCCCGTGGAGCTCGAAGCACAGCCAAGTCTGGATCAATTCCCTTCGACGAAGAGATACAGAGAAACCTGGAAGACATTGTTTACCAAGCTGGTTCCTGCAGCACAACGGTCAATGGCCCCGTCACAAGCCGTATATAAGCGTGATTCCGATGAGCGAGCTCCTCGAAGACCGCCCGCTCTTAAAGAAGGGGATTATGTAATCATCCGTAAGGAGTATTGGAACCCAGGCAAGGAGAAACGCTATAAGCTCTCACCCGTTGCAGACGATCCCTTCAAGACAATTGCTGTGGAGCCCGACACTGTCGTAGTTGAGATGGGTCACCAACATGAACGCATCTCCCGCGATCGCGTGGTTTTTGCACCCCCGCCTGCGGGAAACGACCCATCAAGAGGACATTCTGCCGCGGAAGCGGATACAAACACTACGGACACACCGGAACCACCCCCCATCGACCGCCTTAGGGAGTTGCCACACTTTACTAGGGGACTCTCTGATTTGCCGATGTTATCGGACTCTAGACGCCCTGGTATTTCGCTGTTTCAAGCCCCGCCGCCTGGCGTAATTACTAGCCGCCTTTGCGCGCCGACACCCACTTTCCATGTCGCTCCATCTAAAGAGGGGGAGGGACTCGTCAATTCCGCGTCTTCGCGTGATGAATCTCGAGATACACGGAAAGCTGACGCTACGCTGAAGCGATCACATCCCTTTCGGGAGCCCGGCGTCTCATCAAAGTCGTTTCCTGTAAACGCAGAAGCAGAAACGTCAAGAGACACCAACGCTGCGCGGAACAGTACCGAGGAGACTCAGTCGTTACCCGCGAAGTGGTTGCCTACGCCGCATAGCGCGCCTGGATTGACTACGCCGCGCATCGAGGTGGAAAACTCGGCTGAGGTGCCGTTGAGCTCGCACGTCCAAGATGGAGAAGCATCACCGGAGACGAAGTCGCCCAGCATGCCCAAGGCGGAGTACACAGTGCACACGTCGCGAAGTGCCCAGCAGGGAAGTGCTAACCGTAGCACACGGACTACACCTGTAAGGGAGAGCAGCTCAGCGAGCGAGTCACGTCGACAAACCGAGCTGACACCTCCCGTGCACACGGAGGTGGAACACGCCACGGCGAAGACCAATGACGGCCACCCGTTGACAACGTCACGTGCCACCGCGGCGAGGCTGGTTCAATCAGGGTTACCGTTGACGCGAGCGCCTTCGACGTCACACCCAGCTCCGTCGGAACGGTTGGTACCACGCAACCTTGCGGTACGCCCACTTGGGACTCCCGCGGGAGAAGGAACTCTACCGAACCAAAGCAACGGGAACACCGACACCGCGAGAAGCGTGACAAAGGACCCAAGTATGGGGCCACACTACGAAGGCACCGTGCCACCACTCGGTCTAACCGGAGTATCGATGGTCGATAATCGAAAAACCGGTGATTTTATCCAAATTTGGATGTGCTTAATTTCCGAAAATATTTTCACATTTCCACTTGTGCTAGTTTGTGTGTAAAGAATTATTCAGGAATATTTCCATCATTGCTATTTTGGATGGAAGACAAACTAGCATGTTACTTCCGTTCATGCTAGTTTCCGAACGCAATGTAAGTGTGTAAGTGGCACATACTTAGAACTTCACGGCGCTAAATAGGGATACATATATATCCCCAAATAGGGATATATATACATAGATAGCTGCTTATGGAATACGATTAGAAGAATACAAACCCTTCGAATAGGAACTCTCTATAGAGATATAGCACATCTATTCAACAACTCTGATATCATATATCGGCCCTTTGTTCTCTCACTTTTAAAATGCCTTCGCATCACGTGCCACCTCCCCCATCACTCCGTCCCACCCTCCGTGCGCCATATTACGCTCCCCACCATCACGTGCCCCCCTCTCCCCCAACACCCCCACACCGCTCCGCGCTATGCCTAATTGCTGCTTTGAAGGCTGCTCCTTCTTTGCTCGCACCATCCCCGCCATTCAAAGTCACCAAAGAAGATGCCCCAACCGTCTCACCGCCAACAAGCGTTTCCTCTTTCCCGGCGATAACATCCCTCACTTTCCCCCACACACAAAGCGTCAAAAGCCCGCACCCAAACTTCCACCTCCACCCCCACCTCCCCTCTCCAATCGCCCTTCCCATAACGTCCCCATCGCCGACGACGACTCCTACCACCAGCAACAGCTCTCTCTCTCCGTCCACATCCAAGACGTTTACCATATCGTAGGCACTCACTTCTGCTCCCTCTCCCCCTCCCCACCTCCTCCACCACCCCCCTTCTTCCCTCTCCTCAACAACCCCTACCTCGAACGAATGGTCCTCTACATATCTTCCATCGCTTCCACCCTCGGCCACCGCAAGGCAGACGAACTCATCTCTCTCCTCCATGACCCTGCCTTCTCCAAGTCAGCCTTCCACAACGCCGTCTCCTCCGCCTCCCAGTGTCTCAAACTTCAAACAGACCCCTTCCAACACCGAGTCACCAAAATCGGTTTCACCCCCACCACCCTCCACGACCCACAGCACCTCTTCACAGCCACCATCTTCCGAAAGGAGGCTATCCAAGTCCTTAAACGACAACTCGCACTCGACACTCCCACAACCCCTTCTTCCACCACGTCCCCCATACAACTTCCTCCGGCTCTCCCGCTTTCGCCCACCCCATGACTTCTTCCTTCGGAAAAGAAGCTGTCCCAGCGCCCAAGCACGCAATCATGCAGTCTTCCAATAACTCTTGAATCTGGTACACCCCTGAGAACACCGGTATCGACTCCTTCATCGGCTTCGTCCAAGTATACTCCGACAAGTCATCCACCTCCCTCAAATCCTCTTCAATCACCTCCTACACCCTTCACATCACACCCCTCAACTTCTTCGACTCGTTCCGTCGCAAATGTATCACCGACAACCTCACCCTTCTCGGATACCTTTCAACCTCTTTCAACCTCGCCACCCCCTCTCAAGACCCCTATGCCATCCCCCAAACCTCGTCCAGCATCTCCCGCTCTACCAAAATGCAACTCATCCAGCGTGCCATCTCCAACCTCCTCGACTCTCTTCTCTCCTCCGGCCTCACCGGCTTCCCCTTCCGTGACGCTAATGGCGTGCTCCACCATTGTCACCGAATCATCGCCACCTACTGCGCAGACATCATAGAAGCAAAGAACATTATCGCCATATCCCACGGCACCCGCCCCCAGCATCCATGGCACCGATGTATCGTCCCACGCTCCGACCTCCACCTACACATTCCATCCCCCTCTTCGATCCCAGACCCAAACTCTTGCTGCCCGCAAATCACACTCTGCCCTCCTCCAAGATGCTGAAAAGGCCCTCCTCGCCAGAAAGCCCAGAATCGCCCGAAACACCAAGGAAAAGGCCGTTCAAGCACTCCACTCCCTTTCCCTCGCAAAGTACTCCTCCCTCTTCGAATCTTACCCTCTCCTCAACATCACCCCTCTCCTCTCCCCTTACAACATCTTCCCCTTCGAACCGCTCCATAACTTCCACCTCGGCATCTCCAAGCTCATCAAGCTCACAGCCATCGAGAGACTCAAGTCAGAATCACTCTTCACTACCCCCCATTCCTCCAAGTTCCGTCGTTCCTTCAACTCCGTCCGCTCTTCCATCCTCAAACACGCGAACACCATCCTCGCCGCCATCGAAAAGCACTCCCCAGCCACAAGACTCCACATCGACTTTTCCTCCTCCGACAACGGTTAGACCCTTAACGGTATCTTCACATCCGACGGTCTACGTGGTATGCTCGAAGCAAAAGACTACCGCTAACTCAACATGGTCTTCCCCTTCATCGGAACCTTCCTCGACCGCTGCTGTGACGAGGTCGATGCAGCTCCCATCACTTCCGTTTTCACCAAGTACTCCGATCTTCTCCTCTTCTCCATGAGATACAACACCTCCGCAGAATGGACCGACTCCCGCCTAACCGACCTCCAATTCCAAATCCGCTCCTTCAAGCGCAGAGCCGTACTCGTCCTCGGCCCCCACCACACTCCCAGCCTTGGCACCCTCAAGTTCCATCTCCTCGACCACATCGTCGAGGACATTCGCCGCTTCGGAGGCCTCCACTTCAACGATGCCGACATATTCGAACACGCCCACTCCCTCTCCAAGTCAGACTACTCCAAAACCTCAAAGCGCAGGTCCACCGCACATGAAGAAACCATTCGCGCCATCCATCACTCCAACGCCACCAAAGATTGGAACCTCCTTTCCACCAACCCTTCCATCACTTCCTCCTCTCCTGCCCTCGCCTCTCCCATCCAATACCACCAACCCGGTTTGGTCCGTGATGGAAAACTCATCTCATTCGCTGATCTCATCACCGCCCACAAATTCCTTCACTCTAATCCTTATTTCAATCCCAAATATCTCCAATACCTCTTCCCCGCGGACACTCTCGTCATCCTCCAACAGATTGGAAAACACGCCCTCCCTTCATTCCGCACTCTTTCTCTCAAAGTCCTAGAACTTTCAGACAACTACCCCACTCTCCATCGCACCCGAATCACCGTAGTCAACTCCGCTTACGTCGCCGGCGGTTATGTCCCATCACTCGACCACTACATTGAAGAGCGGAACGAGCTCGCGCTTCAGGATCCTCCAGTCCTTCTCATCCAACGAATATTTGCCGCCCCTTCCTTCGGTCCTTCTAAATCCCCAAAGTTCTCTCACGTCTTCGTTGCAGGCACCAGCTCCTCCAACTCCGCCTCCATCGTTTGGGTCTGCAAACTCATCTCCCTTCTTCGCTTCATCCTTCCTTCTTCCGCTCCATCTTCCAAGGAGTTCGCCTTCGTACAGTTCATGGAGCTCGTCCCAACAAGCGACAAAGTCGATGTCACTCTCCACTGCGTATGCCTCCGATGGGCAACAGACGACGAACATAACCACACCGCCCATCCAGTTCCCATCTTCACCCACTACACATCCGACAACGTTTCTCCATTGTTTGGACTCATCCCTTTCTCTTCTATCCTTGGCTCCGTTCATGTTCTCCACCAGAACTACCCCGCAACCCCCTTCACTTCCCGCCTCCACAGGCGTTTCCATAGATTCTACCTCAACAGATTCTACCGGGACCCCACCTCCAGGCCCTACCTCCCACCCCCCGCATAGCACTCATTCCATAGGATTTTCATAAACCAATCACTACCACCCTCTTCCACAGGAAACATTGGAGATAGGTATGGGATGAAGAAGATATACCATCTCGTCATCATCCCACAGCTATCTCCACTCCTCCCACTCTTATTCACCCTACCCTCTCCACTCTCCTCCTTCTGCCACATCCCTAGCGTCTTCCCGGTGGCCAACCAAACGACTGAAACTGGGCTCCTCCGGTCGGCATGCTGCTATGTAGCAATTAAGAACTGCTCCAAGTCTCCGCGTAAAAATGGCCATAAAGTATTCCTCCCTCACCGCTAGATATGCCTTCTCCCTCGATGGAATCCACAACCCAACCGTCGCACTTATCTCAAAATTCCCGGACACACACCTCGGATCCCCCTCTAAAAACCGATCGTTCTCAAACTCTTCGCCGTGCTCGTCCCTCACCAGTTCCCATGCCACCTTCAATATACCCTCCACTGCCCTTGGCAGATACCTCCCATACAATGTAGAAAACAAAAGCTGCCTTTGTCCTCCACGTCCCACACCCTTGTTCATAGTTTTCACAACACACCCAATCCACGAATCAAGTCTGGCGAGGTGCATCACCGTCCAATCCACGTAATACTTTTGCCCATTACATTTGGTCTCCACTGCGTATCCCATGTACTCCTCCAACACTGCCACCACCATTCCATTCTTGAAAAACTGATCTTCTTCATCACAGTCCCACGGTGGAGCATGCACAGTTGACCGGGAGTACGCAAGGTCTTCAAAACGGCTCATTCTCCACGCACACAACTTGTTCATCCCATCTTCTTCACTTCCCATAAGCTTCTCGGGAGCCTCGTCCATCTGCTTCTTCCACTCCTCACCAAGTTCCGTTCCCTTGCTAGGCTTCGCCCGCTTCGCAAACAAATCATATGCCAATAAAGATAATAATCTGTCCCATGCAGCCCGCTTTCGCACCCCAATCACATCGCTTATCGTCTGCTTCATCCGCTGCTTCAGATTCTTTTCCGCGCTTACATTCTCCGCGCACTCTTGTTTCCTCCCCGCTTCCCTTATCGTCTTCCACGTCTCTCCCATTATTTCTGTCTGAACCACACACTTCAACAACACATTATTTCCACCCTCTGTCGATGGTGTGTACGCCCTCATCTCATATGCAACTTGAATTGGGCACCTAGGCACCATCTCCTTCTCCCCAACTACAAACATGCTCCCCTCTCTACTTTCTCCCACCGTCTCACTCCTGTTCTTCCAGCTTCTACCAACGTTTTCCGTGTCGAAACAAAGTTCAGACGCCTCCAACTTCGTATAATGAAGAATCCTATCATATACAGCCCTTGCGAATCCATAAAAACATTCTTCCACTTCAATATCATACTTTCGACGCCCTCTCACCTTCTTTCCTCCACCACCTCGCTTTCTACCCTTCACTGCCTCTTCAAGACTTTCAATCAACACATTTTGCCGTTTATTTTCCTCCCTCAGCCGTCCCAACTCTTCCTGCGTCAGCTTCAAACTCACCATCAATGTATAGTGATCTTACTTCATATATCCCAGCCGTACCTTCAGTGAATTCACCCTCTGAACGAGTGCAGACCGTGGCAATACGCTTAAGTTCTCCTCATTCCCTTTCCCTTCCCTTGTAGATCCCCATTCATCTCCTCGAATTCTACCTCCGCTTTCTCCACGATTGCCGTCACTTTCGTCTCCCACATCCTTCGGAAGTAAAACGGTGTTGCGCCTTACACGCATCCCTTGGGGCGTTAGTGGCGCCGTCTCCACGACATTCACTTCCCGACGCCGTTCTGTTTGTACGTCTTCCTCCCCTTTCGAAATCCCTCTCAGCCACTGCTGCTGTCCGTCCGACAATTTCCTTGGCTGATCCACCACTTCTACGTCGTACCCCTCTCCCGTGCGCATGTTCTCGTCGCTGATCTCCCCCTTTTCCACAACTTCCACATCCCCTAATCCATGAACCACACTCCCTATTCTTCTCTCACTACCCTCCCCTGTTTCACGTTCTGCGATTGGCCGCACACGCCCCACTCCTTCTTTCTCCCGGTTCGAATTCTCTTGCTCGAAACCAATGCTTTCCTTCTCTGGCACTCTATTTGGCGTCACAACAACCAAACTCTCCACTCCTCGCGTCCTCGCCGGCTGATCACATCTCACTCGCTTCCTTTCTCCTTCCACCTCATCGGGTTTCCCAGGCTTAGGAACTTTTTCACCGTTAGTTCCCTTTCTTCCTCGAAGACGCCCACTACCTGATCCGGTACAACTCCTTCTTATCGTTCTTCCCTCGACAGCCATACGAAGCTCTTTACCCTTCACTATCATATCTCCGCTATCGCTCTCCTCTAAAGCTTGCGCAGTCTCTGTGCTTCTTCTACGACCATCTCCCTCCCGACCACCGCGCAGAACCTTCTTCCGCATACCTCGCTGCGCTCCCATGCTTTTCTTGGGACTAACTTCTTGCTGTCGTACGTTCGCAATAGGTTTCGTCACCACAATGCTTACCGTTCGCTCCGTTCGATCCGTTCGCTCCTTTCGCTTCGATGTTCCGCCCTCGACTCTCCTCGTCGCACCGTCGCTCCTCGCCGCACCGTTCCTCCCTTTCCCACGTAAACCACTCCGAGGCGCACGCGTACTACGAGCGGTGCGAACTGCTCCACTTACCGTTTCGCCACGCCTTCGGCTCTTTGACCGGCTACCGGTAACCTTTTCCGCATTCACACCCCTCGTCGTACGTTTCGCCATATAGAATCCGAACGGTTCGTCGCGGGTGACGCTGGGACCTCAAAGTCTTAGCTGCTGACCGTGATCGAAGGTCACTGGAATGAGAACTGCTCTGCTCTCGACGTGTTTGGCGTTCGCCGTGATCGAACGTCACAGATCGAATGCACACCCCAAATCGAGTGGAGTGTGGTGGAAATCACCGAGTTCTGTTTTTTATTTCCCGATTCCGAAACGAAAAAATTACACCGAAATCTCCATTTCTGAATTGTTCTCATAATGTTAAAAAACGTACAAGGTTTCGCATCATATTCGATGTCCTTCACTAACTTTTATGTATCTACGTACTTCCATCTTGCACTTGAGCTAAAGTGTTTAGTTTCTAATTCGTGCTCAACGGCGAAGTTGGAATGCAACAAGGGCCACTTCATTATCGAGGTTTAGGGTGTTGTTTTACATGTAGCTAATTTACTACACGTTCTAATCGATTACTATAATAGGATTTGCCGATGTTCCCCAGCTATACTCTACTCCATAATCCGCGAACAACTCCTCTCCCACTTCCAGTTTCCGAAGTGCTCGCACCGCAAGCATTTGGTATTCTCGTAGTTGATGCGGGGTGCGTCCTGTATTTGGAGTTCGAATGACCCGCACATTTGCAGTCCTTCGTTTCGTCACACCATCCGCAACTGCATCAATGTCCTTATCACCTTCCATATATTTGGGATCGTTAATCGTTCCACCCAATGAAAAAGGAGCGGGGACAATCCATACAGGTATTAAACTTAGTCCTTGTATTCTTTCTGGGAGGTTATGGAATATATCGGCGCGGACGTTAAACTCCATCGCATACTTCCGAAAGCTTTCGGAAGTCGCTCCCAATAACCATTCACCATACGTCTTGTGTACCTCTTTTCTCTTCGTTAGGTCATGGTACACCAGTGTTCCATAGAAGTAACATATCTCTTCATTTTCCATGAATCGGGGTGTAGTCAACACCGCCACTCCTGCGCCAGGGTGACGAATCGTCGACTTCCCGATACGAAAACCGCACACCGTCGCTTCCAGTGCCAACATGGCATTCCAAACCAGAAGCCCCATCTTTCCTTGCAAAGTTTTAGGGAATTCGTGAAGGGCCTTACGCCTACCAGTCGTGCCCAAGCTCTCATCCCGCCACCTTGACGCAAGAAAGTCCATAATATAGGTAGGAAACTTTTGCTACTCGGGGTAGCAGGATGGAGCCTTCCATGATCTCGATGGGCGGACATTCCACTTCGGAAATAAGTTCAACACCCTAATCATAGCATTCCGAACTTCCTGCGTTACCGGGATATCCGTCTCATTTTCCGGCAGGCACAATGCAAATTGAACAATTGCGGCGTGCCTAGCATGGGCAAAGCAGTCAGGGTCCGGCTCACACCCGATGAACCTACGATTCAGTTGTAACTCCATGCATGCCATGAAAACGTTATTTCCAAAAAATTCTTTTTTGCCTTTGCCAACTAGAGCAAACTGCAAGAATGCTAGTTTTTTCGCACTTTTATTTTCACAACTAGCGATCTAGCATATTAAACTAGCATTCCGAGAACACCGACGAAGTGGTGGTGTGGCGAGGGTCGTAGTGTAGTCCTGGTTTCATTAAGTCACCGCGCAGATTGCATCTGGATTTTCGTTGTTGGATTGTCCCGTTTTCAGATCGCTTATATCTGTAGTGCATCATGAGCGGTATTATGGTCTGAGTTGGAGGTGTGAAATCTCGTGGCAGCCATTTAATGCTATCCTAGTTGTCGGTATTGTCCAATTCGTCGTCGTGTGCTTTCTGCCATTGGTCTGCATCGGGGTAGGCGCGTGCTTGTGCCAGGTGGTTTGGTGGTGGTGTGTCGATTGTGATTGTAGTGGCGTGGTTTGTTGATGTCGTAGTTGCGCTTTGAATGCAGATATTGTTTGAGCGGCGGGGTCGGTTTGTTTGTGGTATGGTTTGAAGTCGATTACGCGTATATGTTGGTACTGCATGGTCTTGAGGTTGTAGACGACGATGTGTGTATGTGATGTGGGGTACATGTAACGTGCGGGGTAAGCTCTTGCTTCCATTTTCTTCTTTGGAGCGTACACTGGAACGGTTCCGAGTTGTCCGAAGGTAAAGAGTCGCTGCTTATGTGGCGTGGTGCCGTACCATAGAGAGTAGGGTGACGTGTTTATGGAGAAGTGGTACAGCAAGTTGTATTTGTAGATGGCGTCCCGAGTGGCATCTTCCCAGTGCGTCTTATCTAGGCCTGCTGCGTTGAGCGTGGCTCGTACAGCGTTCATAAATGTTCTATTAAAGCGCTCTCCGATGCTGTTCTCTTGGTGCCGGTGTGGTGTGCGGACGTGGTGGGTAATCTGGTGATTGTTGTAGATGGCTTGCATGGTTTTATACATGTATTCTTCGACATTGTCTGTTCTAAAGTGTCGGAGCGGCAGGTGAAGGTTGTTCTATATGTGATTGAGGGTTTGTTGGACTTTTGGCGGCATGTATTTCCTGTCTTTCGAGAAATGTGCTATTTCAAATCCGGTTGCGGCGCAGATGATGTGTAGGACGTGGTTGCTTCTGTGCTTGGAAGTTGGGTGTATTGGTCCACATGTGTCGGAGCTAACATATTCTCCTGGATGATAGCGGTGTTGGGTGCGCTTGTGTGGGGCTGGGTGTGTTTTTCCGGTGCTGCAGGAGCTGCAGGTGATTGTTGGGTTTAAATTCAGTGTGGTAGGCATTGTGGGTATGAGGTTGTGTGCAGCGGTGAGGTCCAGTTTGCTCGGGTGGGCATGGTTGAGTGTGAGGTGCCAGTTGTATATCGTTTGTACTTTGGGATGTTGCTTGCTTGGTTCTGTCGGATTGGATAGGTGGCGCAGTGTGTCGGTGGGGTATTGGGGTTTTGTGGGCAGTGTGGTTGTTGGGGTTGTTTCGTTGTATGATGTTTTCTTCCTTGTTTTGACTTTTGTCTGTGGTGCGCCTGTTGGGTTTGGCAAAGGTTTAGTGGGTTCTGGTTTGCGTTTATGTGGAAAGGTTCTAGCGGTGTGTGCTGAGTATGGTTTTGTGCTTCCTTGGAGCTGATACTGATTATTGCGCCATGGCGCTGTGGCTATGAGGTTGGTGGTGTGCTTTTGGTGTTGTAGATTGCTCCTCGTTGCGATGTGAATGTTACCAGTCCGTATCGAGTAGCGAGGTCATTGACGCAGATAAGGTTTCTGGTGATGTTGCGGTTGGCCACTGCGTACGTGCGTATGGTTTGTTTACTCGTTCGTATGTGGAGTTTGATGGTTCCATGATGGGTGCACTGCGTCGGAGTGGATATGGCGGATTCGGTTAGGATATAGTTTCTAATAGAGGTCATGTGTTGTGTAGGGGGTCAAATGTGGGACGGGTGTGCGCTACTGTCAAGTAGGAACGTACAAGTACCATTGACGTCTGCGTTCGCCTCGGATGACAGGTCGGGCTGTGGAGGGGGTGGGGGAGAGGCTTGTTTTTTGGTGTGGTGAATTGTAGTGGCGGGGGATGGAGTGTCTGTTGTTGCCATTGAGGTAGGGGAAGGGTTTGATAGTGATACTGAATGGTAGATGGTGCGGTTGGCTGTTGCATATGGAACTGAGCGTAATGCTGTGACGCATGGGCATAATTAGCCTGAGGTTTCGTGAACTTGGGATGGTTTAGATCGCTACAGTCTTGGTCTGTGTGATTGCAGTACACTCCAATGGACGTGTGGTAGGAGCACAGTAGATGTTGTGGAACTCTGGGCTTGTTGCATGGTGCTCCTCTTCCATAGGGTCGGCGGTAGTTCGGGCGTGAACGGTAGGGCGCACTTGCACCACGGTATATCTGCGGGATTGAGTAGTTGAGTTGGGATGTAGTACCATAGTCCCCGATGAATTGGCTATATTCTGAAGAGGAAGAAAACTTACTGGCGGTGGGTTGGTAGAGGGGATATAGGTCTTTGAATTTCCTAATGAACTCTTTCATTTTCGACGGTTTGTTTGCCAATATGTGGGATACAATCGGCTTGTTGGATGGATTCTTGCGTATGCCTGTCATCATGAAGTCGACTGTGGTCTCCTCATCGCTGATGCTGCCATACTGTGCCGCGATTATCTTATGGCGTATGGAAGTGTGAGTCTTGATGAACTCATCTATGTCAGTTTCTGTTTTCAGGGTAACGCTTTTGGCTTCAGTTTTGAGGTACCGGTGGTCTTACTTAGTTGATCTCGTTATGTGGTCTATAATCCTTTGGAAAAGAACATGATGGTTGGTTTGTGCTTTGGTACGATCAGTAGTACTAGGAAATTTTGATGAAACGTTGCTTGAGACGGCGGATAGTAGTCTGTTCTTCTTTCCGTAATAAGGCTGGAGCGCTGTGAAGTTCGTTGGTATGTCAAAGTTCTCTTTAAGGTGGCATGGGCTTTGGTTGTGGCTGAATAGGTCTCAACAGCAAGGTATAAAGATAGGTAGTTGCTTCCGTTAAGCTATGGCATTTCATGTGTTTTATTTTTGACTTTGGTGATAGTGGTGGATTTTGTGTTGATTGTGGCTGTGGCTGATGTCAGTAGTGTGTTGTGTCTAGCTGTGGCTGTTGGTCGTATGTTTGGTCTGTTTTGATGTTTTTGTGTGCTGGATTTTGGCTTCTGAGTGTGTGTAGCTAATGTGATGGCGTGTTGGTATATATTGAGAAGAAAGTGATTGCTTTGTAGGTCGTGCCTTTGTAGTCTGGCTTGTCTGGAGTCGGGTTCTGCCGTTTTGGTTTGTTGACTGGAGTTTTTGGGACCAGGGGGGGGTCGGGATGGTCGTCTGTGTTCAAGGCGTGGGGCCCATAACCTATGTGTGATCGTGAACGATGACCGCCGACGTCTGTGACGGTCGGCGGCGGTTGGAGTGTTTATTGTAGCAGTCTGTGGACGTGTACACGTGATGACAACGTGATGACGTCTTGGGGTTTGTGCGTTGGTATTTGTAGCGCTGCGGCGTCGTCGTACGGAGCTGGAAGTCTTGTGTTGTTCGTGATGACAGTCCTCGTGAGTTTCGGCGGAGTGAGACGATGCCGGCGCGATGTCGCGTGAAACGCTCGTTTCCTAACGCTGCCATGCTGGGCGGACTACCGGGTTGGTTTGGTGGCACGAGAGAAACCGACACACATCTTGGCAGTCAGGTATGTGAATAAAAGTCTTCTCAACGGTTTGGTGAGCAGGTCAACGGCGTTCTTGGAAGACGCAATGTGTTTCAAAGTAATGTTCTGACGTCTTATGTGTTCTCGCAGACAATGATGCCTGATGTCTATGAATTTGCGTCGCTTCGTGGCGCCTGTATTGAGAGCGACCAGAATAGCGGCGTCGTTGTCTACGCGCATTATGGTTGGAAGAAGTGGCTCTCCAAGGAGAAATTGAAGCATTCGGCGCAGGAATACTGTGTTCTGGACGGCGCTGGTGGCGGCGATGTATTCTGCCTCGCAGGTCGAGAGAGTTTGAGTACGTTGCAGCTTGGAGCTCCAGTCGATTGGAGTAATGCCGTAAAGGTGAACAGTGCCAGTCGTAGATTTCCTGGTACTCACATCCCCTGCATAGTAAGCGTCGACCATTGTGGAAAGCGTGGCTTGTTTGCTTGCAGACGAGAATAAAAGACCGTGTGTCGCACTGCATTTCAGATATCGGCCGAGAGCTTTCAAATGTTTCCAATGCCTCTCAGACGGATTCTTCAGGGAGCGGGCAAGGGTCCCCACCATGTAAGCAATGTCGGGCCGTGTGCCGTCTGCAAGCCAACGTAGTTTGCCAACTATTTCTTGATAGAGATCAGGGTTTTGCAGAGGCTTGTCTGCTGCTATCGTTGGGTGCATAGGGAGGCCCGCAGTGTTGGGCCACTGACGCCCATTGCATTTGGAAAGGTTCAGTTTCTGCAGTATGCTGTTAATTGTGTTGGGTTGGCTAACGTAGATGCTGCCGTCATCCCTATAATTCAAAGACCATCCTGTGTACAGTGAGGGGCGTCCGAGACGGCGGATGTTGTATTTCATGGCTAATTGGTTGAAGAACGAATCGAGTAATTGCGTGGTGGTTGCGCTGGCAAGGAAGTCATCGATGTTGAGAACGACGATAATGAAGGCTGTAGAGCTCTCGCGTTTCAAAAAGAGAGCGGGATCGTCCTCGGATTGCTCGAAGCCGAGACGCTTCATGTATGCCCAGGCGGGGCGTAGGTAATTGTAACCGGCAGATGGTGATCCGTATATGTTTTTGATGAGCTGTTCACCGACAGTTATGTGCTTGAAGGTTCCGTTGAAACGTGGATGTTGCTTGACAAAGACCGGTTTGTCATATGTGTATGGTTCGTGCGGAAAGGCGGATTTAATGTCGAAGTGTTCCATGTGCAATTTGTGTTGGGCAGTGAGGGCAAGAACGAGACGTGTCGTGACTTTCTGGGATAGATGAGCCGAGGTTCTGTGTGGGTCAAAATCCAAGTTCGGTTTCATGAGATCGCCTCTAAGTGTGCATCTGGCTTTGCGTTCTACAATGGAGCTTTCGGAGTTGCGCTTGTATCGGTAAGTCATTGTAAGGGGAACCAGGCGTTTCGGTAAATCAGCTGAGGGGATCCATTTAATGGCGTTCATGGCGTCCAGCTTGTCTAGTTCGTTGTTGTGTGCAGATGCCCAGGCGAGAGCATCGGGGTATCGGGAAGCTTGTTGTCGTGATAATGGTGCGGGTGTGGTGGACGTGATCGTGCTAGGCGTTAGATGAAATCGGTACGCTTTGAAGGCTTTCGCGTGAGTGAAGCTGGGATTGCGAGAAGGATCATAGGGGCGAAAATTTTCAATGCGGACACGTCGATACTGACCATGACCGAGGATGAGAACCATGATGTTTAGTTGGTCGATGCCGTTTTGGTAACGGCAGGGGATTCCGCGGTCGTCGAGTTTCTTTTGTTTAGTGGCGGTCGGGAGGAATGCATATCCTAGTTGCCCAAAAGCGAAGAGTCGTTTCACTGGAGGGGGCCGCTGGTACCAGGCTTCGTACGGGGTGGATTGGATGGCATGATGACATATGAGATTGTATTTGAATGCAGCATCTCGTAATGCTGCTTCCCAATATTTGTTGGAATGTCGGCTGTGTTTGAGTGCTGCACGAGCCGCTTGAAGAAGCGTTTGGTTGACGCGTTCGGCGATGGAATTTTGTTGCGTGGTATAAGGTATGGATGTGGTGTGGAGGATTCCGTGCTCCTTGTATATTTTGGATATGTCACGGCTGAGGTATTCTTTGGCGTTGTCGGTGATATATATGACTGGATAACGACTTGTGCCATTGAATACGTGCTGAAGTATGAACCGAATGTGTTGTGGAAGGGTTTTGCGGGTTTTGCCAAAGGCCACTTGCAGGTAGCGAGTTTTGACATCGATGAAGGTAATGAAGTAGCGGTTTCCCTGCAATGAAGGTTGTGGAAGAGGACCACATATATCGGGTGTAAGGGCCTCGCCGCGAAGGTAATTGTGAGTGGTGGCAGGGTGAGGGCGAGCGCGTAGTTCGCCTTGCAGACATGGACTGCATGAAAGTTTCGTTCCTGTTGTGGTAAATGCGGGTGGAATAGAAAGAAGTTTGAGCTTTGCCATACGATGCAGAGTGGTTGGATGAACGTGATTAAGGATGAGGTGCCAATTGTGGAGGTGAGACTGCGTTTCTGATGGAGCCGATGGATTCGGGTCGAAGTGATACTGCGAGGGGGGTTTCCGTGATGGTACGGATTTTGGAGGTGGTGTGGAAAGAGAGTCCGGATGTCGGCGTTTGCGAGGAGGTGGATCCATTGCAGGAAGGGAAAGTGTTGTCTTGCGAGGGGTATAAGGTTGCGTGGATGTTTGAGAGGTAACTGTGAGAGCAGTCGCTTTTATTGGAGCAAGGTCCAATAAGTAGGCGCCGTTCTTCCATGTGGCGGTGGCAATAATACGCAATGTACGCTTATGAAGTAGAAAGGCTCTACTATCGGTGAAGAGTATTGGGCCAATGAGTGTCGCAAGAGAACGGACAGACAGAAGGTTGCTTTTGACCTCTGGATTAATCAACGCGGGAATCGCAATATTGTGACCTGCTTTAGTTCTGATCTGAAGAATGCCCTTCTGAGACGCGTAAAGAGATGCGTCCGTTGCAGTGGTTGATATGATCGGTTTCGTAAGGTTAGTTTGTCGTGAAACACTGTGGTTTATGATGCTGGGATGAGCACCAGAATCGAGCATATACTTACGTGGCTCTTCGTTGTCCAACTCCTGAGAGTGGGCAACGGCCATTAGGGCGCGGATTGTTTCCTCTAAAACACTGTCAGATTGCGCAGTATTAGCCCTGGCACGACCACGGCCCTTGTGAGCTTTGGTATCGGATTGAATATCTTCCAGTGTGGTAGAAATCTTCGAGAGCATATTCGTTACGTTTGAATTGGGCTGTCTCTTGCCGCAGCCCCTGCCGCGACTGCGTCCGCGACCTCTGCTGCGAGCGCGGCTGCCAGTGTGGAGACACGGAGTGGACGATGTGCTAGTCTGTGTCTGACGCTGAATAAGGAGTTCGTATTCTTCGAGGCAGAGCTGACATTCGTTGATGGTTGTTGGTCGTGCATTCAAAAGCATGTTGGTCGCTTGGGTTCCGAACCGTTGATCTGAAGTCAAACCTTGTAAAATAAAGTTCACAGTGAACGTTCCGGATTGAACTCCCGGAGTGTTGGCCATAATTTGTTTCTTACGAAGAGAAAGATGATCAGCAATATACTCGGCAATATGTCCGGATCGACTGATATGAAGTGCCTCGTTCATGAGAGAAAAGGCATCAGTTTGGTTTTTGGTAGCCAAAATTGTGGTAACGTCCTCAATGATTTGGCAAGGGGTTTTTGTGAGTATGGTGGGATCTGTGATGAGATTAACGACGTCTGCGGTTATGCTTTTGGTTATCATGCGTCGAAAGCTGGAGACAGCTTTCTTTTCTACGTTGGTCTAGGGTTAGAATTGAGGATCAAGTAGTTTCTGAAGATCATGTTCTATGACAGTGTTTTTCAGATTTTGTATCCATTGATGGTGATTTGCCGTCGAAAGTTTGACAAGCTTTTCAGTAAAGCGCCAGCTGGGATACATTAGATATGGCTGATTTTCCGGATTTGATGAAGAAGATGCCTGCATATTGGCCAAGTTTTGTGTGTTTTGATGTTGGCAGTCCTTCTGAAAGCTGATAGTAGCGTTATGCCAGAGATCTAGCCAAATCTCTCTGGTATCTCAGTAATGTGCTCGTTGTGAGCATTTCTAGGGCTGAGTTTGGAATAGGACTGAGTCGCAGTGTTTAAACAGGGCCATAATCTGTGATCGTGAATGATGACCGCCGACGTCTGTGACGGTCGGCGGCGGTTGGAGTGTTTATTGTGGCAGTCTGTGGACGTGTACACGTGATGACACAATGGAGTGAAAGGCTCTAATCGTTTTACTTTTTCTCTTCGAACTCGGTCGTTGCTGGCTTAAGTACCTACTGGTCGTCACTGTAATGTTCGACAGAACGGTTGCAAATGGGCTTGGACAGGCCGGTTGTTTTGAGTTGAGTGTAAACGTTCGAAAATCAAATTTGAATGGTGACATGTGAGTATACGCCAGAAACGGATACCGCTTACATCAGCAATGCCTGTGAGATCTTGCACCGTGGGCGTCGTGTAACAGGTTGGAAGTGTTCAATTAGGGGAGGCTTTTGGTTTGGATAGAACGCGTTTTTCAGTTTTCAGTGAACAGTATTTATTCCAATTGTGGTTTTCGGATCATCCGGTATCCGCCCGGTTGGAGCCCTATCCCGAACGGTTGGAGCCCTATCCCGAACGGCTTTACTGGGCTAGATAGATTTGTTATTAGAGTAGCACACGATCTATTTGGCGCAACGAGCTCATCAGACAAATGGAGTTGAAAGGCGTCTACCGCTACCCTCCGTCACCGCACAATTCGGCACCACCCAGTAAAGTCTGCCGTGAAGAACAAATCAGTACGGCTGACGCGGCGCACCACTTTCTCACAGGTGCCCAGCACTGTTGCACTCCCGAAGTCCCGCACCTGTAATACAAGTTTTTCATCACCCGAGGACCACGCGAGCTCGAGCGAGTCAATTGTGCGTTGCCACTCAGCGTCACCTGACGTGAGCACACACACACCGCCACCTACGTCCAACGTCCACAGCCGTTGCATCGTGGGATCATCCGACACGACGAAATTGCCGTCGGCGCTCACTGCCACACAACGCACCACCGTTGTTTGTTCTTTGGGCGGCCGCTCCAGGAAGATGTGCATTGGGATTTGTCTGACAACGAACGACTTGTTCCACGAGCCTGACGAGCGAACGTCGCCCTTCACTGTCATAGACATCACCCCATAGTTGTGTCCTTGGAGCGCGAGGAGCGGCTGCCTCATGGGGTTGCCGCTTTCTGCGTCCCACACACACACCTTCTGCCCCGAGCCTGACACGATCCGAGTGCCGTCGGCGCTCACTGCCACACATCGCACGTCATCTGTGTGTCCTTGGAGCGGCTCCCCCACGGCGTTGCCGCTTTCTGTGTCCCACACCCGCACCGTCTTGTCTCGAGAGCCTGACGCAATGCGAGTGCCGTCGGCGCTTATTGCCACACAAGACACCGCATATGTGTGTCCTTTGAGCGGCTGCCCCACGGCGTTGCCACTTTCCACGTCCCACACACGCACCGTCTTGTCCACCGAGCCTGACACGATGCGCCTGCCGTCGGCGCTCACTGCCACACACCGCACGTCATCTGTGTGTCCTTGGAGCGGCTGCCGAACGGCGATGCCGCTTTCCGTGTCCCACACACGCACCGTCTCGTCCCACGAGCCCGACACGATGCGAGTGCGGTCGGGCGCTCAATGTCAAACACTCCACAAAACTTGTGTGTCCTTGGAGCGGTTGACCCACCGGTGTGCCGCTGAGCGTGTCCCACAGTTGAATGGACCAATCGTTCAGCTGGCACGCAAGCCGAGAGCCACCTGCGACAAAACCAACAAAACGTATATGATTTGGACATTCGTGTGCAAAAGTTTGCTCGCAAGCTCCAGTTTGTCTTTCCCATACACGAACGCTCCTGCCATGCGCTATCACCACCCTGCCCTGGTCAGGTAAGAACGAAGCACATTCGCTGATGCCCATCCACCCTTTTGACGCTTGCAACTTCTCATGCTTGAAATATTCCGTCGATTTCTCATACCTTCCCGCATGCACGATTTCATCCCCGTCCTCCGACAAAATCCAGATTGCATCTGCCTCTTCACGTATATCGCATACTCTCCCTGGGACGAGCACACGTTGAAGTTCACTAACACCGGCTTGTCCCAAGACCCCATCAGACGCTTTGAGCCAAGGCTTCGGTGCATACCTTTCCATCCTCTGTACGAAATCCCTCGTCAACTTGCTCCATCCCGCGTGCCACTGCAGCCGTCCATACAGCTGAAACCATCCCTCCTCCATCCGGCGGTTGTCATTGACAAAAATCGCACCCAGCCTGGCAGCCCGACCGATCATTTGCAGGTGCTCCTTTCGATCTGCATGTTGGGAAACGTTGTCATTGCACATTGCTATTCCATGATCCAAGTCTTGTTCCACGCTGAGGATTCCGTCTGTCACCAGTCGCTTCACAATCCATTGCGGTTGCGACAACAGCCACAGTAGGTGCTCCACATACCCCGCGTTTCGAAGCAGTCTGCAAACATTGTCGTGTATGTATCCATCAGCCTCCACGTTCCACCATGCGTGCCACAACTCCGAATTTGAGGTAGCTTGCTCGGTCGTCCCCGCTACGACTCCTTTTTCGACCTCGCTCTCGCATTCGAGGTGTGATTCAGATAGCATGTAGTTGCTCACAAGGGTTTGGAAAAACCCTTGTGTCTCACTTGCTTCAGTTGCCTTGCGAACAGCGATATCCAAAATCAAGTCGTGCAGTTTGGCACACACTGAACCGCAGCTTCTCCTCATTTGCACAACTGAAACATCTGCAAACGATTCCACCACTTTCTTCGTTTCTGCCAACGAACTCAAGCTCCATAGCTTCTGCAACATTTTTTCAGGAACAGACTGTTGCTTTTGAAGCACACTCAAAGCCCGAAACCAATACCCAATCTTTTTCTTTTCATGCCCGCTGCGCTGCTCAAGAACTTGAAGAGATGAATCCACAATCTTTGGCAGTTTACCATATGACCCAGCCTTCATTTCCATCAAATCCTTTTCTTCATGTTCAACGTCAGCACCAAATTCTGACCATGCATCCTGCTTCTGTGCGCAATCAAATGCATATCGTCGCACTGAACCGCCCACAATACCCAACGCCAGCGGAAGGCCATCACACAATGTCAGAAAATATTCCAACGCCTCATTGTTCTCGGGCTCAAGCACCGTACTTTGCTCAAACCCAGCGTGAGTCATCAACATTTCCCGCGACAGGTCCCCAAGCGCTTCCTTCTCTTTGAACTCAATCACTTCCTCAGCGCCATCGAGAAAGTGCCGGTCTCTGGTTGTGTAAACCATCCTACTCTTCCGGTTCACCATCTTCCCAAGACTTCTCAACACATCACAGTCGATTCCATTCAAGTGCCAAATATCATCCACCAGAAACAAGCACGGACGTTGCCCAAACCATTTCGAAGCCTTCCCAGATACCTCTGCAACAGACTTGGCTGTCTTTATCTCGTTTGCCAACTTCGATCCTCCTGTTTCATCAACTATGTTTGCGATTCCTTCCACTATATTCGATATTGCAGCATCGTTTCCCAGCTCAATGTACAGAATGCCTCCACCAAACATCTCTGTCACTTCACTGTATTCAGCAAGTCCTCGCAGAGCGCATGTCTTGCCAACTCCGCCTTTTCCTGTGGTGACGACGGCGACAACGCGGTTTCTGCATCTGTTTAGAACCACAGCCCTTAGCTTCCCTTCGCATGTGGTGGCCGAGCCATAGTCCAGCGTTAATCTCGGTGGATTTAGGGGCACCATGTTGCATGAGGTGTACTCATCTTGTTTTCCAATTGCATTACTTACGGGATTGCATCCATCTAGTATCTGAGGTCTCTCACTTCCAAGGCGTGCCACGATCTTGTTCAGAATGATTTCAATGAACTTTTCTCTGGTGGGGCCCATGTCCGGCTGCTTGGAGTTCGTTGCGCCAACGTCGTTCCGAATGCTCCATAAAGTGGCGGCCGTATGCAGTGCATGCTTCACATCTTTGAACGATATGACGTCATCCAATGCACGCTTGAAAAGACCATGCCGATCAAAGAGTTCGTTGTACTTCTTGAAGACGGTCGGATCGCGGCACTCGTACGTATGAAAGCGATAAAAGATAGGGATGAGCATGGGGGCAGTCTCTTTGGCGGCCACCGCGCGGTCGTAACGCCGGACGAAGGCCAGAAGCTCACGCATGGGCCAATGCTTGGCCACAAATTCGGGACTCATAACAAACACGCCGATCGGAGCCGTTTCCATGGCGTGGTCCATGACATTTGGGCAGTGGTCGCCAAGATCGAAGGACTTTTCATCGAGGAAAACGGAGAGACCGTACTCACGAAGGCGTTTCCATAACGGTCGGGCGATTGTCTCCTTATCCTCACCGGCATGGCTGAGAAAAATGCGGAACTGTGGTGTCTGGGAGGAAGACGCGCCTTGTGACATGGAGTAAGGCTGTTTCTCGAGCGTTCACCACCTCTCTCAGGAACATTGATGTGAATGTTTGCGCTGCAGATGGTGGGTGCTGGAAAAGGAGGAGGGAGGGAGCCAGCGCGCGTGCATAGGTTGAGCAAGAGCCCGATTGCGATGGAGAGCGACTCAACGGCGGGAGGGTGAAGTTGCGTGCGGCGCTGTGGCTTGAAAAGCTCGCTCTTCATGTCAGAGCAAGTGTGGCGCCAACTGGGGTCCAGGTTGGACCGTCCAACTGTGCGCAATGTAATGTTGTAGCCAAATCTTCTTGCAGTATGGATACACTGTAAAGGATCCACTTGAGCTACACTCACATGGAGGACAGCACGAGATTCTTAAAGAGGGCAGAGCTGCAACACAGTCACTGGGAGTCGTCTGTCGCGATTGCAGGACGTTGGTATCGTTGTTCGGCTTGTGCGATGACGCCGTGCACACAACAAGACCGCCGCCGCCGCGCGGTTCTGCAAAGAAGAGCGCAAGTTGTGCAGCGTCACGAGGCTGCATCGTTTTCAGAACAGTGTGAAGCGCCTTTCGAAGAACTAGTGAGTAGAGTGCGGGGAGTATAAAGACGAATGTGTGTTCAATAAGGTACTTGAGTTGCAGTTGCAGAGCTGCGTTATAGTTAAAGCTTGACTGTTCTCACAACAGCAGAACAATTCTTTTTTTGGAAGGCTTGTGTGTGTTCTCTTTCTTTCATATGCACCAACCGTCAACTTCATTGCCATACTACCATCACATGCAAACGCACCAGTGTACTTTCTGAAAAGCACTCTCAACATGACACAACTCTTCCTCCTCAGCAGACGCCCCGAGCACTCAGCTCGCCGAGAAGCAGGCCGTGGCCAATGGCGCCGCCACGCTGGCCGCCGACAAGGACGCGCACGAGGACACCAAGGCGGCGCAGGCCACCGAACAGGCCGAGAAGCAGGACGTTAAGGACGCGCTGGACAAGGAGAGCGCGGCGCTGGCGCAGGCCAACGCGGAACTGGACGAGAAGAGCACGCTGGTGGAGGAGACCAAGGCGACGCTGGCCGCGGAGCAGCGGCGGCGCCCGTGCATGAAGTGGGCAGAGCTCGGGGACGAGCGTGTCAAGCAGATCTCCTTCGTGCCTTCGGTACAATCCGCACTGGCGAGCAAGTGCGCCGCGTCAAGCGCGCCGCGTTAAGTTTGCAACGTGCTCGCCGCAGCGCTGAGCGACGAAAACGCCGCGCACACCGCCACGTGTAGTTTAGAATTACTCGATTACAGAGAGTACACGTGCCATGCTTTTTGTAGAGCTCGCGCATATGTACTGTGAGCACATCGCAGTGCACGATGATATCGGACTCCGTCAGGAAACGTCTACATCTCCGACAAGTCCGTCGCCCGCCAGCCGCTGCCGGTGTGCGGACGCAAGCGCAGATCATGGCGCGGGTTGAAACAGTGGCTGCCCGGCAGGCAGTGGCTGTCCGGCAGGCAGCGTCATGTGGCTGATCGGGCAGGCGCTGGGCTCGATGTGGCCCCGCGCGAAGGTGACGGTACTGGCTGGTGCCCTGCCGGAGAACACATCGCGGGCATGGCCGAGCTCGAACAAGTGGTCGGACGACGGGGCAGAACGCGACGCCGAAGCGTACGGATGGCGCGTCGCGCAGCAACGGGATGCACTGCGCGTTGTGGTCGCTTTGGTCGGGCCGCATCAGGTCGAACACGTGCTGCACCATGGCGCAGAATGAGCAACATCGGGCAATGGCCAGCTCGCGTGTGGCTACGCGGTGTATAAGCGGGAGGTTGGGGCGCACCACGGCCGGTGGGCCGTGGTGCACGATTGCTGTTGTCCTATTTGTGGCGAGTGCCGGCTTGAGCTTGCGGCGGTGCCTGAGGTCGGCGTGAACGTTGTTGCCTCTGCCTTTTGCCTCCGCACTTGGTGAATTCAACCCGATCTGTTTGCCAAACGGAGAGGCGCAACGAGCTCATCAGATGAAGGAGTTGAAAGGCGCCTACCGCTACCCTCCGTCACCGCACAATTCGGCACGCCCCAGAGAAGTTTTCCGTGAAGAACACATGGGTACCGCTCACGCGGCGCACTTCTTTCTCACAGGTGCCCAGCACTGTTGCACTCCCCAAGTCGCGCACCTGAAATACCTTTTCCCGAAGTCCATCCGAGGACCAGGCGAGCTCGAGCGCGTCGATTGTGTGCTTCCACTCAGCGTCACGTGATGTGAGCACACACTCACCGCCACCTGCGTTCAACGCCCACAGCCGTAGCATCGTGGGATCATCCGACACGACGAAATTGCCGTCGGCGCTCACTGCCACACAACGCACCACCGTTGTTTGTTCTTTGGGCGGCCGCTCCAGGAAGATGTGCATTGGGATTTGTCTGACAACGAGCGACTTGTTCCACGAGCCTGACGAGTGAACGCCGCCGTTCACTGTCATAGACATCACCCGATATTTGTGTCCTTGGAGCGCGAGGAGCTGCCTCATGGGGTTGCCGCTTTCTGCGTCCCACACACGCACCTTCTGCCCCGAGCCTGACACGATGCGAGTGCCGTCGGCGCTCACTGCCACACATCGCACGTCATCTGTGTGTCCTTGGAGCGGCTGCCCCACGGCGTTGCCACTTTCTGTGTCCCACACCCGCACCGTCTTGTCTCGAGAGCCTGACGCGATGCGAGTGCCGTCGGCGCTCAGTGTCACACACTCCACGATATCTGTGTGTCCTTTGAGCGGATGCCCCACGGCGTTGCCGCTTTCCACGTCCCACACACGCACCGTCTTGTCCACCGAGCCTGACACGATGCGCCTGCCGTCGGCGCTCACTGCCACACACCGCACGTCATCTGTGTGTCCTTGGAGCGGCTGCCGAACGGCGATGCCGCTTTCCGTGTCCCACACACGCACCGTCTCGTCCCACGAGCCCGACACGATGCGAGTGCGGTCGGCGCTCAATGTCAAACACTCCACAAAACTTGTGTGTCCTTGGAGCGGTTGACCCACCGGTGTGCCGCTGAGCGTGTCCCACAGTTGAATGGACCAATCGTTCAGCTGGCACGCAAGCCGAGAGCCACCTGCGACAAAACCAACAAAACGTATATGATTTGGACATTCGTGTGCAAAAGTTTGCTCGCAAGCTCCAGTTTGTCTTTCCCATACACGAACGCTCCTGCCATGCGCTATCACCACCCTGCCCTGGTCAGGTAAGAACGAAGCACATTCGCTGATGCCCATCCACCCTTTTGACGCTTGCAGCTTCTCATGCTTGAAATTTTCCGTCGATTTCTCATACCTTCCCGCACGATTTCATCCCCGTCCTCCGACAAAATCCAGATTGCATCTGCCTCTTCACGTATATCCCATACTCTCCCTGGGACGAGCACACGTTGAAGTCCACTACCACCGGCTTGTACCAACAGCGCAGCAAACGCTTTCAGCCAAGGCTTCGGTGCATACTTTCCATCCTCTGCACCAAATCTCTCGTCAACTCGCTCTGCCTCGCGTGCCATTGTAGCCGTCCGTGCAGCTGAAACCATCCCTCCTCCATCCGCTGGTTGTTGTTCACATACAATGCGCCCAGCCTGGCAGCCCGACCGATCATTTGCAGGTGCTCCCTGCGATTTGCATGTTGGGAAACGTTATCGTTGCACATCGCTATTCCATGACCCAAGTCTTGTTCGACGCTGAGGATTCCGTCTGTCACCAGTCGCTTCACAATCCATTGCGGTCGCGACAACAGCCACAGTAGGTGCTCCACATACCCTGCCTCTCGAAGTAGTCTGCAAATATTATCGTGTATGTATCCATCAGCTTCAACGTCCCACCATGCGTGCCACAACTCCGATTTTGAGGTAACTTGCTTGGTCGTCCCCGTTACGACTTCTTCTTCGACCTCTTTCTCGCATTCGAGCTATGATCCAGGCCCCTGAGCCATGTGTTTCTCGACAATGTCCGCATGTGCCTGTCCAACTGAGAAACCATCTTCACTACGAGTACTTTCGCCGTGTCGAAAACGTTTGACAACATGAGTTTGATGCAAGGGCTTCATTCCTTTTCCCTGTGGCCTTTTGCGAGATCCAACACCGCAAGCTACAACGGCAGGTTCGGCACAAACCGCTCTAGGACTCGTTGCGCATTTCAGTGCCAAATCTCCCGCATTCCTCTTGTCCGATAGCACGTAATTGTTCACAAGGCTTTGAAAGAAATCTTCTGTCTCATTTCCTTCATTTGCTTTGCGAACAGCGACATCCAAAATCAAGTGGTGCAGTAGTCCTCCTGACTTCTCTATGCAATTGGATATTCCGTTCTTCAACGTCCATTCCTGGGCGTCCATACCCAACGGGATCTCGTAAATTCCACCTGGAAACCTAGCCTGTACTTCCGAAAGAAAGGCGAGTGCACGTACGGCACAGGTCTTCCCCGTTCCTCCCCCACCGATCACGCCAACCACGGCGCTAAGTCCAACAGCGCCGTCTATCCGTAGCACGGCATGCTTGAGTTTGGCCTCACATGTTGCAGGTTTTTGATATTTGTCTTTGGATTCAAAGTCAAATACAAGATTCTCTGGGTTCGGATTCACGGCGATACTGGGCAAGAAGGTATCGGGCTCAGCTCTGGGTCTGGCAAGCAGTTCATCTTTGATTTGATAAAACCTTATGTCAGCCAGCACTTGCCAAGCAGAGTTAAGATGAGAATTTACAGCACTAAGCGATTCCTCGACGCGAGAGGTTGCCTGAACGGCTTTGCCTCTCCACTTCAGCTTGGAGACACATACTGAGAGCCTCTTCCTGCGAGAAGTACTCCCAGAACCTGATTGGCTCCCGGTGCTGGGCTCATCGAGGCGCTGACTAACGCGGACGAGACTGGAATTGGCGGCTTCCAGGTGTTTGTGTACCAAAGACAAATCGACGGATATTTGGCTCTTTGAAGGTGAGGTGTGCAGGTGGTTGACTTTGTGGGAAATTAGCTGATAAGTGGCCAGCAAGAGCTGGAACTGTTCTGGTTGTTGGTGCAACCTATCGAACCGCACGCGGAGCTGGGAGAGGCGCGTGGCAAACACATCGAGGAGGCCGGCGATGTTTACTATGGCACCGAAGACCTCCATGTTGCGATGGGGACTTGAGGTGCTCCGCGTCGTGTCACGCAGAATCTCAAGTAATTTCCGACGCTGCGGCTTGTCACCCAAGAATGGAGTTTTCCCTCAGAATCGCATCGCATTTGCCAAATAGTGGCGGGTGGCCACTGGCCACCCAACAGCGTCTTACAGCTGCTTCAGATAACGCACGCCGACTGTTGCTCCAGAGTCTGGAGTCCAGACCCAGTGAGTCCCGGTGCCCTTTAAATGAAGTCATCATCATCATCATCATCTCTCTCTCTCTCTCACGAGTCAAAGGAACTTCGTCTCCTGGAAGGGGTTTGGGAAAGAGACGAAGAACGTTTTACGACTAGATAAGTTAGACATGTTTAATTGTTAGTCTAATTCCAAAACCGGAGCGCAAGCTGACTACTGCCTAAGGCCGTATTCAGCTTGACGAATGATGCAATGTTGGTGGGCTGATACCCAACAGAAGCATTCCTGCATGCATGGTGAGCGAATATGAGCAATATTGTGTTACCGCACTTGCACGAAATCCAACTCATATCGTAATCGTAATTGCGGAGTGAAGGGGCGGGGCACTGCGCAACGGAAAACTATGGAGAAGAATGCTGAGCGTGTGTTTATAACAGGAATGAATATTGGCTAAAGGAGAGAACAGATCCCACCCGCATCTGTACTGAAACGAGCACTTGTCTCAAGCACGGTCATGAATTAAGGCGCGAGTACAACAAAAAAATGGTTACAAGCTCAGTACAGATGACCAGGGAGCGCCTGGAAGTGAGTGAGTTGGTCCAAAGTACCCTGCTTGGTGAGCAAGGTAGCATGATACAGACCACCGAACGCGCACATTGCCAATCGGCCGTTCTTGATCTCCGACAAGTGGTACTTCTTGAACTTTTCCGGATCCTTGCCCAGACCAAGTGGGTCAAAACCGAAGTATCCCGGTGCGCGGTCGCCTTCAAGAGTTTCCTTGAGCGCGATAGCGCCGAAGATTTCCAGGAAACCCAAAAACAGAAGCAGCTGCGACATACCGCCGGTCTTCACGAAGAAGTCATGCGCCTCGATTGGGTTGAGTGACTTGCCCCACGGGAACTGGAATACCTCGGGGATGATGTATCCAAGCACGCCAAGCATAGCAACGCGGCCTACAAACGAACGATAGCAAAAGGGGGAGCGCGTAAAAGTCAGTATGAGACACAGCGACATGAAGATGGTAGCATGTGAGTAATGTACGTACAATGCTTGATTTCAGCTTCTTGCATGAACTTGAAGTTGAACACCTGGGAGAGGTTGAGCGGGTCAAAGCCAACGTTGCCAATAATGGAGTCGTCGTCAAGTGTGGTGGGCTGCTCCATGAAGGGCATAGCGGGCGAAATCTTCATGGACACCGCCGAGCGGGAGACGCGTGGCGAGCCACATACTGCCTGACCGCGCAGCGCTGTGGAGAAGCCAGTGACAACGGGAGTAATGAACGCAACCATACTTGACAAGAATGAACAAACAAACGAAAAAGCGCACCGAAAGGCGAGGAAGAAAGTACACGGCTGTGGAGAGGGGGGTGGAAGGGATGACCAAGTGAGACTGAGAAGGAGAGAGCGACGGTGCTCACATATACCAGTACGAAAGTACGTCCGGCACGTTGAGGAAAAACGCGCCGTGAGGTGTGGTCAGCGCAGCTGCGGAAATCTGCGCGAGAACTGCATTGAGCGGCACTGGAATGGTGGCACGCAGCGCTCGCGAATCCCCCAAAGCGCAGCTCGCCGGACGAAATCCCTACCGTTGCCGGGCTGCGTTTCTGTGAAGCGGCACGTGTCGTTTGACTCTGCGCGGCGTTTGATTGGCGCGTTCCAAAATATCGTGCGTGCGCGCCGCCACCCATTGCTGCCACTTCAAGATTCACTTTTGGCCTCACGCTCGAGCACATATTCGTTTAAAAATATAGCAAAATGATAAAGTATCGTAGTAGCTACTTCATCATCGACAAAGGCGTGGTAATCGGTCCAGCCGTGCCAATCGGCCGTCTTTGAATACCCATCTGCTGCACCATTCTCTCCAGCTTGGCGTCGTTGAGATGCCAAACCGCCCTAGTGTCACCGTCGCGTTTCTCCCTGCTTGCCATTTCAGAAATGGCTCGAACCACCTCACTTTTTGCCGGAACATTCAGCCCTCTAGTTCGTCTACTCTCACAAAATTGCAACACGATGCGGTCCCGATTTGAGCCATCGTTCACCAGAGCCACCGCCAGATCCAGTTTGGCCTGCTCGTCGATGTTGCTCGCTCTGGCCGCTCGAGTAGAAGGCACCTTTGTCTTGAGATGTTCCGCAACTATGTCAGACGCGGAGAACACGAACGGGTTGAACATTTGTATCGGTTTCGAGTTGGTAAACGTGCTTACCGGATACGCGTCCAACTTGCTCGCCCCAGTAAAGCTCACGCCTTCGACAAGCACCGATCCCATCAGCGCTTTTCTGCGTTTCAATCGCGCGATATCGCGCGCTTTCTGCGAATCCTTTTGCGTATTCTTCGTCAAGTCTATAATCTCGCCTTTCTTGTCCTTCTTTTCTGTATCCCCGTTCTGCCCACTGCCATCGTCCCCTTCGTCGTCGTCATCATCATCATCCCCAGCTTCATCATCGTCCAGAAAGTCATCATCATCCTCGTCATCACTGCCGTACAACTTTCTTAGTTCGGCTTCTTCACTGGCGAGCTCTTTATCATCCTCCACATCTTGGATGTCCTCGCCCTCCTCCTCCTCCCATTCAGCGTCACTATCGTGATCATAGTCCAGCTCACTATCCTTTCTGAATGGCCGACGACCCGTAACCACTCTTGACTTGCGAAATGTACCGTAGTACGCAGGCCGATAGTTCTCGTCAAACTGTAGCAGTTTGATCACGCCCTGCTTCCCTCGCCCTCGCACTTCAGCGCGCTTTCTCGCAAATCGCGGGTAGCGATCATCGCAAGGAGCGCGACGGCGAACACGGTAGTCTTGAAGAACGCTGATGATAGTCTTTTCCGCTTCCTTTCTCCGCATGGCACAATCCACTAGATGGGACTTGAGATCGCTTGCTCCTTCCTTGAGTAGTTGGTCCAGTGCCGATATGGACATGAACTGTAGTTCAGATAGCAGCCACCAGTCGACGCTCATGACATCTGGATCGTCCGCAACCTCTTGCGCATAATGACCGGAACGCTCGCGAGGCACGTAGCGAACATGCTGAGCATCGTCCCGCTGACGCTCCTCAATCTTGGGTTTCACAAAGCGCTTCATAAAGGAGGCCTGCGCATTCTCCTGACGACGGCGCTTCTTCATTTCCTTCTCCTTCAGTCCATTCCTCTCACTCTGTTTGGCGGCCTCTTTTGCACGCCGTTCCTTCTCGAGCTTCGCTGCTTCAGCAGCCATCCTGCGCTTGCGCTCGTTTTCGGCTTGTTGATCAGCCTTCTCTAATTGCAGTTTCAAGCGATCCAGCTGCGCGTCGCTGACCTTACGTCCCTTCCCCTCGAGCGCGAGGATGATGCGCACGTGCAGCTCGATGCGAGATTTGAAGCGACGCATGGCGCGCCGGGTCTTGACGAGCTGCTCGACAAACGCCAACGGCAGATGAGTAATCTCAGCCTCAAACACTCGCACGCGCACTCGTTCCACGACGGGGTGCGAGTGCATCAGCTGCGGTGGGGTGGGAGGCGGCGTCGAAGACAGTGAGCTTTCAGGCGTGGCCATGAGCGCGTCGGAAATGTACGACAGATGAGTTCCAGACACGCCGTATTCGACAAAGTGACCAGCCACATTGGATCGGAAAGCTTGAACATATGACTTGTCCGACGCATGCTTTGCTACCAACGAGTTGACCTCAGAGCCGAGAACACCCTGTAGCTCGTGAGCAACGACACGCGCGATCTGCGTCGGATCGGGTGGCATGCCGTCAGACGGGAAACGAAGATTTAACGAGAAGCGCGTAGCCTCTTCAACGGTGTTGTGCAGTCGTTGGTAGTAATGTATCAACGTAGGCTCGCGTGCACGCGGCACAATGCGACTGCGACAGAACTGCTTGGCGTTCTGTGCGAGCTGCACGCCGTGCTGCGCGGGCTGTACTGCGACTGCCGAGGGCTGAGACGACACGCGCTGTTGAGCCACCGCCGACGGCTGAGATGACATGCGCTGTTGAGCCACAGCCGAGGGCGGGAATGATTTGGGCTGTTGAGCCACAGCCAGCGGCAGAGACGACATTTGCTGTTGAGAAACAGGCGACGGCAGAGAGGACATGCGCTGTTGAGCAACAGCCGACGGCGGGGATGACATGCGCTGTTGAGCCAGAGCCAATAGTTGAGACGACATGTGCTGTTGAGCCACAGCCGACGGCTGAAACGACACGCGCTGCTGAGCCAAAACCGATGGCTGAGATGACATGTGCTGTTGAGCAACAGTCATCGTCCGAGACGACACGCGCTGCTGAGCCGCAGCCGGAGGCTGAGATGCCATGGGCTGTGGAGCAACAGCCGACGAATGAGACGCCAGGCGATGTGGAGCAACAGCCGACGGCAGAGATGAAACACGCTGTGGAACAACAGGCGACGACTGAGACGCCAGGCGATGTGGAGCAACAGCCGACGGCAGAGATGAAACACGCTGTGGAGCAACAGGGGACGACTGAGACGCCACGCGATGTGGAGCAACAGCCGACGACGACTGAGACGCCATGCGCATTCGAGCCACAGCCGAAGGCAAAGACGGCACGTCCTGTCGAGCAGCAGCAGAAGGCCGAGCCACAGCCGAGGGCAAAGACGGCACGTCCTGTCGAGCAGCAGCAGAAGGCCGCGCCGACGCGCCAACAGGCGCGAGACCGCGACGCACAGTGGCAGGCGCCGTCTGCAGCTGCATGTGCGTGCGCGCGGGCATGTACATGGGAAAAGTGGCGGCGAACGGCGCGAAAGCGCGCGACGGCGCGGGTTGACGCGGCGACGCCGCCACGCCAGCGGCGGGCGGCGACGAGGCGGGCGGCGGCGGCGGCGGCGGCGGCGCGTACGGCGACGAGGTGCGCGGCGGCACGGCGGCGGCGGCCGGCGCGAGACGCGGGGCGTCCGACATGGGCGCGGCGGCAACGGCGGCGGACGACAGGGGCGGGGCGGGCGGCGACGGCGGGGCGGGCGGTGACGGCGGGGTGGGCGGCGACGGTGGGCGCGGGTGTGTGGCGACGGCGCGGCGCACACGGACGATGGGGCTGCACTGGGGACGAGGCGCGACCGGTCGATGCGCCGCCGAATCGCGCCCGCGGGTGTTGCGCGCTGCGTGGTGGTGTTTCGCTTCGTGGCGGTGTTTTTGGCGCCAAAATTGAGCGCTGCGCAGCCCGTACACACGTGTGGACGCTGGCGCGGCGCGGCTGCGTGGACGTGTCGGTGAAGAAGGACGTGTGAATCATCAAGTGCTAAACAACAACTATAACAACGGCAGACAAGGCCCGTTCTTACATGGCGTCCCAGTTATCTAAGGGGCTGGTTAGGTAGATAAGTTACAAGGAGCGCGACACGCGACGCGCGTCCCAACTGCGCAGCCCAGCCGCGCAGCCCAGCCGCGCAGCCGGCGCAGCGAACGCATGGCGTCCAATTCAGCGCCTTCTTCTCCCGTTGTCGCGCCGCGCGCGCCGCCGACCGCGCACAAGCCGCCGCGCATCGAGCACTTCCTGCTCAAGGACCTGGACACGGGCATGCGCAGCTACGTTACGGACCACGAATGGGTGGAGAAGAGCACCGTGCCGCCGCTGGTGGCGTCCGCCAAGCCGGCGTCCGTCATGCAGCCGTTGCCGCCCAGCGTGGCGCAGAGCGGCGGGCGACCGCCTGTGGCGCCCATGCCGCCCGTGCCGCCCGCGCCGCTCAGACCGAGGCCGGCTTTGCAGAAGCGCGCGCGCTCGGATGAGCTGCAGCGCATGTATAATACGCTGCAACCGGCCGACCATGTGCGCGTTGTGGTGCATCGGAAGAGGGAGAGGGATCGGCGCTTTGGTACGGTGTATCGGTGGCAGCGCGTTGCGGCGCACCATGGCGCGATTCGCGTGATTGAGTTTAACAAGTTGGGCACGTATCTGGCGTCTGCTGGACAGGATGCGTTGATAAAGCTGTGGGATGTGGATTGTTACTTGCAGGATGCGCGCGGCACTGGCGTGAATGGTACGCATTCGGCGTACATGTACTTTAGAAGGGGCGCGCCGGCTGCTGTGTTCAAGGGACATAGTTCGGATATCACCGCGTTGAGCTGGAGCAAGAACCACTTTTTGCTGTCGGCTAGCATGGACAAGACCATCCGTCTGTGGCACCCCAACTCAAAGGCGTGTCTTCGACGCTTTTTGCACTATGACTTTGTGACTAGTGTTGCGTTCCATCCTACCGATGAGCAGATTTGCATATCCGGCATGGCGAACGGAATTGTGACCATGTGGCATCTGAAGGAACGCAAGGTGCTGTGCAAGGCGGAGACGGACGACTTGATCACTGCGTGCGCCATCACGCCGGACGGCACCACTGCGCTGGTGGGTACTAACAACGGGCGGTGCAAGTTTTACGGGCTGTTTGACGAGATTCAGGGCGAATGGCAGTTTAAACACACCACGCAGCTGGACGTTCGCTCGCGGCGCGCCAAGAACGCGCAGGGAAAGAAGATTTGTGGCTTTCGCTTCTACGGAAAGAGCGACAAGGTGATTGTGTCGTCCAACGATTCTCGGCTGCGTCTGTACCGACTGGACGACAAGTCGATCCTGACAAAGTTCTTGGGCCATCAGAACAACCACTCACGACTGACAGCGTCGTTCGCGCCGGGCGGTCGATACGTGCTGTGCGGGTCGGAGGGCCGAATGGTGTACATCTGGGAGGTGGACTACTCGCTGTACCGGGTGCCGCAGGCGGTGGGGCGCACCATGAAGAAGCCGGTGCATGAGGACGAAAGCAGCACGCAGCAGCGAAAGGACGGGGGCGGAAACGCGTACGAATACTTTGTGGCGCAGGAGGGCGGCGAGCTGACGGCGGCCGTGTTCGCGCCCAAGATGGTGCCGGAACGCGCGCTGAGCGTACGCGGCGCATTGTCCAAATCGGTCACCAGCGGGCTGGTGATTGTGACAGCGAGCGACGATGGCGTACTGCGCGTGTTTGGCTGCTGCTGAGCGCCCACTGCGCGGTACTGTCATGCAGGCGGGCGGGCGGTGGGGCACCCACGCGCGCGTTTCATAATTTTGACATTCGCAGCAGGTACAGTACCGTCGGTACCGTCGGTACCGTCGTACCGTTGGTAGCATTCTACACCTTGACGCGGTGTGTTGGTCAGCGTTGCGCTCGGTCGGCGCGTTGTAGATATAAATTACGCCTGCTCTAGCTACTAGGAGGATCTAGGAGGATAGAGCTCTAGAGCTATCCATACCAAGGGGTATCTAACTTTTCTAAGCTACGCTTTCTTCTTCGCTTTGCAACGCGCCGCCAACGGTGCAATCGTACATGACACAGCTCCGCGCCAACTGTTCACGCCGCTCGCAATCGCTCCGCCCAACAGCTCTGTAGCCCGCCATGGCCGCCGCGGAAAGCACCGTGTGGACGTGGGGTCGAGCCAAGAACTACCGCTTGGGGCGCGCGTTTGTCGGCACCGACGCGCGCATCCCCGAGAAGGTGTCCGGCTTTGAGGGCGTGTCCGTGCGCCAGGCCGCGTGTGGAGGCGGTCACACCGCCGTCGTGCTCGCTGACAACCGCCTGTTCGTGTTCGGCTACAGCCAGTACGGCCAGCTCGGGCTGGGCGATCGTATCGATATGTGCGATGCTACACAGGTGTTTCTGATACCTCCCGCTAGCATCAAGAAGGACGACGAGGGCACAGCGTCCAAGGACGGCGCTAGCTCGTCGCTTCCTGTGGCCGATGTGTATTGTGGACGCTACCATACCATTGCGCGCACCACCAGCGGCTTTGTGTTCACCTGGGGCGGTGGCAAGAACGGGCGCTTGGGCCATGGCGATGAGAAGATTCGCGCGCAGCCGACGTGCGTGGAGAGGCTCATCTCTCACAACGCGGTGGCCATCACTGCGGGCTATCACAACAACCTGGTGCTGACGGAGGACGGCGAGGTGTGGTCGTGGGGGTGGGGCGCGCATGGTCAGCTGGGGCTCGGTGATAGCAAGGACCGTGACGTGCCGACCATCATCCCAGAGCTGTCGCACGAGAGCGTGTGCTACCTGTCGTGCGGCGATCGGCACTCGTTCGCCATCACCAACGACGGGCGCGTCTTTGGCTGGGGCTCCAACGAATTTGGGCAGCTGGGGTGCGGCAACAAGGGCGACACCGTTCTGAGACCCAAGCTGATTGAGGGCCTGCAGGGGTTGGTGGTAGTGGCGATTTCCAGCGGCGATCGACATTCGGCGGCTGTGACCAACACTGGCGCGGTGTATACGTGGGGGTGCGGGTCGGACGGACAGTGCGGTCACTGCGATTTTCGCGACGTGGTGCGACCCAAGCTGGTGGAGGCGCTGGTGGAGCAGTTTGTGGTGGACGTGAAATGCGGACATAACTTTACCATGGTGATGAACTCGGAGCACCAAGTGTTTGCGTGGGGCAACAACACGTACGGGCAGCTGGGAAACAATGGAAACGGCAAGAGCGAGGCGCCGGTGAAGGTGATCATCAACTCTACGGCGCGTGTGAGCCGTGTGTCGTGCGCTCACTTTCACTGCATCATGTGGATGCAGGTGGCGGAGGAGACGTCGTGCAGCTCGCGCGCCATGCTGTGCGCCAGACGGTTGAGCAACGCGTCGTGTGTGGAGAGCAGCAAGGAGGGCGACACGGTGGAGGAATGGCGGCGACAGGAGGAGGAGGCCCGCGCGCAGCTGGCGGCTGTACTTGAAACGTACAGCGGGAAGCAACGGGCGTGCCGGAGCACGATCGAGGCGCTGCGCACAAACGACAAGATGGAGCACGAAGAAATCAGCGCGGCGCTGCCGTTCTAGTAAGTAGTATGTGTAGATATATATATATATATATACGATAGAGAGAGTTAGACGAGGTCGTGGTCGACGAGGCTGTTTGTTGTTTGTTGCACAGCGTCTGGTGTGCCAATTGTGCGAACGTGCTGCCTAAACAGACACGCCATGCGATTACGCAGAGCAAACTGCTGCGTGCAGTGGTACAGGCGCGCCAGCGTATACAGACAATCGCGCACGCCGTTAGCATGGCGCAGCTGTCGAAAGGCGTGGAGCGCGCGCTGCGCCAGCGCCATCGCCTGCTCGGGCGGGCGCTGCCGGCGCTCCGCGGCGCGCTTTGCCACGCAGTGCGCGTACAGCAAGAGCGCTTGCGCGCGCACGGCGGCGCCAAGCCCCTCCAGCGCGAGCGGCAGCAGCGGTCGCAGCAGCCGCAGCGCGTGCGCGGCGCGCGCGTTCAAGCGCAGCAGCGCGCGCACCGCGCTGAGCAGCGCGCGCACGCGCGGCGCGCACAGCCGCAGCGCGTGCGCCAGCGACGCGGCGTGCAGCGCGTGCGCCAGCGCGCCGGCGCCGTCGCCGCCCGCCAGCAGCGCGTCTGCGCGCACGCGCAGCGCGTCTGCCACGCGCCACGCGCGTCCGAGCGCGGCGGCGCGGCGCGCCAGCGCCAGCGCGGCGGCGGCGGCGGCGCGCGCGTGGCCGCGCGCCAACAGCCAGCGTGCGTCGGCGCGCAGCGCGTCCAGCGCCACGTCCGGCGCGCTGAGCGCCAGCGCGTGCGCCTGCGCCGCCGCCGCAAACGCATGCAGCCGCCGGCGCAGCGTGTCGGCGCGCACCAGCTGCGCCGCGGCCACGGCGCGCTCGAAGCGCACGGCGGTGAGCGCGCGACGCAGCGACAGCAGCTCCGGCGCCACGGTGGACGCCGCCGCCGCCGCCGCCGCTGCCTGCACTCGCGCCATGCAGCGTAGCAGCAGGCGCTCTGCGCGCGGCGCGTGGCCGTCGGCGGCGGTGAGCTCTGCGAGCGCGACGGCGGCGCGCGCCAGCTCGGCAGGCGGCGCGTGTTGCAGTTGCGCGCGCCGCACCGCGCTGCGCGCAACGCCCAGCGCGGTGGGCAGCGCGGCGCGCAGCTGCCACGCAGCGGCCGCCAGCAGCAGCGCGTCCACGGACGCGCGCAGCGACGACGCCAGCGCGCGCGGGCGCGGCGGCGCGTCGCACAGCAGCGCCAGCCGCGCCAGAGCGGGCGCGTCGCGCGCGTGGCGTAGCAGCGACGCGGCGTGGCACGGCGGCTCCACGCGCGCCAGCCACTGCAGCGCGGCGCGCTGCGCGCCCACGTCGGCGGCGGCCTGCGCGGCGCGCAGCGCGTCGCGCAGCGCGGCGGTGGCGTGTGCGCCGGCGGAGAAGCGCGCGTGCAGAATGCCTAGCGCCAGCGCGGCGTGGTGCGGCGGTAGCTGCGCGGCGTGCGTGTCAAAGTGGCGGTGAGTGGCGGCGAGTGCGGTGGATAGATCGGCGCGACGCGCGCTCTCTAGCTGCGTCAGCATGGTGAGCGGCGAGCGCGCCTCGACGGCGGTGGCAGCGGCGGCGGCGGCGGCGCGCGATGCGTGCTGCTGCAGCTGCGAGAAGAGCGGCGGCGGTAGCGGGTGCGACGCGGCGAGGCGACGCGCGTGCGTGCTGAGCTGGTGCGGCGGCGGCGGCGGCTCGCTTTGGAGGCGCAGCGCGTCGTGCAGGCGCATGAGCGACTCGAACGACAGCGAGTGGAAGGCGACCACGGCCTTGCGCAGGAACAGCGCCACGCGCGAGTGGCGCTGGTAGTAGGCGACGCGCAGCTGCGCGTGCGCGTGCGTGTGCAGCTCCAGCAGCGAGACCAGCTGCGCCAGCGCGTGCGGCGACGACAGCGCGCGGCGCAGCAGCAGCCACAGCAGCCGCGCCAGCGGCAGCGGCGACGACGCAGGCGGCAGCGCGCCGTCGCGCACGTACGGCGCGGCGGCGGCGGCGTCGGGCTCCACCAACAGCTGCGATAGCGCGCGCTGCAGCGACGCGTGCGGCGGCGGCGCCGACGCGATCAGCTGGTGCAGCCGCGGGTAGAAGGGCGCGTGCGTGCGCGCGATGGCCGGCGTGGACGCCGCCAGCGCCAGCAGCAAGTTGTTCGCGCTGAGGAAGCGCGCCGCCGCGGCCGGCTCCATGATGGCGATGGCGCCTCCGCTGCTCCTCTGAGATCGGCGACGGCGGCCGATGAAGTTCATCGGATGAACTGCGTAAAAAAAACGTGTGCGCGCGCCTTTTTTCGTGCGTCAAAACCCACCCATCGCCGTTTGTTCAATCGCGTTTGCTCATCGCGTTCGTTCATCGCCATCGCCGTCGCCATCGCCGTCGCCATCGCTATATCGATCGTGAATCACCATCACGCCGCCATGCAGCCGATCGTGTTGACGCTAGCCGCGATCGGCGCCCTCACGCTGCTGTACGCCGCGCTGCGCCTGGGCGCCACGCTGTACCAGTACTGCGTGTACTCCTTCTGCTACGCGCCGTACAAGCGCGAGTGGGCCGTGGTGACGGGCGCGTCCGGCGACATTGGCGGCGCCTTTGTGCACGCGCTGGCCAAACGCGGCCTCAACGTGCTGCTCATCGCGCGCTCCGTACAGAACATGAACGCCGTGGCGAGCGAGGCGCAGCAGCAGTATGGCGTCAGCACCGAGGTGCACGCGTTCGACTTTGAGAACGCGTCGGAGCACCACTGGCAAACGCTCCGGCAGCTGATGAGCAGCAAGACGCCCACCGTGCTGATCAACAACGTGGGCATCAGCCTGGAGATGCCCACGGAGCTCATCGACGTACCGGAGCAGCTCATGACGCGCATGGTGAACATCAACATCCACTCCACCAACCGCATCACCAAGATGGTGCTGCCGCACATGCTCAGCGTGCGCAAGGGCATCATCCTGTGCCTGGCGTCGGGCGGCGGCGCCGTAACGCCGGCGCCCATGCTCACGCCGTACGCCGGCACCAAGGCGTACAACGACGCGTTCGCCGTCAGCCTCAACGGCGAGCTACACGCGCACAACATCCACGTACACTCGCTCACGCCCTTCTTCGTGGCGGGCTCCATGGCAAAGATGCGCCGCTCGCTCACCGTGCCGTCGCCGAGCATGTTCGCCGAAAAGGCGCTGCAGCAGGTGGCGCTCACGCCGCGCCTCAACCCCTACTGGCCGCACCAGCTCATGGGCGCCGCCGTGCGCGCGCTGCCGCTGGCCATGCAGACGCGCCGCGTGTACGCGCTGCACCGCTCCATCCGCGCGCGCGCGCTGCGGAAGAAGGCGCGCGCCGCTAAACAACACTAAAAACACATATTCCTCATACTGTGCAGCGCACTCGAGACAGCGCCGCCCCCCGCCTTTGCGTGTGCCCCGTCGTACCTACGCGCCGTCTTTCGCGCCGCCGCTTTGCGTTACTTTTTGCGAGCCGCTTCACGTCGCGCCCGCCCCCCACCCCCCCCCCCCCGTCGCTCTTTCCCGACACCAACAAAACGTTCAAACGTTGTACCTCCTCCTCCTCTCCCCCACAATCCCCCTCCGCTTTCCTACCACCACCACCACCACCACCACCATGGTGGACTTGCGCAACACCGTGTCGCGCATCCGCTACAGCCTCTCGTCGCGCATTGATTCGCGCAACGGCCAACAAACGCCGCAACCGCACTCCCTTTCCAACGACCCCTCCTCCAACCTCGTCACCTCCTACGCTACCCAGCAATCCACCGCGCCCTCCTCCCACTCGCACCACATCCCCCTCACCCCCTCCGTCCCCAGCATCGACGCCACCAGCACCGGCAGCTCCATGTCCCCCGTGCCGGGCGCCTTCTACATCCCCAACACCATCGCCCAACGCGCCTCCAACAACATGCCGCCCGCCGACGGCGCCGCGCTTCGTCGCCAGCTCGCCTTCGACGCCCTCGCCCTCGTGCGCGCCCTGCCGTGCCACGCCGAGGGCTGGATCTTTGTCAAGCGCGATGTGTCCAAGTTTTCCTCCCTCTTCCGCTCGCAGTGGATGCCCTTTTGGGCCGAGCTGCGCGGCGGCATGCTCTTGTTCTACGATCCGAGCGCCGACTACGTCCTTCCGCCCGCGCGTCACATCAAGCTCGTTTTCACCGCCACAAATTGTATCATAGACCTCAAGAACACCGCCTACTACTCGCAGCTCAAGCTGCGCCGATCCGATGCGCAGAGCCTCGTCATGCGCCTCACCACCCCGCAAGAGGCGCAGCAATGGGTCGTTGCGCTGCAAACACATACCTTTCAGTACACCACCATGCGACTGGCCGACTTTGACTGGATCACAGCCATTGGCAAGGGCGCCAGTGGCAAGGTATTCCTCGTGCGCGACAACCGCACCAACGCCCGCCTCGCGCTCAAAGTTATCGACAAGTCGCGCGTTTTTCGTACCCAGCTCACCTTTCAACACATCATCAACGAGCGTCTGGTGCTGGAGAGCTGTTCCGGCTGTCCGTTTATCATTCAACTGCGCTACGCCTTTCAAACCGACTCGCACCTTTACTTTGCTACCGACTTCTACGACGGCGGTGACGTCTTTTCGCTCTTACAAAACCACCGTGGACGCTTGCAGGAGCGCTATGCGCGCCGCATCATTGCCGAGATCGTGCTCGCTCTGTCGTGGCTACACGAGCGCAACATCGTATACCGCGACTTGAAGCCGGAAAACGTCGTGTTGGATGGCAACGGACACGTGCGTCTGGCCGATTTTGGACTGGCCAAGGTGCTCAAAGGCGAGCAACAGTACCTCACGCAGACCATCTGTGGAACAACCGCGTACGCCGCGCCCGAGATGCTGCACTCGCGCCCGTACAACTTTGCGCTGGACCTGTGGTGTTTGGGCGTGTTCATTTACCACATCCTGTGTGGAAGAACGCCGTTCGACTTCAAGAACAAGAGCATGGAGGAGATGGCGGAGATTCAATGCTCAAAGCAGATTCGGTTCTCGTCGTCGCTCAGCATTGAGGCGGTGTCGCTGATCAAGGCGCTGCTACAGCTGGACCCCAACCGACGATGCTCGCTTGAGGACGTGAAGAAACACCCGTTCTTCAGAGGGGTGGACTGGGTGCGCGTGGCGAGGAAGGAATCACATGCGGACGATGTGTGCAAGCTGGTTGCAAGCAAGGACAAGGACAAGAACAAGAAGGTGGAGCAAAAGGCAGAGGCGCGCGCGCAGCAACTGGGCGTGGAATCGACGATGAAAGGACACTATGGACGCATGGACGCGCAGGAGATCAGCTCGATGACGCTTGACCGTTACCTGTTACGAAACATCAACGCAGAGGAATGGCGACATGTGAGCTTCAGCGACGACGACGACCGATCGGCCACGGCTGAATTCCCAGCCATCATCCACAAGAAAGGCACGGAGGTGGAAACGTGGGCGATCGCCGGGTGGGCGTGGACGTGCAGCGAAGCGAGTGGACACGCGGCGCTGCGGCAACCAAACGTGCGAGAGGGCCTTGTGGCCGTGTCGGACGGCGGCGGCGCGGACGAAGTGGCGGTGAATGTGGGCGGCGCCAACTCTCGCGTGCGACAGCCCGGCGCGTACGTGGCGCGACTGGGCGCCACGCGCTCCGCGCTGTCGCATGGCAGACGCGCTAACGACGCGGGCGGCGACGGCGCGCCCGCGACGCCGTTGGCGCATCGCGTGGTGGAGAACGGCGCGCTGCATCACGGCGGCGCCACGGCGGGCAGACGGCGCAGCGTGGACGCTGTGCGCGCGGTGTTCCGGAGACGCAGCGCGGACATGGGCGAGGGGCGCGGCGCGGCGACGGGCGGCGGCGGCGGTGTCGGTGGCGGCGGCGGCGGCGGCGGCGGCGGCGGCGGGAGGGGCCGGCGCGCGCTCGGCAGGATTGGCAGCACGTTGAGGGAGGCCAGGGAGCGCGTGAGCGTGGATCAGCTCGGGTGGTCGCGGAAGAGCGTGGAGCGACGGCGGTTTGGAGCGTGGCGTGGTGGAGGCGGAGGCGGTGAGATGGGCGGCGGCGGCGGCGTCGGATAGTGTTGATGGTTCTATCTACGCGGGAGCGCAGCGTGGCGGGCCAAGCTGCGCGGCGCTGATGTAAAGTTTGGGATTGGCGCTTGTTTGCTTGCGGACGGCGTTGTGGGCGCGGGTTTTTCAATCGCCAAGCTGAGACAAGCAGTCACCGTCAATGGCCGCTATAGCTCAGTTGGTAGAGCGCTTGACTAGTAATCAAGAGGTCTCGAGTTCAAATCTCGGTGGTGGCTTGCTTTTTTCTTGAACGCTTGTTTTTTTTTTTCTTATTCCAACATTGTTGGGAAGGTGAACACGGCCCGGTCACGTTGTCACAAAACGCTGTACGTAAATGATCTCCACTTTGTCACCCCCGTGTTGTCTCTGCGCCCGCCTTTCCTGTTCCGCCCATTGGCATCGTTGCTTCTCTTGTCCATCCGCGCACCATGAACACCTTCTTCTTCCACACATGCGTCCATCCGCCGAACGACGCCAACTGCCCACTCGCCAACAGAGCCAACGTCCTTGTCATGCATCCCCCACCACCATCCTTGACTACCCTACCAACGTCAGAAATTGCCTAAAGATGCCTTTTAGACCTCATCGTCGCTCTCCACTGCATTCCATGGCTTCTGACCCGACGCCGCAGTGGCACCGGGACTCTGCCCACTTGTACTAGCGTCCAGTCCCACAATTTGGCACGACTTAAAGAATTCCGTGAAGTACACATCACCCCCATGGATATTGTCCACTGCTTGTTCACAGCTGCCCAGCACAGTCTCAGACCCGTCGCTGGCATAGTGGCGCACCTCTCGCTGAAATGGAGACCATCGTTGCGTGGACCACGTGAGCTCGAGCGAGTCCATGGTGCGACGCCACATAGCATTCCGTGACGTTAGCTCCCACTCCAGTTTGCCACCTGCGCTCAGCGCCCACAGCCGTAGCATTTCTCGATCTTCCGACACGATGCGAGTGCCATCGGCGTTTACTGCCACGCTCTCTACCCTTCCCGTGTGACCTTGAAGGGGTTCCCCAATAGCTTCGCCGCGTTCTGCGTCCCAGACACGCACCGTCTTATCCCAAGAGCCTGACACGATGCGAGTTCCGTCGGCACTCACCGCCACGCACCAAACTGAGTCAGTGTGACCTTGCAGGGGCTCGCACACGGCCTCACCACTCTCGGAGCTCCATATACGCACCGTGTGGTCACCAGAGCCTGATACGGCGAGACTGCCGTCCGCGCTAATGGCCACGCACCCCACCCAAGCCGTGTGACCTTGGAGCGTCTTCCCCACGGTTTCGCCACTTCGAATGTCCCAGATTCGCACTGTTTCGTCGTTTGAGCCTGACACGATCCGACCGCCATCGGCACTCACTGCTACGCATCTAACCGAGCCAGTGTGTCCATGGAGCGGCTGTCCCACAACGGCGCCACTGTCGGCATCCCAAACAAGAATGGTTTTGTCGTCGGAGCATGACACTATGCGGGAGCCGTCGGCGCTCACTGTCACGCATCTTACCCAGTCTGTGTGAGCTCGGAGCGGTTTCCCAACAGCATGGCCACTGTGTGCATTCCATATACGGATCGTGCCGTCCCTACAGCCGGACAAGATGCGTGTACCGTTAACGCTCACTGCCACGCACCACACCGAGGCTGGGTGGTCCTGGAGAGGCTCTGCGTTGTCGCCACTTTGTGCGTTCCACACCCGTACCGTCTTGTCTCCTGAGCCTGTCACAAGGCGAGTTCCGTTGGCGCTCATTTTCACGGAGCTCACGCAGTATGTGTGACCTTGGAGCGGCTCTCCTAAAGCGTCGCCACTTTGTGCGTTCCAAACACGCACAGTCCAGTCATATGAACCTGATGCAATGCGAGTGCCGTCTTCGCTGATCGCCAGGCAGCTCACGCTGTCAGTGTGACCTCGAAGCGGCTCCATCACGGCGTCGCCACTATGTGCATCCCAAACGCGCACTGTCTTGTCACTTGAACCTGAAACGATGCGGTTGCCGTCGGCGCTCACGGCAACGCACCTCACCCAACCCACGTGACCTCGAAGCGGCTCCATCACAGCGTCGCCACTTTCGGAGTCCCAAACCCGCACCGTCTTGTCGTCAGAGCCCGACACGATGCGAGCCCCGTCAGCGCTAAGTACCACGGACTTCACCCAGTCTGTGTGACCCTGGAGCGGCTTTCCCACAGGTTTTCCGCTCAGCGTATTCCACAACTGAATAGAGTAATCCTGCCTCTGGCATGCAAGAAGAGTTCCATCTGCGAGAAAGCTAACAAAAAACAGGTGATGTGGACAAGGGTGTGGAACAATTTGTTCACAAATTCCTGTTTTCCTGTTCCATACACAAATGCGCCTGTCAAAGTAGGCTGTCACTACCCTGCGATGGTCAGGTAAGAACGACGAGTCCGGTAAAAACAAACACTTAGGCCTTCTTGAGCCCTCGAGCTTCTCATGTTGTTGATATTCTTTCGATCCCTCACATCTTCCCACATACAAGGTACCTGAGTCGTCTGCCGACAAAATCCAGATTGCATCAGGCTCCACGCGGGTGCACATAACTGTACCTGGGGCGCTGATAGCCTTAAGTGCAGTACCGCCCGCCTGTTGCAGGAGCCCGGCAGATGCTTTGAGCCATGGCTTCGGTGCACAGCTCTCCATCCTCTGCACGAAGTCGTTTGTCAACTCGCTCTGCTTTGCGTGCAATAACAACCGCCCGTGGAGTTGAAACCAAGCCTCCTCCATACTGGGGTTATTGCTGACAAATGACGCGCCGAGCCTGGCAGCCAGACCAATCATTTGCAGATGCTCCATGTGAATTTTATCTTGAGAATTGTTGTCGTTGCCCATCGCTATTCCATGATCCAAGTCTTCTTCCACACTGAGGATTCCGTGATTGACCAGTCGCTTAGCAATCCACTGCGGTTGCGATAACAGCCACAACAGCTGGTCAACATACCCCGCGTTTCGGAGTATTCTGCAAAGGTTGTTGTGTATATACCCATCATCTTCATCATTCCACCACGGGTGGAACGAATCAGAGCTTGCGGTAGCTTTCTGAGTCGTCCCCAATACAACTTTTTCAATCTCTCTCTCCGATTCGTGTTGTGACTTCACCAACTTCTTGATCTGTGCCTTGAACAGCTTCTTGATTCCTTTTCTTCGTGTGTCCTTGTGAGCTCCAGTATCGTGCAGTACACCCTGCGGTTGACCGCAAACATCTGTACTTTGCTTTGCAGATACCAGCACATCATCTCTCTCTTTCGTTTCCTTAGATGAAGTATAATTGCGCACAAGCGTTTTGAAGAATTCTTGTGTTTCACTCCTTATCGTGGCTGCGCGAGCAGCGATGTCTAGTATTAAGTCATGCAGCCTGAGAGATATTGCGCCGTGGTCACTTCTCGTCATCTGTACAACTGAAACTTCAGCAAACGATTCCACCACAGCCCTGGCTTCTTGTAACGTATCCAAGTCCCACAGCTTCTGGAGCATCTGAGCAGGAACAGATTGCTGCTTTTGAAGCACACTCAAGGCTCGAAACCAATCCCAAAACTTTCCATGTCCGCTACGTTTCTCAAGAACTTGAAGGGATAAGTCCACAATCTTTGGCAGTTTTCCATATGACCCAGCCTTAGTATCCATCAAGTCCTTCTGTTGCGATGAAACATCATTGTAAAACGCTGACCATGCATCTTGTCCTCGCAGGCAATCAAATGAATACAGCCGTACTGAACCGCCGACAATGCCGAATCCAAGGGGAAGTCCTTGGCATAATGTAAGAAAATACTTCAATGCCACCTTGTTCTTGTAGTCGAGCACGGCACTATGATCAAACCCTGCGTGTGTCATCAACATTTCCTTCGACAAGTCTCCAAACGTTTCCTTCTCTTCGAACTCAATCGTTTCTTCGGCTTCAATTAGAAAGTGCCTGTCTCTGGTTGTGTACACCATCCTACTGTTCGTGTTGACCATTAGCCCAAGAGTTGTCAAGACATCAGAGTCTATTCCATTAACACGCCAAATGTCATCTACAAGAAACAAGCACGAACTCTGACTAAACCATTTGGAAGCCTTCTTGGATGCCTCCTCTACCGACTTGAGTGTTTTTATCTCATTTGCCAGGTTCGAACCACCTGTCCAATCAACAATGGTGGCGATTCCTTGCACTATATTCGACAACGCAGCCTCATTTCCAAGCTCAATGTAGAGAATGCCTCCACGAAACTTGTGTTTGATTTCATTGTCATAAGAAAGTCCTCTCAAAGCGCATGTCTTCCCAACTCCACCTTTTCCAGTAGCTACAACAGCAACAATTCGACTTCCACTGTTGCCTAAGACCGCAGCCCTTAACCTTCCTTCACATGTGGTAGCTAAACCATACTTCAGAGTTAATCTCGGCGGATTTGGTGGCACCATGTTGCATGGAGTGTACACATCTACTTGTGCAGGTTGACTGGCTACCAGGACATGACGTTTATCTACTAGTTGAGGTGTCTTAATTCCAAGGTGTCCAAAAATGCTGCTCGCAATGATTTGAATGAAGGATTCTCTGGTGGAGGCCATAGTGGGGCGGCTGGAATTTGTTGCACCTACGTCGTTCTCAATGCTCCACAGGGTGGCGGCCATGTGCAACGCATGCTTGACATCTTTGAGCGGTACGACATTGTCAAGTGCACGCTTGAAAAGACCGTGCCGAAGGAAGAGGTTGCTGTAGGTATCGAAGATGGCTGGATCACGACACTGGCGGGTAGAGAGACGGTAAAAGATAGAGATGAGCAATGGCGGAGTTTCTTTGGCGGCCGTGGCGAGGTCATAACGGCGGACGAATGCTAACAACTCACGCATGGGCCACTGCTTGGCCACAAACTCGGGACTCAGAATGAAAACGCCGACGGGGGCGGTTTCCATGGCGTGTTCCATGACCTCCGGGCAGTGGTCGCCAAGACGAAAGGATTCGTCGTCGAGAAAAACAGAGACGCCATGCTGGCGAAGGCATTTGCACAACGGTCGGGCAATGGTTTCTTTGTCTTCACCGGCATGGCTGAGGAAGACGCGAAAGCTTATTGTTTGGGCAGAGTATGCGTGGTGAGAAGTAGAACAACGATTGGTTTCTAGCATTGACCAGAGAGCAGAGTTGGAGTTTTGTGGATGTCTTGAGAGAATCGGTGTTTACAGAAGAGAGGCAGTGGACTGTGGTGCTGGAGACTTGGAACTCCCGCGGACCAGAGGTGAGTGTGGACAGCTGTACACGGTGCTCAAGGCCCAGCCGCCGTTGGCGGGCCTCTTTGTGTCAGCCATCACTACGCGCTCATGTGCCCAGCCCCCTGAGCGCCCTATCACTTTGAGCTCGGGCGCGCCTCCGCGCTAGCTAGAGGCGCGCCTAACACCACTACAATAAAATACCGGGACTCCGCAGCGCCTGCGCGAGTCCCGGGGGACCCAGCACGGACAGAACAGTCTCTCCCTCTTTCTGCTGGTCCTTGCTCCCGTTCGCTCTAGCCGGCCCGCTCGTCAACCCCACTCGCCTTGCTACCGTCTACGCGATGGACAACGCTACCCCAGTTATGGGCCCAGCTTTACGTTCCTCTAAACCACTTTCACCCATTTTTAGATTTTTAAGCCGGAAGGCGACCTCCAAGAGTATCGTCGCGACGTTTCACGTTGGGTCGAAACCATACAAGCCGCCGTAGAGAAAGGCACCGACCGGTTGTACAAAACTGTCTACGCCACTCTTGCTCGTCACTTTTATGACCGTGGCTTACCTCGTGAGCAGAAATCTATAGTTGATGAGGCAGTCGCTAAGCAACTTATCGATTTAAATCACAACGATCAAATTGAGGCAGTCAAGGACATCGTCAAACTTATCGCCGTCGATCCTCCGATAGCAATTGTAACACGATTGATCTCATCCTTCACTGAGGTAACTCAGTGCAAGCGTCGCCGCAGCGAAGATTTGAACGCTTTCGTATCTCGCTTCCGAGGCTTGGCAGCCGATCATCTTATGCATGTTGGACTATCGACTTCCTCTCAAGTCAGTGAGGTCCTTGCAATAACGCTCCTAAACAACGCTTTACTGAGTGAAGAGACGTTAACCAACGCCAAGTTGCAACTTGTTGCACTAGCGGAAGCTCGTCAAAAAGACCAACCTGAGGCGGAAGTGTCGATAACGAAGAGTTCCCATGCGTCCGTTCTCGAGTTCTTCAACAAGTTTGCCGATATATTCAACTCCGACAATGCCCTGCCGCAACCTTCCGACAACGCTAATACCGTTCGTCGCAAGGCCACTGACCTAGTCAGCGGCGCACACGGGCTCCTCGAGAGTTATTCGGAAGTCATTGAGTATCTTAATGACCGAACTCCAGATGAGAACCACATTCGTGACATGTTTTCCACTGGCCCTCGTTGCAAGCTCAACCTTGACGACGCCGTTAAGGTTATACGCAACTTGACCTTTACGCCCAAGTCGGCAGACAAATCCTATACGAAGGCTGATATCGAAAACATGGTCGGACAACGCGTTCAGCAGGCATTGGCAGCTTACCAGAAGCAATCACAGCCAAGCCAGAGCACCACCGCTCCCCAGCGCGCACACAACGAACAGCGCGGCAATTCCTCTCGACCCCGCCGGTCAAACAAACGAAAGACCGAGCGGGAGGCTGGGTACTGCTTCGACTGTGGCTCTAAGACTCATCTCCGCGGGAGTTATGAGTGCCAAAGCCCGTCACACGAAACCAAACGCATTCGTGCTGTCAAAGAAGGGAAAGGCAAACATGATGCCCCGGCTAAGTCGGACAAGGGTTTTCGAAAAGGCTCCAACCCCTCCCAACGCAGTCATCTCTAACTGCAGGGGAAGGAGCCTATTCTGACCTGTTTCCCGCGTTCGCAGACGCAAACCCTATCGTCGATCCAGGTTGCCCAAAGAGTGTAGGGTCTTTGTGCGCCATTGCACAGCTCTGCGTCTCTTTGGGGACAGAACTAGTTCTCGACGAGCTAGATTGCGAGCCCTTCCTCCATGGCTTCGGAGAGAAATGCGTAGACGCCGCACCAACCTTTGCCATGTGGAAATTTCAAGGCACTGACGAAAACGGAACCCCCTTCGTGCTACCGTTCTATGTAGTACACGGTAGGGGACCAATCTTGTTGGGGAACGATGTACTATCACGTTCCGACCTCCTGAATCGGGAGAACAAGATCCGCATCCCTCAAGGGATAGTGGGCAACCACTCCGCACCTGTCCTTCTCCGAACCTACCATACCGGTTCCGAACTGACGAAGCGCACCAGACTCCTCGTCGTCCCTTCGTGCACCAAATCAGTGAAGTCCTTCTTCACCCATGCGAAGAACCTTGCCTTCAAGGGAAATGTCATAAAGAATGAGGAGCGCTTCGCCAAACGCTTCCATCTCTACACCCATTTACGCCCGAAGGACATGAAGAGAATCTGTCAGCGTTCCGGAGTCCTCACAAGGACGCTCGAAGCCCTGCTACAATCCTCCTTTGACTCATGTTCGACATGTGCGAGCACTGGCCGCCCACTTGCGTCCAGAAAGGTCTCTTTCTCCCGTATTTTGAAGGAATTCAATGACCATGTCCAAGTGGACTTTATGTTTGTAGCCGAACTCGGCAACCTTCCAATCCTCCACATGAAGGATGCAGCCTCAGGCTTCTCAGCCTCGTGGTTATGCTTCTCAAGGAACATGAAAAAAGCTGCGGAAAGCTTTGTGATCCATTGGATCTCAACCCATGGCGCCCCCACAGAACTCTCGGGCGACCCAGAATTCGACTGCGAAGACTTCAGAGCAATGTGTGCCTCGCACTGCATTACATTTTGTGCCAGGCCAGCCCGTCGCCACAATAAGCTAGGAATCGTCGAGTCCTCCAACGAGGCCATCAGATTCCTGATCCAACGCCTCGTTAAAGACCGACAGTTCACGGCTCCTAGATGGCAACAGTGCCCCTCTGACCAAGAATTGGTCTCTAGAGCCACATTCCTCAAGAACATCCTGTTAGGTTCGAGGTTCGTATCAAGTTTCGAGCTGGCTCGAGGGTATAGGCCGGCACTCCAGGGCCTGCCAAAGGCCAGGCTTACGAAGGATCTCGCCGATGTCTACCACGAAAAGGCAGCTCGTCAAGCCCTGCATACGTTCTTACGCACGAAAAACGTAAGGCACTTTGACAAAACACTACTTGTTCCCAAGACACCTGTTTATTACTTTGTGAAAAACGCAAGGAGGGGACAGTGGGTATCCAGGGTTTTGTCAAGGAGGGTCTATGAACACTTCGTAATCGTCTCGGCGACAGAAGACCTCCGCGGTTTCTCGTACACTGTTGCGTACGAAGACCTTCGCCTACGCCCCCAAGTCTAAGCCTGCTCGAAGAACTCGAGCGCATAGAACTCGGGTACACCCAATTTCCTCAACCTCTCGCCCCGACCCCTGAAGTGGTCCCACAGCAGGAACAGCCGGAACTTTCGACAAACCCGCTCGTTCAGATAACAGAGGAGCCACCAATACTTGAAGATGACCAAGAGATGCACACTGCTCTTTGCAGAGTGGGATGACCCATCCCCTTAGCTCCGCGTATCTAGCCGGGGGCAACAGCCATTCGTCCTTTCAACATACCGTCGAAGGACATTGGCGAACTCGCATCATCCTCAACTGCTCCTCCTCCAAAAGCATCCCTAACCTCCACCAAGCAAACCATCTTGAAGCAGCTTCATGAAAAGTTTGGCAACGACCCACTCACGGAACACAAGCTCCAAGGCGCGCCGAGGTGGCTACTTGATGAATCTATTGCCAAGGAGAAGCGAAACTACAAGGAGAAGGGAGCGTATCGTGCGGTATCCATTCGGTCCATCCCTAGGGGATGCCAACCTCATCTCCTCTCACCACTTCTTCGTCGTAAAACACCGACGGTGAAGGGAAGATCATGAAGCTAAAGTGCCGCCTAGTCCCCTCATGGGAATCAGGGATCGCGAGAAGGACGACCTTCGCTCCGATTCCTCGACGGCGCAGTTTTCCACAATCCGCACGCTCCTCTCCCTATCCTCCTTGTTCCACTTCCCTAATTGCTTCCCTGGACGTAAAGTCGGCTTACCTCCAAGCCGGAGAGTTGAAGCGAGATATATACATGCGCCCCCCACGTGGGTGGAGCACTTACACCCGACGAAGTCTGGAAGCTACTCGCTCCAGCCTATGGACTTGTAGAGTCCGGACGGCTATGGCAACTGTGCGTGGAGGAATGGCTTCTGGACATAGGCTTTGTCGACGTTCCTGGCATCCCCACAACTCTTCCTAATGTGGGAAGGCGACGAACTCGTGTTGGCACTAGCCAAAGTCGTCGACGACATGATATTTGCCGGAAAAACCCGAACGCATGGAGCGTTTTCGGCAGCAAATCTCTTCCAAGTTCGATGTGGGCCGTTTTAACCAAGGACAGGACATTGTCTTCAACCGCTTGTTTGTCAAACAACATTCAGATTACAGCGTCTCCTTGAGTATGGCGGAGTTCCTCTCGACGATTAAGCAGATTGAACTCAGTCATGAGCGCAAGAAGGAGCACGAAAGTGAATGCACGTTGGAAGAACTACGTGGGTTCCAAGCCCTGACTGGAAAGCTAAACTTCCTTGGCCACGGCATCCTCCCACAGGCCTCCTTGGTAGCGAGCAAGCTGCAACAGAATGTCGCTCACCTCAAGGTCTCCCATATACGACAACTCAACCAAGCGCTGGTGCACTTAAAGTCGCTATCTCCAACTCTGCTCTACAGAGCACCTGTTGAGCCGATGTCTCCGCGCCACTTCGACGCGGATGTGGTGGCATTTAGCGATGCTGCTTCAGGCAACACCTCCTACGGACAAACAGGGTTCCTGTGCGGGCTCTCCTTCTCCTCAAAAGATCGTCATGTGTTCCACGTTCTAGATTGGCACAGCTCCAAGCAGAACCGAGTTTCCTTCTCCTCCGCGGGTGCGGAAATACTAGCCGCCGCCCACACAGCGGACCGAGCAATCTACCTGGCCGAGACGGTGCCTTACATGATGCACCCATCTGGTCAAAGGCCAAGGCCAAACTTGCAAATGTTTGTAGATTCGTTTGGACTCTATAGTACAATATCTACACTACACGAGCAGAAGGACTTTCGACTCCGCCCCACAGTCGCACGGCTACGAGATTCTTTCGAGGCCCGGGAGATCAACTCGTTAAGATGGATCCCAGGACCGGTCAACCCTGCGGATGCTCTTACAAAGATTAACCCTTATGCCTTTAAGAAGCTAAATCAAATGATGAAGACTGGTATCGTCTCTAAGGAGATCTTAGACTCTATTAGCCAAGTTTAAACATTTATCTACTACGCAATTGTGAAACACAACCACCTACTGCACTTTCAAGGACTTCCTCTTCTTGCGCTGAAGACGCCTTGCCTTCCCGCTCCTGTTCTTGCTCTTCCCCTCACGGCGTGGAACGGCAACAACGCGGCGCACTTCCATAACTCGCTCGAAGGCCGCCGAGTCCCCAACGCAACACTTAAGGGACTCCTCACAGAGCCTTAGTGGATACTGCTCAACAGCCGTCCAAAACCTCGCCACGCCCAACGTCAACACAAACAACGTGATCGACGTTCCGTGCGCGCAGCCTCACGACGTAGACGCCATCCTTCTGTGCCAACAGCCACCTAAGGGTATCGCGATAATCGCTCCGGCGATAATGGATTCGATGGAGCTCAACTCGGTTCGCGAATTCATCAACCCACCGAGCAGCATCGCTAAAGCACAACATGTTACCGACACTCTCTCCAAACACGGACTTAAAGGCATACTCCTTCATCAACAACTCGTGCCATAGCATTGGCAAGCGCAGTTTGGATGCACATGGTGGAAGATTTGCACACCACCATGCGCTCCTCGCGCAGCTCGAATCGTCCTCGTCTCTTCAGTTCTTTCGCGATCTCCAGGGCTTGAGACGCGGACAGCAACACCTGGATTCTTCACACACCACTAATCAAGACAATCGAGAACCTTGCAGTCATCAAGCGCCACCACCCTCCATGCATCGGTTAGGGAGTCGTACTCCTTCCTGAAAGGAATCCCGCCACTCCACACGACCCTTGGATGGTAAGCGCATTCGCCAGACCAGAGCCACTCACAGAGTTGAACTCTATCTGTTGCCAGCCCCAAAAAGGCTCATCGTGATTGTGGCCATAATAACAAACCGCCTTCTAGGCGACGAACGCCACGCTCACCCTCCATCACCTTATCTTCCGCAAGGTACATAACAGCGTCAACAGTCCAACGCTCTCCTTCACCAACATCCTTGTACAGGCCGTAACGCCCCGCAGTTTCATGATCAAGGCGAGTTTTGGGCCGTACCTGACACCAACGTCAGGACAGCAAGACCAGCCAACTCGTCGAGCTGCGAGGCGCGGATAGTGAGATGATCACCAATCAATGTGTTCGATCATGTACCGCTCGCGATGCCCTTCGTCCACGCGGGAAACATGCAAAATCGAATTCATGCTCCACTTGTCCTGGACATAAGCGTCAGGGACGTGCGTGCCAACGGGCAACACAAATCGTTTTCTCCGCCGCACGTTGCTTTACGGATTTCCCGCATACGGGCCTTTACGATAGCGGCGTAATCTTGATCACGGCTTTGTTTCTTCGTACGATGTTTGGCAACGCCTCTCTTAAGAAGGTATTCAGGTCCGACGACGTCGTGAAGCGAAGCCAATCGCTTGCTGAAATTTCGCTGCGCACGCGCATGATCCAGCTTCTGACGATGCGACGCAGCGCTCCCAGCGCCGCGGACGCGACTGATCCGGATAGCTTTCGACTTCTTCACCAACATCTTCTTTCTGTTTTTGAGAAGTAACAATCCACACGGTTGAGTCAGTAACGTACCTGCTCTACTACGCGCGTTCTCCGAGCCGCAGCAATGTCCTATTGACTTGGGAGCCCTTCACCGAACGCGCGCAACAAAGCTGACCGAGCCCGCGACAGAGCTGTAGCTATGCGAGCCCAGTTGTCGGAGAAGGAGCGACGACGCCCACAGCGGTAGCGCGCGGGTGTCAAATACTACCCAGCACAGCTGCCAGCTAGCTGCCAGCTAGCTGCCAGCTGGCTGGAGGATGCGGCGCGCGATAAAATTTTTTTTTAGTGCATCTTTTGCTCTGGAATCTAATCCAGAGCAACAGGGGGGGGTGTGGACAGCTGTACACGGTGCTCAAGGCCCAGCCGCCGTTGGCGGGCCTCTTTGTGTCAGCCATCACTACGCGCTCATGTGCCCAGCCCCCTGAGCGCCCTATCACTTTGAGCTCGGGCGCGCCTCCGCGCTAGAGGCGCGCCTACACACCACTACAATAAAATACCGGGACTTCCGCAGCGCCTGCGCGAGTCCCGGGGGAGCCAGCACGGAGAGAACAGTCTCTCCCTCTTTCTGCTGGTCCTTGCTCCCGTTCGCTCTAGCCGGCCCGCTCGTCAACCCCACTCGCCTTGCTACCGTCTACGCGATGGACAACGCTACCCCAGTGAGACTTCGAAGAGTTAACGTTCTCACCGGCTTAATTTGGAACAAGGCTTAATTTGGAACAGAGTGGAATTTGGTGAGCAACAGTTCTAACCTCAGACATTCCCATCCAGGTTCTCTGCTAAACCGCAAGAAGTTCAGCCGTATCAGAACCATGTAGCACCGTAGTTCAAGGCAGAAAACGGGCCTTCAAGGTCCCACCATGCCTCCGTCGATGCGTGTTCAATGCTTGCAGCATAAGCGCCGTGTAGAACAACAAAAAGCCGAACAGATCAGGAGAGAGAAGGCTCATGAGCGTTTGGAGCGCGGTGACACAGTTCGAACAGCAGCGGCTACGGCAGGAATATCACGTACCACTGCGTTTCGCATCCGAAAGGCCGGCATGAACAGCGATAAAACGGTCCTCCACAGATTACTTGACCCGCTTCAACATCATGCAGGGCGCAAGCCAGTATTAGAACGTGCAAAAGAGACGCTCATTGTCGACAAAGTTATACACGCCGCTCAACACGGGTTTGCTCTAGGCCACCACGAAATGAAGAAGCTTCAGGGCCGCATAGCGGCAGGCGGTAGACGTGGCTTTGCTGGGCCTCTGCCATCGGACGATGCTTTGCGTTCCTTCCGCGCAAAAAACAGGGAACTCACGTTTTGCAGTGCTGAAAATATAACTGGCGCAAAACTCGCGGCCGAAAACTACCGACACGTGAAGACTTTGAAGGACGTTCTTGAGCGCGTACGCCGACAACATCCGGGTTTGCTTTCGGACCCCCACCGCTTATGGAACTTTGCCAAAACGGCAGTACTACCAGAGTACGTAAAAAATTCCCCGCTGCTATACGGCATCAAATTCTCGTAAGTCAGGCACCCGGCTGGGTGTGACGGACCACGGTAAGCACGTCACAGCTGGGATATGCGCATCGGCTGCAGGTGACATAGCACCACTTCTTCTTGTTGCCTCAGGGCGGAGACGAATGGCAAGCTGGTTCGAACCTCTATCGAAAGAAGAATTCAGGAATGAGGCTGGCATGCCTCATTGGCTGTCAGATGAAAACTGGTGTCCAGGGGAAACGCGGCTTTTGCTCACCGAAAACGGTTCAGTGGAGCAGGATATTATGTACGATGTTGTGACGCACATTAATGACTTTATTCGAACAATCGTGAGCGAAGACAAATGGGTCCTGCTAACGCTCAATGGGCACAGTTCACGTGACAGCGTTCCATGGCTCGAATTGTGTGAGAAGTACAAAATAATTGTCGTCAAACTTCCAGCAAACACGACGCATTTCCTCCAGCCTTGCGACCGTGCGATTAACAAAACCTTCCAAACAAATGTACGGGAGACGCGGGATGAACTCATGGAAAGATGCTATATCTGGTACGCCAATGTTGCGTTGAAGATAAAACTAGGTGTCACGGGATATAAATCCCTTTCAGGTGCGACAGCAACGAAAGCATTCGAAGAGGCTGGCCTGTGGCCTATGAACTACCAGTTTATGAACCGTTTTCGGCCACAAGGCCCCGTTACGCACACCTCTACTGCACTGCGGAGTGGCTTCCGGGCGAAGGAGGATGTGTTCAACATTCATGACCTCAGTCATGACCGAAGGGAGAGAGCGGATAGGCGTCTGGTCCAGCGGCTGCACAGCATCACGGACGGCAGCGTTCGTCCGTCTTTGGTGTTTGCGGAGATTGCTGTGCTAATGGCTTCTAAGTACATCGTAAACAAAATTTTGGAGTCAGTGAGAGGTGCTAAGTCAGTTTCAGGGAGGTCAGAAACTCGCCGAGAGGTTATCGGGGAAGTAAATGGGGCCGAAATACTTACGGTGCGCTCAATGAGAGTAAAACTCGATCAAAAGCGGGCCAGTTCCCGGAAAAGCGGTAAGCAGAAGACCGGAGCAGTTGGAAAGAAAGGCACGGTAGCCGTCGATGTGAGTGAAAAGGAGAATAAAGACCCTCAACTGCCGTTGCGGCAAGCAAATTGTGAAGACAGTGGTTTTGAACCGCTTTCAGATGACTTGCCAATCGCGTTATGGCCGCGAAGGCAGGCGCGGTCTCAGCCCGCTGAAAAGGAAGCGGAAGGTCTCCCGCAGCATTCCGGAGCCGCAATGGCTCTGGTGGAGCTGTCACAAGTGCAGGCGTTGGGTCGCAAGGTTAGACGCGGTGTTCCAAATTGAGCCTGCACAAAATTGTCTGTAAACTTACTTGCTGGAAGACACGAAAATTGCGCTTTTCGGACTCAGTTTGCCATAAACCTGGCACATGCTTAGGCGTTCCAAATTAAGCCGGTGAGAACGCTACCCTGTACCTGAAAATGGGCACAAGTGAGAGCTCGAGCCAAAATGCAGCCAGAGCCACAGCAACCTACGAACAAGGTGCTTTGTGTAACAAATGTGGAACTTTTACTTTCAAAATCATCATCATTATGCTTTCTTTGCCGGCGAGCAAAACGAATGGCATACAACGAGTTGTGATCTTGATCATGCAGCTTGACACGCACACGAAAATTTGGAGGAGGAGCTCACATTAGCCATCGTCAATCTTCTCTCGTTTCGGACAAATCTGTAGCCCGCGAGTTGGAGCGAAGGAGGTGGAGCGAGGTGCGCGCATCGAAAACCATTGGCTGTCGGAACGCCATGTGTTGAATCTGCTGAAGTCTTTTGTACTGTAGATACTAACCGCCGCAGCTTGCTTTTTCGCCTGCGGCCCAGAGCCGAAGGCCAAGTAGAACACCAAGGCCACAAAAGTAAACAACAGATTGTCCTTTATTGCAATATAACTACTACGAACCCCGTATAGATCCGCGAAGTATTATATAGACCAACCGCTGAGACACGAACGCAAACAAAGATCAGTAGCTTCTAGTCGTCCCCTTGCTTTCTATCAAAGCAACTAAACGCCTAGGCATCGAGTGACATAAACTTCTGATGTACTCATAACCAATTTTATACCAACAGTCCACGACCTTTTTTGCAAGGTCTTCAATGTTAGCAAATTGATTTCCACCCTCATAAACACTTCTTGCCAAACGACCCCAGACATTTTCTATAGAATTAAGGTCTTGCGACTTTGCCGGCCAATCCAAACACATCAATGTCTCGATAAAAAAGCCATTTTTCGTGTGGTTTGACCGATGTGTTGATTCTCCGTCATGCATCCACTTCCATTTTTCATCGTAAGAATCAGCCTCAATTGGAAGTAAAGTACGCTCAAATATTTTGCAATGCTTATCCGAATCTTGGTTATCCTCTACGCGGTCTATATCACTTATTCCGTAGTACGACATTGCGGTCCAGATCATGATTGATGCACCAGCTTGCAGATTCTTAGAAAATATGTGTGGGGTGGTGTGTAATTCGTGCCAGTATGAACCGAGACCGTCACCCCCATCGAGGTTGAACTTTTTTCCGTCGTTAAAGATCAAACGCTTCCATTTGATAGCTCTAAACGCGAGCCTACTGTGTGCCCATTTCAATCGGTTTTCCTTATGCGACTTGCTCATATAAGGTCCTCGAGGCTTGGTCTGATAATGTAGGTGGGGCGATGCGGACCAAATTGGTTGAACCCTGCGAGCTGAGACTGGCAAATCATACTGCTTCTTGATATCTGCGGCGCTGCTTCGGGACCTTTTAGCCTGTCGGACAATAGCCCTGATGGTAATTTTGGACTGTTTGACCTTTCGTGGCTTGAATTGTTGCTGCTGGTGAGGCTCCGGCTTATTAAGAAACTCTGGATGCAGCCACGGCCTCGTCCTACTTCCTCTGCTATCGCTCTCTGAGAGAGGCTCTGGCTGTGGTGAGCAAGAGTGAGGCCTTTCTCGCGGTTGATTAAAACAGGCCCACGAGGCATGTTTGATAGGTTTTTGACTTGGAAGTTGGCATGTCAACGAGTCTCGTGCCTTTTTATATGTACGCGGAGTTTGACTTTTGGCGCGCTTTTGGGAGCAGAGTTATGGTTTAAAATATTTTTTGGACTATATAAGATTTCGTGGATCTATAAAGCTTTCGACATATGTTTTATGATTTGCGAAGTTCTGGAAAACGTTTTTTGTGGCTTTATGATATCCTTTTACAAGTCATTGTAAGTATTAACTACTCGGATCTTGTCTGGGCACCTCTGCAATGAGGTTTGTGTGTCGGCTCTGAATGAATTTTTGGATCTATAGACATTTCGCGGACTGTACTAGCCGTTCAGACAATAACGCGACAAGGCGCCAAAATTTCAGGAACCATCTTCACTGAAACGGTTATAACTTTGGAGCGCGCGCGCCAATAACAGTCTCACTAAAGCCAACCGCTCCGAAAAAGATCGAGGTTTCACCAGAGAACACTTTCTTTACTAGAACGAATCGCAAGACAACTTCAGCGGGACACCATGAACCGCTCGACACAGCGTCCAAACCCACTGTCCAATAATCCGACAAGAAATATGCGCCTCCCAAGGGACTTCCGCGGCGCATGCTAACACAAGCCACCAAAGGCCACCTTAACAACCAAGAAATGTCTGCTTCTCCTCTTGCTCCACAACATGTCGTACAAATTCGCGTGCCCTTGCACGGCGCTGAGCCCGTCGTAACGCGCGGTTCGCAAGCAACTGAGTGTGCATAATGGCTCTCCGCGGGGCAAGCTGCACTAAACGTCTAATATCTGCTTTTGGTTCCTTATAAGCTTCTGATATCTCTGCTGCCTCCTTCACGGTTTCTTTTTCGGCTCGCAGGCCCCTCTGCCGCATAGTCCGAGTACAAAGAGCCTCCACAACCTCATCGTTCGTCACAACTGCACCAGACGTCGCGTCAATCCTTATGTACCTATTCTCTTCCACAACAGCATCAAAGAGCAAGGTACGACTTTTCTTTCTGAACCCCTCCAACAATACCTCAAACGCCACATCACTAATTTTCGTTCCGTTTCGCTTCATCATATAAGTTCTAAATGGGTCAAAGTTTGGGCCAAGTATATCCCGATCCCACACACCGGCCTTTTGGAATCCGGATATGATGTTCGGCGCAGTGTGGGACCGAGCATAAGCATTGTAGATACACTGCCCAACATCGAACGCATTTAACCTCGTCTTCTGGCGCGCCGCTTTGTGCAACTCTTGCTGTAAGAAGGATTTATAAGAGTTGAACACCGTGACATCCAGAGGCTGTGTAACGTGGGAGGTGTGGGAAGGAAGCGCAATGACAACAACACCGTTTTCTTTCAAGAGCTTTAACGTTTTGTACTGAATGTGGGCTCCGTAACCGTCTAGTAATAGCAACAGCTTCTGGTTGCCTTCGTGAAGTTTTGAAGTTTCCTTCAAGAAATTCTGTGCCATTCGAAAACGATGTCTGTGTCCGCACCAGGTGGATTGCGCTGAAAAAGATAACAATCCGGAAGCACTACGTGCAGAGATTGTATTTCCCTACGTACTTTACGATAGTGCGCAAGTTTCCCTGGGAATACAATGACTGGTTTATACGCTTTCCCATCTGCGGATACGACTGGCATAATTGTCACCCGATCAGGATTTCCCTTCGTCGTCAGTGCCTTCTGTACCAGTTGCATTCCTCTTAGGCCGATCCCTTTTCGTAAGCTTCTCCCCTTCATCTTCGCGAACGATGCCCCTGACTGGTCTGTGTTGAAGATATCCTGCGGTTCTTTGATACTGTACCGTTTAATTGCGGCTTCTACTCTAGGAATGTGCTCAGTAAGGACCTCTGGTGTAATTGCTTTAACTCTTTGGTCCTCCACCATCTGGACATGATGCAGCTGGAGACCGCTTCGTTTCAGAAAGTATCGCACCCAGCCAGATGATGGCCGATTGTCAAAAAGGTTGATTTGTTCTTGTCGGTAAATTGGGAGAAGTGAGACATACCCTTGCACCAGATCCTGCATTCTCTGACGTGATAACGGTGTGTTGTTCTCGGAAAACTCAATTAGTGCTGCAGCAATTACATCCTCTTCCTCTGGACGTAGTTTTGGTGGCCTCCCCTTCTTGGAAAGGTTTATGTGAATATCGCGTGGATCCTGAGGCTCTGACTCAGGAGCATTATGTTTCCAGGCTGCAAAGTATCGTCGCAGTTTGCCTACCGACACACAGTGTTTCTCAGACAACGATTGCCAAGAAATGTTGCTGCTGAATCGTTCGAAAACTGCAGCCTGGAGCACTTCGTGGGTGTGCTCCATGATTCCGACGACGGGCAGAGATGGGGGTGTTGTTGGTAGACATTGTGTGTTTGAGCCTCTGTTTTGTTTCTGTGGAGTCAAAGAAAGCGCGCGCTTTTCAAATCTGATACTGCGATGCTTAAGAGAGAAGCTCAGACTGGTTAACGTGAGATGATTGCTACTGATGGTGCTCTTTTGGCTTCTTGGGGAAGGAAGTCATGTTTTCGAAGCTGTTTTGGGCTTGCCTTGTTTTCGAAATCTGCCGAATTATTGTCCGAACAGTTACAGTGAATCCTCGTTAACTGGGTCATTTCGAAATATTGTTCTGGCATTGAAGTCCACAAAGCAATCTCCTCTTTTCAGTTGCATCAAGTCTCACAGACTTTGTAAGCAATCCGCATGTTGCACTTCCGTTCGAATCTCTTCAACATTCACCACCTTTAACCTCACCAACTCTTTGATATGGTGATATTTAAGAGCAATGTGCTTGTTCCTTTCTGAGTTCTTGGGATTTTTTGCTATGGACTCTGCTGTAGAACTGTCCATGAATATAGAGATAGGATACATATCTGGTCCTTCTCCACTAAGAACCTTATCGTTTCGTAATTCCCAAAAGAGTCTACGTAACCATATCAACATTTTTCCGCACTACGATAGCGCAATATATTTTGCTTTTTCAGACAAAAGTGCAATTAATGTTTGCTTCTTTGTCGTCCAAATTACAGGTGCATTATTCACCTTAGTAACCCAGTAGAAGATCATCTGGTTTCTTTGCATACAGCCTAGTCTACATCACAATTTGCTTCCATTGGTGCTGATGAATGCGCAAAATAGAACAATCAAAGACCTTTTGTACCCTTCAAATACCTAAGTGTACTCTTCACGTAAAAAAATGCCTTATGCACAGATCATGCACTTGTTTTGCTAGTATTAATGCTGCGAACATTATATCCGGTCGCAAAGACACTGCCAAAAACATCAAATGTCCTACCATTTTCCGTTAGCGGCCGTGAAGCGTGGCAGGTAATGCCATATCTTCATCACCTCGACCTGTGAGGTCACAAGAAGAAGGCAATGGCGTCCTCGCTGGGTTGGGGTTTCAAAGTCCATATTTTTTCAGTATCTCTTCGACGTACCTAGTTTAGCAGATCTTTATTCCATTTCTATTCCGTTCGATATCTAGTCCGACGAAGTACTTCTCTTCACAGAGAAACTACACTTGAAGTAGTTTCCGCATCTCATCCTTGAAGTCATGTAGAAGAGAATAAGAGTTTTATAACAAAACGATGTCATCAAACACCACCACCAAGTTCAGCATTCCGCTTTTCGACATGTAAATGTAGAGGTGGCTATCCGTGCTTGACTGTTTGAACCCGTGTCGTTGTAGTTCGTAATGTACTAGGGATCCTCAGATTTGTCCAGCCTGTCGAGCCCCATAGATTTACTTCTTAAGTAAGCAGATGTTTCCGGGGACATATGATGATCCTTAGGAGTTCTGTGGCTCTTCCGTTACGAGAGGTGCTTAGAAATCTCCGCATAGATAGGCCTTACTTATTTCCATTGTCTCCAAGATGAGTCCGTGACTTCCCGCTTATGCTATGGCGAGACGAATATTCTCTAGCCGCGCTACGGTTGCATATAGATTGTCCTGGTCGAAGTCCAGATATGGAAGTTTCTTATCCCTTCGAATCACGCAACGCGTTTTAGCAAGAACTTGAGGAGGGTCACTGCTTACATGTTTCACAAGGAATGTCCATAGAAACGGGAGTGGTTTCTTCCCAGGTTTTCTATCCTCTAGTTCCCAAGTTTTCCTTTCCACTAGTGAATTTAATTCCCTAATGATCGCCTCTGCCCAGTCGGGCTTGCCTCTTGCTTCTTCAAAGCTCATATGGACTCTGCCGACGTCCGTGAGGTCCTTGGAGCGAGAGTAAGCGACAGCAAAGCTGGCCAATGATGCGTCCTTGTGCTTTTCGTCTTGTGCTCTTCGTCTTCTTCCTCCGTCTCTTTCTCGGCTTCAAGCTTTTGGATGGAAGAAAAGTCAGCGATTTCGTTTAGTGACGGTAATGATTCCTTCGTCACCTTGAAGTCCCGATTCCTACATTGGATTACTTTCCTGAATGAAGGGACATATATCATTAGTAGCGTATGTGGGCTGCGTATGTCAACGAAGTAACCAGGGACTGCATGCGGGAGTAGCTTTTTGTTCGCCGTAGTTTCTGACCTGTAGATGAATGCGTGTCCTGATTGTCCGAACTTCAAGATGTTCGCAAAGTTGGGCTTACTTCCAAACCAGAGCGTGTACGAAATCTCCATGTTTATCCGAGAGTTTGGAAGACGATTTCTCAAGTAGTTTGCATGCGATGTGGCCTCGTCCCAGAGTTGGAGGGGTAACTGGGATGCTTGTAAAAATGTTCGTGCCATCTTCCACAAGTTTTGAATAATCTTCTCCGCGACGCCATTCGATTGATGTGCGTATGGTGGTGTGTATTCGAGAACTATCCCATTCTCCATTGCGTATATGATGAAGTCATCCGATCTGTTCTCACCCGCCCCGTCAAAGCCAACGTGATAGAGACGGTTGGGGGAGACTTCGTTTTTCGCGCGAGCCTTTTACCATCTTATTGACTGATAGAACTGATATTTTTTGTTAAGGAAGTATACGGATCAATCTCTTGTGTTTTCGTCGATGAGAACCTATATCTAAGTGAATCCTTGCAATGATAGAGGTGTGGTAGGGCCTGTAAAATCCGTGTGTGTGATTTCCAATGGCTGATAGGCTGCGGATGTAGAGTGCTGTAGTGTCGCACGTTTGCTTCCTGCATGAATGCACGGTGTGCAGTGTATGTTGCTAAGTTCCGTAGGGGAAAGTTGTGGGACTCCTTCGCATTGTTCTACGCAAGCCAGAAGCCTTTCTCGTCCTGGATGTCCGAGTCTGTCATGCCAGTCCTTTGCAGTGTTCCGGGAGATGGCATGGATCCTTGTACACGTGAGGGAGGTGCTCGGTTCGGTAGAGGGTACAGTCCGTCTCTCGGGGTTGATATGTATATTGTTTGCCTCGGAATCCAATCCTTAATGAGGATCCACATTGCTCCCCGCTGTTCAAGAACTCGACGTGAGCATGGTTGGAGAGGACTGAGAGAGACACGAGGTTAAAGTCGAAGGAAGGTGTATGCTTTGCTGGTAGTATGAGTCCGTCTCCAATCGTAAGTTTGATAGTTCCGTGACCGATTATCTCTGAATACCGGTCGCATGTCCTCACCGTTTGGCGTCGTGTTGACTGACATTCCCAGAAGAAATTTCTTTCTTTGATGAAAACGTGAGTGGTCCCGGAATCTAACCGGGTTGGAACTTCATCTCGACTGGAGACGCTCGCTTGGGCTAAAGCTACAAAGCCCCGAGAGGAGCGGCTGTTCTGGTTCTGTTGTTGCTGACTATATTCCCGATTGGTGTTGCCATTTCCTTTCGAATTGTCCCAATCCTTGTTAAAGCGATTCCTGTTATTGCTGTTTCTTTGGTTTCGTCCTCGTCCGTGGTGTCTACCACTTCTTGCTTGGAGGTTCCGTTATTTCTGTTCTTGTTAGTGCGCTTTCTTGACCAGAACTCAGAGCGAATGAAATATGGCCAACTCTTCCGCAGTTCCAGCATTCGAGCCCTTTAGTGTTTCGTCTTGAATGCTGTTTGTTACGACCTGTACTGTACTTCTGTGCTGCCGGATAAGGGTTTTTCATGTCCTTCTTTGTTTCCGTGGCCTTTGTACTTCGCGTGGATGCGCGGTGATTTCAACGGTCTATCTCTGAGCGAACGAGCGAAACAACTTGATCATACTCCATGTTGCTGGCGTCGGCTATCAGGGTGATAGCCATTAATGAGTCGGGTACCGTTCGTAACAATGTTGCCGATCGTTCTCGGTCGGTTAGCGAATCGCCTAGACGAGAAAATTCCAAGAACGTGGTTTCGAGCTCAAGTAGGTGTTGTTGAATTTCGTCACCATCCTTGAAGGAAACTGTTGTTAGTTTCTGCCACAGGTTCATCTTCGTCTGGATGCTGGGTTTCTTTTAGGTGGACTCCAACTTCAACCTCACCTCCAATTCAGAGCAATTCTTCCTTTCTAGTAACTCGGAGACGGCAATCATAGGTTGCGTACCAAGATTCTGCACTATTGCCGATCGTTCCTTTCGGTCCGCGTCATCCCAACGTCGACGGGCTTTTGCAGTGCCCTCGTCGGGACGTGGTTCTGTGAGAGCGAATAATGATTGCATAGAATGCATGAGATCTCGAACGTAGATGCACCATGTATAGTAGTCGGCGTTACATCTTAATCGAGGAGTGCGCTTCGACTCGTGATCTTTGTCCATGTCCATCGCGGAGTTTCCTCGACGCGGGAGTAAACGGGCAGTTGTACTAGTGTCTCTTCTTCTTCTTCTTCAGTCTTGTACTGGCAGAGGGATCCTTCTTGTTCAGAGTCACTGGCAGGGGGTGCCAGCCCCGTACTCCTGAAGGGCAGACCTCTGGCTCCGGGTTACTGTCCCGGCAACACACACTTTTCTTCGGCCTTTCAAGTTCTGCGTGCGTCAGAACGAGATGCTTTTTACGACTACGAGACTTCCAGAGGTGGTTACTAACAGGGGATATGTCTTCACCAATGTATCCTCTCTAGCCTTTTGCGCCGCACGAGCGGGGCAAACTACTCCGTTGTGCTTCGATGTCGCGGATAACCCGGGCTGAACGACGAGACACCCCATCACCTTCGGGAGACAGAGCACTCCCCATCAGAGCCAGTTATCTAGAGTGATATCAAATCCGACGATTTGATACAATTCCCCTGTCGATTCCCTACCGGTGCTCAGCTTGCGGGCAGTCCTTGCCAACAAAGTGCCGACTTCCTCGATGAGGGAGGCAACGAAGGGTCTTCATCGAAAGACGCAGCTTCCCGCTTGCCGAACACACGACACCACACAACTTCCTGTGGGCCAGCGAGACTGACGGTCTCAACCTGTGTTACTGGACCAGGAAGTCATCCCAGACTTTGTAGTCAAATAGCACGCGCGCTTCCCCTATGTTTGTTGGTATAACTACTCACTCGTGGTGAAAGTTTAGTGGGGGGAAGCGCAGCGGCGGACCAAACGAATTGGAAGGTCAATACCCTGCTGCGGAATGCGGCACAGCAATGTCGATGTAATCTTCTGTTCGAAAGGTGGTGCGGTGAGGCAGCAGCGGCCCACCAAAAGCAAAGCACCAAGGTGAGAGGGCCAGTTGTAACGGCCTGAGAGAGCGGAGGTACGTTCGGCGGCCTAAGGAGGGCGGCGCCTAAGGGGGTGCAAAAGGCGGCAAAGAAAGATCAGCGACACAGTAAAGGCGGCGGGAAAGGCGGCGAAGCACTGTTTGCGGCCCGGACGCACGGTGCGGAAGGCGGCGTAACAGGTTCGATGGCCCGTGGTTCGCGGCGCGGAAGCGGTTAGGAATGGTGGTCGGCCCAGGGTGTGCGACGCGGAAGCGACAAGGAATGCTGGTCGGCCCAAAGTGTGCGGCGCGGAAGTTGGTGAAATAAGGTGGGCGGCCCGTGGTGTTCGGCAAGGAGAGGGTGGTGTGAGAAGGTCAACGGCCCGTGGTGCGCAACGCGGAGGGCGGCAAGAGAAAGTTGGCTGCCCGGGATGCACGGCGCGGGGGGCGTCGAGAGATGGTCGGTGGCCCGGGGTGCGTGGCACGGAGGGCGGTGAGAGAAAATTGGCGCCCTGGAATGAGCGGTGCGGATGGCGACGAAGCAAGATTAGCGGTCTGTGGTGCGCGGTGCGGGGGGGGGCGGCAAGAGATGGTCGGCGGCTCGGGGTGTGTTACCTTGCGTGAGAGTGCGACGAGCGTGGGCCGTGGTGCAGGGTCGGGTGCGTCGCGATGCCCGAGAGTTGTCTAACGGCCAGAGAAATCGAGGGCGATGCTACCATGCGATCATAACCTCTTTACTCCCTCTGTGAGTCAAGTGGCCGCGACCGTCGGCCGCCTTACATTTGCATACCAGTTGAAACTCGTGGACACTGTGCCCAGTTCCAAACGGTAGCTCTCGTTGTGTCACTGACACTGTCGGAACGCCATGTCTTGAATCTGCTCAAATCTTTTGTACTATAATGAATCCTCGTTAACTGGGTCATTCCGGAAATACGCAAAACGCAAAGTAATCTGCGTGTTCATGCTTTTGTGTTTCAATGGGCGATTTGAAAACTTGAGAAATGCAGCAGCAAAAAAGCCACACCACTCACTTTCTAAATAAGCGCGTACTCTATTCACAGCGTCTTATACATTGTCAGTCGCGTGGTTTTCAAAATATTCCCGATATCTCTCCTATATCGCAGCTTCGCAATGGCAATCAGTTCAACTACGCTTCTCATCGGCATGCTTTCTCGAACTTCACCGTACTGTTACACATGAAAGACGCATTCTTCAAAGAAACACTAGGCGAGGGCCCCTACGAATCCCAAACGCGTCTCCATTTACGTACCTGTTTCAATCTGGGTGTGATGCGTCGTTAATCACTTTATGCGGGCCAGACCATCAAGGTTTTCGAAAATAGCTCAATGATTTTCAACCTCTGTACAACAAGTATACTCCGTATGCATCAGATAGAGGAATCAAAATCAAACGATCATCTTCCAAGGGACGACCTCGGTCACTTTCTGCCTGTCATGCGCTTGTCCTTTTTCTGGCACATACGCCAACCAAGGGTTCTACCATGGCGTTATCACTCATACGTGGATGTACCGCGAGTGTCATTTCTCTTTTTCTTCGATTGGTTAGGGGGATTGTTGTGAAATTGCTATGTCATTGTAAAGAAACCGAGATGTGGATGCCCTCTGCAGAAGAGTTTCTGACGTCTAAAGCACAAATTGTATCTCTCTACCCGACGCATGAAAAATTGTACTGCTCTGTTGATGGACTGAAGATAAAACTGCGGTGCAGTGGGATATATTGGAGCAAAGCATGCTCGGCAATTGCTGGAAACACGATCATTATGTGGAAAATATACTGATATTTGCACCCAGCGGCACCATTATATGCTGCGGCCTAAACGCTCCGGGGTCAATGCACGACTCAACTATAGCGGAGATGAGTGGAGTCTACTATAAATTAGGGGAGGCCTACAGAACGTTTGGAAGGATTGCGTAATTGACTTGGGGTTTGGACAGGCTCGGTATTCTTTTCTCATCAAAAGCGGCTCTGATAAACACATACAAGAATAGAATGGAAAAAGAATTATACTTGGGGAGCAGGCCACATCTTTGGAGCAAAGCGCAGAATGGGGAATGCGGGCTTTTCGAGTCGGTTTTCCTAGATTTAAAGATATGATTAGGGGATAAGACAGATGGTAAAGGAAGGTTTGGTTTTCGTCTTGTGTTTTGCTATTCAATTTTTGAACATGGACATTAGGCCTCAATCAGATAAGGTCGACGTTCGGTTAGGCTCTACAAGGTGAAGTTACTTCTTTTTTTCCGACTTACGGGTAAGGATCGCAGACCAATGTAAACTGCAGAGACCCTCTACTGCTTTCAACTAGACGAGGGGCTTCTACAGCTACCGCAGTTTCTCTGTATCTGATGAGTCCCCATCGTGACCATCATCATCATTTCCATAAACCATTCATCTCGCTTCGACTCGCACTCTTCCCGCTGAACTTCTCGCTTCTGGCGCTGTGATTCTAAATCTCTGCCCGCTATTCTCTTCTGGCCCCTCACTCTTCCCGACGGGCTCCCAAATCTCGTTGCAATTTGCGATGATCTTACTCATGCACCATACTCATCTTCAAAATCTCCATCAATTCATCTCCCCCGCGACGTGTACGAGAACGAACTAGTTGCTTACGGCTCAGGTTAAGAGCATCTACATTTGCATAACCACCATTTCGGCCCGGTGCCACAGTCAGATGGCTTGGATCGACCTCGTGTTCGCTTCCAGAGCATCATCTATCTCTGTATCAGTGCCATCATCTGCTTCACTCGCTTCTTCTAATTCTGGTTCATCTGTGCTATTAGTGACGTCTGCTTTATGTTTGATCATTTTGTCGATCCGGTTTGCCTCTTCTACATCTAAAGGGCAAACGGGCGAACCTGTAATAACTTTGGTGCGATGTAATCCGGAGAACTTGTGCCGAATAGACTTTGCACTTCTCTGGGTTTCCAGAAATGTTTCGGAATGCTCTCGCGCTGCAGCATTCTACTCGTCGGTTCAATTGGCAAAAGCTTATCCATGATGGAAAGAAATTTTAGCGACTCCGCCAATGTAAACCTGTATTCTCTTGTGTTCTTTGAATTGTTCTTCTCTTGTTTCTTCTTTAGAGTGCGCTCGGTAGCACTGCGAGGCGTAGCATGTACTAAAGGTGCTCTGGGAGGCCCACCGTTGACAGTTTCCCTACCAAGCGTTTGCCATTGCTCACGGTGCTGTGCCACATCAGAAGAAATAGATGGAACTGATGGTGGTGGCGTTCGCAGTGGAGCAGACCCAGATTCGGTGTGAGGAGGCATCCGGCAAACTTTTGTGGAGGCAGCTGACGCGAGAGACTGCCATGACAGTCATAACGTGGACCTAAAGGGGGTATAAAACCATGCGCAGGTGTTTGTCGAAATGTTGCTAAGGTTGGTGGTATAGCACATGAGATCGAAGTAGGACCATACCCACTCCTGGTAGGTGGAGGTTGCGTGTTTGTAGGCTCGCTCTCGATATCCGGATTCAGCTTGCTGAGTGGAATGAATGGACTATCGTCTGAAGATGTTGGTACTTGTCTTTCAGGTGCCATTTTGGAGGGCAGTTTGTGGGGGATGTTTTATCGGGAACGAAAACGTCTTGCGGGAAGATGGGGAAGCAACGGTTCGGGACCCTGGTGGTGGTGATAAACAAGCGCTTCGCTCCAAACAGAGGCTCGTGGTTTCATAAGTTGCAGTCGATGGCGCACACGGGCGTATAGAAAGAAGCGGAAACAATTGGCCGAGGCGACCGAAGCGAAAGCCATATTCATTCCTGGAGAGAAAGTAGCTCCAGGATCATCATTTGTGCTTGGAGCACTCCCGCTTGAACGGGCGGGGAGCGAGAGAGCGAGTTGGACGCACAACGTAACGCTGGTGACACAAATCGTGACCATTTGTGCCGAGCAAAAAGGTGTTTTCGATTTTCAGAAATGACCCAATGTTCAACCTCAAATGTGGCGCAAACGCTTCACCAGACCAAACCTCGATATTTGAGAAATTACGTAGTGCGAATTTCGTAGCGTCTTTTGTACCCACGTTGACCACATGCGACACGATACGAAATTGGGCTAAAGATAAGAAAAAAAATATGACGAAAACTCGAAATATACGAAACTACTTTTTCGTATCCGTCTGAATGGCGCAGTCGTCTCGGTTGGGCTGTAATTCTGCGAACCTCTCAGGTACCTGTCTTCTCTGCGTTATTGCTACCGGCTTCGACCCAAAACTTATAGGAAAGAATTAGAAGGTTCCGAGCGAGTACAGTTTAATTTTGGTAAAACATATGATTTGCATACATGAGATTATGGGTTCGAGTCCGATTATTTCCAAATTTAAAGTTACTATTTGACATTTGGTTTTTTGTATTATCAAATCGACCAACTAGTCGTACTTTGAATCCGTCAAAACGCACACTTTTGCAAGTTTGAGAAGAATGGGATTCGAAACCATGACACTTAATCAAATTTAAGTGCGACGATTTGGCAAACCGTTGTATAAATCCTTTGCCATCGACTTTTAACCACATGTACATCTTTACCATTAATTATGAGTAATCCTTTACCGCCTGTTTGTAACAATTCTGAGGACGGGTCTACACAAATCCAGGCTCCTTACTTTCCATTCTCTCTATTAAAGAAGCTACAGGTTCTTCCGCCATGTCATGCTGCGAGCCTAGAACTTAGAGTAACACTTGTAATTGCCCGTTGCATCAGGTTGCCTGGCTACTCGCAAATGCGCTGTATTGATAGTTTCTTACTGTATTGATCTCTGTTTCTCACGACTAACGTGGGTAGCGATCTTTTTCGCAGATTCCTCTACCGCGTGACGGCCAGTACTACCATCTAAGTGAGCTTAGTGCGATCCGGGCTCGCTACTTAACCGGCTCCCAACGTCCAAGTAAAAGTAGAGACCCGGCAGGTGTCTGATTGAACTGTTTGGGCCCTCGCCTTCCTCCGCCTTCCACACTTTTTTCAATCGACCAACACGACTTCTCAAGCTTTCTCAAGCATGGCTGAAGGATCCTCTGCAGTCATGGAGACTCTGTTGCAATGCCAAGAAGCAAAGACGGAATTGTTATCTGCCTCTTTCATGAAGCTTGAGAAAAAGTACTACGATCTTTCTCGAGTGAACTATGATGATCTTGATGCACCTCGTAAGGAAGAGTTCAAACTTCCTCTCAAAGAGGTGGGAGAGCAACATGAAAATGTGATGAAACAGTTCGAAACAGCATCAAAACTTGTAACAACCAACCGGCGACTTTTGTTCGTTCCGAACCCGGTAAATGGGCTTGCCCTATCGGCTGTGGGCTCTGGTACTGTTCGATATCGAATCCCGAGTTTGCCCTCGTTTCGAGGCGGCAATCCAAACGCCATCAAGGACCCCTTTGAGTTTCTTGGAAATATCAAAACTATTCTATCGGCCGACGAGGTGCCGCGTGAATGTTTGTTTCCAGCGTTATTGAGGACGCTGGTCGGCTACGACAGACAGTGGGCAGAAAAGAATCTTTCGGGAGCCGACTCGGAGACGCTTCATTCTCTCTTCCTACACCATCCCAACACTTCGAGTCCCCAGCCATTTGTAGTAAACTGCCAAACGATCTCAAGACGATCAGTTAGGAGCTTTCGGAGTTGGTTCGGGAGTACAGTGACCGATTCACAAGCCTGATGACTCGCACTGGGCGCCAGGACTATGATGAAACGGTATTGGCAGTGTACATTGAAGTATTGGACCCATCTTTGCATGATCTGATGCACTTGGCGCGCGCCGCCGCATTAAAAATTTTGAAAAGGAGCATACCAAGGCACCCTAGTTTCAATTTCCGAAGAGATCTAAATACCGATTACGCTCGATTATTCTCGCTCGTCGAAACGGTGTGCAGAATGTAGCACGCTGTCTGGAAAAGTTGAAGTCCAGAAGCAGTTTGGAGGTAAAAAGAAGCGAGCGATGCAAGGAATCTCTGATGCCCGCGGAACTACTGAACATGAAAAGAAGTCCCAAGATCCGGACCGAAAGAAATCAAAATCAATGGGCAAGGCTACCAGAGAGCGGCTCAGGTGGTAGAAGAAGTGCTTTAAGTTCAGGAAACCATGGCATCTAGGGCACAAGTGTGCCAAAGATGAGAAGAGGGAGCCTCTTGCGGCAACCCTGCAGGTCCAGGAACTGGTTGCAAAAACCACGGGAGATATGGAACTCTGCGATTCTCATCTCCGTGAGCTGTTTGGATATGAGGAACATGACTCAGAAGCGCAGCTGGCATTAGAGCTCGAAGGTGCTGAAGGGAAGAAATATCCTACGGTTTGTACACTCTTTGCCGCACCCAGTGACGCTTCCGAACAGCTCTGCACCCCAGTGCAGATCAAAAGAACTGATTGGTGGGCTATGGTGGACTGTGGAGCTACATCGTCATTCATATCAGCAGAGTTTGTTCGAAATCATCAGATTCCAGTCCAGGAGGTCTCCGGTTGCATCCACACTGGACGCCTGCAGGTTATGGTGGAGCATAAGGGAATGGCCAATATTACTGTGAAGAATGGAGGAAAATCTGCCGCGATCACTGCTGAACTCATGCAAATGCCTGCCCAGCGGGACATGATCATTAGGCTCCCACACTTCCCAATATTTGGCTACTCAATCGAGAGAATCCCACAAGCCGCCAGCTTCTTGTCCGATGAGCACCAGCAGACGTCAGATCCAGCTCATGCAGAGAGAGAGAATTAGGAGCACGAGGCGCACACGGCATAATATCTCTTTTATGTAGTCGCACAATCATTGAAGTGGGGCAAATCCGGGAACGGAAAGAAAGAACACAAACCGCGCCAGCGGCTACGCACAAAAGGTGTTCAGTCTTGGTCTCTATTTGGGCAGAGCAGTAGCAGAACCCTCCGATGAGGTAGACACGTGCCAGGCATAACTCCGGGTGGCCTCTTCCTGACTTACAGACGGAGGTTGCTGTTTGCAGTCTGGGAGTCGAAAGGATGGAATCCACTGGGTATGGCGTATCCTGTAATGGACGGGGCGAAAAACTAGGTAGCAAAACAAGCCGCATTGCGGAGCAGAGACTCGTGAGAGCGAGAAATAATCCCGAGACAAAAAGGGAAAACCTGTACAACAGGGCAAAGTGTGGCGAGGCCGTAAGACAGAAAACAGGAAAGTTGTACAAAAGAATGATAAATAAATGCCCGCAACGACGGATCGGTGCTTCTCAATGACGGAGGTAGATAAATTGTCCGGATAAGGGGCGGGGTTCCCCGGGAACTGGGCCGAAGACCGTGCGAAAGCAGAACCCAAGCCAGAGCCAAAGCCTCGTTGAGGTTTACTTCCCGTACAGTCGCGGCAAGTGCCACCACTTATATACGGCTAACAAATATCAACTTCAATATCTAAGTACGCGGCACGCCGGTCAACATTACCCACGTGTACCTCCGTGGCGCTCTTGCGACGGCGCATCCGGTAATCGGACGCGGGCACACAAGTGTCACGCTAACCTCTCGATCGCGGATCCTTAATCCGGGCCAAATACCCAAATAGACTTCAAAATAATAGGACGTGCAGCCGAAAATAACAACAGGTATATGAGTGGCATCCTTCCCAGTCTCTGTCAAGGGCAATTGCTCTACATCTTTTCCTTGTCAGGCTGAAACTTTAGACTCGTTCGGTTCTTTTATTCCCATCATGGGTCCATATAATCTAGACTATGGCGATGAGCCTGCCAAAAACTCGGACTTCAACAACTTGGCACTCGTACCATACTTGGCACCTTCGACTCTCATCGACACAGCGATGCTTACCAACAACAACAACACCTCTGGTAAATTCGGTGCTCCCTCGGGCGGGATTGCGCGAATGACAGCTGAGGGTCCGCGGGTTTGGTCGGTGCCCTTGTCCCAATCTTCGGGTGCTTCCGCTTCTGGTGTGGCATCCGTCGCGACGGCAGCAAATCTTGATCCAGCTCCCGTGTGGGATTGGTTCAACGTAAGCGTGGCAATGAGTTCGGGTGGATGGCTCAGTCTTGGGAGTCTTCGCGTGCACGATCCTCACCACCACAGCGGCCTGTTTGCACAAGACCCGTTGTTTAATACCGAATCCGTTAGGGATGAAGCGTTGATCAACTTCTACGCCATTGACGGATATCTCTTTGGAGGGCTTCACGTCAGCCTCTTCCATTCACGGGACTGGCTCACCCGTATTATGGTCCATCCAGAATGTCTCTGGTATAAGAGTAGCGAGAGCAAGGCGTTCATGCCCCGGGAGATTGCCCGCATCGGGTATACGCGACACTTCCGGGCTCCGAACGAGCATCCGGTTCCGTCCCATTACGGGTTTGACGTGACCTACTACCATATGGACGGCGAAGTTGAGTATGGAGATCGACTGGCTGTTGCCTTCGACAAGATCGACAGCTATGCGGATGTCGTCTAGCCGCACCAGGATCTCATCCTGTACGCTCGTCCGATCCTTCGGGCCGAGTTCCGGTACCTTCGCAAGTCGTCGCGGAGCCAGTTCTTCCAAGGCCTCCGTCACGAGAGGAAGTGGCGATCCTGATTTGTGATTTTGGTGCCGTACCAAGGCTTGGAAGTTGAGCAAATCGCGGGGCGTTCTCGTCAAGGGAGATACGTTCCGCTGCCATATTTCTGGCCTGTGGTCGAAGTCCCTCGATTGTGCCATATGAAATTCGCACCATGCCTGATATATGTCGGGTCGTATTACATGAAGAATCTGCCGTGAATTAGAACTCATTGCCCACGCGGCGATGATGAATGGGAAGGAATATGACTTAGTATATATACTGGCTACACTGCGGCTTGATGATTTGCAAACTCGCCCTGCAATTGGTATTATATAGGCAGGTGCATCGCATACTGCAAATAGGATTACATCTGGGTGAAGAAAATGTGAAAACTATTTGGTTGTTTGATGTGTTCGGGAGCTCAGCATCTCGCGGAGTTTGTGAAATAGTCATTAAAAGGGTGACGTTTTGCGTATGAGCTCTCTGAGTGCACGTTTTTGCGTGGTGGAGTTTAACAAGGGAGCCCTGACAGGTGAAACACAGACGGCTACTTGTCTTGCTCGAGGAGGAACCTTGAGGACTCGTGAGCTGAGTGAGAGATTGCAGTGATGCGCAAGGTTCTCGTTCCTGATCTCAAGTAAGAGCGTATCGTTGTTCCCGTTCTATTTCAAGCTACTACTCTCAAGGTTAAGCGCGAGTTGTCGAGTTGACCATTCTGAACGTTGAGAGAATAACTCTACTAAAGAGGGGATCAAGTGCCGGACGCAAGGGTGGTTGGTTTTGTTATGTGTGTTTTGGATCCGAAACGTTTGATATATTCAATCATTCATGAGATCTCAGACCCTATAAGAAATTTTTGGAGAAAGAGGAGTGCAATTTGAGGGTGGGCGGCACTTGTGGAGGATACGTGGATGCCAAACGGACTTCATATTGAGTGCACGCAATCTGCGTTTGCAGCTTAATTTCGTGGTGTCCAATTGGAGGACGCTTGCTAAGCGCATTGAACGCATATGGAGTGCAAACGATACATATTGCACTCCTTCTGCGCCCACATTGTTCGTAGTCTGCCCCCCGCGATGTCCAAGTGCACTCCACGCGCACTCACAATAATGAAATAAACTATTAAAAAAATTAATCTGCCCTGACAAGGGTGTCCATTTGGAGCGCGAACGGCGTATAGATCGAGTGCAGGTGGATGCTCAACTCTGCAAAAGATGCGCTCCACTTGCACTCACGAAAATGAAAAAATTTCTTGTAGGGAGAATAGTGAAACAGACAGATCACAGTTTGACGCTGGTTAGTACCCTTCCAGGTTCGAACGGAGTCTTTTTCTAGAGGATAAAACTAAAGTTATTGCTTCTACTTCATTTCAGTCATCATATAAAAACGCTCAAACACACATGAAGTTTGTATATTCAGTGGGTCCATCCAAGAATTCCTAAATTCCTAGACTAGTGCGCTTTGCTCGAATAGAAAGTTTACAGTAGACTTTCTTGTTGCCAGGAAGTAGGATTCTGGTCGGGGTAAGCCAGACCTCGACCAGATTCCTAGATGCCTTGCTCTTGAAAGTTTCAGGTAACCCTCACACAGGCTCAATTTGGCAAAGGGCTCAATTTGGCACAGCCAAATTGCGAACAGGTCAACCATTAATATTCACTTTTTTGCTTTCAATGAGCTCCGAGATCTCCAGCCTCACTTTGGTTCTACCTCTCGAGGGCTCGCCAGGGTTGAAAATGCCCTAGCACCTACAATGCCGTTGTCCATGAGACGCCAGACAGCGAAACTCAAGGCTGACCAACGTAGACGTGAGGACTTGCAGCACCGCCGCAGACAAGCTGCAGACCTCATAAGAGCTCATGGAACAGCCGCAAATGTTGCCGCTGCAACGCTTATGAGCAAACAAACAATATATCGAATGAAGAAAGCCATCAATGACGAAAACAATCACCAACTCAATAAGCTCCTCACCCCAAGGGCACACAATCCGGGACGTAAGCCTGTACTCTCGCACGCAGAAGAAAAGATATTGGTCGACAAAGCAATATTTGTCTCTGAACGCGGATTTACAATGGGTGAACAGGAAATGCGAGCGATGATGGCACAAATAGCAAACGATGGTCGCAAATCATACGAACACAGAATCCCTACACTTTATGCTCTGCGTTCGTTTTGAGCCCGTAACAGGGCTCTCATAATGCGAAGAACCGAACACATTGTCACGAAGCGCATTGTAGCTCAAAACCCAGAACATCTGCAAACCTTAGTGGACGTCATAAACAAGCTAAAACCAGAGATGCCAGAAGTGTTCACGAATCCCCTCAAAGTATGGAATTTGGATGAAACCGCAAATTAATGCTTCATATGGGCGGCGGTACTTGGGATTCGACGCGGCCAACAGACGGAACGGAGGTTTGCGAATGAAGATGAAAGACAGCGGTAAGCACCTGACTGCAATTATAACAACCTCTGCAGCGGGACATATTGCGCCAATGTTTCTCATCGCGCAAGGGAAGAAACCGGTAAAGAACTGGATGAAACCAACACTCGATCTTGTGACGACGAAACTTCCTGAAGATTACAAGGGGCTTGCGGATGAAAACTGGCTTCCAAGGGGAACCAAATTGGAATGCAGCGCGAGGGGTTCAATAACGAAGGAACTCTTACCGGAAGTTATTACGCACTTCAATTCATTCGCGCGTAAGTTCGTTCCACAAGACGAAAATATCCTTCTTTTTGTTGACGGACATAGTTCCAGAAAGCGAAGTGAATGGATTGAGGCCGCCGTTTCCAATAACATTGAAGTCGTGCAGCTGCCGGCCAATACGTCTCATTTTCTGCAACCCTGTGACGATCGAATAAACAAGGTGTTTCAAGAGAATATCAGAAACGCATTGGATGTGTTCTTATACAATGGAGCTTACCTGAACGGAAATATCTCGGTGAAAATGAAGCTGGCAGCATCTGCATACAGATCGCTGGATGCAGATTTGGCGGTGAGAAGCTTTCTAAACTGTGGATTGTTCCCGTTTGATCCTGGGAAGATCATGGGTTTTGCGAAAGCCCCCAATCTGGAACCCGAGCGCAGTACGAGAGTCGAAGTGCCACAGTTGGGGAGTTCCCGGCTCGTGGATGATTCCATTGCGAAGGAGGTTCATAGACTGGCTTGCGAGATTACTAACTCAACGACCTTCGTACGAGAAGTTGAGAATATCTTGCAGCTAAACCCGCCGACAAACAGTGTTATATGGCGCCCACAGCCAGTCATTACACTGACAAAAGGAAAGGCCAAACAAATCCAGGCGGCGCTCCGGCCTTGTGGTTAACGGAGGGAATACTAAGTGGTGGAGCACAGGCTTTCAATGGGTTGGAGGTCGAGCATTCTTCTGCAGTAAATGGTGAGAATGAGAAGGAGAATAGAAGCCAGCAAGAGGAAGAAAACGTCAGAAATGAGTCTGGATCGCTTTGTGATTCGGACTTAGACGACGTACCGATATCTAAATGGACATCATTCGCAGAAAGGCAGCGAAGCACTTGCCATGGGTCTAGTATGCAACAGGAAGCTGCATCAGCCTTGCTTTCTATGGTCCATTACCGTTAGCTTTGATAGTGAAGCGCGACGGTGGCGTGCCAAATTAAGCCCTCTGGGGAGGGCTTGCCCACGAAGGTATTAAAAGGATGCTCAGAACCTATGTTTTATGCTCTGCATTCGCCTGTTTCCACCGCCCAAAATATGTGTCAAACTAAGCCTGTGTGAGGGTTAACCCGGGCGTACATTGACCCACTCATAACATATTTACTCAAGAACACAATTCCTACTGTACTCCAACCATATCCAACAGCATTCCAACAATCTTTTTTCCATGTCTCCACAACCAAATACAAATCGTGCCTTTCCCTACTCGGCTCTTCTTGAGGACCAGTTCGGAGAGCTTTTACTCCATCTCATCATGAACGCATTAGTCGCCGCCCGCGCGCCTCCCAGCCGTTTTCCCTCCGCCATTTTCACAGTAGCACACCAGTAGTTCCTCCTTCACACAATAAATTCTTCAACCAACAACGGCTGCCTTTCGGCGTTCTCGACGACCCTTTCTGCCACTGCCGCCTGCACCGTCACAGCCGCTGGCGCAGACTGCGACGGCACGCACAGCACACCGCTCTGAGCGCTGTGTAGCAGCGGCGGGGTTTGCCCTTGCACATGCGCCTGCTCATGCGGCTCCACCTTGGCGAGCGACAGTGAGCAGAGTGTATTGAAGCATTACGTGTGTGTGGGTGGCGTGTCTGTAGGTGACATATGTGCGCACTAACTGTGCGGCAGGGTCTGCGAGTGCTACAGCACCGGCGCCACTGCATGCAACGGCGCGGATTCTGCGGGCACTAGTGACGCCGAAATGCACGCCAGCGGCGGCGGTGGATGGGGCGCGTTCGGTAGCGGCGCCGAGCTCGCCTAAAGGGGGGGCTTACGCAGGCATCGGTGCGGCAGACGGAGGCCGGGGTTGCACGGACGGATGGTATGAGTACGACTCGGGGCGGAACGGCGGCGCGGGCAGTGCGCGCGGGGCTGGATGCGTATGCGCGGGCACGGACGCGCACTACGATTCAGCGATGAGCGAAGGCGTGGCGTTGGCGGCTTGCGCCAGCGCGACGGCTGCGAGTTCGGCCGAGCGCTTGACCATGTGCGCGTTGTGACGCGTGTGGCCGGTGTGGTGCCTGTTGAGCGAGCTCTTCGACATGAAGCGCGGCAAGCAGCCTAAGTACACGCACTCAAAGCGCTTGTCGCCCGTGTGCACGCGCAGGTGCGCCTTGAGGTTGGAAAGCTTGGAGAACTGCTTGGCGCACGACGGGAATGGGCAGATGAACAGCGGCTCGCCGTCCAGTCGGCCGGATAAATGGCATGTTGCGTCGCGTACTGGTACGCCGTCTCGAGCGTTCACGTCGACAGCGCCGACGCCAGGCTCACGGGGCCATTTATTGATGTGAATGGGGTTCGCGGCAAGGCGGTGGGGCGGCGGGTGCCAACGGCGGTGGCGGTGGCAATGCCAACGACAGTAGTAAAGGCAATGGCGACGGTGGTGGTGGCAACGGCAACAACGGTAGCAAAAGCAACGGCGACGGTGGCGGTGGCGAGCTGGTGCGCGACTTGAGTGCGCGCGCGCGGCGTACCCTAACCCCCAGTGCCGGTGGCGCACGTAGACCACGACATTTTAGAGCTACACTGGCCAGTCGAGGAGTTTTCTCCTTATCTGCATACTGGAAGAAGCGGTAAAAGCCGAAAAGCATACATTTACGAAAACCAATGTATAACACTGTGTGTGGTCGCTCGACAATGACCGCACATTCCCAAGTTATACGTGCTTGGCACGATCAAACCCTGAACACAGGTTCCAACTTCAGCATTAGCTGTGTTACATTAGCGATTGCATGGAAACACATTCTGTGCTTGCTCAAGCAATGCCTAAACTTTGTGCCCAGCACATGAAAGTGCTTCAACCGCTTATTAATCGCCTCGTGTCTAGCACGAACGTATTTCGAATATGGTAGATCCGCCAATTCTTGTGTTGCACTACAACGGGAATCAATATACCCTTTATCAGCGACGACCAATTCATTGCACTCCAGTCGTAGTTTCAAACTACTGCAAAATATCAGCAGATCCGTGAACCTACCACAAGACAAGGACCGATTCACCCAACATATCCATTGATTTCCAATCCATACGGCAACTTCATACCGTACGCCAGGTCCGTTTAGCTTGTGTGAAAAACACATCTGGCTAAAAGGAGACGGCTCCTGTATCGGACAATCTGTTCCATCAACAGACACCTTGTACAAAGAATGCGAACGATTCAAAAATCGGTTATCCCACTTGACCTTTAGACATAATGTTAGCTCCCTCTCACATAGCATCAAAATATAGTATTAAACGTACGGTACGGCACAAAGATAGTGACCGGATCACCCGCCAGCTCCATTTCCTGAAAGTCTTTTCGCTGCATCCCGCAAGCACACATAAAACGGGCTGTGATTTATAGACTTTCAGTAACAGCAACGTCCAAAGTAAATGCTTCGGAAACGCTGCGGGAGGCAGAAACGGGTGCACCAACTCCCATAAAGGCAGTAGGGCTTCCAACGAAACTCCAAACAAAGCCCTCACGCGACGATCGGGAGGATCTCCTTCCGAGCAGGATCGAATGATTTGCATCACATCATGCCTGAAGACGGACGCGGTCATATCTTGGTAGGACACTGCGATCGATTGAACTGAAACATAGCGATCTGCGATGTAAATATATCAGAAAATTTGAAACGTCTAATATGCGTATTCGAAATTATTCGAGAATTCGATTCGAATTCCGATCTTGACTTCATTTTTGCTATGAATCATCAGAGCAGATAATGAAACGTACTAAACGCTCTGGCACAGAAGAAAAGCTCCACTGCTGGACATTTCTTTCGTAATATCTCACGTAAAGATTGGGATACTATGCGTCACTGTAAATGATGAATTCGGCCTAGTCATTTCGTACAATTCGCCTGAATTTGGCGAAATTTGAGTGCATGAACCACCGATACAGCATGCATGATATGAAAAATTTACTCATTACACTATAGAACAATTCGTGCATGCCACGTTCTCCAGGATATGACGTAAACTTTTTAAGGCAACAATGTTTTCCTTCAGGTTTGGTAGTATTTGCTTTTTCATTCGGACCGCTTTTCTGTCCGATACCTGCATTTCGGCTACATCCGAATGTTGCTCATTCATTGCAATTATTTATTTAAAATTCCACATTAGAATGCATGCAAAGCGAATGAAATTTGGCGGGAGTGTGTACAATACTGCTTTATATAAAGAGAACGATAGAGTCAAGGCGATCAGTGTAGAGCCCAGATCGAGCGAAATATCGCACCATGGGGAAGCCTATGCTGACCGAAAAGTCTCCGGCTGTCCAAAAACTGCGATTTCTTTTGGAGAGCGGAGATCTTAGAGGTGAAGAAGCTCCGAGCTGGGTGCATAAATCGGATCCTTTGTTTTCAAAGCATAAGCTCGAAAACTTTCGCAGCGCTTACAACTGACTTGGAAAGGAATTGAAGCTCTAAAACAGTACGTGTTCAATGTAGCATATTTTGTTTCTGCCCAATACTAACCATACAAAGAATCTACTCTTGTTGACGACGAATTTGGCATTAAGGCACAATGCTCAGAGGACCAAAATGGAATAGTGGGGCGAAAGCGCTGCAGGGAAGATCAGGAAATCATTGAAATTGAGGACGTTGGTGAAGAAAGTGTGGAAGAGAATAATCATTTTGACAAGGTCTTTAAGCCTTTTTATTGTTTTTCCGAGTGGGTTAATCGGAAGACGGCAACGAGTCGCCTTTCCGTAGCAATTTGTGTACCAAGCGGTGTATCATCGAAGGATTTGGTCTTGTATGTCTCAAGCTCTGGAAAAGCGCTGATTGTGAAGTGCAAGTGGCCAGATGTTTTAACTAATGTTGATAATCTACATCGCAAATGGTTACATCTTGGCTCAAAGACTCCAATTGCCGAAGATCAGGCGAAACTTATTGGGTTTGAAAGCTTTTATCGTTATCTACGAGATCAGGCTTCTGACTCCGCATGTTCTACTGCTCAGATATCTTTACCATTCGTATGTGAAACGCAGTTATATAATAAGCATTTTCTGGGTTCGGGGGATAGTTCTACAAAGGTGGTGTACGTGGAGCTGCTGGCAAAGTCTGAAACGCATGGGTTGGTTCAAGAGAAGCAAGAGTTTGAATTCTTTTAAGTGTAAAGCTGCATTTCGATTTCCAGAATTTACCGCATCTCCCTGCGAAAAAAACACGATGAGGTTACATACGTAGATGTGTAACCGTGGTGAGAACCCCTTCTTTCTGTAAGGGACATCACCTTTGGAGCTCAAGGATTTTAGAAATTCTTGGATGGACCCAATGGACTTCATCTAATGAAAGTAGTACTTTCACAATAGAGCTTTCTTTCAGTTTTTTGCTTATCCACTAGTTGTTCGAAAGTATTCGAAACAAGGCTAGTGCTTAACAAGAGAACAGGGTCTCTGAAAAAGTACCCAATAGTTTTACTTAAACTGCAAATAGAATTATCTAAAATTAGATTTGGCAAAGTTTCAAAAAAATGGCGCCAAACCAGTCGGTGCTAAAGTACGTAACATTGCAGGAAAAGACTCAGGATTCTCGGAAAACACCCATTCTTTCATAGAGAATATAGTCTTCCTCATTCTGCGGTCAACTTCACTGCAACTAATCATGACATTATCACGCGATGAGACTACTGCAGCATTGCGAATGCTAGCTGCCACTGCAGCTCAGGGCACTGCGGAAATTAGACGACATACAGTTCAAAATGTGGACACCGACGAAGAAGACGACTCTCCATCTCCGTTGTTCGATTCATTTTACGAATACGGTGGTAATAAAAGTAAGTATCACCAATTTCACCAGCGTCGAGTTCGAAAAAATTTTTGGATTTCTTGTAGGACACATCAATACGCATTAAAACGTAGGACGTGGGAACAGATGCAAATATGGGGCAAAATATATGCTGTTTATGACTTTATCTGTTTTAAAGCATGCAGGTCACTGGGATTACATGGCCATAATGTTTGGAATTCAAGGCCCAACATTTGAAAAAATGGTGGTCTCCTTTGTTCACGTTATATTTGTATATGCACACAAACGTTTTGTTAAGGAACTGACGGAGAAGTATACAATTGAAGTTCTGAACGAGAAGGGCAAAGATTTCAAAAATTTTCCTTACGCTCTGTGTGCTACTGATATCACATTTCAGCAAACAAACAGACCCTCTGGAAATTTGCAGGAGGCAAAGCTTTATTATAGTGGAAAGCACAATTTATACGGGTATAAGGTGGAAGTAAGTGTTTTGCCCAATGGCTTCGCCGTCGATTGTACTAGCCATGTGCCAGGCTCAATTGCAGACATCGACTTGTTGGTACGAAATATAGACTTTCACAGAGAAAAGCTACAGAAAACAAAGGATGAAAAAAATATTATTGACGAATGAAGGCACCACGAACAGCATCTGGACAGTTGGGCTGTAATCTTGGACAAAGGCTACCAGGGAGCTCTGGAAATGCTTCGCGGGATCCATCTCAAAAAGCGGCCTCGAAATGGGTCCCTAACGGCAGAAGAGCGCAGTGATAACCGCAATGTTTCTAGCGATCGCATCATTGTAGAAAACTATTTTGGACGCTGTTGTTCCCTTTCATCCGTTTTGTCTTCTAAATATCGTTGGAAAGAAAGCAATTATGACTATTTTTTTCACCTGGCTGTGACTCTTACAAACATGCATGCCAAATGGCATCCTCTTCGTTCTGAAGATGGTGCCTTCTATCGGAAGCACAAGACACGACTTTATTCAATCGGGAGCAACATAGTAGATAAACGACGCTCAGCCCAAGAATTGTATCGTGAGCGAAAGAAACGCCGTCTTGATGTAGATTTCTATTCTATGGCTTCATCACACGGCGCCTTTCCAGATCATGATCCGGAGAACCTGTGATGGAATCTGAATCAATGTCTTTGACGTTAAATAAAAAGCCCTTGAGGAGCTTTCGTGGTTTGCACTGCCGTCCGTACGGCGCATATATACGTTCACCATCAGCCTTATTACCTCCGTTTGTATCCTTTCAGCTGCGTCACTCTCGCCGCTGTGCATTTGTGTGTTCTCCGTCCCTCACTCTGCTGCTACGGCTTCTCCAGCTCCTTCGTTAGCAGCCGGGAGACGTGCGCCATCGCGGGCGCGCTTAACGAGAGCATACAGCCTCTATCTCATCGTCGACTTCTCGAACAAAACTGAACAACCACCCATGGGACGATGACTTCACAGTCTTGAAGTTTGGTATTGTGTGCTCCAGGAATTCCTTGATATTGTGCATTGTGCGATTATCAAGCTTATCCATTTTAAGTCCTACCCCATCGTCGGGATGAGCACCTGCATCTTGACTTCCTACCTCATCGTCGGGATGAGCCCCTGCATCTTGATTAGGTCTCTACATGATGGACGGCAGTGCGAGTAACTTGCTCGCCGGCCCATGGGTCACACCGTGACCACACCTCTTCTCCTCTTCAAAGCTTATGTCCACTTCCTGCGAAAGGGCGGCACCAGTCCAGTAGCCAACGCCCTTAGCGACTGGAGTTCTAGCAATGATAGGAGCATGGCAGAGTTCCAAATAATCTAACATTTCGTGCAGTTATTCACGACTCTTAAGGACAGGGTCTGAGTGCATCACAACTTCTCTGGCCGCGGCAATAGCCTTGCGCCTGGCAGACTTAGATGACTCAGGCTTGTCGCCATTTGGTACCGACAAACACAAAACATCTGCATCATCATCAACCACTCTAGAAGAGGCCTCGGCGGCTTGCCTCGTTCTTCGAGAACGTCCAGAATGCTGCGATTCTTCGAGAGCTTCGAGGACAATTCCTCTGCAGATGGTGGTGGGGGAAATCGTTCACTAGAGCTCGTATTGAAATCATTTTGCAATCTGCTCGCACAGTTGTAAAGCATGTCTCCAACATTATTAGAAACCATTTTATTCCTAAAGACCAAACTCACGTCTTGCGCAAAGGCTCCAGCATCGAAGTGATAAAGTAGAATACCGTCCTCCACAGACTAAATGTAATCCGTAGTGCTTAGCTTCTTCTTGACAGTGCGCATGTCCATAAGCGGCTCAATCTTTGAACAAGGAAAGATTAGCTGCCTCATGCCAGAGCTTCCCAAAAAAGAGAACATATTGAGCCAGATAAAGGTTCACTTAATAACCAGTCTACCACCTTCTTGCAATACTGTAACCTCTTACACTTAGAAATGCAGAAGAGCAAAGGTGCGGTTTTGGAAGCAGGTTCTTCGTCAATTGAAGCCCCAGATCTGCAAATGCAGGAGATTAGCAAGTTGGCTGAGGGGTACCCTGCTTCTTTGAAGAAGCAGAAGGTGGTTTGCCAGTCTTGAATGTTACTGATGGAATTCTTCGTCCTTGACGTTAGTGTTCTGAAGGATGTCACCAGGAAACGTGGAAGGAACCCAGGGGGTTGGCAGTGGGTCCCTGGCACGGTGGCGGCTTTCGAGCAAAGCAGCGGTGACAGCGGCAGGTGCGCGCAGCGACGTTGCGCTGCACGTGGCCGGAGGTGCCCGTGCCGCCCGTGGAGCTGAGGCCGATGCCATTGTACATGGCAGAGGGGCGAGTTGGCAGCAAGCGCGCAGAAGCACGTGGGCTGCAAAGACGACGGGCGGCTGGCGAAGGGCAGGCAAGACGAGCAGAGCAACGGTGGTGGCGGCGGAGACAGTAAAAAAGGAGGCTTACCTTGCCGTTTTGTAAGTTTTTGCCGTTAACATTATTTCAAGAATATATTATATATTCTAACAAAACAGTTATTTTTGATTGTAGAAAAACAAATTGTACATATTAAATGTGTTTCCTTTGACAATGGAACAAAGGCCGATATAACTGAATGAAATGGATTACACTGGCACATTTTGTGAGACGTATGTTTTTAAGGAAATCCGTCATCAACTGCGCACCTACGTATTCTTCGAGAATTTAGCGTCGATCTGGTTTAGAGACCTAATGTGAAATTCACATGTATGACCAGAAGGTGTAACCGTTACCTTCCTGGGCAGGGCAAAGTGGAACAACCGTTAATTTTGAACATTGCTTGTTTCATAACTGTTCAGAATATGCAGATTGTCAAAACAGCTAAAATACATTTTGCAACTTTTAATTGATTTTAAAATAGCCATATCGCTTCTTTGACACTCCGTCATCTTCTTCGGCAATAATCTTTGGCACTTACGACTCCACATACACCGAGGGTAGTCATTCCATTCAAAATATTGTGGGGGCGAACAAGACTGTCGAACCTGAACCAAACCCTTTCTTTTTGGTATGCCAAAAAATGCAATGCCAAAAAGTGCACTAATTTTTAGAAGGATAATTTTGAACAAGCTGTTTCATAACTGTGACATATATGTAGCTTCTTGCTATTCCCAAGAACAGAAATTTAACCATTTAAGAGCCGAAATACGCGAAATAGCCAGTGCGGTAAACTAATCTAAAAGACTCATACCGAAATAAAGCCAAAAAGTCACATAAAGCCAAAAATCAGAAAACGTGTCCAGCAATGTACCAATTATTATGATTTCAAGCTGATTGTGTAGCGCGCGAGTGGGGGCGAAAGGGGTTGAGCGAAGTGCGCGCATAGTTGACCGCCGGCGGGCAGAGCGCCGAGCCGGACGGTCGCGCAATTTATTTTGCCAGTGCAACCCACCGGCGCATTGCTGTGCGCCGGGCGTTGCACTGCGCACAAATGACGTTTGTGTGGCGCTCTCGCTTTGCCAGAGGCCGACCGGCATCAACACCGTCCCTCAAGGCGAAGCGACTACTCTTCCTACACCACTTATAAGCATCAAGTTACTGAGCCCAATTCACAAGTCAAACATAATATCAGCTACCGAAGAGCAAGGTCTGTAGACACGATTTCTTTGCAAATCTGTCTCTTCTTTCGCATCATCTTGCAAATGCCAAAGGCGTGGTGCAACATTCAAAACATTATATAAATAATTTCATGCATAACACATCACACACATAGTTCCACCAGCTCCAAACTGGGCAGTCATTACTTGTTCACACCAGTAAACTCCAAAACCCAAGTATCATGTAAAAACACGGTGGGACAAAAAACACATGTACCTCTGTGGGAAAACGGAGAAGGTTGTGAACCACAAACATTCATAAACAATTATTCAGACATTCAAACATGTATCAAACAAAAGAAACAATACAAAACATAACAAAGTAGTTAGTGTAGCCAGTAGATTTCAACAATTCTTCTTAGAACGAGGCAATATGAATCAAGCTGACCATCCTTCTCACTTCTGGGAGGGACGCACACTTTGTCAGTATGTCAGCGATCTGTTGACACCTTGGCATTTTGCACAGCTTAACCATTTGACCTCTCTCCAGGTCCCGCACATGGTGCGTCTTCAAATCGATGTGCTTGTTTCGAGCAGATATCTGTGGACTCGTGGTCAAGGATATAGCAGCCGAGCTATCATTCATGATCTTTGTGGCTTCGAACCATAGATCCTCGCTCCAAGGCTGGATGTGTGCGAATTCAAAATACATCTTTCGTATCCACGAAATATCTTTCGCGCAAGTAGAAAGAGCGATATACTCTGCCTTTGCCGAAGAGAGAGCAATTACCGTTTGACGCTTTGGTTTCCACATGACTGGTGCGTCGTTGACGACTATAACGTACCCTGTTTTGGACTTATGAGTCTCAATGCATCCCCTCCAATCGGCGTCAGCGTACGCACAGAGTGAGGCGGGGGAAATGGGACGGGTGGCTGGAAAATGAAGTCCATAGTCCATAGTGCCAGCCAAGTACCTAAATAACAGTTTGAGCAGCGATAATTGTTGTTCAAATGGGTTATCTAGGTCCTTTGAGAGCGCTGAGATGGGAAAGAAAAGGTCAGGACGGGTAGGTACAGAAATGTAAAGTAATGCACCAATCCCTGACCTGTACTCTGCATGATCATCTGTCGAAAGAATGACGTCTTCTTCACCAGGTGGCAGTACATTGGCAACCGTAGGGAAAGGTGATCCAACTGCATTGCACTGTTGCATACCAAACTTCTTGAGAACTTGTAGTGCATATCTATATTGATTAACCTTAATGCCGGAAGGATACCGCTGAATATTCCAACCTATGAATGACTTCAGCTCCCCATAGAGCTTCACATCAAACGTTGCAGACAGTTTGTGTTTCAAGTCATTTAGAAGTTTGGCATTGTTGGCAGCGAATGCGCAGTCGTCGACTATAACAGCCAAGATCAGGAAGTTGTCCTGCTCGCGGAACATGAAAATGCGAGAGTCGAGAGCTGATATCACAAAGTTCCATGATAGGAGAGCTTCAGAAAAGAGGGAAACTCATATTATTCCAGCTTGGACAGCACCGTAGATGGAGTTAAGCAGTTTGCAGACATGGCCTGGCTTCTCCACAATGCCAGTGGAGTTAGAGGGTTGTTCCATAATTATCGGAACATCCAGTTTTCAATATAAGTAGGCGTTTGAGATGTCTGCTCCCTCCAGAAAAAGGTTTTGTGCAGCGGCAACTGAGAGAAGAATGCGTAGTGCTTCATGACAGGCTACTGGAGCATAAGTGTTGAACGGATCGAAGTCAATGAAGGGCTTCTGTTTGACTTTCCGTAGACAACAGCGTGCCTTCTTCAAGAACTTTTTCCCAATTCCATCCAACATCTTCTCCTTGAAGACCCAAGTATACGGAACCGGTTTCATCCAGAATTCCCTGGGTATAAGTTCCCAAGTGTTACAGCGGATGAGTGCATTCATCTCGCGGTCGATGGCCTCACACCCACCGGGATCTCTGCACGCGTCCTTGAAACTACTTGGAACATTGGGGTCGTACACAGTTTTCTTGGAGACCCATACATTTGGAAAGTTATGCGCGATTGTTGTCATCGCCTTTACCAGGTGGTCTTCCAAATCAGGACCGTTATCGGTCTGTGAGGTATGGTCCGTCTCCTCTGTCTCCTGTTGGCTAGTTATACCCTCCAGGAGGGTGGAGATGTTTGGAAGAGGAGAGTAGTTGACAGCCTTGAAGTCCAGAATATGGCAAGTGACGACCGAGTTCTTCTCCGGCACAAACACACAGGGCTTTGCATGCCCACGAAGTGCGCGAAGACAGAACGGGGGAGGAACTTCTTTGATGCCACGGTCTTGGACCGATATACAAAGGCGTAGCCAGGCTGACCAAAGTTCGGAATGTTCGTAAAGTCGATTATAATGGACGGATTCCATTCGAGAATCGGTATCTGTCCTTGTATCCTTGAAGACGAAGCCCTATTTTGGAGCCAATTGGCATGGTTCATTGCCTCTGCCCAGAAGGAAACGGGCAGTTTGCTCGCGAAGAGAAGCACACGAGCCCTGGTCCAATGTTCTTGGATAAGCCTCTCCGCGGCGCCATTAGATTCGGAGGCGTAGGCAGGAGAGTAGTCCAAGACTATGCCATGATCGAAGCAGAAAGTGTCCAACTCACTGCTTTTGTGTCCGCCGGCCCCGTCCAGGCGAACATTCTTCAAGAAAAATGATTGGTTAAGTTCTAGCTCCGATCTGCGTTTGTACCAATCCAGGTGCTTCAAAACACTAGCACCTGTCCTGTCCATCAAAAAGAGAACGTCCGACTTGGAAGTGTGGTCATCCAGTATGGCCATGGCGTAGATTGCACCAGAGAGAGATGGCGAAATCTTTCCCGACAGGTCCATGTGGATAAGTTCCAAGGGACTTGACGTCGAAACGGATCGCGACCGGGCGGTAATTGGGTTCCGTTTCTTCTTGCCTGTGAGGCAAGGGACGCATTTCAACGACTCCATGATGGAACGTTGAAAGTAAGGCACAGAGTCGAAAGACTTGGCAAGGTTCTGGTATCTACTTGGGTGAAGATGACCAGTTCGACCGTGCCATTCCAAAGCCAGCTCCTGATTGCTGTTACTTGCGTTCACGATCATCACTTGTTTGTGCTTATCAGCGAGGTCCATGACGAAGAGGCCTTGGTTAATTTCCGTTTCTGAAATGATTTCAGAGTTTCGGTTAGAGTCCATGATGAAACATTTATTGAATGGCCGAATGGTGGGAGTGAACATCACCATGAACACTACACTGAGAACGCCAACAGAAAGGATGTTTGACTGAAAGGCAGGCGCATGGTAAGCCTCGATGACTGTACCACGGTTCAAAGGTATCCAGACATGACTTTTGCCAACGAGACGAGCTGTTCCTGAAGCAGCCTGAACAGTCTCGATCTCAATTCGTTCGTAGCGAATGAACGACTTCCGTGAATGGAAGAAGTAATGAGTTGCCCCTGAGTCAATATAGGCTGAGTCCAATTTTGTTTGAGAAAGAAGAGCGATCTTGCTCTTGAACTTGGCCATATTGCAGTTGAAGCCAGGTGAAGGAGGCGGATCATCATTCCTTTGCACCACATATGAACGAGGTTTGGAGTTATGATTTGAGTTACGATTATCATTTCCATCCCCCCTTGGTGCAAACCCTGAGTTCCAGTTGGATTGACGTTGCCCTCCTTTGTGGGACCCATATTGTGAGCGACGAGACCCACCGTTGTTGCGATTAGATTGCTGCCGTCCGTTGGAGTTGTGCTGGTTATCATTATTGTCAGACTCCTCACGTTTGCGTTTGTAGCAATATCGAGCGTATTGTCCACGACGACCGCAGTAGTAGCAATTGTCATCGTAGCGGCTCTTGGTAGCCGAGGACTTGTTACGCCGGTTTCGCTGCTTTCGACCACCCTTGTTTGCCGTGTGGGCTTTCGGTTGGGTAGTAGGGGTAGATGAAGGAGCAGAGGATGTCGGGTTGTTTGGGTTCTTGCGACGAGCCACTTCAGCTTCGACGGCATTCACGATGGAGTCGAAGCCCACTGCAGTTAGGTTGGACATCATGGCCAAGGGAGCGAAGGAGTTGGGGAGACTTCGAATGAGTTTGGAGACTTTGTCTTTCTCCGAAAGTTCCTCATCAAAAGTGGCAAGTTCCCCAACAACTTCCAGGAACTTAGTGACGTGCTCATTCCAGTCGTCGCTGTCCTTGTATACCAAAGTGTCCAGACGATGGCGGATGTTCTGCACAGCTTGCGCGTTGGTGGTTGTGTACACGCGCTGCAGTTCATCCCAGAGATCTTTGGCCGTTTTGTCATCATCATCGACAAACATTGGAACAAAAGCAAGCGGAGAGTCCCCGAGGCAGAGTGTGATGGTGCTCTTCGCTTTGACTGACTTTTCGAACCAATATCTCATTGCCCGGTTTGTGGGGTTGAACCCATCAGGACGTGGGTCAAGACCGGAGAGAAATGGGTCGTCTCCGTGGAGATACGCCAGAAGACGACGACGCCAGAGGATGTAGTCGGTGGGGACCTTGAGCTTTGGAAGCCTGCCAAGGAGACCCTCATTTGTGCCCGACATTGAGGCGTCCGGGGAGCGACGGAGAAAGTGTATGATCAACCTTCTTCTACGAGATAAGGATATCGCGACTTACGGGATAGGAACGTTTCTTCTTCTTCTTCTTCAACTTCGCCAGTCCCCTACCGGTGGAGGAGGTGTGAACTTGAGGTGTTCCTGGCCCAACCTTGGGAGCCAGGCGATCGATGTAGGACGGGTCCCCGCAATTAAGCAGCTAACCCCGCACCACAACAAACAGATCTTTGAAGGATCTTCCCGCACCCGCAAAGCGGAGGGTACTTCACTTCGTCAAACAAAGGAAAAACAAGGAGTAGTAAAACGTAGTAGCGTAGTATAGAGCATACGCCTCGTACGGCAGAAGGCAATAGTGGCACGAAGAACGGACGGAAGGAGGCAACGTCTTCTTTCAAGGAGAGCGAGAGAGACAGGTTCTAAAAGTAATGTTGGAAACGAAATTGTTTTCGCAATCCAAGACGTTGCATGGCCGGAGAAAATGTGGCCGATGTAGCACGAACGAGTAACCTGTGGCCCTGAAGTAGACGCAATTTATCGAGAGGTGTAAACGTTATCAACATGATGACCTTCATACACACGCAAAATCAAGACCGTCGTAGAAATCCAAGAGATTGTAGCGTAGAAATTGTTGCGCAAGCATGTAGATCCGACAAGAGAACAAGAACAGGGTGTAGATGATAGTAGGAAGTTGCTCGGCTTTGAAATAGAGTGGAGAAGTGTTGGTGCCAAACCAGTGTGAGACGTAAGAAATTAGTGATCGCAAACATTTCGCGATGCACCGAATTCTATGCCACACAATGTATAGTAGGAGAGAGAGAAGTGGTTTGGAATCGCATCGTAGTTGCAGCGGAGGCACATTGTCGCTTCGCGGTAAAGGTGCAGGGAAAACCGATATCATCAATCTTCACAATAGATTATCATCTAGAGTCTGTACTTCCATTGAGAATGAACAAATAAAGTAGAGAAGTTATATACATACTTATCTTGTCTGAGGTCAACCGACTTTCAGAGCCACAACAAAGTCTATCGACTTGGGAGCCCATCACGAAGTCAATTGCGCATGGTAGGTTTTGCTTTGGCAGTGCTCTAGCCGCAACATACCTATGGGCATGAGAGCCGAGACAACCGCTAAGCAACCCATCCAGTCTTTGAGTAGTTGAGCGTACGCGCAGTAGGAGCGCGGTAGCATGCGGAGAAAGGGGCAGATCATGTCTGCAAGCGATGGCGACCCGGGGCAGCGCGCCCCAGGCGATGCTACCATGTAGCGCGCGAGTGGGGGCGAAAGGGGTCGAGCGAAGTGCGCGCATAGTTGACCGCCGGCGGGCAGAGCGCCGAGCCGGACGGTCGCGCAATTTATTTTGCCAGTGCAACCCACCGGCGCATTGTTGTGCGCCGGGCGTTGCACTGCGCACAAATGACGTGTGTGTGGCGCTCTCGCCTTGCAAGAGGCCGACCGGCATCAACAGATTGCAACGAGTTTTTGAAAGCTGTGCCACTTTGCCCTGCCCAGGTAGGTAGATACTAACACCAACAGATATCTCCCTTATCCGAAAAGGCGTGTGTTTCCCGCTGTTCTCTCGCAGAATCACAAATGGGGTAAAGTTACACTTGATTTTGCCAACTGTACCAGGCCATTGTTGTTATGATTTATTAGATACCTGTATCGGAATCACATCTTGGATGATATAGCTGTATAGTATTAGAGCTTTCCCTCAGTTCCTAGGTTTCTACCGAGTTGGTGGGGGATATTGGAAGAAAGGTTGGTGGAAACCAAGAAAACAGAATCTCCTAGAAAGTATTCAATTATTTTGAGTAAACCTTAAGTCAAATAATCTAAATTTAGCAAGAGCAACTATTCAAAAAAATGGCGCGAACACAGTAAGTGCGCAAACACGTTTCAGTTACGCAAAGACTCACGAGTTTCCAAGAACACTTGATCCTTCCTCTGGATAGTGTTCATCCCCAGCCAGACACCTATTTGACCCAACAAAAGCATGGCTTTATCTCGCGATGAAACTACAGCCGCACTGCGTATGCTAGCCGATACAGCAGCAAAGCGCGCTGCAGATATATCAAAACATTCCCCACCAGATGAAGGCACCGATGAAGAACCGGATTCTGCTTCTCCGGTATTTGATTCCTTCTATGAAAATGGAGGCAATGCAAGCATTCTTAGTATAACCAACTTTACTAGCGTTGAGTTTGAAAACGTTTTTGGCTTTCTGGTTGGGCACATCAATACAAAATATAACGTGGGACGCGGAAAGAGATGCAAATATGGTTCTAAGGATATGCTTTTTATGACACTATCTGTGTTGAAACACGCCGGCCAATGGGACTATATGGGTAATATGTTTGGAATCAAAGGTCCAAATTTTGAAAGAATGGTAGTGTCCTTCGTCAAAATAATAGCTATGTATGCGTACGAACGATTCGTGAAAGAACTCACAGAGAAGTACACTATCGAGCATCTTAATGAAAAGGGAAAACAGTTTGGAAATTATCCATATGCACTGTACGCTACGGATGTCACTTCCAGCAAACGAACCGGCCATCTGGAAATCTACAAGAAGCAAAGCTATACTACAGCGGGAAGCACAAGCTTTATGGGTACAAAGTTGAAGTCAGCGTATTACCGAATGGTCTTGCTAAGGACTGTACTGCACACGTACCTGGGTCAATTGCCGACATAGATTTGTTAATTCGTAATTTGCAGTATCATCAGGACTCACTACGTAAGACGGATGATGAACAAAATATATTGGACGAGGGACTGCATTTCGAAAAGTATCCCAAATGCTGGGCTTTAATTCTGGACAAGGGTTATCAAGGGACTTTAGAAATGCTGCGCGCTATTCATTCTAAAAAGAAGCCCCGAAATGGCACGATAACAACGCAGGAGCGGGAGGACAACAGGGACGTATCAAGTGATAGAATTATCGCTGAGAACTACTTTGGACGCTGCTGTTCTCTCTGGGCCGTGGTGTCGTCCAAGTATCGATGGAAGGAAGAGAACAATGATTATTTCTTCCATTTCTCGCTGTCGCTTATTAATATGCATGCAAAATGGCATCCCCTACGTGCAGAGGATGGTGAATTCTACAGAAAGTATAAGGCTCGACTTTATTCTATAGGATCTGACACTGTTGATAGACGTCGTGACGCACAACAGTTGTACCGTGAGCGCAAGAAGCGGCGTCTTGATGTAGATTTACGTTCCATGGCCACCTCACATACCAACTACCCAGACCGTGACCCTTATGACCTGCCATAACCTTTGCGTTCGCATGTAAGAGTCCAGTAAAATGATCTTTGATTCCCACTCCATGTCCGCCACTACTGCCCACCGGCGCTTGCCGTCACGAAGTGGTGAGTGTGCCGCGTCCTAGCCGAAGTCGCAAGCGGTGGCGTCCAGATAGGCGGCGCAGTGCCTCAACGCGCAGGACGGTATAGACTGCAGCGACGGCAGCCTCAAGAACGACTAATACGGGGAAAACAGTGTGCGGATTAGGAGTTAATGGTTCTGTGTAGGATATGATGAAGGCGGCAGCGGCACCTGAACGGTTGACTAATATGGGTCATGCTGTGCGAGATGCGATGGCGGCGGAGGAGCACTCTAAATGTCGAACTTTGCGGGTTGGCGCGAATGTTGGCAGCTACAGCTGTGAAAACGAGATGGAGGAGGCTCTGTAGCCCTTGCTCCAAGAGAAATGGCGGCTCCGAAGAGCAGCGACGGCTCTCGTGCCGATGGTGTCGGCGGCGACAGGCAACGCCTGTTATGGCGCCGAAAGTGGCGACGAAGACAAGCAGAAAAGGTGATGATGGAGACCGTGGCTGGACAAACAAACAGCGGGGGGGGAGCGGCGACAGCGGTGGCGGCGATAGAGTACAGTATGTGTGGCGTTTGTGCAGCAGGTAAGTTGGCCTGGAAAAGCACCGAAGGTGGTTGCAGGGACAGCGGCGGTGCCAAGTGGAAGAGGGTTTGGCGGGCTTTGATAGCAAAGCCATTTTTGCGAAGACAAACAGCGACCGTGGGAGCGGTGACATCAACGGCAGCACGAAAGACTGGTGTATGTGACGACAGGGGCGGAGGCAGGATTGACAAGGGTGGGTAGCGACAGTGGCGGCGTTGGGAGGGACAAGTATAGGCCGGTTAATCGGCGGCGGCGAGAGGCAAAGTGTGTGTGAGGACGGCAAAGACGGCGGTGGCGAGGGGCAGAGTGTGTGTGAGGACGGCAACGACGGCGGTGGCGAGGGGCAGAGTGTGTGTGAGGACGGCAACGACGGCGGTGGCGAGGAGAACGAGTTTACGTGGAGAAACGGAAGGCGGTGGAAAACGGCGGCGGCGAGTAGTAGGAGAAGAAGCTAGGGGGCGGCGACGGATACAACAGCCAAAAATTCGAGTGTGGCTGGCGGCAGCAGTGGCTGGGCGGACTAGGACAGGCGGGGATTTTGGCAGAGGCGAGGGACACAGTTTGTGTGATAACAGCGGCGGCGGCAGCGGTAGGGGCGAGTGTGGGTAAAAAGAATGGTGGCAGCTGAAGGGATGAAGCTCGGCAGTAACATTGGCGGCGGTTCCGGGAGGGAAGATTGTGGTTGGAGAGAGCTGCGGCGGAAGCAGTGACGGGACAAAAACGGGGGAGTGCGTGCAGCTACAGAGTTGACAGCAGTAGAGACGAGTATAGGGGTACGAGTAGAAACCTTGGACACGGCAGATGCAAGTATGGGCAGCGAAGTCAACGGCGGCGCTAGAGACGAGCGTAGGTAGCGAAACCGTCTTTGGCGTGGAGCAGGAGTACAGACGAGGATGGTGGAAATAACATATATTAGAGCAGGAAGTAGGAGAGGGCGTGGCGGCAGCAGCTGCGGCGGAAAAGACGAGTGTTGGTGGTGACAGTGAAGGCGTGGCGTTGTTGTGTCGGGGAGAACAGGGTGGGTAGAAGCAAGATAGTGGAGGATGTTGTGGAAAGATTTGGTACCCAAGGGTAGTTCCTCCGCCAAGCGACGGCGGCCGCGGCGACGGCCAAATTCAAGAAGGGAGCTTTCTGTACCGGCAGTATTACAGTTGTAAAGACGACACAATCTTTCAGGAATATATTTTATACATAGACAACATAGTAGTTGTTGATTGGAGGGCAAAAGTTTGTAAATATGTAATGAGTTTTTCTTAATTTTGGAATATATTCCAATACAACTGATTGAAACTAGTTACAGCGCAGAATTTCGTGAAACCAGAGCTTCCTTAGAAATCAGTCATCAACTGCAAAACAACTCTGTCTTCGTGCAATTAGTGACTATTTGGTTTAGAGACCTATTATACAGTGTATACGCTCCAAAATGTGGATACTGTATCCACTGTCTGTACCCGTCTCCACAATGTGGATACTGGGAGAATCCGAAAATTCCTATCGTTCCAGACTACCAAATGGGTAGTCAGGGACCTGTCTCCGTCCAACCTGAGACAGGCCCACTACAGTTACACAAACTTTCATGTAACCAGAACGCTTTTTTTCCAGACATGCATATGTAGCGGTTCACTCCTCGTTTGGCCACCATCGCGGTAGGATGTCAGACCGTTTTCCCCAAAATACCTCTCTTTGTTAGGCCCAAAACACACCGCCAGTACTTAAACTTTATTTGCAGCATGAACCGTGCGCATATGTCTATCAATGAGTTACTGAACCTTGGCAGCGAAGAGCTCGGCTTTTACCAGGACGATGAATCAGGTGAAGATTGCGTTGATGTCAGTAATATTTCGCAAAATGAAGGAGAACATATTCAAACACAAGACAACAAATCACCCCATTCCAAGCGAGGTGGAAAGGCTGCGGGCACTCAAAACTTCTCAAGCTCAGACGTCCAAATGCTTTTAGATTTAGTGGAAGAACATGAACCGACCGGTAGCAACGAGTGGGCCAAAGTTTGTTCAGATTACAACAAGTACGCAGGCGACAATAATCGCCCAGAAAGAACCCAGCACAGTTTAAAAACAAAGTTTGCCAAGATGCTATATGTTCAGAAACAAACCGGTGACCCCACATGCCCCCCAGCAGTTCGTAGAGCGAAGAACATACAAAAAGAGATTCTGTCCAAGATGGTTTCCTTAACCTACGACAGCAATTTGGAAGAGGTTGCGGTTATCACAAAGAAGCAACAACTCAGAGGTACAGCAGAGAATGCAGTACAACAAAACAAAAACGATTCACCATTCATAACCCCTCCACCAAAATCCAGAAGACGATCGTTAATGAATCCCCGGGCTTCCATATCGAAACGTATGGAAATAGATCTGCTGCAAGGCATAACAAAGATGACCAAGGCGGTTGCAGACCTTGCTAAAGCTCAAGTTGACCGCGAGAAGGAGCAAATAACATTACAGGAAAACCTGCAAAAATCAATTGCCAGTGCCGTGAAAAAGAGTAACTGTAGCTTGGTGCATCAGGTTTCTCACATGGTCAAAGAAATTGTGGAAGAGGCGCTGCATGCCAAAGAAACCCGGGAAGAACAAGAAACAAACCAATCCTGAACAGCTGTAATTCACTTCTTAGTAGTTAGGCTGCGTCCATTTGATTCACAACGTGCTCGTATTCGTGAAGAGCTGTGGGCAGCCCAAATCTGAGGCCTCACCTACAAGTGGTCAAAGGCATTGAAACTTCATCAAGCAACGGCATAATTGAGCAGTGGTTTCCGTCGTGAAGAGCTTGTCGGATTTGCAAGAGAGGCCTTTCTCCCAGACATGCAGAATGACGTGGAGCAGGTCAACATGCGAGATTACTTGTGTAAGACGTTCATGCGCTGTGGCTCTGAGATATGCCGGATCCTGCACTGGGGCATCCATACGGGACGCTTGTAAAATGGAACCTTTTGGGTTCGTTGAACAAGTTACACGCCACCGTCTACAACTTTGGCAACTACGAGTGTCAAGAGTGTCGAGAGCGTCAAGAGCTGTCTCCCCTGTCGTGTGGCACTAATCATTCCCAAGCTTACATAGGAAAGCTACTGCACTGCTCCGTTCTAAAGTGCTGCAAAGCTGCAATGCATCCCGAAGATGTTCAGCCTTCTACGTCAGAAATGACTCCCAACTCCTCATCAGCACCCGCGTTTTCACCAACACCGCACATCCAACGCATGCGGTCTCGCAACCTCTACGCCTTCTCCACACATCATCTTCTCGCCTTACAGGAAGATGACGTTGTTTTCCAGCAGTTCTCACCACAACAACCTACCGAGCACTCCCCGTCCGCGAGTAGGCCACCGCCAACTCCGCAACCTTCGCCCCCACTTAACCGTACAGCTACTGTAAACCGCGCGCTCAACCCATGGCGTCTCACAGACCGAATCACGACAGCAAACGGAGTTTTGGTTCTCTGTCTCAACATGGGCGTTGATCCCCCAGACGCTTCTCCCCTGAACCCACGTGCACGTCTCGAAGCGTGGACCGAACCCAGCTTGCAGAATACAACAGAGTCAATGCAACAGATTTCCACAACGCTGAAGAGACAGTTTGAGAGCTTGCAACATAAAGCGCGCTATAGAGTCGCACCAGACCCTACTGTCGTAGAACTCAAACGCTTGTGCATGTCTCGCATTCTGCTCTGCCAGATACTCATGGTCATTCTCTTCGGCAATGGTTCGAGCTCGCCATGAAAAACATTCTTGTGCAGTTACCGACGATGATTGCCGACATGAATCAAAGTAAGGCCGTCCAGTCTTATCGCCTCATGCATCCAACGTCGTCTTCGTCATCTTCGTCATCGATTGCGCTGCGCCCGGGGATTTGTATACCTTCACCTCCACAGAAGGTCCCTAGTTCAGGCACTGACTATAATCGGACGAGGTCGCCTTATCTGGATCGTCGCCATATTAATCGCCAGACCTATGCAGATATGCCAACAGCGCAGCCTATTGCTAACACCTCGCCAACGTATCGCTATCATTCTAATCCGTTTTTCCAACACCAATTTGGTTCGTTTGGTATATGGGTTGACCAAGGTCCGGCGAACCGCGGGCCACCTGAGCAGCTTCCAATGACTTTGCATAGCTTGCTCAGTCCAGGCGATCGTTTGCGTACTCTTCAGTTGCTTTCCCGCTATGTTCAGACAGGTGCCGACGCAGTTGATCGCACGCTTTCCGTTGGCATGTTTCCGTAAGTGCTCCGACTCCTCCAACACCCGTCTAATATTGTGCGGCAAGAACTGGTCTTCATTTGGGGCAAGATTTTAGCTCTTGATGGCTCAGTTTGCTCGGATCTTATGGAAAAGGACAGGTACATGTACTTTTTGCAGTTTGTGGCCAAGCCACCAAATGGGGAGAACGAACCGAGGCCTGTGTACATTGCGGTCGCATTATACATCTTGTCTATTATTGCAGCAGGCTATGCCGATCGTCTTCGGGAATGTAAGATAATTGAGTTGTGCCTAGAACGTTTGAATCACTCGAGTGCGTTTGTTCGGCGATGGGCATGTTTGTGCCTCACGGAGGTAATACTGCACAGTCTTCGGGAGGTGATATCTCAACTATTAGCGTGGAATAGCTTTGTCTATCATTTGGGTCGTCTCGCATCGGAGATGTAGCTGCGGATGTGAGAGCAGCCGCAACTGTTGCCCTTTCGACTATTATGAACGCCGTTTTCGAGGATTTGAATGACCCTGAAGGACAAAAAAGTTCGCAGAACTGCTCGCTGTCACGACCAATACCACCGGGGGAAAGCCAGAGGGACTACAACTCCATCGAAGAAAATGTTCCAAACAGAGAATTGTCTGCATCATTTTCTAGTTTGTCTGTGGAGCTCACTAACCGTAATGAGTGGGTGATGGGTCACAGTCCTCAAGAGAGGGCACACGCAGGACAATCGAGAGTGTCAGAAAGGAGCCTTCCTGCCCTTCGGGAATTTCATCACAAGAACAAGACGTGCTGCTTCTCATTGGCCAAAGAATTGCTCTCAACTTGGACACGGAGTGCAGCACGCTGGTACGGCGCGGAATCTCGGCAGCTCTTTCGAAATCTGTGTTGCGCAGACACGATAGCTTTCTCCGCAAAGCTTATTTTGTAGATATCGAGGGTGTGGACGGGATCGATACAAGTTCTGCATCGCCCAGCTCAATATCAAGCCAGTGCGAGAATGCCTACATGTTGATGTAGATATCGTTATCGGAACTGGCATATGACTCCCACCCGGTTGTAGCTGCTATTGCTCGCGAGAGTGTTGATCTCATCTATGACCAACTTGACGGAATCACCATTCCTCGTGAGCAATCTGCGAACCAGGGTTTCTTTGCCAAGACGGGCACCTCGCCCAATTCGTATCCCGGGCGAAACCCTGCAGTACTGAAGTCTGATACGCGTGACATCCTTGGGCAGGAGCCTGGAAGTGGCTCATTGAACCTGTTCAATCACAGGGGAAAGAATGAATGGAGCTCCTCGCAGCGAAATTCGCGTCCTCCACTATTTTCGACTGGGGCGGCGAATGAGCTGGAACGAGGATCACCGCCTCTGTTTCTGAGGGGCACAATGGCTGCATCGATTGAGGGAAGTGATGCAGTCATTCTGACGAGAGCTGACTCACAGCCTTCCGAAGTACACAGCAGGGTAATGCTGAGAGAAACAGACAGAGCAAAGGGGACCACCAGCAATGGCAGAATTCATGTTCGAGGAACAATGGGGCACAGCTTTGACCTCAACGCCACGCCCAGGATACCAAGAAGCACCAGATTTCCCAGGACAAACAGCGGGAGTCTGTTGCCAAGTGCATCTGGCTCGGGAAGCGATTTGCGTGTGTTAGGGCGAAGTGGGAATAGTGTCAGCGATGCAAGTGCTGTCGGCAGCCCGAAGCACAGGCCTCACCTACAAGTGGTCAAAGGCATCGAAACGTTCATGCGTAGCATTTCGCAGCAACTGCAATTCGGAGGGTTGTCTCTAAGTTCGTCTTACTCGGCTAATGTGTATAGCGCATCACGTGATGGTGACAGGGGCGGTGCGAGCGCAAGCAAATCACTGCCACGGCCACCAAGGAGGAGTCACTCGTACCAGATTCTAAATACTCTGGATTCACTGTCACTTACTCTGAAATCGGCGGTTTCGAGCGTGCGCGGAGAGCCTCGGGTGGGAGATAAGAGAAGAGATAGGGATGGTGGAAGCAATGAGATATTGAAAGAAGCGAATGGCGGGAAGGAATGGGGTGGATTGTATTTGTCGGACGCTGGGAAAAAAACACTATCTCTGTTCGAATGGAGCTGCGCGCTTATTAATCGCGTGCAGTGTGACATTAGCACGGTGGACTGCGTGACTGAGGAAAAGGCGATGCCGCGTCGCATCACAATGTGCGAGAAGCTGTGTCGACGGGGAGTGCGAGAAGAGGGCTCCACCAAACGAGCACAGCGTTGTGAAGGTGCGTCAACTGGAGGAGGTGAGTGTGAGGAAGAAGTTGAGTTTAGCAACGTTCGACAGCTGGGTGTGTACATGATGAGCGCAGGTGGCGGAGCAGTGACGGCGATGGCGTTCCTTCCCAGCGACAAGGAAGTGAGCGACTATCAACTGCTGGCAACGGGCGATAGCATGGGCTCCTTCGGGGTGTACGACATTGAGAATGGGACGTGCAAAGGATCGTTTGGATTGCCGTCACCGCCCGGGATTGCGAAATTGGGCGTGAGCTCAATCTCAATCGTGTGTCTGAACAGTTTTGGATGCGTGTCGTCGGACGGGGACGTGGCCAACAGCCAGTCAGCGCTGATTCTGGCCGGGGCGTACGACGGACGGGCGGCTGTATTCAAGTCGGACGTGCACGGGCGACAGTACCGCATCATGAGCACGTTCCAGGCGTGTGGCCAGACGCTTTGGAGCTCGGTGGGCACGACGCGCGACTACTATCAGGGCGGGGCGACGGACGGGATGCAACCGGGGGCCGGGGTCGGGACGGAGGGCGCGAGCGGAGTGGAGATGAGCTCGACGCCCGATGCATTCGCAGAGGATGTGCAGCAATCGGGCAATCGACTGTCGCTGTCGTTCGAGCACAGTTCGTCGTATCTGGTGGAGGGCAGGTGCGAGAGGGAGGTGGTGCGCGTGTGGGAGCTGTGTGCGGAGGGGTGCGTGTGGAAGGTATGTGTGGGTTACGGGGCGTGGCCCATCTTCCTCACCGCTGCGGTCTCCATCAATCGTCGCCACGCCTCGCAAGCGCTTTCCTCGCCGCGGCAGCACAGCAGCTCGCTGTGTGGGCTGCTGCTAATGATGCTGTTCGTCACCACGCTGAGCGTGTCGCTGCGACAGCAGTAGCAGCAGTGCAGCATGCGTGAGGTGCGCCCCGCGCAGATCCCGGGCCTGTACCAGAACCTTCCCATGACGCCGTACACGCCGACATACCGGGAGCGCCTACTCTTCTCGAACGGTTGGGTGGGATACTGCGCGCTGGCTAGCTTACAGTGCGAAGCAGACATGGGTTGGCCGAAGCGGCGCGGAGCAGCCACACGCAGAGCGAAACAGCCACGATTGTGTTTGACAACGGCGTGCGCTTTGAGCGCAACGCGCGCGCGCGCTAACAGCGCCAGCCACGTACGCGACGCCGCCGCGCTGTGTGCCACACCGCCGTGTTTTGTGCTACGCCACAGCCCACAAATAGCGCTCGTTTCTGAAGCACTGCGCGACGAGCAGCCATGCAGCGCCACGCCTTCCTTTGGTCCTGATGGTACGCCGCGCACCGCAGATCATCGTCGATCGCACGCGCTTCCGAGAGAGAGCCGATCAGCGCGCTGCGTAGGCGCGCGCGCGCGCGCACCATCCGTGACGCGCAGCCAAGTGGTCGCGCGCCATCGACGGCCTGCCTCGAGAGCGCTTCTCCATGCGCGTGCAGCCACGAAGGGCGTCGCGATGAAGGCTGCAGGGACAAGCTTCGGGCGCGTGCATCATCCGCGTGGCGATGCGCTGCAACAGCCGATGACGGCGCCGATGCTTGTGCAGAACAAAGGGCGGTTGTCGTTTCATCCCGTACCACTGGCGTCACTCACTACGCCGGACGGCACCACGCGTGTCCACTCGTTATCGGGACCTGAATGGAGTACGGTCAACGCCAAATTCAAATGGGGCGCGGCGCAGTTGCTTGCGAGCCTTGGTTTGGACGTCAAAACGGCTACGTGCAACACGGACTGCATCTGTTCCTGGCGATACGCGCCCTGCCGTCGCAGGATCTCCTCACGGCTGCGCTGGGCAGGAAGGAAGTAGTGCGCAGCATGAGTGATGGGTTACGGTGTATCATCATGTCGCCTCTCGATATGTGCCAACTGCACAACACGCTACGCACAAACTAATGCGTGAGTTGACCGATGGAATACTTCTGCACCACGGCGTTAAGGCAGGCGTGCAACAGCGGCCCAAAAAGGGGAACGAAACGTTTTAAGACGTGTTCATGCGAGCCGAGAGCGAGCACAACAGCCAGCGTGTGGTGTTGTACATTCAGGGCAGCGACTGCGTACACTCGCGTACGCAGCTCACACAAGTAGTGGCAAAGCATGGATCGCACGGCAGAGTTTGCAGTCTCGCGATCGCCAGCCTCTACCATGGCGAATCATTGGAGTATCATGGATTGTTTAGCATGCAAGCCGTCGCCCACACCGCGATTCCACGCGCGCTGCTAGGAAGCAGTGCCTCAAAACGAGGTGTTACGCGCGATGCTGGACGGCATGGGCGTTGTGGTGGGCGGCCAGCCATCCGAACTGGCCGAGTGTGGCAAGGCACTCCGTCTGACGGAAAAACTGCCACCGATATGCGAGCGCCGGATGACACGCTGTGGTGCTCGCAACTCAATGCCAGCTGCGGCTGTGGCACGTGCAGCGGGGGCGCTTATGGTGATGAAGGAAATTGAAGTGTATATGGTGGAGAAGGTGAGGCTGGTACCGCCTCCGGCTACACTGGCGTTAATGGAGGCAGCTGCTACGGTGATCGCGATCTCGGATCAGGGCTGAAGTGAGTCGAGTGGGGTGAAGCCACCTAAAACGCCGTCCCTAAGGTTGACAAAAGCTTTTACACGGAGAGAGTTACATGGAAGCAGAACGTATCACGGGAATACTGTACGACACTTCTGTCGTATACATTCCAGTTGCTGCCGGCTGTACACACTTCTGATCTCATTCAGACCGACTGCACGGACGCGGTAATTAACAAGGTGGCATGCCAAGCTCAGAAGACGTCCTCTCTTGTAATGGTTCGCCGGCAGAGTTCTTGTCAAACGACGGAAGGGGGCCTTCAAACCTCGCACACCCCATTCTGCGCTCTGGCGCTCACTTGGATATATTCGTTGCAACGCTAGTTCGATGGCAGCGCAGCTGTTCGATATGGGCATTGAACGCATTTCGTTCTTCTTTCTAGCTCGGACAACTTTTCCACATGTTGTCCTCGTATCATTAACGAAGGCGCTGTCTCCAAGAACAGCAAATCCAGGCGGAGTGTTCACATCTAATATCAAGGAAGGCCAGTATAAACCGGACAAATATGCTAACTTGCTGTCATGCCAACTTCCAGGGCAGTTGACGCAAGCATGAATAATTTCGCCTTTAAAGTTCCATACAAGAAGATTGTTGGCTTCGACGTGCTGATTCATGGCATTGTAAAAGGCGTTCTGTGTGTCAAAATCTTCAAAGTCGGGACAAGGAAGTCTTGCTCCATCACTAACGGCAAACACCCCACGAAAAGCATAACCATGCACTCTGTTTTTTCTCAGCAACTCCGCAGACTCGACCATTTCATGTTCCGTTGGCCACCGTATTTCAAATTGTGGGTGTTTTTCATACAGTACCATATACCAGAGAACATCTAATGCGTATTTCAGCCATTCTGAAAGCGAAGAAGGTGTAACACCAAATATTGGACACAAAGCGTATTCTACATCAGCTGTTTTCATGTACCACAACGCCATGCCGAGAAGGTCCGCTGTGCATAATAATGGTTTTCTGCCTTTCCTGCTCCCACAGACTCGAAACGGAGAACCTTTGTAGATCTTTGTACGGGTATCTCAAAACCAAGGAAGAAGTTCAGAGAAGAAATTTGAGCGAGGAAAACTCGTGGCAGCCTCGAATTCTGTTTTAGTGCCGTCATGAAAGAGCTTTCACCATAGAGTTATGAATGTGCGTGGCCGAATAATTCCGCTGCTTAGGAACTTTGCGTTCGGTGCGTACTTTAATTTGGGTTTGTGAGAGTGCTTTTTCTGATGCTTGTAGTGGAAATAGTTCAAGAGATGAACGGCGACTGTACTGACAAGAATAACAGTGGTTTCGAAATCGATGGACGTAGATGACATGAGGAAATTGTTTTGGTTCGGTGTGGCAAGCAGGGTGGAAGGAAGTTGTGGTGCGTGGTAGCCTATATCTCGAATTCTTTTTCCGAGTAAAGATGCCTGCCACTTACGTGAAAGTTGCCTGTTGCCCACATTTGGAACATTGGATAGGGTCGCGCTTACCCTATCCAGAGTCCCAAAGAAAGGCAACAAGAGGGCTTCCGGAGAATCTACGCACTGTGAGGAATGTAGATTTTTGCCCCCAGATCCTCCACCTGTATGAAACAAAACGAACAGGATCCTCCACTTCTTCTACCGCGCTCCCCAGACCCTCTACCTCTAGTTCCAACTCGCCAAGTCAGGTGGAAGAAGTGGAGGATCCTGTTCGTTTTGTTTCATACAGGTGGAGGATCTGGGGGCAAAAATCTACATTCCTCACAGTGCGTAACTGCTCAAGACCTAATTTGCAAACACACAGGAAACTTGGGAGAGTGATGGAGTAAAATTGTCACTACTCCAAATGTAGAAGACCAAACGTTGCAAACTTTATACCCGTAGATGCGTGAAACCACGTGCGGTTCGGCACGGTTGTTTGGCAAAGAACAAAGCAAAACAAACGAAACAGAAGCAACTTTCTTGAAGTAGAAAGAAGTTGCATAAACCAGTGTTTAGGAAGCCCTGTTCTAATTACAAACTCGTGTGGCACACGAGCCAAGGAAAGATACACACATATTTCTCAATCTTCTTGCAATTCAATAACCATATGGAGGGAGGTAAGTGGTCCGTTTCCGATATTTTCAGCACAAATCTTCTCCGTCAGTCGATTTTGCCTCCACCAACACCAACAGATCCCATGTGGACCCAACTATTGATCATGTTCTAACGCTACCACTCTCCGCGCTCATCTCTCAAGCGAGCAATATTCGCCGTTCGTGCGCGCGCTACAGCGCGGCGACTGCTGCGAGATGTGTTCAAACAATCACGAACAAGTGCACGCTGTTCGGAAATACTATCCAAACGACGAAGATCTGCTGGAGTTTCAGGTTCCTCTCTGCGGCGGTCGCGATCTTTCAGCACAGTAAGAACCGCTGCAGCTGTAACATGGCCTCCTTGCGTTGTGCGAATATTTAAAGTACCCTGCTCAATGACGTTGGCCCCGCTCGCAAATGTACGGTGTTGGCTTTCATACGAGCGCATGATGGCTTCCAGCTCTTCCTTTGAACTACCATCACCTCTGTCGTTGCTCAGAGGTGATGCTACGGGGGGCGCTCGCCGCATTTCATAGTTCCAAATCCCCGTCCTACGGAACCCTCCTTGAATATTTCGCACGGTAAGCGCATCCGATAACGAATACCGAATAATTGTAGCGATGTCAAACACATCAATCTCTGACTTCACTCTCGATAGGTGATGTATTTCCTTTTGAACGGAAGACTTGTACGGCGAAAACACTGACACATCTAACGGTTGCAGTATGTGAGATGTCTTGGATGGGAGTGCGACTGCGATAATATTATTCTCACGGAGAAATTGTAAGGTCTTGAACTGGATGTGCGATTTATACCCATCAAACACAAGAAGACAGAAAGAGTCATCGTGCCTCCGCGCATTAACTTCGTCAACAAATCTGGTGGCCCAATCGTGGAAGATAGACTTGTTGACCCCTGGAATACTTCTTTGATAGAAATGGCACGGGGGTAGGAGATCATGAAGTGTTTCGTACACGCCACTTTCTGTCTTGCGATAGTGAGCGTTGGATCCCCAGAAGACAATTACCGGTTTCATTGTGGATCCATCGGCGCAGACTACCGGCATAACAGTGACTCTGTCTCCAGCTCCTTTTACGCGGCAAACTTTGTGGATGAGACGACCTCCAACATCCAAGTTACTCAACCCTTTCCGAGCGCTGCGGCCTAAAACTTTCCCGAATGAAGCACCCGACTCGTCGATATTGAATACCTGGCTTGGGCTACTGATGCGGTACTTCATCATCACGGCATTCAGCATTGCGAAGAACCGGCCTATATTTTGAGGCGTGACGGCTTGTACTCGAGGATTCTCAATTGCTTGGACCGTTTGGTACTTTATATCATGGCGCTCACAGAAGAGCCTAACCCACTTCTCGGACGGACGGTTGTTAGAAAAAGTGATCTCCGTTTTCCTTGCATCCGAGAGCGTAGAGATGTAGTGAGCAGTAAGGTCAATCAAACAAGATTTCGTCAACGGCGTGTTCCGCTTTGCATACATACTAAACATGGTTGCTATGTCCATTTCTTCTTCGTCGGTCAGAATTCTTGGACGGCCAGGTCGATTGAGCTTCAAGCATATCTCTTCGGGTGCACTTGGGTTGCATTCACTGCTTTGGTCAAGCCATTTGATATATGCGTTTCGAAAGCGGTACCACGGAATGCCATACAGCTCTTGCAGCTCGTAGTACGACCGTCCGTTCTGGTATCGCTCAAACAGTGCGGACTGGAAACATTTGGACACTGTACTGGAATGGGAAGTCATGTTGCTTGGTGAGACGGTGATGCGGGTGGTCGGTTTTTTGGCAGTTTGGTCGCTTCGGTTGCAGAAACTTTTAATGTTTCGGTTGTTGGCGCGCTAGGTTTTTGAGTGTGAGCTACGAGCGAGTCGCCTTTTTAAGTGGCAGATGTGCTATGCATTGAATCTGTGGTAATGTTTGCAATGATGGTTTGCAACATGGAGATCGTTAAGACCGTTTTATGACTACGATGGAGACAAACTGAATTTGGGAGGACGTATCTTTCTCATGATATGGCATGTAAACTGCTCATATGAATTTGTTGCAACAAAAGTCGATAGGTAACCTCTACTGCGGTTTGCTTTCTATAGCAAAATAAGGCGGGATGAGTCATTTGTTTTCATGATATAGGGACTTTTGTATTGGGAAAGGGGACATAGATAGCCTTCGAAACGCAAAACCCTCGTTTCGAAGATGTCCTTTGATTGTACAAAATACTCCAGCCGATACGCATTAGGTACTGAGCAGTTAGATTCTCCGGGAGCCCAACAAGAGCGTCTACGTGCCGCCATCTGATTTGCGCAGCAGGTAGAAGTTTGGAACGATAGGTATTTTCGGATTCCATCACTGTATCCACTGTCTGTATCCAAATTGTGGAGCGAATACACTGCGTAATACTATACAGCTGTATCATCCAAGATGTGATTGTATGATACGAGCGCTAACAATCGTTGAGGAGGAAGCCATACGACGCTTTAAACAACTGTATGCGATTCGCATTGCGACTTTCGCAAGCTCCAGCGCAAGCAAAAATAACCTGGGATGCGAAGGTACAGTATATATATACATAGGAGACCGAGATTGCAACCTACCCAGCCACAAAGCCTCCCCAGTGGTAACCTTCTTTCGGGCGCAAGAAGTGCAAGAAGTGTCGACGGTACACCTCCACTATGGAAGCACTGAAGGAGGAGCTGCAGCGAGCGATCGATGCCTACTCAGAAGAAGCCATCTCCAGATATGAACGGTCTCTTATGCCAATGGGGCAAGAGAAACGAATTGAAGCAAGAAGCAGGAGGCAGAATCTCGTTGCTAGTATGGCGCGCTTGGACAATGATCCATCTGGCGAATCGGTCGAGAAAGCCAGAGATGAGCTCAACTTTTCGAGGATATTCACCTGGGCAATGCAGTGCATGACCGCTGTTTCGCAGCACGTGCAGACGAAAAACTCCGGCAAGAGTTCGTTTCTCGAAGAGCTTGAACTGGAAGCGGCCAGATTCGACGGCTTAGATGTCAGTCAAATGTCAGATGCTCAGATATCGTTTCTGATGGCTATCGCCACTCTTGTCGATGTGGCAGCAGCGGTTTACGGAGGGGAGGAGTATGGAAGTTGCTTGTTCTCTCAATCTCGACGAAGCAAAACGATAAGAATGCCTCTCTCTGTTCTGCAGCAAGCAGGGTGCAAGTACATATTAACCTCTGGATTGGCTTTCATAAAGAGGGGCAACGTGTACTTGGAAGTTGAAAATGTGCGTGACTGGGGGAAGACGAAAGAAATTCATCTTAGCGGGAAAGAGTTTCAGACAATGGATAGAGCAGAAATGGAGTACGTTGTGGAGTTGGAGGATGACGTGGAGTACTTAGTAATGGGAAGTATGACTCCCCGTACATTTATGGAACACTGCAAATTTAGAGGAAACGTAGAGTTGGCTACGCTGCAACCTGTCTCTCTTCTGAGAAATAGGAGAATGAGGAAGTGGATAAGGAAAGAAGCCGGTGGGTTAATGGTTGAAGCCACAACCTTGTCGTACCGTCTGCGCAGGATTTATGTGAATTGCAAGTGGCTGTACATGCAAGATGGGAAATTGATTTCCAAAGATATTGGAGCGCAGTTGACGAGAAGGGCAGACGTAAATGTGACAAGAGAACCGGGACTAGTTTTAAGTGAGTCCTCTACGTGGGAAGTGGGTGCATCTAAAGTGATGGGCACACCGTATCTCATTCACCAGTTACGCTGCGGTACAGACCTACCCGGACAGGATGGCGATATGGCGGCCAAAGTTGCCGCTCATGCGTTAATCATGATGAACAACTACCATCGCCCGGACAGTGGGCCAGTGATGAACTATAGAGCTTGTCTATTCTTGAAAGTGGAACCAAATGGCGTGAAAGTGAATGATACTAGGTGGATTTCAGCAAGACTGGCAGGTTGGGAGGCGGTAGATGATGCGATCTTAGATCCAAATGGAGATGAGTTTGATGTGGTGCAGGTCAAATCAACTACTGGAATTGCTCACGCGTCTCGAACAGGATATAACCGCATAGAGTGCTCGGAACGTTTGACCAACCTGACCAAAGTGTACGGGCAGTTTGCAAAAGGCGCAAAACACAAAGCAAGGGTTTCCGGAGTAGATGAGTAGATGCTGTTCAATGATGAAAATGTGTTTCAATGACAACAAATGTTTGTTAGGAGTACAGACCGGGTTGCCGACATGTACGAACACGCAGTTCGAAGAGCGGCACATGTGAAGCAAGGCAGAGGCAGGGTCGGCGTACGGGCTGTCGGAACCATAGCTAAGGGTGTTTAAAAGCGTTACCACACAAGAAATATAAACTGCTTTGCTGTCGCATCCGAAGAAAGGCCTTACAAAGTTCTTCAACACAACACTTAGTTAAGAGATGAACCAGAGGAGTACAAACACAACTGCCTCTAGTACGTACAATGGCATTCCCAGAGAGGCACCTTGATACCCATTGGATGCCGCCTGGACACCTGTATGACGTACACATGATTTTGTGGGTATGCGTTAGATAACCATTAGATGATCAAAAATTTGTTACTTGGAAATGCAGACAATTCGTGGCCATCCAGAAAATGTCCTGCTTTTCAGGTGGACATGCTGTAGATGTACAGTTCCTTCCCCTGGTTTTTCCTGGGTTCAAGGCCAGTCCGGTGATGTACATTAGATACCTTACTGTTATTTCTTTGGCGCAGTGATAGTCTTGAAAATGGCTATCAAGCGCCCATCTCCTGCGTCTTCTTCTAATACATTGTTTTAACTGTGTGATGCTGACGATATGCTGAGCATAGGACCTGAAATAAGCACGTGTGACAGTGATCTGTGACCTCTGTCAGTGAATTTTATCTGCTTCATCACGCTTTCACTTCATTCCAGAGCACAGCCAGAAACCAGCTCGCCCTCTTCGTTTGCTCCCAAACGTTCCCTCTTAATATGGCCAATGCTATGCACAAGCGCCACGTCCCATTGCGCCGGATGAAACGCAGGCGATTTTTGACCAGCCCGATGTCGAAGCCAAAAGGTTAGTTGACGCTCAAAGACCTTATGGAAGACCCGAGTGCCGACCTAACCACGCTGCGTTCTCTCTAGGCGCTCTATTTTTTCGATCAAGAAAAAGACGGCACTCTCACCCTCAAAGAGTTTCAGCACCTTATACGCTTCCTTCATACGAATAGGAACATGATAGAGGCCTCAATGAAGCATGATAAGTCCCTTCGCGACCTTATTTACAAAGCTTCTTTGGCGGCCGTCAAGGACTCTTCCGTGCATGGACGCACATCATATCGACGCTTCTCGTCCTTCCAAAACGTCCCCTCCGTGTACTCCTCGCTACGCACACAGTCCAAATCCCACTTCCACTCCCCGCATATTTCGGCAGCTATACCGCCCCCATACCCCACCGAACCAAGTGTACACTTGTCTTCGTCGCCGAATGAACATTCCCAACATAGTCCTTCTCGTTCTTCCATAGATTCTGCCCAGATGCCGCATATTGAGGAAGGCCAAGAAACGCAAGCGCAGCCCTCCAGTGCGTCGTCCATGTCAAGTGTTCACGAGGGGCACCATTACGAATGTCCCCGTGTGACTACGGGGATCCCATCAACTGCCATGTTCGCATCTCAACGAGAGTGTGAATTCATTCCTGGAAGGGACATAGATCCTTGTCAAACCGAATCGGAGGCATCTCTGCCAGAACTTGACCAAGACCCCATCAAGCGAACGGCTCTCGGCGCAGCGGTATTAGAAAACATTATGCATATCAACATTCACAAGCTTGCAGATATGCTACATGACGAAAGTTGAAGAGAACAGTTCATGGCTTGGCTCTGGAAGCTAGTCAACTTTAACGGAACAGGAGTCATTAACTTGGATGAGCTGCATATGTTTCTTGAAGCTCTGAAGGAAGATGACATCGATCTTCAGGAACTCCTCTTCTATCGCAAGCCGCAGGCAACGTTGGAAGAGAGTATTATCCATGAGTTTGACAGCACTTATGCTGGCATGCTTAGTAGAGACGAGTTTATGGTGCTTTCGGATCTCATAACCGGGGAGTGTGAGTTTTGGGAGAACCGGCGCTTTGAACGAGTGGGGGACTATGAACCTGGGAGGACTATTGGCCGCGGCAAGAATGCTATCGTTTGGTACGCTTTGCATGTCTTGACGAGAGAAAAGGTTGCCATTAAGATTATTAAGAAGGGCCAATGTTCAGATCTTAGCCGGTTTGATCGCGAAATCGAATGTCTCAAGGCAGCGGAACACAAGAACATCGTGGGGCTGCGCGAGGGGATAGAGTCAGAGAACAATCTTCACATCGACATGGAACTTTGTTGCGGAGGTTCAATGATAGACATTGTTCATCTGATGCTCGAGAACGAAGGGAACATGAAAATAACTGACTTTGGGCACAGTGGAATGTATATCCCTGGTTGGGATATGTTTTCTAGCGCTCTTGTAGGGTCCGTGTACATTCTGTCACCGGAGCAGATCTTGGGTCAAGTGTATAGCGGAGAGAGAATAGATATATTGTCCGCGGGGGTTGCAGTGTACTGCCTTCTTATAGGCAGGCCACCCGTCTATGAGCCAGAGGTGAAGGAACTCTTGAATCGTGTGCTTGCATGTGTTTTTGAAACCCCAGACTTTGCTTCCCGAAGTGCTGCCATTTTTATCCGTTGCATGATACGGGCAGTTCCTGAAGAACTTATTCCATTGCATCAAATGATGCACCACCCTTGGTTTTATGATGGACCGGAATTTGGCCCTTCTATGAATGTGGTTGTTATCCTGGTCGACAAGTTTTTCGAGAAACGTCCCGACATTGCAGAGATGATAATGGCAATGACTATATACCAGCACCATCTTCATTTCTACCTGGCCGATACAAAAAACCCAAGGGCTGCTCCGCTGAGTCTTCGTGGTCAGGACTGGACGTTAAAATGCCTTTTTCAAAAGAATGATATCAAGTTTACAGTCTCGTTGTTCATGCGTAAGCCAGAAACCTACCGAAGAAGGAAGCGAAACTCCCAATTGACATCACCCGTTAGTCTTTCCAAATATTCAGAACCACCCACGATAAGTAACACATTGGTAAGAAAACGCTCTGACCATGAAGTCGTGATCGGTAGTCACACAAGAACAAACTCGCACGGAGGGCCTGAGAGTGGATGTTCTTCGCAAGGACTGAAGACCCCGTCAGAAAGTTTTTCCGAGTTTTCGACGCCCAGCCCGCCGCATAGAAGGCATTTGTTTCACATCACGCCCATGGATGTCGCCGTGCAACTTCGCTTGTCAGGTGGGAAAGGCTTCACATCAAGAGGTTTTGGAGAGTTACTCGATCTAGATGGTCATGGCAATTCGGACCAGTTTCCGGAGCGAACATTTCGGGATGATATGCTTGCGATCAAGGATAACGATTGGAAAGCATGCGGGGCAGACGATCGAAAGCGAAATGGGAAGTGGCGGTCGTTCGAGAATCCGAGTGGAAATCTCACTCCACTCAACAGGTCAGCCACCGTGGATGCTTTCCCATATCAGAAAATCTACCCTAAATGGCAAATGCCTGAAAGCGCGAGGAATCTAAACTTTGATAGACCGCAGTCCCCACCTCCAGGTCGCAGCGAGCGATGCGGAACCGAATGGGTGCAAGAAGACAAATCGAATGTGAATGATGATGGCATTTTGTCAACGCCTGCGAATTGTGGAGAAGCTGAACCCATGCAGGCCTTCAATGATGAGCTTGAATCTCGTTTACACTCGGTTGCCTCTCAGAATGATCAAGAGATTGCCCAGCAGCTCTGTCAGCGTCCCTCGAAAGCGATTTCTCCTCAATCACCGCAGATATCCAGAGTTCCATGTTCCTCTCCCGCAGGACTTTTAGAGAAGATCGAGGTCTCGGTCGTGGACGGGAAGACAGTCATGGAGGAATTGAAGTCTTCCGTGATTGCTGGAAGCAGCGACGACAGCGTTAGTCAGAGAGAATGCGAAACTACGAGTAGTGAGCGCAGCGGTCAGGCTTCCTCTCGAAGGCCTTCCCAAGAGGAGTTCCAACATTTTATAGAAGTGCGGTTAGAAGATGGGAAAAGCGGCTTATTCTTGAAGATATGCCGTACGCTGAAATCGATTCGCAGCACTAAACTGAAGGAGGCTGCACAGCAGAAGAGGGTGGTCAAGAGAAAGTCGCGTCGCAGCTTATCTGCTCTCAGACGCACCGCTTCTCGTCGTAGTGTGGAAAGTGACGTGACTGAAGATTGACATTTCCCACCGATGAAGACGCCTCTCACGTTGAAGATAATATAGGACCGTAAGTTTTAACCACTGTAGTTGTAAAGAAGAAGGGCCTTGCACAGACCTGGGCAAGCACCAAGGGCACGTAGGTGTCACCATTGCTCAAGACCTCTTTACTAATCGCAAGAAAAACGCTTCAAGGCGCTTTCTTCACGAACTCTGGTAGTCACCGAGTTGAGGGGAGTACGAGGGCTACCTTAAAACAAGTGAGAATCCCTACTAGATAGATGGACGCAACTCTCTTTAGTGTATAGGCCATAGGGCGCTGTAGTAGTTCTACATATTTTTGAGTTGATTCGGCAACAGTGTACAAGGGTGCCGGTCAAATCTAAGTGGGTACGCCCACTGTCCTTGCGTCACTGGCCTTTTGACGACCGGAAGACAACCACGTTCAAATGGGAAAGCACAGGGAACACATGGGCGTTCATCTCTAGGCGTGTATGCGTTCGTACGAACAATAGCATCAAGAACGCCACACGGCCGAAAACGGCAAGCAAAGTACCCGCATTACGACCGTCATCAGAGCTTCATCCTCCATTGATATATCTGTCAAGAGATATTGCCATAAATCACATCATATCGCGTCATCTGCAATCAGGCAGATGTTGGCGAGATTGTTGGTGACTGAGAAAGTGCAATCTGACCTGAACAGCAAGCAAGTCTGTTCTGCAAGGACTGCCATCATATGCGATACGGAACTATGATAGTAAGATGCTGAGTAGTTAGAGCACCTCCAATGGGATGAAGCAAAACAATAAAATACTATTTTGCTTGAGTAGTCATCTCCAACGGCGCGAAATTGGGAGCAAAGATTTGAACAGGTTCAGATTTCCTGCGCAAATCGACTTGATTTGCCCCAGAAATCTGAACCTGTTCAAAGCAGAACAAGCAAACGAGCATCTACGTGTGTGTGCCTCATTGGATTGATCTCCAAAGTTTGGCGCCAACAGACCGAAACACCAACGCCAAAGCATGTTCAGCTCTCATGTTCCAAGATGGAACGGACTCTCCCATCCAATCAAGCTCTACGTCCACCAGCGGCATCAGACAATTTGTCCAATGGAGGCCAAAAAAGCTGGTACCAGAGGCCCCAGCTTCTCCCCGCAGGAAGATGTAGCGATCGCGAAATCATACATCAGAACGTCCGAAAATAGTATCATTGGTACTGACCGCAAGAAGAAACTTTTCTTCGACGCGATTACCAAAGTATACAACGAGCTGTACAAACCCCCAAATCGTCTGCGGCGATCGGTAGAATCAATTCCAAACCGCGTCAAGCTTCTCACCATAAAGTGCTCTCAGTTTTCGGCCTGCCTCATGCGCGTCATGCGCCTGAACCCACCCGGATACAACGAACAAGACAAACTGCGCATGGCCACCGCTTTGTTTAATGGCATCAAAATGAGAGCACCTTCAGATGACGTGGATGAACCATTTAAGTTTATAAAAGCGTCAGAGGTTCTCCGTACGCATCCCAAGTTTTCCACGGAAGCACAGGGAACGGAGGTTATTTCTCAGAGCAGTTCAAAAAATAGCAAGGAGGAAGAGGGTGGAAAGAAGGAGGATGGTGACGAAGCAGTAATCGTGGGAAAAAAAGCGCAGGAGCTTAACACACCCCCCCGTCCGCAAGGACGCAAAGCGGCGAAGGCGGAGTTTGTTAAACAGAAGCACTATGAGGAAACGTTAAGGGTTGCTAGGGAGGCTCTATTGCTGCAGCGCAAGAGAGCGAAAGAGATTCAGAGGCAGAATGACATAACGTTGTTCACAGCATCGGCTGATAACACTCCGGAATGCGTCGAGTTCTTTCGCATGAGCCGAAAGAGGGTTTTGGACAAGATAAAGGAGGAGGAGGCAAAGAAGAGGCGCACGGATTCTACCGTTGTGCTCGTTTGTGACGATGATCCACAGTCTTTGCCACATACCTCTGCTGTTTCGCCGGCAGAGAATCCGCCGAATTCGGCTTGATTGTGGAGACGTTCATAGTCTCAAATTGCAGGAAGGTCCTTCTAAAAGGCCAAAAGTCTCACAAGGGAGTGGTGAGCGCCGTAGCGAGCTTGCAAGCGTTTTGCAGTGGCCGTGCCACCCAGAACTGCTATAAACTGTTCTCATGAAGATCCATGCAATGACCACAAGTGTTCCATGACATCATGTTGCAATTGCCTCTGTCCTTCCTCGTCCCTGAGGAACTCCTCTCCCTGACAAAGCGCTGCGATAGACCCTTCTAAGACCACTGCTGACTCGGACCATACAGGGTGCCCAACGTGTACTACCTCGGCTTGTTGCGAGCCAGTTTGCTGTTCCCATGCAAGTTCCTCCTCGTTTAAACCGTACTCTACCATCATGTTATGCAGGATAATACAGCAGTAAATCACGTTCGTCATTGTAGAAACATGCCAAAACCTAGACGGCCTTTGCAGAATGTGAAACCGCCCCTTCAACACACCGAATGCGCGCTCTACGTCCTTGCGTCTCCCTTCCTGTCGCTTTGATAAATTCTTTTCCTTCTTTGTTACTGGCTCTTGAATGGTGTGCACGAAGATTGGGTACCTCGGATATACTCCGTCACTAAGAAAGTACGGTATCGTCTTCTCCTTTCCGTTCAGTGTGTAGCAAACCTTCGGAGGAAAGGAGCCGTTCGCCATCTTATTGACCAAAGGGGAAAGTTCCAGAACGTTGATATCGTTGGCACTGCCAGGTGTACCAAAGAGAAAGAATGCCATATCCATAGTCGATCGTCTGCTATTGCCTCTAACGTCATACCTGGCTTCCGCTCCTTGCCCTGGTACTGGCCTCTCCAGGCTACGGGGCAGTTCTCCCAGATCCACTTGGTGCAATCAATACTTCCGACCATCCCTGGGAAACCATTCGCACGACTCCGAACCAATATGCGTTTCAAGTCGTCCGCTGTTGGACAACGGAGATATTCCGGGCCGTAGCATCGAACTACACTCTCACAGAATCGCTTCATACATTCGGATGCGGTAGATTCGCTCGTGCGCAGATACTCGTCGACGCTGTCTGCAGCATTTCCATACGCTAAAAGGCGCAAAGCTACAGTAACTTTCTGCTCAGTGCTGAAGCCCACAGCGCCTGCACAATCTGTGCGTTGCATAAAGTAGTTGTCAGTATCCTGTAGCTTGCTGCATATCTTCTTGAAAACCTGCTTTGAGATGCGGAAGCGTCTGCGGAAATGTCCGCTGTGGTATACAGGAGAGTCGCAAAGATAGTCGCGGTATAGCTGGGCGTGTCCTTGCGACCTGTTGCGATCAACGTTGGGCGCCCGACCCAGTGAGGAACCTCCATGCAGTTGGTCTTTGTCATCCCCGCTGTCTGATGTGCTCAGAACATCTTGCAGGAGCTCCTCCAGAGCGTCATCGAGCTCATGCTCTATCATGTTATTAGACATGATGGGGGTGTAGCGACGAAAGCCGGGTTTACCGTTGGAGAGTTGCAGGTTCTGAAGCAAAGAAGTAAATGAACAAAAACGTCTTGACCATACAGTTCTTTCCACGTTGTCGATGTTTTTCTTTTTGGTTCCCGTTCTCCATGCCCGGTGGAGGTGCTCTTAGTGCCAACCAAAGCGAATCAGTACTGTAGTCATACACCAGTACGCTCTCACACGGGGCAATAAACTGAAATGGGGAGTTGTTTCGTCGAAGCAGGAAAGTGCGCTCCCTTGTAAGGCTTGCAAGCGTACTAGCCTCACTCAGGCTTTGAAGCGGTATTGGCAGCACGGTGGCACATCTGATGTGAAAGTTGGTGGCGGCGGTACTGGCAAGAAGCGCGCTGGTTGTGCAAAGGCAGTGCACATTGGAGTAAGGCGACAAGTGTTGCTTGTCAAGCCGAACGTTTGAAAAGCATCTAGGAGAGCATTATCGGTTTGCGATTCTTAACAGGAACGGGAACATGCATGACGACGCGTGACCAAAACAAGGAACCATCTTTGAGAAGCCTCCACCCCGGCCTTCGGGCAAATCTGCCAGCGGCGCCCGAACTCATGTCGACCAGACCGTCAGTAGTACCCGCACGATGGCACGCACGGAGCAAGCGATAGCCCAATTCGGCATACCACACGCCAACTTGCTCTTTGCGAAACCACTCTTTGGGGTGCTGGCGAACCTCTCGTAACTCGGCCCACAAATGCACACCTTGCGGACTGGTGTGCACGACCAAGAACCTGCCGCTGAGCTCCGGATTCCTGCGAGCGACCAGCACGAGCTTTGACGCCACTTGAGAAACACAGCGGGCCAGTCCCTGCAGGTCATCAATGTCGAACAGGATCCATCTCTGGGCGGTAGGCTCCCAGCTGGCGGGCACCGACACGCTCCTGCCATCGCTGGAATTGAGCTCGCGCCACGACGAAGGGCGCATGGTAGACACGGACACGAGCGGGGTGGCCAACCACTGTTCCGACTGCAGCGAGGGGTCTGCGATCTGTTTTGCATACCACGCAACCTCCTGCACGCGCTGCGCCACAAGCGGGCCCTGGCTGCGACGGTCGCTTCACAGCAGCAGCTGCACCGGGCAACTCTGGCGCGCCTTTGTCCCGGTGGTGCGCAGGCGGATGTGCTGGACGTCCGGCCTGGCCACACTGGTGTCGAAGGTTCGCAGCGACGCCGTGACGTACGCCGTGGAGATGACATGGCCCACGTGCGGCAGTTTGTTGGGCGCCATGAAATACGCGCCCACGAGCGCGGTGCGGCTGCGCGAGGCGCGCGACGGCGCATCGGCGGCAGCGCGCACGTTGGCGGCGCGCGCGCGCTTGGAGGGCGCTTCGGCGGCGGGCGCAGCGTCAGCAGCGGCAGCATCAGCGGCAGCATCAGCGGCAGCGGCAGCGGCGGCGGAGCACGGCGACGTGTTGCAGGCGGCAAGCGCGGCGGCGTGCGCGCGGAGCGGCGGCGGCGCGTGAATGAGCGGGGTGTACAGCGCGGCGGCGCCGTCGGGCAGGTACAAGACGCGCCATGTGAAGAATTGGTTGCGCTGGCGACACACGGGGCACAGCGCGCCGCCGGAGCGACTGTCGTCGTTCATCTACAGAATGAGTGACGGGTTAGCGTCGCGATGCGCACGCGAAGCGCGACGCGGGCAGCGCGCCGCCACCGTACGCACGCCGGGCAGCGGGCGGCGCCTGAGGTGCAGCACCGCCTCCAGGTGCCCCTCGCGGCGACGGCGGCAGCGGCGGTGGCGGGGCGCTGCAGCGCGTGCGCGCGCGGCGAGGACACGAAGGCGGCGGACACGCGTAGCAGCTCGCGTAGCACGCGGCGGCGCACAAACACATGGCGTCCAAAGGCAGGCTGGGCGGCAGCGCGCGTAGCACGGCGGCAGAAGCGCGTGTTGCAAACACGCTTTCTTCACGCCAGTCGCAAAGTGCACGCGGAGTAGGCTATGCGCGCTGCACCACGGCGTAGCATGGGACGGGTGCTCGCGCCACCGCGCTGGCTGGCGCAGGCACGTACGTGGGGCCAATTTCCGGGTACGCGTCGGCGCCGTCTTGCACGTCATCTTGGCACGCGTCGCCCTCGCTGAGTGGCAGCTGCAGCGCGGCCGCGCGGCGCTGAAAGTTGCGTAGCGTGGCGCATACGCTGCGCCCCAGTGCGCCGGAGGAAAGCGCCAGCAATGTCAGGGGCCCCACCGGCGTGGGCGGCTGCGGTGCCGGCGGCGGCGGTGGTGAACTCAGCGTCGGCGTTAACGACGGCAACGGCGGGGGCGCGGGCACCCGACGCACGCGGCGCACGCGACACACGCGGCGCGACGGCGGCTCGCGCGAAGGCAACTCGCGCGACGGGCTGGCAGCGCGCGAGCGCACTCGCTCGACCGCCACATGCAGCGACGGTGGTGGCGGCGACTGTGCGTTGGACGCCGCGTGCAGCGGCAGCGGCAGAAGTGGCTCGCAGAAGGGCAAGCGCTTTATAGCGAAGCGCGCGGGCGCCGCCGTCGTGCCGCGTGCGACATCATGACTCGTGTAGCGGGTAATGCTGTGTCCATGTGTCAAATTTGCAAATGAATGTTGTTCATCTCTGCACTCATCGGTTCTTCTAAGATCGCAACGCTTGTTGAACAGGCTGCGTTACTTTCCTGCAAATGGAGAGAGTTCTCTTCTATGAGTGTGAAGCATACAACTGTGTTCACCAACGCGGTAATACGGCAATTACACGTCACGAAGAGGCCTTGCGATGCTTTTCTCACACTCCATCTTCCTACTGAAGTCATGACCAACGAAGGAGAACCCAAATATGGCTGACGTACTAATTTGTGTAACACAAAGGCTCGCTAAACTTCAGCGGCTTCGAAGATACCATTGAATGCAAAACATTAAGATATCTGTTGCGCTAACATACGCGGAAAATTACTGCGACATGCTTTCTGTCTTCAATCGAAACCGAAAGAGGAATCTAACTATTGTTTCTTTCCTTCCAGTCTCGAGTTCAACTCTGCAAATGTGTCTAAATTGGAACTCATACGGTGGTATCTCTTATGTTGTCTTGTGCCTTCCCTCTCGGACTCGAGAGGGCTTTCACACACAAAGAAGGTTTGATATGTTTATAATGTCTGCAATTCTAATGTATTCACTCTGCAAACAACCGCGTTGTCACAGACATAAGTTAGAACTTCTGCGTCGCATATGTTACTCTCCAAATGCTGTACGTTTTTAAATACTGATGCTCACTTCATAATCAGTTATGTAATTGCAGTGCACACCAGATGTGGCGAATGACCGCTCCACACATGTACCTGTATGGTAATGTTACTTTGCAAGGACAGCTTGAAAAAGGGCAGAGACCATTATTACTACGGAGGTATGCTACAAACAGGGACTATGATACTGCACTTCATTACCCTTGAATTTAAACCCACTAGACATCCAGACCACGAAGCCGACCACCATTTCTCCCGAAAGAAAAGCTGATATAAAGAAAGCAAACAATGATTTATGCTGGTGTATACGTAGACACATTCTAACATTTGATGTTGATCATAATGAAAGTCGTACTCAAAGCTGACTTGGGGTTCCCTTTGAAATGGAACCACGTGGACTCATCGAATTAGCTCTCAAACCTGACAGTGCCCGCGCTTTTTGAACACCTCTTCCTCTGATGGGTCTAGAAACTGCTCTTGATCTGGAACCCTGCTGTGCAGTGGGTATACTGTACGTCCACGTCTACGTGAACGTGATACGATGGCGCTTTGCGTGCTGGTGGCCAGAGACACATTGCAGGTAATACTAGGAGAAGCTTGTACAGGCATTATCTCCTCCTCATCTTCGGTGTGCGGGATGTATGTCGTTTCGCCGATCTGGTTTTGTACTACTTCCGTTTGCATCACCCAATCATTACGGACAGTATTTTCGTTTTCTTGTGCTCCATGAGTTCTGGTTTCATGGTTCCTTAGTGAATGACCTGCTTCATAATCTTCGAAAACAGGGGCAACATCCATTCCTTGCGAGCTCGGTACGTCTTGTGAACAATCGGGAAGCACAACATCTACCTGTGCAGGTGAGGCGGAAGGGGGTTTCTGTACTTTGCTCCGTGGCCCATTATATTTTCTGTCTCTGCGCATTGCCTCTTAAATTAACATGTTCACAGCCCACTGTCCTTCTGAATACTTGAGAATCCTGTAATGCTTCTCAATCTTAGAACGGAGCTCAATAAGAATCGAAGAATGTTCCCTCTGGAGTTTGCGATAGGTAAGAGTTCCAATTCCGTCAACCAGACGTACATTGTACACGTGCCCTCGGATACTTTTCATGACTGACGTCACAAATTCTTCTGAGAGCGGTTTCATTGAACCATACTGCCTGTTCTCCATCTGCGCAAATTTTCGATTGAAGATCTCCCGCATGCTGCGCTGCGAACCCTTTCCTTGCACTCCATGCTTGTCTTTGTGGCGGGACTCAATCCTGGTGGGAACGGAGATACTTCTCTCCATACCCTGAGCAAGGGTGCTGTCAGCAGCCGTGCTACGAATAGCATCCGAAGAAGTAGGATTCATCGTTTACTATGCAGTGCAGAAATCCCTCAACGAGGTAGAATACTTGAACACTAGAGCAGGAAATTCAAACGTTAATCTGTCGACAGAAAGAGGTTGCCAGACACGGAAAGAAGAGAGAGTTGACAAGGGATGCTCAGTACTCGCTTTCGTATTGGCTTGCAAGAAGCTCCTTCCAGATTGCAAGAAGGTTAAGATTTGTGCTGCGAGGAATCTACAGAACTGGAAATAGAGCGTTTCGGAGAGTTTACACTTTACACTTCTGGATCTAGGATGGAAGAATGAAGAAGTTTACGGCAGCTGAAATACAAAAATGTGGGTTCAAGAGTTTCGTTTCAAAAAGGCGGGGTATTCATGCGAAACGAAACAATGCTTATTGTTCGAGCACAATACTGACTATCTGTGAATTGAGTACCTCTTTTGTATAGGAACTCCTGATATATTTCTCAAATGTGTACTCTGAAAAGTTAAAGATGCGAAGAAGCCTCGGTACGAATGCGGTGGAGCAACCAGGATTTTCAAAAAGGAGTCGACCTGAAAACCACCCCACGTCTTCTTCACAGGGCACAGTATCTACAGAGTCTATTTACGAGAATTCATGGGAGCAGGACTTGAGAAAAGAGTATGAAGGACATGGAAGAAACGCCGTAGCACAGAAAGAAAGCTGTATTCCTCGTTCGAGCACCCCTGATATCAGCGATTTAGGCGGTCTGGATGATCATCAATTTTCCTCCATACCAGTATATGCTTCTTCGAAGGCCTCCCCTTCACATCTTGAGCGAGATCAATCTGGTCATTTCTCACGATGCCCAGTTTCTTATCGATATGTCGGAACCTCTGCTGCTCGTCGTGCTCGAACGAACAGTGTACCAGATTTGCACATCAATCAAACTCAAAGTGCATATGATCCAAATGCATTGAACGATGTACTTGAAGATCCATCACATATTCAATCTGTGGAGCTACTGGACCTACGTAATCTATCATCTCCACTAGGAGCTGTACTTACACACGAAAGCAAGAGTGATGCACAGCCTCAGATCGACATTCATATTCCGATGCATCCTATGGAGAACCCCACACAACTTGAGGCAATCAACCTACATCCTGTTGCCACGAACCTATCTTTGAGGGAAAATAACCACTTTCTTTCTGCAATAGGAACGACTGACAGTTTACCCTCAACACAGGAGCACTTTGTTGTGCATGGCTTCCAAGGTGATGCAAAGGAGAAAGAAATACGAAGACTCATAGACGTATTGAACATCATTGAGAATGGAGGACTGTCCAAGAACCAATCTCGTTCTCTCCTCCGAAATGCGGTTGTGCAATGACGTTATAGCTATGATGGGTTACTTAATTTCGCTATTTCCAGATGTGGTGTCCGAAAACACTTTGGCTTCATGTGTGCCGAAGAGCACGCTGCATTCTATTCAAGCCATGACGCAGATTTGAATATCTGCCCAGCTGATGACTGCGGCAGAAATGTCTCTCTGAACCGCAAGTTCTGGTACAGAAGACCATCAGAGATGTTGAAGTCGTTATGTGCTGAAGCGGAGTCTTTCTTCGCTTTGGTGGAAGGTTGCATTGAGGCAAGGGACAATGGTAAAGATGAAAGCATAGAAAACGACATATATCTCAAAGACTATTACGGTGGAACGCACTTCAGGAAAACATTTGGGAGGAGAATGCTAACTTGGAAACAAGAAAAAGAGTTGTAGGTATTTCTAACGTTTTCTTCAGATGGTTTTGAGGTATTCAAGGGACGAAAGGCAAGCAGATTAACCTGGCCATTGATATTTGTTGTTCTGAACTTTAACTGTAACCTCCGGTTTAAAGGGGCAAACACTTTGATTACTTCATTTGTCCCAGGGTCACACGACAATAGTTTATTCGACACTTTCTTCCAACCAGTTGTTGCTGATCTACGAGAACTCGAGAACGGAATTCAAGTACTCTGCGCTGATGGAAAAAAGAGAACAATGTATGCGTTTGTCTTGTTTATCACTGCTGACTGGCCTGCAGCCAGTAAACTGATTGGTATGAAAGGCCATAATGCCAAGCTACCTTGTCGAAGATGTAAGAAGGTAGCCCGAAGGGTTGGAAAGTCGTTGCAAATGCTCCCAGAGCTTGGAATGAAGTACAGAAAGAAGGCAATAAAGGGAAGACTTGACAGTGAGAAAAGCACATGGATTGAGTCAGAATGTCCAAACCCACGGTCACACAAGGATGCAACAGGTATATGGCGTGCTATTGAGTCACAAAGATCGACGCAGAGAAGTGCTGAATTGGAGAGATTGAGGAAGGATACGGGGGTCAAGCGACGCCCAGAAGTGTCAAAACTCTCAATCGACGTTGTAAAAGGGGTACCTTACGATCCAATGCATCAATGGCTTCTTGGCTGGGTGAAACACACGGCATCTCTTTGCATTGGTCCTCACAAACAATGCTTATCACGAAACTCTCCATTTGTGCTGACTCGTTCAACCGTTTCTGAGATTAACGCATCCTTATCTCGCGGATATGAAGGATTTCTAGCACATTGGGGAAGACCTCCAGAGTCGTTTGAATACATTTCAGGTTTTAAAGCAGAAGATTATAAGAATCTTGCTCTGTATTATGGCCCAGTTTTGTTTCGTGGAGGCAATATTGATGTTCGAATTAGTAGATTGTGGTCCACCACTAGCAGGATAACCCACATACTTTTCGACACATGCCCATCTCGGTCACATGTGACAGAATTAAGGAGCCTCATGCAGATAGAACAATCTCTTTTTGTTGAATAATTTATGTCAACGAGGCACACGCGTTTTGTTTAACTCCAACCACGCACGCCGTCCTTCATTTCCCTGAAAAGCTTCTGGAATGCGGGCCTCTGCAAAATGTTTTCCAATTCATCGTTGAACGAGTGGCAGGAAGACTTGGTAACATGACGAACTCTACAAACTGGCCTGAAGCAAATCTGTTCCATAAAACACACACTTTGTTTGCGCTTCGAGCATGCAACGGTGGTTTGTGTAAGAAGATCGCTTTACTTCAAAATACTACCTGTATTAAACGTATTGACGTGAACGAGGATTCAAATCATGAGACCGGGAGTGGGAATGATGGAGCACTGCACAATAACCACGAAGCTGTGTCACCTCGCGATAGTAACAACTTATCTTCTGACTCCGAAAGTGATAAAGATGTACTACTATGGCGTCGTATGACAGGGAGAGGTGTTCACGCCCGTGGCACAGAGCGGTATCGTCAGGCTTTTGCCTACGCAAGTGGACAGCTGCCAATAACAAGCTACGTGTGAGCATCATTAACTTGCAGCTTTTTGCGAAAGTACTTCTTGCGAATGGAGAAGTTGAGATTCAATTTGAAGGTCGTTCGGAATATCAGCGGAGACTAGCGCAAAATACTCACCGTGCGCGACAAAGGTGTTGGATCGCTGGGGAGTTTGGGCATGAAGAGGGTGCAACGGAGCGGTTCTCTTCCAGCAGTCAGAATCAGCGTCAGGTGTTCTATGGCTGTATCGATGAGATTTGGAAAGCAAAGGTGGCGTACCGCAGACCTGGAGAGCAGCTCACATACATTAGATTGTTCAACATGGCGCGAGTGGACTGGATGCATGGGCTGAGAAAGGATCGAGTAACTGGAGTGCCGTCAGTGGCGTTATCTGCAGGGATCAGGCGTGGTAGTATTCGTGACACTCTGCGCAGCGTAGAGAACTTGAAAGCAATCTCGCGTTCGATAGCGTTCTTCGATCACGGGGGACGAAGACACTTCTTGGATCCACTTTCGCCAGACCCAAACGGAGAAGCTCAGCTTGGTGGGCTGATTGTATAGCGAGTGACACAAGTGACAGAAGAATGTGACACTACAGTTACTGAATGGTGACCCAGAATAATGATCGGTAACGTTATGCAAAGCGTGACGTTACCCATTCTCATTGTTATAAGACATTTCCATTGTTAGTTTGAGCAAAATATTTCCTGCCAATAAAATTCTGGGAAAACACTTCTGGCGGCAACGGTGTGTCATTAGCACATCATACGGTGCGAACGAGCTATAGAAGAAAATAACACCGGGATATATTTAGTGCTGTATCTTAGGTTATATCTGAGGAACAGAACCCGTATGTCAGTAGTCTGTCTTTCCGCATATTATTCGCATAGTATTTGTATATCAACCGGATATCTTTTGCATATCTTACCCGTATTCCTAACTGCTCATGTTTCATACAGTCATTCGTATATCCAATGCATATCCATTGCATATCCACCTGCTTCTCTGGGTTACTATAATAGGATTTGCCGATATACCTCAGCTATACTCTAATTATTAATCCGCGAACAAATCCTCTCCCACTTCTAGTTTCCGAGGTGCTCGCACCGCAAGCATTTCGTATTCTCGTAGTTGGTGCGGAGTGCGTCTTGCATTTGGAATTCGAATGACCCGCACATTTGCAGTTCTTCGTTTCGTCACACCATCGGCAACTGCATCAATGTTCTTATCATCTTCCATATATTTGGGGGCGTTTATCGTTCCACCAAATTAAAAAGAAGCGGGGACAATCCATACAGGTATTTAACTTACTCCTTGTCTTCTTTCTGGGAGGTTATGGAATATATCGCCGGGGACGATAAACTCCATCGCATACTTCCGAAAGCGTTCGGCAGTGGCTCCCAATAACCCTGCACCATATTTCTTTTGTTCCTCTTTTCTCTTCGTTAGGTCATGGTACACCAGTGTCCCATAGAAGTAACGTATCTCTTCATTTTCCATAAATCGGCGTGTAGTGAACACCCCCACTCTGGCGCCAGGGTGACGAGTCGCCGACTTCCCGATACGACAACCGCACATCGTCGCTTCCAGTGCCAACGATGCATTCCAATCCAGAAGCCTCATCTTGCAAATTTTGAGGCCATTCGTGAAGGGCCTTACGCCTACCAGTCGTGACCAAGCTCTCATCCCGCCACATTGACGCAAGAAAGTCCACAATATACGTAGGAAACTTTGATACGGGGGGTAGCCGGATGGAGCCTTCCATGATCTCGATGGGCGTACATTCCACTTCGGAAATAAGTTCAGCACCCTAATCATAGCATTCCAAACTTCCTGCGTTACCTCGATATCCGTCTCATTTTCCGGCACGCACAATGAGAATTGAATAATTGCGCCGTGCGTAGCATGAGCAAAGCAGTCAGGGTCCGGCACACACCCGATGAACCTACGATGCTTTTGTAACTCCATGCATGCCATTGCTGTCGAAAACGTCCCCGCAAACAAGTCGACCACAATATCCCCAGCCTGGGAAAACCGACTGATTAGCTCCTTCAACAATGCCCTAGGTTTCTGTTCCGAGCTCCCCTTTTGTAAAACCTAGCCCCCACCTTCCTTCTTTCTCTTCCACTGAAGAGTCTTCCCATGAGACATGGGGGGGTACCTGGTCAATGACACTGTGGTACCCCGGGTACCTCGACTGCGCGAAATTGAAGTTCTCATAGTTCACCATCACATGCTGCTGCGCGTAGCTGAGACCATCTCGAACTCCATGTACAGCATACTCCATTGCAGGGAAAAGAGAGCACGACCTACGTCCAGGGTTGCGCATCGGGCTACCTTGCGACCGTACAAAGTGCATTGGGACCTGGTACACAACAAATGAACGCCTTGGTACTCCGTCTTCGTCTTTTGCCCCAATGGCAGAAAGTACATCTCTCCATTGCTGGACCTGCTCGAAAGCACTAAAGATCACGAAATGGCCCCCAGGACGTAGCAGTCTTGATAGAAGCTTTGCAGCTTTCTTCATGTCCTGAGGGCTCAGTACATCGTACCAGCTGTTTTTTAGGTTCTTGTTCCCTCGGATGTTGTACGGAGGGTCCATGAGAACCAGTTGAACTTTTCCTAACGAAGACACACCATCTCTGCGCAACGTCTCGTCCATCTCTACCATATCCTCAAACCCGCAATTGTACAAGCGAAAGTACTTCTCCATCAACTCCTCACAACTTCGGAAAGCCATTTTGTCATCCAACGACGCAATGAATGGTGGAGGTATTACGCCTGACCCAGGACGCTTCGTCACCAGTACTTCCTTTCCCAATGTCGGCCACTCTGTTCGTATCACCATCTCCTTCTTCGCCTCTCCCCTCCTTCGGCTCCCTTGGTTTCCAATTTCCTCCACCTCCTCCACATCATCTTCAACTTTTATGGCTGGTTATGGTTTGGATATCGGCGTCACCCCCATACCCGGGACGTTTACTGATTCTTTCAGTTTCAACGGGCTTATGGCCTCCATGACGGAGGACATAAGCGAATTTGAGAAACTATCGAATCTCGCAGCAGATGCCCGTGATGGTTCTCTGGTAAACGTCTTCAGAACTTTCCATCGTCCTGGTTCGGAAATTGAGTAGAACTGCTCATTCACCAAAACCTTGTTGAGGTCCTAAATGAACTCCTTCGCAAGCATTCGGAGGGCAGCATCGATTTCTTGCGGTAAATTCCATGCCCATGGGATGAACTCTGTTTTGTAGAGCAATTGCCCTTGGCAGGGACTGAGGGGGATGTCACTCATATATCCGTTGTTATTTTCGGCTGAACTTCCTACTATTATGAAGTCTATTTGCCTATTTGGCCCGGATTAGGGATCCGCCTATGAAGGGTAGGATTGGCGCGACACGTGTGTGCCCGCGCCCGATTACCGGATGCGCCGTTGCAAGTGTGCCACGGAGGTACACGTGGGTAGTGTTCGCCGGCGTGCCTGGTACTTAGATATTTTAGTGATATTTGTCAGCCGTATATAAGTGGCGGCACTTGCCGCCACTGTACGGGGAAGTAAACCTCAACGAGGCCTTGGCTCTAGCTTGAGTTCCGCTTGCGCACGGTCTTTCGCCCCATTCCCGGGGAATACCGCCGCTTATCCGGACAGGTTATCCACCTCCGTCACCGAGAAGCACCGATCCGTCGTTACGGCCTCTTATTTATCATTCTTTCATACACTCTTTCTGTTTTCCCGTCTTACGGCTTCGTTACACTTCGCCCTGTTGTACAAGCTTGCCCCTTTTTGTCTCGGGATTATTCCCAGCTCTCACGAGTCTGTGCTCCGCAGTGCGGCTCATTTTGCTACCTTCTATCTCGTCCCTTTTGCTACGGGATACGCCACACCCAGTGGAATCCATCCTGTTGGCACCCCGATTGCCACCCCCAACCTCCGTCTGTAATTCAGGAAGAGGCTGCCCGGAGTTACGCCCGGCAAGTGTCGGCCTCATCGGAGGGTTCTGCCACTGCTCTGCCCCAATAGGGAGCAAGGCTGAACACCTTGGGTGCGTAGCCGCTGGCGCGGTTTGTGTTCTTTCCTTCCGTTCCCGGCTTTGCCCCATAAATGTGGTCTCCCGACTTAGAAACGGCTTTCTGGCCAACATTTGTTGTAGTGGAAAGTGGTGCTGTATCCCTCTGCGTGGGGAGAATCCACTTTGCGTCATTGCTGGAAGCGGTAATCGTTCGTTTAAAACTCCCGATTGCTTCGGCGGACAATGACATCTCGCCGTAACAACGGTCGCTCGAAGGCTGGGTCTGCACCTGGCCAAATTGCCGGATCACCGGAATCATCTGGACTGGCTCAGAGCCTCCCGCCGTTACCAACGGATGTACTGAACGTCCCAGGTGATAACGCTCAAGCACCAGCTTCCCGGGTTCCCCGTACCAACAATGGGGCCCCACCAGCTCAAGGACCGGCTAGTTCCGCGCAAGCGGCTGAAGCCATGTCGTCGAGGTCCGACGAGTATACCCTCCGTGAATTAGAGGCACAAGTGCGCGTGATGCAGAACTCTCACGTGGCTCTGATTCACGACATTACGAAACTCCGGCAACGGCTGTACGAAGCCGATGTTCGGGATGTTTCGCAAGACGTCCGTGTCTTACGGTCTGATGTCAACCAGATCATGGAAGACCGAAAGGAATCGGCTGTCCTGCATGAGCAGGCAGCTGATCGTTTAAACCGCTTAGCGGCCCGTCTGGAAACGGTCGAGCACACCATCATCCACGATGCTGTGGCGCCCGGCGTGCCGGTTTCCGAAGGTTCTCGGAAGTCGCACCGCTCCAAGGACCGCCATGCGGGAAAGAAGAGAAAGGTTAAATTGGAACCTGATTTGTCCTCTTCTTCATCCTCTGAGTCTAATGCCCAAGTCAGGGATTCGTCAACCGATTCTTCGGAAAGTGAGGACGAGCCCCCACGCTCTCGTGCTACCCGTTCCCGGGCCACCGAGGCCACGCAAGGCGTTGCCCGGAGCCGTTTTAAAGGACGAAAGCACCTTGGACTCAAGGAACTGAAGCCGACGAATTTATTGTATCGGAAGTTGCTGTCGTACCGATATTATGGGCTGGAAGACTTCAGTGGAGAAAGGACCCCTCGCGGGACTGGACGAGTGAAAGACCACATTAAGAGGCTGGAGCTCACACTGAAGCCCAATAAGTTCTCTGGGCAGGATCCAATCCTGGTGTTGGACTTTCTCGCCCGATGTGTTGGGGAAGCCGATGTACTTCGGATGTCTGAGGCGCAAGCCGACATCTCACTGCCTTACTTTTTAAAAGGTATGGCCGAGGACCAGTACGACTCTGTCCGCGGATCGCCTCGTGCCTGCGAGGGAGGAGTGACCTGTTGGCCAGAAACTGTACAGTACCTCCTGCGATCCTACGCTACAGGAAACGCAATTCAAGAGGCCACACTCGCATTGCGCGACACGAAGAAAGGACCGGAAGAGACGGAGACCGTTTATTCTACACGGTTGAATAAGGCCTTTCACCGCTGTGGGAACGTCTACTCCGCGGCCGAGCGATGTACCATGTTTGTGGGTGGCTTGGTTCCCTCGATTAGGACTTTGGTAGCCCGTTATCGGGGGAACAAGCGCAAGATCTCCTACTTGGAGCTGGTTCAATTTGCCCAAGCTGAGGGTGATGCGGCACGGGCACGTGCCGGCATTAAGTCTCGCACACGCCGTCTATTCCATCTGGAAGAGAGGGATTTATCACAGCATCAATCGAGAGGTTCAGCCCATGCTGACTACGACAACGTGCACCTAGTGCAGAGTGACCAATATTTGGCAACGTCGGACCTGCCATCTACGATGGGACCGACAACCGAAGATTCGGATGCTGCTCTGTATGCCGGTAATCATGTTCCGGCATTGCCAGTGCCGCACTCTGGCGGATACAGAAACTCCCGTCCCGGGTGGAGGGATCCCTACCCCCCGAGACAGGAGCGAAGGCCGCCCAATGCGGATTCTCTTCGCCAGCTCATATGCCATGTTTGCTACAAACCTGGTCATATTGCCCCGAACTGTATGTTACCATTCAGGGAGATGGCAAAAATTGTTCTCCATTATGAGTCGTTGACGCCCGCCGAGCGGGAACGTGTTCCCGACAAATCGTACCTTCGTGCGAAGGCGGATACTCAGCCTGGAAAACAGGAATCTTCACCGCATCATGGTGAAGCAGCAGCCGCATCTGCGAGCCCAATGGTTCCGCAAAATAGCGGCGGCGCTCAGAAAAACTGAGCATGGGAGCCTCCTTTGAAGGAGCGGCGCAAACGCAGTCGAGCTCAACTGCGCCGGAGGTTGCAAAGCCTCGCTCCCCGGTCACGATCCTTACGAGGAAGATGGCCACGACAGACGTGGACTCGGAACATCTCGGTGTTCTCCGTCGCTTGTGGGTACGGTCACGCAATTTCCGCGCTCCGGATAGAGTCCTGGTCATGGCGAAACGAAACTACAAAGTTTTCGCCGACCTCGGGATATCCGACCATTATATGGTTCGGCAGTTATCCGTTCTCGACACGGGTGCTGGTCCAAACTTTTTGGTTCAATCGCTTATTCCGCCGCAGTTATTGTCTCAGATTCGGCCGGCCCCGCCGACCGAGATAGCGGATGCAAACAATAGGCCCCTTTCAATCGTGGGAGTAATTGACCTGATTGTCAGGCTTGGCCGTTGCGTTGTCCGCTTGGACTTCATAGTCTGCAAGCGTTTAGCTGCGCCAGTCATACTCGGATGTGATTTCTGCGACCGTTTTTTCGAAGCAAGTCGACCACGGAGAAGGACCGTCGAGCTGGAGGACGGCACAACAGTGCCAATTGTTCGGCGACCTTTACGAAAGGCTTTCAAGAAGCAAGTTCCATTGCCAGTGGCCCAGCAGCCAGCGGAATCGCACCGTTCATCTACGAAGCTCCGAGTGGCTCGGTCTATTTGCATTCCACCGGAATCCCAGACATGGGTCACGGTCACGTCCCTACAGCACGGCCTGCAAACCGTTCAGCCGTTGCCTCTCCTTTACGAAAGGCAGAACGTGGCCCTCGCGAATGGGATTGTACTTGTTGAGCCAGAAAAGCCCTTCAGGGTATTGGTTGCTAATTTCAGCTCCTCCCAACAGAGGTTGGTAAAGAACCAAGTCATTGGTTCCATGTTACCACACCCGGTGGCTATTGTACCCACACAGGTCTCTACCGCCGAGGTTCTCGGAATTCTCGAAGCTGAGGAGGGAGAGGGGAAGTGCGCTGACACAACCGTACCAAAGACTTCGTCGGGAGACGCTGCGCCGAACTCGTCGGGTAAAGAAGTGTTGAACTCGTCGAAAGAAGCAACGCCGACACTGTCGGAAGGAAGGCCAGAATCACCTGGATCTGAGAAGAAGGACCCAGTACAGGAGCTCGAGTCTCTAGACTTTAACCATGTCCCAGAGTCTCACCGTGAGAAGTTACGGGATATGCTACGCGAGTTCACCCCCATGTGGGACGGTTCCCTTGGGAAAATTGGGATCACCGAACATCGGATAGATTTGATGCCGAACACTCGGCCAATCTCGCAACACCCCTACAGGGCAGGACCGACAGCTCGGGAAGAAGAAAAGACTCAAGTCGAGAAGATGCTCCGCGCCGGAGTCATTCAACCGGCCTAGTCGCCATGGGCCTCGCCCGTGGTACTCGCTCCCAAACCCGATGGGTCTTGGCGTTTTTGTATCGATTACCGCAAGCTTAACGCGGCTACCATCAAGGACGTGTATCCCATCCCGAGGATGGACGAATGTATCGATTCGCTCGGAAGCGCAAAGGTGTTCACGACCCTCGACGCGAACTGGGGATATTGGCAAGTCCCAGTTAGGGCAGAGGACCGTGATAAAACGGCGTTTGTATGTCATCAAGGACTATACCGATTCAACCGGATGCCCTTCGGGCTCACGAACGCCCCTGCCACTTTCCAAAGAGCATTGGACATTTTGCTTGCCCGCTTTAAGTGGAAGACGTTCCTGGTATACCTGGATGACATCATTGTGTTCTCCAGTAACCTGGACGAGCACTTGACCCACGTTCGGGACGTGATGCGAGTCCTACGAGAGGCAGGCATCACACTGAAGTTGAAGAAGTGCGAGTTCTTTACCGATACCGTGAAATATCTCGACCACATAATCCGTCCGGGACGGCTATCGATTGACGCTGTACGTGTGCGGTCCCTCAAAGAGGCCAAACACCCACGGACTCAGACGGAACTCCGATCCTTCCTCGGCCTTTGCAATGTCTACCGCCGTTTTATTCCGCACGTCGCGGATATAGCAGCTCCATTGAATGAACTCTTGCGAAAGGGACAGCCAGTGAAACTGGAACCATTCGATGACCGTAAGGCAACGGCATTCTCATCGCTAATTGATGCAGTAACTTCGCCGCCAATTCTTTCCCTGCCGAAACTCGGACTGCCCTATGCCATCGATACGGATGCCAGCAATTTTCAGATCGGCTGTGCCCTGTTTCAGACCACGGAGAGTGGGGAACGACTTCCAATTGGTTTTTGGTATCGAAGCCTTAACGTTCATGAAAGGAATTACTCGGTACCCGAGAAAGAATGCTTAGCAGTGGTCTGGGCTCTCCAGACGCTGCGACCGTACCTCATGGGAAGACATTTTACCGTTCACACCGACCATTTGGCTCTGCGATGGCTTCTCTCGATTGCGGAGCCCTCTGGCCGCTTGATGCGGTGGAGGCTAAGATTATCGGAGTTCGACTTCGACGTGCAGTACAAAAAGGGAATCCTGAACACTCAGGCTGATGCACTTTCCCGCTTACCGACTGCGGCCGAAGCTGAGCCAGTCGATGATCTGGAAATACCCTGCTTCTTTATGGAGGACGACGAAGACGAAGATTTGGAGGGATGGGACGTCTATGACGCTGTCTTAGCCGTTTCAGATACGGAGCCAGTACCGGGATCATTCGTGCCGATAACACCGGAAGAACTGATCCGGGAACAGTATACGGACCCGTTGTGCAGTAGGGTGCGCGCCCGTCTGAATGGTGGAGCTCAACTGCCTTTTGTCATGAACGACCAAGAATTCTTGGTTCGAACGGTTACTGACCTACCACAGATTGTGGTACCTCACTCGCTTCAATCTCGAGTCTTGCATTTGTCGCATTACGCGAAGTTGTCGGCCCACCCTGGTGGAAGGAAGTTCTACTACACCCTTAGGAAGGACTTCTATTGGCCAGCTATGGCATTCGATGCGTACGCCACTGCTCGTGGATGCTCTGGTTGTGCAAAGAACCGCGTCAAACTGCGGAAATACGCCAAACAGTTGGTACTCTTCCCCGCAAGGGCCCCACTTGAGTTCGTGGCGATTGACATACTCGGTGAGTTTATTTGGACTCGCCGAGGTAATCGGTTTTTACTCGTCATAACCGACCGCTTTTCGAAGCTCGTGCGGACAGTTCCGCTGACGAAGATCACCGCCAGTGCGGTCGCGCAAGCGTTCGTAACCCACTGGATGTTTGTCTATGGACCGCCGATTGATTTACTATCGGATAATGGGTCGCAATTCACTGCGAAGTTCTTCCAGGACGTGTGTCGAATACTGGACATTAAGAACTGGTTTACTACGACCTACCATCCGCAAAGTAACGGCCAGGTAGAGCGCTTCAATCGCACCATGCTGAATGCGCTGCGAACCTTTGTCGCCGACCACCCGTCGGAATGGGATCTCTACACCGATGCGGTGACCTATGCCTACAACACGCAGGTACATCGCACTACCCAGATCTCTCCGTTCGAACTGGTCTTATCACGTGTTCCACCATCGGTGGCTGTCGAGCCCCAACCTACGCTGGATAAATTCCCTTCACCCCGCCTATACAGGGACGCCTGGAAGCGCTGGCTGAAACAAATTACTCCCGTAGTTGGGCAGCAAATCGCTAAGGCGCAAGCCGCCTACAAGCGGAATTTTGACGCACGTCTGCGAAAGCAGGCCCCACCGATAAAGGAAGGTGGCTATGTCTTTCTCCGGAAAGAATACTACAATCCGGAAAAAGAAAAACGGCACAAGCTTTCGCCGATCGCGGACGGCCCCTACAGGGTCATCTCTGTCACCGATACTACGGTTGTCCTTAACATCAAGGGAGAGCACGAACGCCTCTCGCGTGATCGCGTTACGCCGGCACCATCGCCAGAACCTCCCGTACACAAAGGCCATCAAGGTCCGACAACATCGGATACTAACCCACCCGGCCTGTCAATCCTACCGCACGCAACGCGCGGCTTGGCCGACCTTCCTATGGAAGCGGAACGTACCCCCAAAGTTGGGCAAGACGTGTATGTGCACACACGCGTCGCGCCCACTACTGGGATAATCGCTCCGGGCCCCACCGCTCCCGCTGAGGAGGGGGAGGGAGACGCTCATTTTAGGTACACTGCTGCTCCGCAGTCTACGCCGTCGCAAACGGATAGTACACCCGCGCAAGGCACAGCCGGGGACGGAGTGAGTGAAGCCTTGCCGGCGCGGACGGGAAGCGAACGGACGTGTGACGGTAAGCTCCCCGCTGACGACCCAATGCCAGGGAATGCAGAGTTACCGCCTTCGTCTTCGCCGCTGCAAGCGGACGGCCTACGTAGAAATGTTACGCCCAGACGGGATGCGCATCCGGAGACACCGGGCCACAACGTGGAAGGTATCGCTGGCGCAATACCGTGACTGAAGGAGGACGCGCAGGCCTGCAACAGCAGCGGCGCTATTCAAAGCCCACAGTCCGGGAACACGCACGGAGACGCACCGCCACTGCGGAATGAAGACGAGACGAATGTTGCCCCGTCGGCGGAGAAGACCGACCACTCGGAAAAGACATTGGTTGCAAAAGACCGTGCCGTGACGGCAGACCCAAGCTTGGGAAGGGCAATCAACTTATTCGATGACGGCGCCGGAACGGCAGAGCACGCGGCCATACCAGTACAGGTGGACTCCACTCTAGGTAGACAGAAGCCAAGTAAGTTGGACGCGCGCGCGACACGCGCCACGCACCGTGGGTAAACCGCCTCCCTTGAAGGATGACTATGCACATGACAGTGCACGCCGTGGGCATACGCGTGCCACGGAGAGTGACGAGCCGTCAAAAAACGGTAGTTCCGTAAGTGAGACGGCTCACCACGGCACCACGACGGTTGGAGCCACACGCACCGCAGTGGGCGGCGAACCGTCAGCAACGCACGTGACGGAGCACCGCTCGCTTGACCCCCGTACGGAGGATTGCCGCCCGTCGATCGGGACGATCTCGCCGGAACACCGGAAGCTCACAGTCCGCCCAGATGGGCCCCCGCAACAGCTCCACAAACAAGTGGCTTCAGACCCCGCCCCAGAGAGTGTAACTCTCCGAGAACCTCCTTGGGGAGCGCAACCGAGACCTGGGATACAGGATGCATTGCCGATGAGACGGAAGTCGAAGGCAATCGCCCGCATAAGCCACGACAGTGGAGAAGCAAACCGCCACTCAACGGAAGATTGTCCGACCGCCAGGGATGAGGACTCACTGGTCAAGCCGCCAGAGCGGAGTGTCTACGAACGCGAGTTCGTAGTGGACCGTATAGTGAGGCACGGCCAAGACTCTGCTGGAGAGCTGGTATACCAAGTCCGTTGGTACGGCTACCCCCCTTCGGAGGACACACAGGAACCTATCGAGCACCTGCCTCGCTCGAAGGTACTTCAATACTACCGTAGGACTGGCACGCCGCCACCGGACTCGCTCGACAAAGCCCAAGTGGGTTAGTGCCCACACTAGCTACGCCGCTCACGCGGAACATTTGCCGCTTCTGCGGACAAGCCACTATACAGTGGAATAGAAGAAGAAGACGAAGAGGAAGCCTAAGAAGAGGAAGTCCAAGAACAGGAATTTGCCGCTTCAAGCGGAATACCTCCCTAAGATAAAGAACAAGCGCCCCTCGCGGGGTGCTGCCCCCTGAGGAGGGGGAGGGATGAAGAGAATTTGCTAAAAGCCGGTAGCAACCGGAAACATTTAATGATAGGGCCAAGAGATATTGGTATCTACGGAGTTCGATCACACGCCGGACGGTCCGGACCGGACCCACGACCTTGGGCGAACCACTGAGCCGCAAGGCCCTGCAGCTGCGCCAAGTCGGTCACCGTGTCAGACACGGACACACCCATGCCGCGAAGGAAACTGCGGATGACGATCGCCTGGGGGTCAGTACTCGAACCGGCCCCGCCCGCAAACGCGGAGGCCTGCCACGCGCCAACCGAGTTGGGCGTACTTTGCACTACCGCATCAGCGGATCCGCCGTCATCTCCGGTTACGTCGATCACGTCGATCTGCTGGTCCGCTCCCTGGTCCATAGGACTCCCTGCCTCATCAAGGCTCTCGTCCTCCTCGTCTTCGACGAAGACGAACCCACGAGGATGGCCCTCTGGGATGCTCCGCTCGACCTGACGCCGCTCCCGCGCCTCGGCGGCTGTGTGACTATCTCCCATTCCCATGGTTCGAAGTATACAAAGTCGCCAGCGTTGACGTCGCGTCCGGGAGACCGGTCCGTAACCCGACGGATACCCTCAGAGACCTGACTAGCAGGCACGGAGTCCCACTCGACACCGTCGATGACCTCCACCAAGGACACTACTTCCCGCGCGTTGCGGACGGATCCGAGCACATCGGTGAGGTCCAAATTCCGAATGGATCGGCGAATCATCTCCGGCACAAACCAAAGCCGGTAATGATCATACGTCTCCCAGAGGAGGAAAGCCGCGACACGGACAGTCCATTCGGTGGCAAGGATGCTCCAAAGGCCGCGCGGCGGATTCTTCATGTAGTACGACCCGACGTATCTCAGGCATGGGGGGAGCTCCACATGGCACCCTCGAGGGACCTCGACCGCAGGCCACAACGATGGCAGCGGAACGTATCGCCCTTGACGGGAACGCGCCGCGATTCGCTCAACCTCCGAACATTGGTACGGCACCAGAACCCCGAAGCGGGATCGCCACTTCCTCTCGTGACGGAGGCCTTCGAAGAACTCGCGCCGCGAAGACTTGCGGAGGTACCGGAACTCGGCCCGAAGAATCGGACGAGCCCATAGGATGAGATCCTGGTGGGGCTGGACGACATCCGCATAGCGGTCAATCTCGTCGAAGGCAACAGCCAGTCGATCTCCGTACTCAACCTCGCCGAACGTACGGTAGTAGGTCACGTCAAACCCGTAATGGGACGGAACCGGATGCTCGTTCGGCGCCCGGAAATGTCGCGCATACCCAATGCGGGCAATCTCCCGGCGAGCGAACGCCAGGCTCTCGCTTCTCGTATACCAGAGACAATTTGGATGGACCGTGATACGGGCGAGCCAGTCCCATGAGCGGACGACGCTAACGAGAAGCCCTCCGGGGAGGATACCGTCAATGGCGTAGGAGTTGATCAACGCTTCATTCCGAACGGCTTCGGCATTGAACCACGGGGCTTGTGCAAACAGGCCGCTATGGCGGTGAGGATCGCGTACGCGGAGACTCCCAAGACTGGGCCATCCTCCTGTATTTGACGGCACGCTAGCATGGAACCAATCCCACACGGGAGCTGGATCCGGAGTCGCTGCTGTCGCAACGGACGCCGCGCCGGAAGCGGAAGCCCCCGACGATTGAGGCAAGGGTACCGACCGGAACCGCGGTCCGGCAGCGGTCATTCGCGCAGTCCCACCTGGGAGAGCGCCGGGATTACCGGAGGTGTCGTTGTTATTGGTAGGCATCGCTGTGTCGATGAGAGTCGAAGGTGCCAAGTATGGTACGAGTGCCAAGTTGTTGGAGTCCGAGTGGTCGTTAGGCTCACCGCCGGAGTCCGGATTATATAGGCCCATGATGGGAGGTGAGAAGCCGAACGAGTCGGAAGTTTCAGCCTGAGAAGGGGGAGATGTAGAGCAATTGCCCTTGGCAGGGACTGAGGGGGATGTCACTCATATATCCGTTGTTATTTTCGGCTGAACTTCCTACTATTATGAAGTCTATTTGCCTATTTGGCCCGGATTAGGGATCCGCCTATAAAGGGTAGGATTGGCGCGACACGTGTGTGCCCGCGCCCGATTACCGGATGCGCCGTTGCAAGTGTGCCACGGAGGTACACGTGGGTGGTGTTGGCCGGCGTGCCTGGTACTTAGATATTTTAGTGATATTTGTCAGCCGTATATAAGTGGCGGCACTTGCCGCCACTGTACGGGGAAGTAAACCTCAACGAGGCCTTGGCTCTAGCTTGAGTTCCGCTTGCGCACGGTCTTTCGCCCCATTCCCGGGGAATACCGCCGCTTATCCGGACAAGGTATCCACCTCCGTCACCAAGAAGCGCCGATCCGTCGTTACGGCCTCTTATTTATCATTGTTTCATACACTCTTTCTGTTTTCCCGTCTTACGGCTTCGTTACACTTCGCCCTGTTGTACAGGCTTGCCCCTTTTTGTCTCGGGATTATTCCCAGCTCTCACGAGTCTGTGCTCCGCAGTGCGGCTCATTTTGCTACCTTCTATCTCGTCCCTTTTGCTACGGGATACGCCGCACCCAGTGGAATCCATCCTGTTGGCACCCCGATTGCCACCCCCAACCTCCGTCTGTAAGTCAGAAAGAGGCTGCCCGGAGTTACGCACGGCACGTGTCGGCCTCATCGGAGGGTTCTGCCACTGCTCTGCCCCAATAGGGAGCAAGGCTGAACACCTTGGGTGCGTAGCCGCTGGCGCGGTTTGTGTTCTTTCCTTCCGTTCCCGGCTTTGCTTCACATGTTTCAATAACAGTTTTGCCTTTGCTCTGTAGCAAGCGATGGTCGTTATTCCGGTAGAAGAACCCCTCTGCCCTCGTCTCAATCGCGTTAATCTTCGTTTCGTCGTACATGACTCGGATGAATGGAAGAACCATGACCTCCACGGTAAGGAACCCCAGGAATTGAGGGAAACAATCCCATGCCTTCGTTATGAGCTGCACACCAAATCCAACACGTGGAGCTTGGAGTTTGTTGGATATTTAGACACTCACAAAAGTTGTGGGATATCCCTTGTCTCCTCTTTTTCTCTTCTGGCCTACAACTCTTTTTTCCTTGGAAACTTTCTGAATGAGCGAGAGCAAGAGAATCCTTTGGAAATTTGTGGCACCGGTTGTCGCGAACGGGGGAACCACCCGTCCCACTCGCTTAGGAGGTATAGTCATGGACTTGAAACACTCGGTCAAATTCACATTCTTCGGTATTCCTTTAAACTTCACCTCGGTATAAGCATTCCAGAAGTCCCTTACACGCCGATTCCTATCACCGTCCAAGATGTCCAATAACCTCGTTGAGAGGTATAGCTGACGATAAGACCCCTTAAGAGATACGACCCGTAGTTCACTGTCAGTAAACGTCGGATGTCCTGGACCCACAAGAATATAGAATTAATTCTTTGCCAGCGGTAGGACATTGCAATTCTTGATAACCTTATCAGCAAACTCGCTGTGTCCCACCTTCCTTGGCCGGTCTTCATCTCGCATTGTCGACGCGTAATGATCGCAGATTGCGAGGAATACTGTGACAAGCTCAACCCCGGAGCCATACAGTTTTGCCACCTTCATATCAGAGCTTGAGGGTGCTGGTGACGTAGAACTCGATGAACTATGTGGAGCAATTTTATGCATGCACGCGAAGGGGGTGCGTTGATGGGTTATTACTCAAATTTCCTGAGCAGAAGGGGGATAGCAGCGGACGGGAGAAGGTAGCGAAGGAGAGAAGGCAGCGCACGGGAGACTGCAGCGGGCGGGGGATAACTGCCGACGAGGTATAAGAGTGCGCGGGAGACGGGAGCGGGCGGGAGAGGATAGCAACTATACAGCATGAAATAAGTTCTTTCAACACTACAAGGAGACGTGCACGATGCCTGAGAGGCACGTGAAGCCCTAAAAAGGTGTCAGAGAAAGCGTGGACGTTCGAGGGATACGCCCTACAAGAAATTTTTTCATTTTCGTGAGTGCAAGTGGAGCGCATCTTTTGCAGAGTTCAGCATCCACCTGCACTCGATCTATACGCCGTTCGCGCTCCAAATGGACACCCTTGTCAGGGCAGATTAATTTTTTTAATAGTTTATTTCATTATTGTGAGTGCGCGTGGAGTGCACCTGGACATCGCGGGGGGCAGACTATGAACAATGTGGGCGCAGAAGGAGTGCAATTTGTATCGTTTGCACTCCATATGCGTTCAATCCGCTTAGCAAGCGTCCTCCAATTGGACACCACGAAATTAAGCTGCAAACGCAGATTGCGTGCACTCAATATGAAGTCCGTTTGGCATCCTCGTATCCTCCACAAGTGCTGCCTACCCTCAAATTGCACTCCTCTTTCTCCAAAAGTTTCTCATAGGGACGGAACTTGGTGAATGAAAACATGTACGCGAAGTTATAGGGAACGGCTGGTAGGACAGCGGACCGTGGTGGCGTGGCGCTTCATCAGTGCACTGATGAAGCGCCACGACCCCCTGGTCCGCTGTCCCAAAAAAATATTTTATTTTCCATATTTTTCAACGACAGCCTGGAACAGCGGACCGGGGTGTCGCGGCGCTTCATCTCAACGGGCCATGTGTGATAAAAGAGGAGTGCTGGCATATATGGCACCGCCAAAGCACTCTGGGACAGCAGACTGGGGTGTCGTGGCGCTTCATCGGTGCACCGATGAAGCGCACGACACCCCAGACTGCTGTCCCAACGCGCAGTGAGTGCCGATCGGCTCTCCCAGGGTGAAACTAACATGGATCGCGACTTAAACGATTTCATGTTCTCACTCTATGCAATACTTCTTACTATGGCTATTCTATTCTTAGCCAGATGATTGTGACAAAGTACGAAAACCTTCCCAAGCAGCAGAGTATAAGGAAAAGAGCTTTATCACATAAAAAGAAGATGTACTAATTTTATATCATGTGACGGATAACCTAATCCTAGCTTCAAAGCGCAAGCAGCATAGAAATAGGACATCCCTTACATAAAATAAAGATAGAAGATGTAATAACTTCATCGCATCCCACGGATGTCCTATACCTAGCTACGAAGCGTGAGGGTGTGTCAAAACCTCCGCAAGCAGCATAAGAATAGGACAAACTTATTATAAAATAAAGAGAGAAGCTGTACTAACTTCATCTCATATAAAGGATGTCCTATTCCTAGCCTCGAAGCGTTAGGGTGTGCTACCTTCTACGAAGATACATCGTTCTATTCCGGCAACCGAGAAATACTTTCGGTTGTGGAAGAAGATGAATGTATCCCAGTAGAAGGTATGACCAGGGAGGTAGGGCGTGAAAGATGTTGGGAGGGGGGAGTGGGGACGGATTCTATACAGCAGCACACGTGTGGTTGGGGTGGCTCAGATGAAATGTTGAACATATGAAATATCATCTTGTCCAGCCGCTCGTTTAAAAAAAATTCTAAAACATTTTTGGGACACCGGACTGGGGTGTCGCGGCGCTTCATCGGTGCACCGATGAAGCGCCACGACACCCCGGTCCGCTGTTCCTGAGTGAAATTAGCCCGCCATAAATTTTATTTATATCTTTATTGCTCAAACATTGTTGTACAAGTGTAATATAGATTTTAATAGCTTCATGTAGCTTTGTAAAAGTCCCGCGAGTATGCTATAACATTTTATATGGGCACAGTGTATAGTTTAAACTAATATTGAGCGGACGCGCATCCGTAATGAGGTAGATGAAAAGGAACGGGAGTGAAGGTTACAACTAGCTAACCGATCTCGCGAGCGTTCTCGACGGTCGTACACAACCTTTTCGATTCTATCAGCCACGTGTAACCGCGATGCCGCCCCGCAAGCATAAAATGGGGCGAGATTCAAGACGACCGAACCCAAGTACAGGGGTGTCAGAAATGCTGCCCCTAACACGAGGGAGAGGGAGGGCAAAAGGCACTACGCCACGTATGCCACAAGCCCGAGCAATGACGAAGAAGCCTTCGCCGGCTGCTACGCCGGTAGTGAAAGGTGGCGGTGCGGTGCGTTTGCTTGTGACGGTTGGAAAGGAAAAGAGCAGGGTGAAAATGGGAACCACGGAGGTGAGAGGTGTGAGGTCCGCTGGTGGTGTCCGGAAGGCGTTTTGCCGTTCGCTCCATGGGCATCTTCTAAACGCGACTGGTCTAGAAGGTGAAGACTTGGTTGTGATCTGGAGGACGAAGATTATAATTCATGGAAGTTCGAAGTACCCTTACCGTTTTCAAGGTCCAGAGGACCCACCAAGTACGCTGAGCGAGTTCTTCTGGGCTGGATTGTATGCGTGGGATACGTCGATGATGGCCCCAATCGAGATTTTGCAAAGTCCTACTCCAAAGTGAAGTACTCACACGCGAGTGATTATCCACAATGCCCAAGGAATAGGAATACTATGCGCAGCACCCAAGCGGGGACAAAAAAGCGTACAGCGTCGTTAACAACGGGGTACGAGACAGGCGTTCGGCACCGGTAGCGGGGGCAGAACGACCCCATGGGAACTAGACGATGAAGAATCGGCGAGGGGGTGCTTGAGGTTTACCACGGTCGGCTCTACCCAGCGGGAGGTTCTGATGTGCATCTCCGGTGACAGCAGCCACGTGTCGAAAAATAATAAAGAATCTACCTAAAAAGGGGGTCCCTGAGGACTGGCACGACACAGTGCATGAGCCATACACGTGTACACTCTGTGAGGCACCTTGTGCACACTAAACTACTACTATGCTACTATGCATACCCAATGCCGGCTGATTCTAATGCGCTACAGACTCCCCTTCTTAGGCCTGGCCTCGTTTCGAGGCTAACAAAACATTCCCATGCGGAGGAAGGGCCAATCGCGAGGGCAAACACATCAATCTACAACCTTTGAATCTGCCAAGATCCCATTTGGGTACCTATCAAGCGCGAGCGAGTGCTACACAACATCCATGCATAGGCCGTGGCCTACGTGGTACGACCAGAAGACACGGCGGAGCACACTTTGTTATACAGCGAATTCCCGAGCGGGCGGCTAACGAGCGGGGCAGCGTCACATCGAATCGGAGACGAACAGCTCCGTCGATGGGTTGCACCACCATTCCTGGTTGGTTTGACAACATTTCGTTTTTCAAATTCGTCCCAGTAATGAGGAAATTGTCGAGAGTACTCTAGCAGAGCCGTTCCAACGAGTGGAGGAGTTGTCCGGTGGGTTAGTGTCAAGGTGCGCAATTCTGACGTGAGAAAGCCTCCGTTCATATCACGTGTCCCGTCTGTCGGGTGCCGACCCAAAACTACGAAGTCCGATTGCGCGCCGCGACTGAACTGACCCTGCACTTGGGGTGCACTGAACACATCATGGGAAACGACCTTCGCAACATCGCGCTCCGTCCCTTCGGGTTCTGAGGAAGCGATAGCGCTGACCTGATTATGAAAGTCCCACCACGGGTGTGACAAATAGTACACGACCAACGTACTGAGTTCCAGACAGCTAGAGTCCGGCATGGGTTGTAGTGCCGAACTACAACGAATACACCATCCGGGCGAACAACTTCTGTCGGTCGACGTATGCACGAGCTGAACGCTGTACGTTCTTTCCCGGTGTGGGAACGTGCGCTTTGATGATTCGCAGTCCCCAAAAAGGGGCTCACGCACGCGTGATCACGCCACAGACCGCGCTGCGGAGGTGCAATTAATAATCATTCTAATTGCCCATCCGATCCTACATGGATCCAATTCATTGAATGAAATCCCTCTGTAGGCGTTTGACCTTTTTCCAGTATAGTCCCGTAGGGTCTTTTTTAAATATGCGCTACACTGAACCACTGGCTTTAAATGTCCAGCTGTTCGTCCCAAGGGGTGTCATTGCTTCCCTAGATGGGTGGTACCAGTTGAGAGAGTGATGTTATCGAAGTTCTTTTCCCGAAGAAGTCTATGCTCGAGTGGCATACGTCCAAAGTTTTGTATGCAATTGCCAAAGATATCCCAAGGGAGCGAGGTTCTTCTACGCGCAACGCATTGATTATGTACTCCACGTCTATTCACCGTGCGATGGACTGCGTACCGCAGCCGTATAGCTGCCTGCTGCAGTTGCTTAAACCTCGCCCATATCTGAGGTTGGGGTCAAGTTCCGACGGCAGTTGATCCCGAGAAAGAGAACCCTCCCGATGGGCGTGAGCACGGCAACGAACGTCCCGGTGAGGGCCAGGTTTTCTTAGTAGGCTGCGGTACCGGTGGGTTGCGGGAGTCCTCCCAATGGGTACGAGCACGGTGACGAATGTCCCGGTGAGGGCCAGGTTTCCTTAGTCAACTGTGGTCCCGGTGGGTTGCAGGAGTCGTCATGATGGGCGCATAAGCTCTGATAGAGTCAATAAAGAACTTCTGCTTCCTTCCATGCCCTTGCGAAAGGCGCAGTCGCTGCAAAATCATTTCCTTCGAGGGTCAGATTACGCATCTCGACACTGATCGTCACGTGCGCAGCCAGCGGCACTGCGCGAATGCGGCGCAAAACGCCCTGGTCGGGTCTCCTTCCCTTTTTCGGAGTGCGCTTGGGCTCCAACTGCCGAGATATTCCAATGGGAAGCACGGTGGGCCTCGTTGGATGGCTGCAGTGTGCACGCGGCTGTGCACACGTACGCGTGGCGCGTACCAGCAAGACCGCGTGGTGCACAGTACGAAATGAGACGCAATGTGAATTTCCTCTGTAGGCAAATAGGCTAGAAAGCTCCACATTCCCAGGGGGTTTCTTGCAAGGAGAATTTAGAAATCTTGCCCGGATATTACCCTCCCGTGCGGGGTCAAAAAAGGCGATTCTTTGTTTCGCTCGTATCTCCGAAACGCGGACGTTTCAAAGGCTCGCAGTGCCCGTTTTGGGGTGCGCGGCACATCAAAATACTTAGGATTTGTTGACCATGCCAAACCGCCTCCCTACGGGCAATACTGTAGACTGAATCGGCTACCCACTTGCATGGCCCCCGTGGCGTTTTGCCCGCTTTCAATGGCGCATAATAGCGCGCGCGCCTGCACACAGGTGGCAATAGCTTCGTCCAGAACACCAGAAATCGTCAACGTGGAAGCGACCCGATGGACAAGGGTGTCCCTCAAGGCTTCCACTTCTGCAAAGACCCTTCGGGTAATCAAACGTTCAATTCTGCAGGCGACCATCAATTCCACTAGTGACTTCAAGGCTATAAGTAGCCCACCAGGAAGAAATGGGTGTTCCTCACCTGTAGTCACTGATGGCGCGTCGCCCAATTAGTTGCGCGGCGCTTCCCGATAAGGTTGTGGAGGTGTTTCCAAGAAGGTCGGCTCATGCGATTCCGGAACTCGGTTGGTGTAGACTGACGGAGAAGACTCTCCGGGTTGTCCACGGGCGTTAGGATCTCCGTATGAGCACTTCGAGTGCGGTGGCCCGCGAGGAGTTATCTGGCGCGAATTCGACCGCGCCGTGATCCCGAGAGGTCACAGGCATTTCGGCATGCTCATTTGAGGAACCTGGAGAGGTGTTCATGATGGTAAGGCGAAAAGATTCCTGTCCCGCTTGCGGCAAATAAATCCCAGTTGGGCAAGTTCTAAAAAAACAATTGATCAAAATTGCGGTAGTTATTACCATGCGGCGTTTGCAGGCGTGTCAGTAAGTCCCAAAGGGGTTCAAGGCGGTTCTGAAAATCGAAATCAATTCCACAAAGAGGTCGAAACGGAACTAAACCAAGAATGACCCACTAGAGCTGTTCTAAGTCGGGAGACCAATGACGTACACTCACGCGAGTGATTATCAACAATGCCCAAGAAATAAAGATACTATGCGCAGCACCCAAGCGAGGACAAAAAAGCGCGCAGCGACGATAACAACGGGGCACGAGACAGGCGTGCAGCACCGGTAGCGGCGGCAGAACGACCCCATGGGAACTAGACGATGAAGAATCGGCTAGGGGGTGAATGAGGTTTACCACGGTCAGTTCTGCCGAGCGGGAGCTGCTGGAGTGCATCTCCGGGGAGCAGCAGCCACGTGTCGAAAAAGAATAAACAATCTACCTACAAAGGGGGTCCCAGAGGACTGGTACAACACAGTGCATGAGCCCTAGACGTGGTCACCATGTGGGGCACCTTGTGCACACTAAACTACTACTATGCTACTATGCATACCCATTATGGGCTGATTCTAGTGCACTACACAGAGTCCGGCGCTGGCAAGTCTTCTACATCTCAGCCTGAGAAAGTGGTTGCTGTGGAGGTCGAGAAACCTGCTGAGGAAGCTTCCAAAACCCCAGTAAAGTCTTTTCACGGGATGAAGAAGCCCATGGGAGCGAGCGTCAGCATCATAGAGGACTCCGACGACGATATTGTGGAGGTCTTTGAGACGAGTAAGGCTCCGCTTACTGACCCAGATGAGGACTCGTTCGATGAAGGAGACAGTGTTTCGTCGGAGCAGATTGACAACACCCTGTCTCTCAAGAAGATTTCCGTCGCCAACTATGTTCAGCGCCGGTTGACGATGGATGCCGAGATGATTGAAATCCCGTAGAAGACAGTACAAAATATGAATCTGGGACACAAGGAGGCGAAGATGATGAAATGTCGCAACTTTGGGTGGCATCCGTCTGTAAGTTCGATTGCTGTAGCATCTCTAGGGTAGTATGATGTGAATGAAATAGTTATTGATGGGAGAATTGTTGTGCCCGTAACCCTCATAGACGGATATCACCGAATTCTTGTGCTACGAGACTTGCATGAGGAATGCTCGAAGTGGGTGGATATAGTCCGTTCTTTGGATGTTGTGCTGTGGGGAAGAACGGATGGGAAGGCCATGACAATGAACGAGGTACTAGGACTCGGCAATCTACTGAAAGAGATGAGTTCGAATGTGCTCAAGATTTCGTTTGCAGACAAAATTCACGGCACGGTATCTTTTGTGCAGAACGTCGTGGACGAGTCACATGTGGATGTGAACAGCATTACTTTGAAGCAGTTAGCGGGTGCTTTGAAGGGAAGTGAGGCTATCGGAGAGTACAGCGTGCGTCACTTTACTCGTTACACGACATTGGCTCTGAAGTTTGTGGAATGTGAGGGGCTTATGGAGTTCTTTGAGAAGGTGAGTGAGGAGGGTCCAGCCCTGACTTTGACGTATGTCTCGAGTGACCTCCTGATGGGTCTCACCGATGGGCAGTTTCGATTTGTCATACGTTGCTTGCAATGGCATGTAGAACCGAGGTTCTCTTCTTCTACAAGAACCGGTCGTTTTGAAACATGAGGAAGCACTTCTTTCAATTTGCCATAGGTATGTAAAACCTATGTAATGTCACTGGGAAGAAGAAGAAGATTAGTGTTGAAGAAGTATTGCAGACAGTATTCAACTTAGGAGGAAACCATGTGTCTGTGATGGAATATCTGGGTATGCGGACAGCAAAAATAGAACTTGGCGGTGCGAGGCGTTTATGGGACGGGATGGTGTCTAGAAGGGTGAGGACCGCGGGTGACAAGCTTCAAGAAGTTTTCAAAGTATCGCTTCAAACGTCAGAGAAGGTGAAGGAGGTGGGGGAGGCGGTGGTTGAAGTCGTGGGTGTAGGTGATGGTACGTCAACCGCAGCATAAAATGAGGCAGAAGAAGCTCCCATGTTGTTGGAAGCTTCCATGCAGGGGAAGGACCCTGAAGCAGAGCCATCAGGGTTGGGGCGGAGCACAGGGAAAAAGATTGCTCCGAGCTGGTTGAAAGCGGATTGGAGTAGCAAGGCTGGGAGCAAGAAGAAGAAGAAGAAGAGGAGGTTTATTGATCTTCCTGACGATGAGAATGAGGTAGAAATCCAACCTGCTCCGAAGAGGATGAAGAAGGGCACAGTGAACACCCCTTCTGGAGATATACCAATGGAGGTTGTTACTTTATTCAGGAGTATGACGAAGCCGGCATTGAAGAAGTTTTTCAAAGAACAGAAAATAAATTTGGTGTCGTCGAGCGAGGATGAAAGTGGTGGCAGTGAGAACGATAGTAGGTTGGTTCAGGACGAAGAAGAAGGGGTCGAGGAAGAAATGATGCGTGGATTTGAATATAAGAATCCCGATAAACCACCGAAAGGGATGAATAAGGCAGATGAGTGGGCTGGTAAATCGGATATGTCATGAACGAGTCTGGTGAATGCGCTACCGAGTGAGTGGCTGGGAGGGACGAATGCAGTGAAACATCAGCACCCGTGGATGGAGATCATTCATTTGCGAAAGCAGCAAAGGGCGGGGTGTTTGGGGGTGGCGGATTTGAGAGCGTTCCATCACGCGGTGTACTGGAATGCCGCCCGGAATATGCACAAAGAGCTGGGGAGTACGAAAGAACCAGTTCTTGGAGTGAAGCTTCCGTTGAAGGGAAAGCCGACGGGGGAGAAAGAAGCTCTTTGGATGGCAGCAATGCAGAGGAATGACCTCGCTCGGGAGTACTTTGCAACCAAGAGAATGGAGTTGACGGAAAGAGGTTTCTGTGTTTTAGAACACTCCGGAAGTAACGAAGGTATGTCAGAGGAGGCGAGGAAGAGAGGCGTGGTGATGGATGGGGATGTGACGGAAGGGTTGCTGGAGGTTTTTGAGAAGGACTTTAAGGAGCAGCCAGACTTGAAGTTTGAAGAGAACCGAACGAAATAGAATCGTATCATCAATGCGGGGGAAGTAAAGGATGCTGGAGACAGGATGCAGGGAATTAGAAGATACATTACGACCAAAAAGGGGATTGTTGATTGCATGGAATCTGATGAGAAGAATGCGATGATGTTAAGAAAGCGGGCGTTGTTGGATGCAAGGTTTGGGCAAATTGCATCGGTTCTTCGCCTTTGGAACAACAGCAAGGCGAAGAAAAGGATGTATGCGCCGCAGATCGAAGGGCGTGTGTTGTGTACGGAGGAGGATGCCCAAGGCAGGTGTTGCACACTGATTTTCGAGGGTGGACGAATAAGGAGAAGGCAAGGGAGAGATTCCGGGGTTCTTCGTGATGGCCTCTGGGGGAGTTCATTTATGATATGGGTTTGTGAGAGTTCACACAATATGTATGTGACGGATGACAAGAGTTTGAGGAGGTTATCACGTACAATGGTTGTGAAGAGCTTCAGGGTTCCGCCCTACTCTGTGTCTATTGGGAGAGGGGATATGTTTCATGCGGGAGCTGGGTACATGGATGCGTTGGTAAAAGAGAATTGCCTGAGGTATCACATGTACTTTTTACCTGAAGGATACAAGCTCCCTGACGCGGTGCACAGGGAGCCAGCGTTTCGGCCAAAGTTCTTAGATGAGGACTTTGGGCTAGGAGAAGATTCAAACTACCAACTGGACGATGATGAAGGTTTGGAGGAAGAGAGTGAAATGGAAGATATAGAAGATGGAGAGGACGAGTACGAAGAGGAAGATGAAGAGATGTCAGGTGGCCTTGCTGAGAATACAGATGGGGATGACGAGGAGGGACAGATGAAAATGGATGACGACGATGAGTATGCATAATGCAGCACTTATACTGTTTTGCTTTTTCTTGATAGACACTTGACATAAAAAGTGAACAGGTGATTTTTTAAACGGCAACTTAAAAAGAATTGGAAAACAGAACCTGGTTGTGTGTGTAGTTGCAACGAGTACAAGGTTTATAATCTGTTCTAACTACTAGAGAATGGGATGTCTAAGAACATTTACATAGTTGGTGTGGAAAGGGGCAGGGTACTGCCTTCCGGCTAGTTTTTCGTCTGCAGAGGTGAGATAGAAGTAAGCATTTCTGGATTCATACTCCGAGAAAGATGCTGGGAAGGAAGTAAGGGTGCTGCCGTATTCCAGAAGGGATTCCACTGTAGAAGGGATATTGAAGGAGAGACCTGTGTTGAAGGGGACTATCCCTAGAAGCTCCTTCATTATAGTTGAGATAATACTTTTGTACTTCGTAGCCACTTCATGCATGGTAACGAATCCAAATGAAGAACCGACGAGATTGAAGGAAGGGATCCAAACGAGCTTTCGGTAGTAAGACTTGGAAACGGATTTTTCGTCGGCGATACTGCAAGTGAGACTTGCGGTCCAGAGGCGTTCAGCTATTGCAAGAGCTCACTTTCTGGTGGCTGTGGTTAGACCATTGGGAGAGAGAGGCGTGACACCCTCCTGTGGGGAGGCGCAGACAGTGGGAACGGCGATGTAAAGAGCGGCTCCTGTGCAGTGTTCAATTCCGTGTTGGGAAAGGATGGGAAGAATTTGACCATTCTGGATGAAGACCAAGCCTTCTGCTCGTTGGGCTGGACAAGATAGAATTACTTTTTCGAGAAGTTCGTTCCTGCCACAGAAGAAGATTGGACCTTAGGGAAGGCAATCTGCGGAAATGAAGTCTTCGATGGAGAGAAAGGTATCTCGAAAGGAACCATTGTTGTAAGGCATGGTGCCAATACGGCCTCTACCTACGACAACAACTGGGATGATTGTAGAACGGAGGGAAGATGAATGGGAGCTCATTGCCATGAGTTCGTTTGATTGAAAGTATGGGCTGTTGGAAGGCGTCGGGTGCTGGTAGCTGTGGAAAGAAAGTGGTCTACATTCTAAGGAGTGGGGAAAGCTTTAAGTACACGACTGGGCTGTTGTTTTGATCAAGGAAGAAAGTGTTTCTGGGGATAACGCCTCTTCATTTGATGTCAACACTGGTCGTCTTTTTACCCAAGACAGCGTTGCATCACTGCTTTAGAGTTCTACTGCGAATGGTTGTTGCTTTTCAGAAGCGCTTTGAGCTGATAAACAGTTGACCTCCTCAAGTTGATTGTTCGGCAATCGAACGAATCGGCATACTTGATCTTTTTCGGAGCCTCTCAACGGCTTTGGTGTTTTGCTGATATCGCTCACCAGCAACTAATCTGCGTTTGCAATTTCTTAAAGCCTGTTTCCGAATTGACAAGGCCATATCAGAGGTAATGGAGCTCATTATTGTCTGCAAAGTGGGATTAATGGTCGCGTAAAGCCTGAGAAATGTCATGGTTGAGTCGGTTTTTAACCCCAAGTTGATAAAGGTAATCGCATTGCTGCCGTTCTAGTTCCAATCTGGGACCATTTTTGGTATGGACAGATTGCGCTTATCAAGCTTATTTTCCTTATTACCATTCACAGGGAGTCAGGGGCTCCTAGCACGAGATTAGGGAGAAAGAGTGCCTTTGTTTACAACTAACCCTTTTCCAAAATTTGCCTTTTGTGGACGGTAACCGTTTTGAAGAAACATAGCTTTCCATAGAAGATTTTAAACTTTTTTCTCCTCTTTTCTACTTCGTTTTATACCGTATTTACGCCTACAAACGTTCGATCGTTGGCAACGAAGACTTTTAACGTAAACTAGAAATTACTGGGATGTCGTATAACTGTCTACCTTCTTAATAATCTCCAAAAGTATTATTCTTCGTTTCAAAGACGACACTCTCAACAATAAATTTCGTCAAAAAGACTTTTCCGAAGCCAAAAGCCTTCGTCATAAGTCTTTCTACTCGCAATGCTCTCAACTGATTCCCTCCAAAATTATAGTTATGCGTTGTCCTTGTCTTAGCCTTCAATTGAATTTCGAATAAGATTTAACCCTCGACGAAGACCAAAGTTAGAGAGAAAGCAGGTCAGTGGAATGATATTGTTCAAGATGACGCGAAAGCAAAGACACCGAAACACCTGTTTCATCAAAACCAAAATGAGGCAACAAGCCTACCAAAGGCTTTGCCAAATCATCAGTGGTAAACCACATTGCTGATCCTACTCAAGCCATTCTGATTGCGACACGGCTTTATACTGAACACCACAATTAAGTTACGCGCATCGATCACTCACAGACATTTCTTGCTGATATGCAAACCTCTTGTGCAATGTTCACGCACAACGTAGTTTATAAGAACCCATACTCCAACTTCTCGCAAACACACCCCATCCCGACTTTGCGGCATCAATACCAATCTGCAGACCAGACACCACCAAAGACTCATATTGTTTAACCTCTTTATGTATAGCAGCAATGTATACTACCACGTACGCGAACGTATACAAACGCAATCACACAAAGAATCTTTTAATAAAAAATAGACCAAGAACGAACCGTCTAGGATCCCAACAAATGTTGAGAGCTCTGTAAAAACATTCATAAACGACCCTACAAGCGGGGTTAGAAAGCCAGCAGCAACCATCAACGTCGCTATTAAACCGCACTTCCTGCAGTGTAAAAGCTTGCCAATATCAATACAAAGAGACATGCGAGAAACTACAAACCGTGTGCAGTCTTTTGCTGTCGTCTCTCCCACGCATTCCATCCTTATCCAACTCTTCTACCATGAATGTGAACAGTAGCAGCACGTTTTACGAAAGCATCCAACGTGCTCTTTTTGACCGCTTCAAAAACGCTACATTCTACGATGAGCTTGAAATGCGGTACAACATTCCGTCTCATCGTCTCCGTCGTTGGTACTTTAACTGGTTGTCGCGCCACAGCCAGGAAGACCAGCTTGAGCACACCGACATGATCATCTCTGTGAGGACCCGCGGTCGCCCTGATGCTCTGAAAGAAGGCGAACAAAACCTCTTGGTTGACGTAGTTCAATCTTTTGTGTCGCAAAACACACCGTTAACGAAACAGGGACTTGGAGACCTCGTCCAACACTTTGTTCGTTCGGTGCCGGCTGTTCCCAGATGGATATTCGTTTCAAAGATAACCGGCTTTCATTACGCTGGGTTGAATCTTTCGTATTACGACATGATCTCAGGTATATGCCGGTGCGCATGATGGAAAAAGAACGCCTCGAAGCTGTCACGCCCGAGAATGTCGCGAAGTATATCGCTCTCGTGAAGACCACCATGCTGAATTATCATATCAAAGAGGCAAAGTTTGTCTTCAATATTGATGAGTCTGGCGCTCCTTTGGGTCGCATGCTCGGTAGAAGCTTGCGCAGAGACATTGGCTCTCGTGGATCAGTGCTAATGCAACGCAGCATACGCATCCGAGGAAGCAGCGATCGTGTTACAATTATGCCGGTCGTGTCCGCAGACGGTGCCGAATATTAACCAGTCGTTGTTTTCTGGGGCAAGCAAGCCCTATTTCGATTCATTGACGGCCATATTTAGACTTCGCATTCTTTTTTACCACCGTGTTACTTGTTCCAAAGGGAAGTACCCGGAGTTGACAGTGCCATATTCTACAAATGGGCAAAAGGATTCTTGAGCGAAACCGTGGGATTACGGGAAGGCGGTCAAAAGCTTCTTCTCGTGTTAGACGGATAGTCTTGCTACATGCAGTTCCGTAGCCTTAATCTATTCAAGGAGAATGGAGTTGTCGTCATCGCATTACCATCACATACAAGCCATGTTCTTCAACAGTGGGATGTCTCCGAATTCTCGACGTTTAAGTCTTATTTTCAGAGAGAGATTCACCGCATCAGTTGCCGCAAGGCCGTAGTTGATGCGTTTGATGTCGCAGAGTGTTTTACTAACGCCATGTCCGAGTCCATTACCCCATGGAACATCCGTAGTGGATTTGCTAGAACTGGCCTCTGGCAATTCAGCAAAATCGGCTCTTCAGCAGCGCGTTTGAACGACGTTTTGTATCTCGAAGATGACGAAAACAGCTCGGGGCTGCACTTGGCTGAGCTGGTTCATGAGTTTTGCACGGCCGGAAGGTCTTGCATTGAGCCTAATCGCGTAGTGAGAAGTGGCACGGTGCGTATCGACACATTTCAAGGTCTTCATTTTACGGCTGAAACTGTGTTAAGGGCTCTAGAGAGTCGCGGAAGTAACCGGCGCCAGTCCAAAAATGCCGCAGAGTTACGCCGCTTGGTTGATCTTTCTCCCAGGCGTAAAATGCTCATGTAAAACCTCAGAGCAACTCGAAATGCCCGTAGAGAGTGCCGCCGTCGTAGAGCGGCCACCTGCGCGGCTGTTCCTTATGCTGGCGAACTGATGGATAGCAGCAGCCGTCGCTCTAATGGCCTCTAGACAGAGCCGTTTCGAAATGGGTTTGGATGGAATCCAAATCAAGCGCCAACTTCTGTTAGTCTTGTGGTCGTCGTTCTAGTATCTCATTGATGTGCTCACAAAGAATTACTTTCTTAATAAATGTATGAGCTTTTGTTGAAATCGCGCGTGCACGACACGAGTTACAAATTATAAGAATCCCTCCAAACGGATGTTTGACGAGGTGCACTAATGACTGTTTTACTCAGCATCTACTTCGTCAATGTGCATAAAACTCGCAAGATAAGAAGCCAATAGTGTTGCAGTTGCACTGAATTAAGTTTGAGATTAATTGAGGCACTGACCGGAAAGTTAAAGAGGCTCCAACTTGGAAACCTGGAGTTCAAGAAAACATTTACAAGGCCGGCGGCGAATCTACGCACCGTAGATACTGTAAAATCGCTTCCCTAGAACCTCCACTTCTATGTAGAAGTTCTCAACCGAACCTCCCCTTCAAAGAGAAGGTTCTCCAAATCCCCCGCGGCCATTGCCAATCCGCCAAGTTGTCGGAGCACCCATTTTAAAGATCCTCATTGGCCTGGTCTTCTTCCGTGACAAGCACCCCACCTCCAACTTCGTGACAACTTTACCCCCGCACCTTTGCGCCTCTCTCTCTTTGTGCGCTATCTTTGCGCCCGCTTTTTCAAGTATCAGTTGGGTGGCAGAGCGCAACATTGAGAGCTTTGAGGACCCTTCGTTCTCAACATTCATCTCCGTTTTCTGTGTCAAAATGATTAATGTTTGCGACGAACACGATCCGTCAGTACATTATCCGCCGCAAGACGTGCTAGACACAATGGTGTACAACTTCATCGATCCTCGAAATGAGGACTCCAGCGATGAGGTGGAGGACAATTTTTTGCCTCGCAAGACATTGGAGGAGCTACAACGGGCTACTCATTCTGGCCAGCTTGATCTAACGAATGTAGAGGTGCGGAAGATCCGAGCTACGCTAAAGTCTGTTTCTTGTTTTCTTCGTCCCGTCGCGGCAAAAACTTCGATTGTTTTCGGACGAACGGAGCTCAAAAATCTCCATGAGCTGAAAGGCTTATGGTTTTCTATAATCACGGAAAATATTAGTGCTGTAGACTCGAAAGGTCGTATGGGTCCTAAATTGCAGTCTTTTTCGAAGAAGAATGGATGGTTCTGTAACGTCATGTTGGTGCTGGCATAATGGAGCTCGAGCCCAAGCAAGGTGTAGTTCTCATAACAGCGGAAACGGGATGACATTTGGGTGCAAATTCAAATGTGTACGCTGGCGAGTCGCCTCAATCGAGAGTTGAGATACTGAATCGCTTTACAACTACCTTTACCCGGAAACTATACATGAATCCGACTGATATTCATACTGTTGTCGTTCCAATCAACATTAACAGCAATCACTGGGGCGCTTTTGTCGCTGAGCAGGTAGAAGGCGAGAATTGGCATGTTTACTGGGGTGATAGCTTGCGCACGGAGAGCCCTAATAAATGTCGGGAGCTCATTACTGCAGTGATAGACCACTCTCTTCCGGGAAAGAGAAAGGGGACTCACGAGACGCAGAACTACATGCTGGATGTTCTAGGATATTGTGTGCAGAAAGACTCGCATAGCTGCGGTGCGTATGTCGTATCGATGATGTCCCACTTCGCTCGCACTCTTGGAGTCATGCCGAATCTCAGTTATATGCACGGTCATGCCCCAGATCTTACGGAGCAGTATAGATGGGCATATATCAAGGCTCGTGTGGCTACGATTATGGCTATATCCCATCTGTTGCCTGTATCAGACCAGATAACAGTGCTTCAGATACAGAAGGAGCGGCTGGAGGGTATCTACGCCGCGCGCCATGAGAAACGGGTAGGGGAGGGAAGGAGGCGCTGCAAAGAAAAGAACACTCCATATAAACGAGCAGGTGTTCGAGAGAAAGGGTCGATGAGTTTACGGGATAGAAACAAGTGTTGCCGTGAGAAGGAAGAGGGCGAGGATCTTGGGGGTGGTACAGAGTCGGAGGATCTAAGTGCCATACAAGAGAGCAAGAAAAGAGGTTCTGCAAAGGATTCAAAAGTGGGAGAGCCGTTGGTGGAGAGCTCTGGGAAAGAGGATGAAGAAAACTCAAGCACGTGGAATTTGGTTGACATGCCGAAGTATATTTATGAACTCTGTGCTTCTGAAGGTTACCAATAGGGCGTTCAGTACTGCAATAAAATGCGGAGATCGAAGAAGTTTGGCATGAACATCCGAATGAAATGTCTGAGGTATAAATGTGCTGCCCCTGGCACTGGATGCAAAGCCACATTCATGGCGAAAGCCCTGCGTGACGAGATGGGATGGTTATCTACGGGCAAGAATGTGCACAACCACAAACGCCTTGGTAGTGGGGAGCGAGGTGGTGCAAAGCGCAGGAGTGAGATTGTTAAAGCAGCGATCAGCAAGAATGCTCGCGACTACATGCGTATTACCCATATCAATTTCATTCCACCATCACAGTGGAGGAGAAGTGGCTCAGGGTAGGAATGTGATAAAGAGGATTTCATGGACTGCTTCCCATCGCGTCCTTCTGGAGTAACCCATATCTCTCATTCGACCCAATGTGATGGCGAGTACATGCGTAGTTAAGTACGCGAGGCATGGCAAAGGCAGGAAGACAACCATCAGGGCACCCATGAAATCATCTACGTAAGTGATGATAGTAGGGGAGGATCTCCTGATTGCGAGGTAGTATATGCTGCACAACCCGCATCGGTGGGTGGGAACCCAACCTCCCAAGATAGTTCCGTTATCGATGTAAGGGAATTAGCAAGGGGGGATAAAGGTCCTCCACCAGTTGCCATCGTGTGTCCACCCGCGGATGATTACGAGGAGGGCGAAGGTTATGGTAGGGAGGTTGAAAATGATGCGTGTTCTGAACAATCTACAAAATTAACGGCATCTAGTACTACAAAGACAAGGTATAGCAGCCCTGTTTGCGATGCGTACCCCCCTCATGAATGTATTCGCCGTAGTTTTGTGGCCTACTTTTAAAAAATGGATGCAACTGCTCACAGCGAGGTCCTACAACAACTTCAGTACCTCTCGGAATACTTTGGCTTCAAAGTATATATCCGCGACTCTAAATATAGATTGGATGAAGATGGGAGGAAGGTTTTGCTTCGAGGATACTTGAAATGCTCCTTGAAGTACGAGGAGCACACGAAGTGTCCCTATAGTTTCAAGATTCGAAGGGTACGGGTGTCTATTGACGTGGAGTCGGAGTGTGTTTTCTCTCCCCAATTCGCAAAGGCTCACATAACCATACTCTCAAGATCACCGCCTTACGCCGTAAGCTTGCCCCCAGTATGGAAAGGAAAGCTAGCCATCTGCGAAACACGTTGCATCTACAGTACAATGTGGTACTGCGGCTGATAGAGGACAAATATGGTGTGCTTGTAGACAGGGAGAGGTTTCGAAAGAGGTTGGAATACATATCGGATACTCAGTATGACAAAGAGAAGGAATGCTCGAGGCTGTACCAGAACCTCATAGCCCTTCAAGCCAAGAACACGAGAACCAAGGTGTACTGCCACACTGATGGCAAGGACGGGCTTCAGTATGCGGCGTGGTGTCTGGAGCGGTGGTCAGTGGATTATGAACGTTATGGAATCGTTCCAGGTATCTCCGTAGACTGCAAAGCGATAGCAAATCGCTTCAATTTACCTCTTATCAGTTTTAATGGAAGTTATAATGATGGGAACTTAACGAAGGTGTTCATGGGCCACATTGGAGACGAGAGCAGTACCTGCTTTAGGTGGGTATTAGAGAAGTTTAAAGATTGTATGCGCATTTCGCCATCATCTTTCACAGTGGATCAGTGCAAGGCACTTATTGGAGCTATTCGCCAAGTGTTTCCTCTATCATACATACAACTCGATGACTGGCATTTGAATCAAAACCAGGGTCCGAATGTCCAACGCTGGTGCAATACGATACGCAGGAACGACCTGGTGAAAGATATGGGGCGGACCTGCATGTACTACGACGAAGTACCAGTATGGACTGCTTTCAAGAGCGCAGAACTCTCTTCGAACAACGATACTTTTACCTGTTCGGTACATTCATACCGCAATGGTATACGTTTTTATACAGGGACAATCCGTCAATGTTGGTGAGGTGCTTTAAGGACATGAACCTACCACATAGGTACTTTTTCAGAGCTCCGGCTACTGTGAGGCCTCCCACTCCCGGTACCGTGATTGTGGTAGAGGCTTGAGAAAGAGCTTCCTGGAAGTCGTACTGGTGTAATGCCCTTTACGCAAGAAAAAAAATACGCGCGAGGTGACGATGGCGTACGGTAGCGGCGACAGAGTGAGCGATTTGCATGCCGATAATCACGGCCGGGCGCATGCGAGATGCGCGCGGTGTTAGGCTATTGGCGTGCGAGTAGCAGCGGGAAGGTGAGAGCAATATCCATAGTGACAGCCGACGGGAAGCAGCGTCGAGAGGACAGCAATGTGCCTGGCATCGGTAAATGGGCGGCAGCTGCGAAAAGGCAAGCAATGTGCGCGGCGATCAACGGGCGGCAGAGACGGTGGGCTAAAGTATGCGTGGCGTCGAGAACGCATTAGTGGTGGGAGGCTATCAATGTGAGTAGCGTCCAACGGGTGGCACTGGCGGGTGGCGGGCAATATGCGTAAGGGCAGTTGTTGAGTGGCAGCGACGAGAGGATGCTGCATGTCTCGCGGCAGGAGCTGAATGGTGCAACGTACGAGAGAGCAACGTCGATAGAGTGCGATGTGAGTACAGCAGTGGCTGAAAGGAAATGTAGGAGGAGGCAGCAGTGGGAGAGTGCGATGTGTTGGCCGGCAGCGGCTGGAAACTGCGGTGTTGGAGATATCGGCGGCAGAACGTGGCGGTATATGAGGCGGGCGCGGCTGGAGGGGGCGGTGTGCAAGGCGGCAGCAGCGGAAAGGCGCAATGTGCTAGGCAGCGGGTTGTGCGCGGCTGCACGGGCGGGAAGAAAGGTTGTCACTAGGAGTGTTGAGTGGCAGCGATGGAGACCATGGGATTTGCGTGGCGGGCTGGAAGGAGAGAAGTGTGTCATAGGGCTGCTGACGTACAGCAGCTGCAAGCGCCGTGTGATGCGCGCGGGAGGTTTGCAGGTGGACTGGTGCAGAAGCCCGACAAAATGTGGCAGCTGGCTGTGAGAGAGCGCGACGGAAGGCCCTAACTTCGGGTGAGAGGGCGCGACAGAGGGCGGCAGTTGCCGGTGAGTGAGCGCTATGGAGGCCGGAAGCTGCCGGTAAAGAAGCGCGTCGGAGGCCGGCAGCTGCCGGTGAGAGAGCAGGATGGAGGGCGGTAGCTGTCGGTAAGGGAGTGGGATGGAGGGTGGCAGCTGTCGGTAAGGGAGCGAGTCGGAAGGCGGCAGTTGCCGGTAAGGGAGCGAGACGGAGGGCGACAGCCATCGGTGATACAGAGAAGGGGGTTGGCCAAGCTTTGCGGCATGCAGTGTAGCGCGCGCTTTTTTCAAATTGTACTGAGGTAAAAGCAAAAGTTGGTGACAGAAATATTAGGGGAGGCGCGGGAGTGAAGTTTTCACGAAGGTGGAGGAGTGTTTGTCATGGCAGAAGACCAGGCCAGTGAGGATCTTTGAAATGGGTGCTCCGGTAACTTGGCGGGTTGGTAATGGCCGCGTGGGATTTGGAGAACCTCCTCTTTGAAGTGGAGGTTCTGTTGAGAACCTCTACATAGAATTGGAGGTTCTAGGGAAGCAATTTTACAGTATGTACGGTGCGTAGATTCGCCGCCGGCCCATTTACAATTAATATGGTGAACAGTTAGAGCATCTCTAGTGGGAAAAGCAGAACAGCAAAGAAGTGTTTTGCTCCCAGTTCACATCTCCAACGGTGGAGAATTAGCAGTAAATATTTGAACAGAAGCCAATTTCCTGCGCATATCGGGTAGATATGCACCAGGAATCTGGACCTGTTCAAAATCCAAGAAGCAAAAGGTTATCTACGTGTCTATTGCTAAATGGCTCACCGTCACCGAAGTACGCGCCAAAAAACCGAAACACTCGTCACTAGAACGATCCACATAAACCAAACACCGGATATATTCCATCCAAAAAAAACCAGGACCGAATCACGTCTGTGCGCAGAAGGTCGAAGTATGACAACTATTTCCACGATGGAATCTAAGAAAACTAGCACGAGAGGTCCTAGTTTTTCAGCGCAAGAAGACGTCGCCGTCGCAAAGGCGTGTATCAAAACCTCCAAAAACAGTATTCCCAGAACTGATTGCAAGAAAAAGCTCTTCTTTGAGAGCATAACAAAGGTGTACAATGACATCTACAAGCCCGCAAACCGTTTAACTCGCTCACCTGAATCAATTCGAAACCGCGTTAAACTGTTATCGACGAAGTGCTCGCAATTTACTGCCTGCTATATGTGTGTTATACGACTGAACCGTTCTGGTTACAACGCGGAAGATAACCTTCGTATGGCCACAGCTCTGTTTAATGGCATTACAATGAAAGCACCAACAGATGACGTTGGAGAACCGTTTAAATTTCTTAAAGCATGGGACATACTGAGGGAGCATCCAAAGCTCCCCACAGACATCAGTAAGAAACTACCGTTCTCAGAAAGTAGTTGCATAGAGTCTGGAGAGGATGACGCGGAAGGGAAATGCGAAAGAACAGTTAGACCAACCGGAAATGTAGAGCAGGTTAAGGTTGAAGAAGCACGCCCTCAAGGTCGTAAGGCGGCAAAGATGGAATACGTGAAGAAAGAGCGCTACGAACAAAAGCTTAAAGTTGCGAAGGAAGCCATCAAACTGCAACGCAGAAGGGCAAAAGAGATTCAGAGACAAAACGATATTTCCCTCTTCACCATTTCTCCGGACAACAGCCCGGAAGCAGCGGAGTTCTTTCGTATATGTCGGAAGCGCGTTCTAGAGACCTTGAAGGAGGAAGAATCCCTGAAGAAACCTAAAGAGAAACACCTTACTTCCTCAGGTGATGTGGATATCGCGTGTTCCATTCCTCAACCAACTAAACCGCCAGCGGAAACAGGGCAAAACTAGAAGCCAAAAAGACTAGTTTATAGTCTCATATTGCAGAAAAGGTTCTCAAAATCGCCAAAAAATCTGACAAGAGAGCGTTGAGCACCGTAGCGAGCTTGCGAGCCAAGGTGCTCAACGCTCTCTTGTGAGAAAAAGATCTTCCTTTCTAGTTTGGCACAGTCTTGCAGACGTGCAGTAAACGCTTCGCGAGAAGAACACTTTACTCTGAACCGTATAGTGCGCACAAGAGCTCCGTGACGTCATTTTGTAGCATTCTTTGTTCTAGCCCGTCTCTCAAGAACGTTTCCCATTTGCAAAGTGCCGCAATTGAGCCTTGTGCGACTTCCATGTCTCCGTCCTGATTTTATACTAAACACCCAGCATGTACCCTCTCAACGTGCCCGCAATCGTTTCCAGTGCCCCATGTCAGTTCCTCGTCATTCAAACCTTCTTCGTCTATCATGTTGTGCCGGATTACGCAACATTTCATAAGGTCTTTCATTGTAGATATGTGCCAGAACCGTGAGGGGTGACGAATGATATGCCGTCGTCCTTGTAACACGTCGAATGCGCGTTCAACATCTTTCTGGCGTCCTTCCTGACTCCTGGGATGAACCTTTTCCTTTTTGGAAACTGGCTCTTTTACATTATGGATGAAAATTGGAAACCTTGGATATACACCATCACACAGAAAGTACGGGACATGCTGCTGTTTCTTATTCAAGATGTAGGATATCTTCGGAGGGAAGGACCCATCTGATATTTTGTTCACAAGAGGTGACATTTCGAGAACGTTTATATCGTTAGCACTCCCCGGAGCTCCAAAAAAAGTATTCCAAATCCACAAGCAATCGTCGGCAATTGCTTCAAGCTTCACTCCTGCTTTCTTTTTCTTTCATTGATACTGCCCTCTCCACGCTACAGGACAGTTCTTCCATATCCATTTTGAACAATCTATGCTTCCTATCATGCCCGGAAATCCAAGTGCCTTGGTTCTGCTCAAAATTCTTTGCAAATCCGTTTCCGTGGGGCAAAGAAGATACTCCTGTCCAAATAACTTCAACACACTACTACAAAACTCTTTTAAGCATTGTGCCACTGTCGACTCAGCCATGTGCAAGTATTCATCAACTGCGTCTGCAGCACCACCGTAGGCCAGAAGACGTAGAGTTGCAGTGACTTTTTGCTCGAAACTGACTCCCAACGTTCCAGTACAGTCCAATTCTTGCTTAAAGTAATTGAAATTGGCTTGGAGTTTGTTGTAAATAATGTAGAAGATCTCCTTGCTTATGCGAAATCGACGCCGGAAGTGACCTGTATTGTAAACTGGATTGGAACAAAGATAGTCACTACAAAGTTGTTGATGTCCATAAAGTCTTTGGCGGTTTATGTTTTGGGCTCTTCCGGGTTGAGATCCTCCGTGGGTTGGTCCATCGTCTTCGCTTTCTGGGGAGGTCAAAACATCTTTCAAAAGCTCGTCAAGAGCCTCATCAAGCTCATGGTTGACCACAGAGTCCGACATTGTGCCAGGGGGTTGTCGCGTTTTGTACTTCTAGCGTTGGAGATCCTTTAGCACGTAGCAAACGAGCAAAATATCTAAAAAGTTCTCGCCATTTATTTGACGCCACGTTGGCGGCGTTTTGCTGCTTTGCTCTCGTTTCTTGGTGCCCGGTGGAGATACTCTTAGGCATTTCGCGCACTTTCGGTTGTGTCCTATGCAGCGCGGATAGTCCCGGGCAACCGCAACCACAGTGACGGAGACGGGCAGAAGGGGCACATGGAGTTTTGGTGCCTAGGATGTGTACGCTGTGGTACCTGTTGGACACGTGTGGTGCTTACGCACCACGCGTGCTCGAGAGAATTGTGTCCACCCAACTGGGTGTAACGCTGTCCATTCATCCTCCATCGCGCCTGCTGCGGACCGGTATAAGTAGCGGTCGGCAGCACGGCGCGTCTGGAGGACGGAGGAAGAAGAAGGACAAGAAAAACGAGGGGTACGCTTGTCCCCATTCACCGCCCCCCCCTGAACTCAAGCTTTTATGGTACCGCATCCAAGGTCGTCTTATCACTCGAAGATGACTGATACCAACTCCCGTGTCTTGTTTGACGGAGCAGCGTCTTTGGACGTCGCCAGGTTTCTTTTCGCTTTCGAAAACGTCCTTATGCGCGGAAAACCTGACGAAGAGAAGGCGCTTGATCTGCTTTGCCACCTGGAAGGAAGGGCTTTCGATTACTACTATACGACCTTCTCTCGTGATGGTTTGCTGACACAGGAGGTCAGTAACTACCCTGCCGTCAAGGCAAAGTTGCTGGCAGAATTCGCTAATGCACCGAAACCGGAAGAAGAGGTTCATGAGGCCGTTGCTGGGCGTTTGAACCCAAGCGGCATCATGGGCTCGCTGGCGAAATTGAACTCCTTGTACAAACGAGTTGGGTTCAATGAAACCGCTTCGTTCGGGCTGCTTGGCAAGGCTGTTGTGGACATTCCGGACATGGCACAACTTGTTATGTATCGCGCACCGAGTACCTACCTTGCCCTGAAGAAATCAATCTTCGAGTTTCAGATAGGCCGGAAGGCTTTCTTCTCCAACGATGGCCAGCCCTCACCGAGTGGCCAGACGAGAAAAATTCTGACCAGAGGCAACGCTCACTCAAAAAGTTCACAACAGTTGGAGGGCATGGTCGACTTGCTCACCAAACGTCTTGCTGGACTCTCGCTTTTCGTGAAGAAGAAGTTCGAAAGTGCTGGAACTCCCTCTGGGTCTCAAGATAGCAAGGACTGGGTTTGCACTTACTGCAAGAAGACTGGACACGGTGCAAACCGCTGTCCCGCTAACCCAAATCGAGAGATTCGTTGTTTTAGTTGTGGCAAGATGGGTCATGCGGAAACCACTTGTTGGTCCAAGGTAAGAAGTCGGATCCACGTTCTGTGGCTTTCAGCGGAACGAAGTCCGAATCTTCAGCTGAAGAAAAGTTGAGGAACCATGATGGCCAGGAGCCCGTGGCTGTCGTCCAGGAGAGTACCCGGGCTGGAGAGGTGGCAGCCGCCACGAAAAGGAATGTGGAAGGCCAGTCCCTTCCGAAGCAATCGCGTAGTGGGGTCATGGAGATTGACGTCCTTGCAAACAGGAGATCGCCGCCTCCACCTCCGACGGCCATGAAAAGGACTAAAAAGAACGCCAGAAAAATCAAGAAGACCGAGAAGCCCCCGCAAGGCCTCCAGGACCACGTTGGCAAGTACAACGTCCTGGCGGAGCTGGCAACGGCTGCTTGTGGTCTGTCATTTGGACAGCTGTTGCGTGCAGATGCAGAGGAAGCTGAGAAGCTGATCAGGTGGCTTCTTTCGGGGAGCATGCCAGCAAGTTATGCTTCCGTGTTGCACACCTCAGAGGTCCCGCGCCGGTTGAAGGTCGTGACCGTCAAACTGTATGGTTTGGACACCAATGCTCTGTTGGACACAGGTGCTGTCCCAAACCTCCTTTCTCGATCCATGTGTGACCTGACGCTTACGTCCAATCCCACCACCGGGAAGGTGACGGTAGCAGATGGTACTACCGCGACTGTGTTGGGTAGGGTAAAGGACGTTCCGGTCACGTTCGGGGACGGAAAGGTCTCTCTCGACTTTTTGTTCGTTTAGAATACCCCCTTCGAAGTTATAGTGGGATGCCCCACGTTGGAGGCCTCCCAGGCGCAGCTTGACTTCAGCCGTCAGCAAGTGACTCTTACTCTGGGAGATGAGGAAGTTTTGTTACCAATGTACAACGAGCCCCTGGTCATCGATGGAGCTCGAACGGATAGCGAAGATTTTACTTCGGCTGACGAGTCTGGTCAGGACGGCTTCTACGATGAGAGCTCGTCTTCTTCTGCCGGTTTTAGTGAGGACGAATCGGACGGGGAGCCGGAATATGTGTTGGCCATCGTAAATAAGGATCCGTACGAGCCCGATCTAGAGGAGTTCGATTGTACCACAGAGGAGTCTACCGAGGACGAGGAAGCCGATCGGTCAGCCTTGCTGGCCTCGAAGCTGAGAGACCTCCCCTTGGGTACACAAGGAGAGATGACAGACGCATTGAAGGAGACAGATATCATCGCATGGGACATCAGTGGTCTCCGGCAGGCAGATGTCTCCGTAGTGCATTCCTTCGAGCTGACGGATGATACTCCCATCCACAGTAGCGTTCGTAGGATGCCTCCTAAGCATAATGCCATCACCAAGAGGGAAGTGGACGAGCTCTTGAAGTCGGGGATAATCACACCTTCGCGTTCGGGATAGTCTTTTGCAGTGGTGATCGCAACCAAGAAAGACGGGAGACCAAGGTTTTGTGTGGACTACCGTCGACTAAACCAGGTGATGAAACCTGACCGTTGGCTGTTACGAAAGGTGGAAGAGATCTTCGACGACCTTGCTGGGTCGAGGATGTTCACCACCTTGGACTTGTACACCAGCTACTGGCATGTGCGGATGTCGGAAGCCAACAAGGAGAGGACGACATTGAACTGTCGCTACGGGACTTACAAGTTTGAAGTGATGCCGTTCGGATTGATGAACGCGCCGTCAACCTTTCAGAGGATGATGGATGAGGTTCTCCGTGGCCTACCCTTTGCGATGGTCTATGTGGATGATGTGGTCATCTTCTCGAATGATCTCCGTCAGCACCTGATGCAGTGTCGCGAAGTGTTCGAAAGGATTCAAGCTGCGAATCTGAAGATAAAGGTGACTAATTGCAGCTTTGCACCGTCTGAGATTAAGCTGCTAGGTAACGTCATCAACGAAGGTGGCGTACAGGTTAATAGGGAGAAGATCGCAAGAATTTTGGATGCACCCCCGCCAACGAACAAGACCGAACTAAAGAGCTTCCTTGGACTAGCTGGTTATTACCGGCGATGCATCCGGAACTTTGCCGAGAGTTCGGCGGTTCTTCATGCAGCAACCTCGGTAAAGAGCGCCTTTAAGTGGGCGGAAGAGATCCAAGCCGCGTTCGAGGATCTGAAGGAAAAGCTGACCACGCCACCTGTGCTCACATACCCGGACTTTGAATACCCTTTCATAGTAGAGACCGACGCTTCTTCCGTGGTACTTGGGATAGTCTTATCTAAGAAGAGAAAGGATGGGAAAGTACACCCTATCCAGTGTGGCGAACGATGACAGCCGCGGAGAGAAATTACTCCACGTGCGAGCGTGAAGCTTTAGCGGTTGTCTTCGCATTGAAGAAGTTTCGTGTGTATCTCTTGTCCGAATTACAATTCAAGATACTGACCGACCACCAGGCATTACAGTACGCCTTCAGAAAGAGAGATATACATGGTTGGCACGTTGGATGGACCTGATGGCTGAATATGACTTTGAAGTGAAGTACCGTCCAGGGATAGCGAACGGCGCCGCAGACTTCTGGTTCAGACTCCCAACGCGCTCATCTGAAGACAATGTGATGGGAATGAGCTCCATAGAGGAGGAGGTCGCAAGGGAAATTGTGGCCACTATCACTTGGGCAGACCCGCCTCTGAGTAGCCTAGAGCCGTACATGCTGGACTTAGCACGATTCCTCTCAGAAGCCCGTGTTCTGGAGCAGAATTCACGAAGGAAGACGGCGATCCGTCGTAACGCAAAGAACTTTATGCTATGGAACAACACCCTGTTCCGCCGGGAGAAGGGTGGATTACGCGCAGTCCCTCCCGTTGGCGATCGAGTGGAGATAATCCAAATGTTCCACGACAACATAGACCATTGGGACGCTGAGACAACGAGGAAGTTCGTTAGGGAGATATTCTGGTGGTCAGGTGTGTACCGAGATATTACGGACTACGTAGGAGGCTGTGACGGGTGCCGAAGGGCGGGAAGACTTCGCACTTACCGCACAAACCTCCCAGTGCCCATCACGTGACTATTTGAAACGTTCTCGATTGATTTTGCAGGCCCTCTGCCAACCTCCAGGGGAGGTAGTAGGTTTGCTATTATATCGGTAGAACATTTGACGGGATGGCCTATTGCTTGGGCCACGAAGAATTCTGTCGCTGACACCGTTGTAGACTTTGTGGAGAAGGAGATACTCGACCCGTTCGGCCCTCCGAAGACAATCGTGTCGGATAACGCGAACGCCTTCACGGCAGGTGTGGTGGAGACTTTCATGAACCGTCATGGTATTGCCTGGAAGACAGTCCTGCCGTATGCCCTGATGGCGAACGGTGGTACAGAGAAAATGGTAGGAACGATCAAGTTGGCTATTAAGAAGATAATTCTTCGTGCTGGCTTGGACTGGGAGGACGCGTTACCGAAAGTGCTTCATGGGTACCGTCGCCGGAATCGAGGGGAATTGCCTTCCCCTTTCGAGTTATTGTACGGGATTCGCCCCAGGATGATTGCGAGCGATAGTGTCGCACTCCTACAGGACGCCATCCCGAGACACAGAGGCCTCGAGCTACTGGGGTCGTCAGGTCATCGTGCCTTTCGAGTAGCGTTGGCAGGTGTTCCCAGGGAGGCAGTCAGCAAGGTGAAATACTACCGGGTGGGTGATGAGGTTCTGGTCGCACACGGCCCGGCACTGAACAAGTCTAAGAAGTGGCCGGAGTTCGAGTCGTACTTCTATGGACCATGCCGGGTGACCAAGGCGAATCACTCTCGCTACGAGCTTGTCTCTTCTACAGGGAGAGTCACTCGGAGCGCTGTACACGCAAGGAGACTTATGTTCTACAAAAGGCCACCGGCACATCTCCGCAAGGAGTCTGATGGCGTTGGGGAGGTTGCCGAAAGTAACTGATCTTCGGTCATGCAACAGAGGCTAGGAAGAAGAGCAGTAGAAGAGAGAGAGTAAAGTTAACCACCAGTGGGTTGTTATTAAAAGGCTAGAGAACCGACATATCATGCCAGGAACTGAGCAGAGATCACTTTGATGAGGAACGCAAGTTGGTCGGCTTACAAATGCACGGTATAGAGTTTACTGGAAGCAAGGAGTCGTGGTCGAGCAACGGCTACGACCTTGAAGAATGAGGAATGATGCAAACGTTGAGAGAATTCATTGGGAACTAGTCAGAGATGACGATAATGTCATCGCCGTCTCGTCGTTGGGCATGACGCTTGCGCGACTTTGTTGCATTCCTTCCGCGATGGCGAGGACGTTTGGACTTCTTGCCACTTCGAAGAACAAGAGGTCGAACTTCGAGGACAGTACGAAAGGTGGAACTTCTCCGGACACAGTCTCTTATGGCTGCCGCGGTGAGGGTCAGAGCGTAAGCACCACACGTTTCCAACACGCCTCTCTACCGACACTGCGTCAGCGTGGCGCAGTGCGTAGAAAACAACCGATGCCAGATTGGCATTTTCAGAATAAAATATCTTCTCTCCCCATATTTGCTGGAAGCTGGCGGGCCCCGTAAATACTCTGCCCGCCATCTTCCAAGTTTGTCTTCCCTCCTCCGTTGTCGACCCACTTTTCCCTCCGTTGCGCGCCTCTCTTTCTTCTCCCGACTTTCTACCTTTCTACATTACATCCTTCCCCCTCCACGTAGGCCAGCGCTGTGCGCGACGTACAAAGCGGGCCGCGCCTGTGACGTACCTAAGTGTGGCCAAACCACAGTTATACACGGCGTCGCAAGCGTAGTGCTTAGTCGTGGTTAAGGCTCTCTGATCCCATCCCTTTCTTCCACCATCAACTCATTTTCTAGTACCTTGTGCACATCAAGTGATCGTTGCCACGCACCATTCCTCAACCGATGGCGAGGACGAAACAACTAGCCGCTATCAGTACAGGTGGTCAGGCACCTCGCGATGACATCGCGACGAAAGCGGCGCGTAAACCCAAAAAGGGCAAAAGTCCGAGCAATCCGTATCTTGCTGCGAGAGAGAACACGATATACACCCTTTCGAGTCGCCAGGATATCGAGAAGATCACCAACTACAACTCTCGGCCCCTACCGTACGCCGTGTTCACAACCGGGTGTCCGCGTCCGTTCCGAATCGATCGTGGGGCCATGTTAGACCTGTTCGGGAAGCACATCACTAATTGGGTAGACCATGTGGTTGGGAGTGAAGTCTCACGTCTCCACACGTACCAGCTTGGGGTAACCGAGTCGTTGGACGATCAAGAACGATACGATGGAGTTCCAGATGACGCTTGGTCGATCCAGACGATATGGTTGGACCAAAGACGTCGAGTATATCGAGCTGAAGACGAAGAAACGGGACAAAACCACACCGTCCTCTTGTACACACTCTGCCTCGCCGGAGGTGAAGTGGCCGGTGATCATGAGGTTGTCGACAGTCGATACTCTTATGGCTGCAATGGCCGGCTATCCGCCGTCACCTATATCCACGAGTGGTGCCAAAAGAACTCTGGACGGTAGCTACTCATGACCAATGCGCGTAGCCGCGAACCAAGATCTGACCCAACCGCCTTCCGGTTCTTACCGCTCACTCCGGTTCCCTTTACGGACCACGCAGACCTGTGCATCGCAGCTTCAGTGGCTAATGCTTTCTGTCACTACGGAAGGTCAGAGCACGCCGGTAATTGGTTCAGTTACTTCAAGAGAAACTTTTGGCTTTGTCGAGCACATCAGCCTCGTGGCGATCGCATCAGAAGCCTCCTCGATGCATAGAAGCATTTGCCCCCGCGTCAGCTTGCATTGGACAGAGTCCCTCCCTTGTGTCCTTCCCTATCGTCGGTGGTCGAGCTCTCAGGGGTTCCGTACGTGGTCGCCCTCGAGGGATCCAACGCAGTGAAACACTGCATCATGATTAACGCGAGTCCTAGATCCATCCTGGAACCCTCGGAACCCTGGGCCCTGACCCTCACCGCGGCAGCCATACGAGACTGTGTCGGGAGAAGTTCCACCTTTCGTACTGACCTCAAAGTTCGACGTCTTGTTCTTTGAAGTGGCAAGAAGTCCAAACGTCCTCGCCATCGCGAAAAAAACGCAACAAAGTCGCGCAAGAGTCATGCCCAACGACGAGACGCCGATGACATCGTCGTCATCTCTGACTAGTTCCCAATGAATTCTCTCAACGTTTGCATCATTCCTCATTTTTCAAGAGTTCTAGGTCGTCCAACGACTCGGTTAACCCGAGCTGGTACGTGTCGAGACTTGGGACTCCATTTCCAACCACATGGTCTACCCAATTAGTGATTTGCTTTCCGAACAGGTCCAACATGGCCACCCGATCGATTCAGAACGGACGCGGACACCCGGTTGTGAACACGGCGTATGGTAGAGGCCGAGAGTTGTAGTTGGTGATCTTCTCGATACCCTGGCGACTCGAAAGGGTGTATATCGTGTTCTCTCTCGCAGCGAGATACGGATTGCGCGGACTTTTGCCCTTATTGGGTTTACGCGCCGCTTTCGTCGCGATGTCATCGCGAGGTGCCTGACCACCTCTAGTGATAGCGGCTAGTTGTTTCGTCCTCGCCATCGGTTGAGGAATGGTGCGCGGCAACGATCGCTTGATGCGCACGAGGTACTCAAAAATGAGTTGATGGTGGAGGAAATGGATGGGATCAGAGAGCCTTAACCACGACTAGGCACTACGCTTGCCGCGCTGTGTATACCTGTGGTTCGGCCACACTTAGGTACGTCACAGGCGCGGCCCGCTTCGTACGTCGCGCGCAGCGCTGGCCTATGTGGGGGGGGAAGGATGTAATGTAGAAAGGAAGAAAGTCGGGGGAAAGAAGAGAGGCGCGCAACGGAGGGAGAAGTGGGTCGACAACGGAGGAGGAAAGACGCACTTTGGAGATGGCGGGCAGAGTATTTAGGGGGCCCGCCAGCTTCCAGCAAATCTGGGAAGAGAAGATATTTCATTCTGAAAATGCCAATCTGGCATCGGTGGTTTTCTACGCACTACGCCACGCTGGCGCAGTGTCGGTAGAGGGGCGGGTGGAACCCGTTTGGTGCTTACGCACCACGCGTGCCTGGTAGAATTGTGTCCACCCAACTGGGTGGAACGCTGTTCATTCATCCTCCATCGCGCCTGCTGCGGACCGGTATAAGTAGCGGTCGGCGGCACGGCGCGCCTGGAGAACGGAGGAAAAAGAAGAACAAGAACAACGAGGGGTGCGCTTGTCCGCATTCACCACGCCCCCTGAAATCAAGCGTTTAGTACCCTCCAAGGGCACCATATGTAGCGTGTACCAACGGCACACATCGGAGGCAATGTGTGGAAACATCTGACTTCCAATGTCACGATGACATGGTGACTAAAATCAAGTGGCCTTGCCCTGATGATTGGCGCGCCATGAAAACCTTCTTTCCCAAATGCGTCCATCCGCCGAACGACGCCAACTGCCCACTCGCCAACAGAGCCAACGTCTTTGTCATGCATCCCCCACCATCATCCTTGTTTTACATGTATTTAAGAGCCACCTCTCTCTCTGTAAACCGGCTAACTCCTGCTGAATGGCCGAACCTCGTCCGACCGCCATCACTCTCGTTTCTATCACACACCCCCATGTCCCCAACTTTTCTCATTGCCCTCGCGCTCGTTTGCACCCTACTCTCAACCACTTCTGCCACCGCCGCCGCCAAGTCCAGCCGCGGCGCGCTAAAAGGCCGTGCATTACGCTGCTGCGTCATGCACGAGCCGCCCATAGCCTCGCTGTCCAACCCCACCTGGATCAACCACGGTCTGCAAGGAATTGCCGCGTCGTACGTCGCGCAATTGCAGGCCTATCTCAACTGGACCTGCTCGTCCGTCACGCCGTTCGACCACGGCAGCTGCACTGCATTCTCCACCTTCACCCACATGATGCAGCGCTGTTCGAAGAACGGATCCGTCAGACAACAACCCCAGTGCCGCTGTGATATTGGTATTGGCGGTTGGTTTCAAACTTCTACTCGCTTTCATCAGGTTGATTACCTGCCCCCCTTCTCATATAATGCGATTGGCGTCGTTGTTCCGCTGCAGTATACCGCCACCGACCTTGAGCCCTATTTCTTTCTCACGTCGTTCCATACATCTGTGTGGGTTCTTATCGCTGTTCAGATATTTGCCTTTGTGCTATTGAGACTCTTGGATCCGCAATTGGCGCCCACGCAGCCGTTTCATCCGTTGCCCAGTACCGAAACTTATTTCAAATGCATCTCGCATTTCTTAATGTGTCACCCTTTCCCATATCGTGTCCGTCATTCTGTTCGAATTACACGTAAGTTCATAACTCTATGCGTCTCTCAGCAATGTCATGTTTTCACCAACTGTTTGTTGTTTTTGCCAAATAAACGTGATCAAGTAAGCCGAATGATATTTGCTCCGGACTTGGACGACAACAGAAATGGCGTACAGTGGTGTATCGATATCATTCAAGTGGTTTGCAGCCTGTTTCTTCTAATGGTGTACGGCGCTAGCATGAGTGCATCTCTGGAAAACGTCCCCATTACCTCCGATTTACGAGACGCGGGAGACTTTAAGTCATGCGAAATCCGACCATCGGATGTGTGTACCTTAAAGGGGTGGCTATTTTGAGTCGTTTTGGTGGAATGTGATCGCTGTTGGGTACGTGTGCCTTCTTTATTACTAGTTGTATGCTCGTTCGAGATAACTTTCTTTGTGTCGTGAAAACTAACCTCCACCAGTTGGTTTTCATAACTTCTCGTGATTCTCACTATTTAAAGAGATTGTCACGAAAATGAATCGCCAAATTTTCTCGGAAAGTTTGAAGACGTTTTTTCATATGTGTCGGAGGGAAAGTGTCGGTATGGTCTCCATCTAGAATCAGCGGCAAGAGAAGCGATTCAAAACCGATACTGTGGGCAATTCACACTCACTGGCGAAATATTGTACACAGGAGGATGGTCAATGGTACTTCCGAAAGGCTCCGACATGACAAAGCACATGAGTGAGGCAACACTTTGACTGCAAGACGAGGCCAACAGTCCTAGGATGAATAAGTACTTCAGGGCTCAACCCACTTGCGAAACTAATCCTGCTACGACCGTTACTGCTAAGAAGCTTAAGATGTTCTTTTGGATTTCTTTACTGCGTGTTGGGCTCATTGGACTTGTGCAAATATACAACTTGTTGCGAAGTTATAATTGGAGATGAAATGATGGCTTCATGTGGATTCCAGTTCGAAATAGAGTAAAAAACGGAGTGAGTGTGGTTGTGCAAGAAGCCAGCTCGAGATTTTTTCGTGAAAGCAAGTGGTTTTGACGGTAGTCGCACACAAGTAGTCTTCCAGAACAAGATAAAACAATAGAGCTTTCACGCTGTTATGCAGAGATAACGTAGTTACTGCGGGACTTAGGAAATACACATACTTTTCTATCAATCAACTAGATGAACTTGTATTTGTTGACTTTAACAACAATGTTTGCATTTAGTATTGATTTCAACCCTTCTACGTTGACATTTCAATTCAATTGTTACAGATACTGTAAATGAACACCTATGAGAAATAAATTGCAAATGATTGTACTTCATAGATTACGACTCGGTCTTTGCGCATTACATGTCTGCAAACAATATACCTCAACGGAAAAGGCGGCTGTTGGGACTCAGTTTCCCACCAACCAAGTGTCAGATCACCAGTTCTCCTTGCTAATCTGTCATACGCATTTACTACCCTATACCATTCTTCGTTGGTCATTTCTGTAAATGCTTTGTCTTTGTTGTATTTATCTCCTTTTTTGCACAGTTGCTAGCTTTCTACGTATTTCTACACAATTGCGAACTTGCTTCCTCTTCTCGCGAAAATAAGCAAACTACCCAAGTGTTGCTTAACAACATTGGAGACCTAATGATAGAAATGGTCAAAGAATGGCCGTCAAAGTTTTTGGCGGCAAACGGACAAAAACAACGCATTACGAGCAACGCAGCCGACCAGTGACCACCATCAACTGAGTACGTGTACGTGTAGCTCTCTTACAAGGGTCAAAAATGTTTTTGATGTTTTCGAATTTTGATGTTTTTGAATTTAGAGCTTTTCGCCTTGACCTTAATTGTCATTGCTGGAAGAATGTCTATTGCTGGCATATGCTCATAAATTGATATAGCCGAGGGGTTTTCTGAGCTGCATGCAGCGTGCGATACTGAAGCTTCCTGCCGTTTTGCGGTATATGCGGGAGCGTGCAATACTGAAGCTGCCTGCGTTTTGCGGTATATGCGGGAGCGTGCAATACTGAATCTGCCTGCTGGTTTGCGGTATATGCGGGACATTTGTTGTATTGTTCTCCTTGGGCTTTGCAGACGTTGGAATGAAGAGCTACAATGGCAACAAGATCCTACTGTTCAAAGTTTGGTAGTATTATGGCCATCATGTGTTTAGAGAAATAACTTCTTTTAATCACACTATGGTTACAAACATGGCTGTTCTTCAAGAAAAGCGCTTTTTGATTTTTAATCTTCATCAAGTAGCTCGATTCACAAACAATTCATTTGCAAACCTACAACGATATCCATCAACATCTGCTTGATTGAATAAGTTGTCTAAACCTAATAAGGTATGCCGACAAGCAATCAACATGAACACTCCACTATCCTTTGATCCAACTTGTTGCGGAAATATCAGATCATAACCAACAAACTTGAACCTTCCTGCCCATGAATGATTTGCATGATAGAGTAGAAAAGTTTTTAAAGACATAAGGGCCTGACCAATTCCCGTACTAATCTTCATATCCGTTCGAATAGAAGAATCCCAAATCGTAATTTCACGTGATGCCCTGCATGCTGCAAAACATATCCACTTATCTGTTGTTTTGTTCACCTTCACCAAAAATGGGCATAAGATCTTTTCAACATCATTCCAGTGCTTTACATGGGATCTTTCAATCATACTCCTCGCGTTAGCTTTTAGAAGTTCCAAATCACAATATCGCATTCTTAGTGAGATTACAATATTATTCTCGGTCAAACGGTGCAACCATGTAGACTCGGCAATTAATATAACCCTCCGAACCTTCCCAGAAAGTAATAAATATAGCTTTGTCATTTGATTCATTATCCATGGAGACAGTTTTGAATCTTGAGCCTTTGCAAGTTTTGGCGCAACTAATACTCTAATGTCTTCGATAAGGTTTCCTTCAAAGTGAGAAAGTTCACTATTGACATCATCGAATTTGTTTCCATTCAAAACGTTTCCATCCCTCACACTTGCGATTCTCATTTGAACAAATGGAAGCAATTCACACTGTCCGGGATTCTTCCCTAATTCTCCTTCTTCCCAAACAGTACTTGATTCCAAGATTATGAACCAAGAATTTAACAAAATCTGCATGGAGATATCTGAAAAGAACAAAGAGTCAAAGTTCACGACTGCCATTAGAATGTCTTTGACTTTTTCTCGAGAATACTGCCCACCGGCTCTACTCAGAATATGCTGAGTTAATAGAGATAGAAGGCGCTGAGATAATCCGAAAGGTGACATAATTTGTCGAAGCCTTTCATTTGCAACTTTGAGAAATCCGGTAACTTTGCAAATGGGATCTGATTTAGATGTTGCCTGCAGTGGTTTAGAAATGCCACGTGAACTGTTCCAAACAGATTCCGTCAAATGCTCTTGGCTCAAGCTTAGTTGTGTTGACGGCAACTGTTCATTCGGCATCGGGTTAACAGAGAAGTTGAACTTGCGTCGTGCACCGCATTGTGGTTCGTTATCGAGTAATTTAGAAATACCTCTTTCATTAAGTAGCTCAACATCGCAGTTTCGAGCAATCTCTGTAAGTCTGGACCTCTTCCTTCTCTATGATAGTGACTTATCCTGCAACATGGTATCCGCGGTTCTTTTTCGAGCGCCGAAAGGGCCACATATCATCAAAGAGAGTTGGAATCGATTCTTTTTGTCAATCCACTGTGTCCGTCTACTTACATACTCTGACAGGCTAATTCCTTTTGAACACGACTTCATGAGAATTCCAATCTCGTCAACATGTTTCCTATTCCGTATCGCAACTTCAACTGAAGTGTTGTGCGTTAGAGGAGGTTTACCCGTGATTGAGTCACGCAAAAAGACAGCGTTACCAAACACGCTGGTTCGGAAAAATTGCAACGAGCAACCATCGGCCCATAATGGTGAGGAAAGCTCTTCGTTCGCAGCTTCATTGAGCGTGCACACCATCTTAAATCCTCCCATCTCATATCCGAATCCGCTGAGAAAAGGACAACTGATGTTAATATGCAGTCTGTAAACGCCTCCAGTATTTACCTTTGTGCCTTGGTTTATGTACGCTTTGAATTTTCCGTATTGTAGGAGGCACAAGCCTTTCCGCTCCAGTATTTCACATCTGTTCTCTAATGTCTTCGAGGAGCGTCCCTTGTGTGATGTTTCTTCAAAGTTTATTCCACATCCTCCATCAGTCTCGTTTTCCAAATCAAGTTTCAGCTGCACTTAGGTCTCCCAGTTCAGCTGTTACTTTCTCAGTCTAGACTCCAATCGTACCCTGTGCACAGCTTTACTTGGCGGCGGAGGTTTATTTGTGGGTGTCAGTTCCCTCCATAACTCTCTTCCGCCTTTCTCAACGCAATCTTCGGCAGAGACTAGGACTTGGAGCATACCACTATCTCCCGGCTGTGCGTACGGGAAGCAATTTGTCGAAAGCATATGAGAAACGGCACCTATTCTATGACATTGCTCTTGATACGAATGTGCCGATCTTAAAAATGCGAACAATTGTTGAAGAAAACGATTAAGTGAGCTGTACACAACATCATCGATCTTCTCTTTTCGTTCTCTTGCTAGGCCATGAATGTACTTTCGAAGATTTCGGGACTTGTGCACTGTGAAATGTACGAGTGTAGCTCGTACACTTTCGAGACCAATAGTTTCATCATCCCTCTGGGCAGAAAGTAGCATCAGAGCTCCGTACTTTGAAACGTTTATACGGTTGAATACCCATATTGCTGCAGCAGTGAACGCTTTGCCCTCATCAGATACGAAGAAAAATGGATAAGCCTTAAGCTCCATGTAGAATTTCAGTCTTCGAAAGTAGGTCTCTAGAAACTTCACCATTTCTCCTGCGGTTCTTTCGACACTTATGTGCTCAGCACATACATAGGGCTGTGTTTCGCGATCTTTCTGAGATCCAGTCTCACGTCTTAAAACAAGAAACTTGTGGAGTGGCTTTACCCACACATACTGCTTATCATCGGTGTATCGGAGAGTAGCTCCACGCAAAAGGGAACGTAAAACATAGTCACTTTTCACGGAAACCATTACTTCTTGTTCTCTGAACTGATTAGAGTCCATCAAAACAATCTTCGCGTTCTCACTTTCCGTCTGGAGCAGCCTACGATGAATCTCGTAACTGACTGCTGTAAACAACGATAACCGACTGAAACTGCCAACTTCCATTGTCTCGAGATCATGAATTGAACCGAGAAATGTTCGCAGTTTAATGAGCATCATGAGGTTTTCAAACCCGCTTTTGTTGTGGGTGTTCCAAGATTCACTTTGAAGGCGACGCAGATCCAAGCAAATGTCGCCAGTTTGCTCATAAAGATCTTTCTTTCCACTGCTTCTAGCCTTATGTGCAGCACTCTGAGATACCAGAAGGCCCGTTCTGTTTCTAGTTAGCAATTTTTCGATCGCTGTATCATTCAAATCAATTGATTTCAATGTCATATGGGACGGCATTGCTTTGTTGTCCATGAGCTTCAATCTATCTGTTTTCCTAACGACTCCCCTGGCAGGTCCACCTCTTAAATGTACGCATGGAATTGGAGTTCCGTCCGCTTTCTTGTCCCAAATAACGTGAATCGAGCGATACGCCATGCCGGATCTTTGAAAATCCTCGTCAGATAGGACGAAAAACTTCAAAATGGCTCTAGCTCGGCAGGGACGTAAACCTTTTCCATCGTTGTTTCGATGGGCGCATTTTACCACCCTACACATATATGAACGTGTACTTGAAGAACTTACTTTGCATGGTCTGCTTTCCCGCTCAACGACAGAAACAAATGGTAGAGGTCTACCATTCTGGGTAGTAAACGCAGAAACCAAAGCACTTCCGGAGCCTTTCCGAAATCTCCACGTTAGACTTCCTTCATCTTTCTCAATGAGAGCTGAATGTATGAACTCGACGGAGAGATCGAAAGTGCCATTACTTGGTGCGTCGTACTCTATGTACTCTTTTTCTGCATCAGAGCCACCCAAATCGGTACCGATGTTCATCTTGGCGGTAATGGTATAAGGCCTGTGAATTAGGGAACCGCATGCAGTTAACTTCATACGAAACAGGAATGACGTTTATGACCAAACCCCATCAGAGAATCTCAAAATCAAAGCGAGATGAATCTTAGTTTGTCAGTTTATATTGGACTGTCCATTTGGCAACCGTTGGAAAGAAAAATAGAGAGGAGTGCCGACATGACCTTTGAAGAAAGCAAATATGCACTTCTCCATCCATACATGTGAAAGGGGAGACATGAACTAATCAAAAACGAACTGGAGTCAAAATGTCTACGCAGTATACAGAACTTGAAAACAACGCCGAACGAATTGCCGAAGTTAGGACATGGATGAAGAAACAGTGTTCACGAAAATACCCATGGCTCAATTTCACATGTGATGAAAGGTATCTAGAGAACGACCTCAAACCACGTCCTGAGATACGAGCTGAGATATGGGCGTTATATAGAATGGAAGGAAATCCGGGTACACCGAACATAATTCTTCAGCATGCTGTTGCTGAATTCCTCATGCTCGAAAAAGGGATGACCCCCGCGGAGTTCACTGCTCTCAAACGATGCGCCACAAACAAGAAGATGAGAGAGAAGGGCGACTATCCAAAAAGACCAGACATTTTGAGCTTTTGCCTGCCGAAGGTACCTGGCGGAATGTCGCCGCAGGCAGCATCCGCCAGAGTTGTGACCTCTCTGCAAAATGGGCATAAGGGGACTCAAAAACTGCTCATAGAACCCTGTTACTCTAGGGAAAGTCTACAATCTCGTAGGCTTATAGTGGTTAGATCCGAAGTGACACCAAAATATCCAGTACCCTGGAACGTCGAAGACGACATTATTGACTTGATGGACGACGAAAGCTCAATTGAAGAAGAGAAAATGTCTCTATCGGAGAAGCCAAGAGTTCAAGGAATCAAGAGAATTCGAGGGGAAGACTCGATAACTGGATACACTGTGAGACAAGGAGATGATAGTTCATTTAATGAATACAGCGGATAATGTAGTGAGAATCGATATAGGAGAAGGAAAAGGAAGGATGAGGAGATGCAGGACATGGCAGCCGGAAATCTTCGGACCCAAGTTCCAGTTGTTGATAATCATGAAACAATTGTAATCCAGGATGAATCGGAAGAATGAAAAGTAGAAGAGAAAGGGTGTAACACGAAACACCTTTCCGCCCTTGCACACTTAGAAAAGCTTCTTCGCAGTCAGGACACGCATATGAGTAACGATACGGCTCGGTGTCATGAATCTTGGGCGGAGGTTATAGGCTTAACCAAAATGAAACAAATGAGAATGACCGTAAACGGCTGAGCAGAAAAAGAGCTCACAAAAATAGCGAGAGTGTACTAGTACTGCAAGCTTTAGAGAGAGAACTTCAGAGACCGTTGGAGCAGAGGAGACACGTTTGTATGGGCTTGGGTGGCTCTCCCTATGACAATAAGGTAGAGAGTGTTCTAAAAGATATGGGGTGGGAGGTTTGCGATTTCCGCGAGAACTACTGACAATTTCCGACGGAAAACTGGAGCTCCATACGGAATGCAACTCTATCTCTCACAGTTAAAACATATTCCCTGTTTTCGTTTTGTTCCGACAAAATCGTTACTTTATCACTCTCGCTAGTACATCTTTGTGAAATCTCTTTCATCCTCGTCTCCGGAGTTTTTATTTCGTTTACTTCAAGTACCACTGGTACTATTGGAAATAGATTTGGAAAAGATTCGCGGGGAAAAGTTATACGAAATCAAGAAGGATGTTCCCGTATCGACAGGTGGATTCGAATGTAGGAGCACTAGACTACGGACCAAGTGCAATCTCCGTTCTCGATCTGTTCAGATAAAAGCAGAACTCGCTGTACGCGTTAAAGTCCGGTTCGATCATGCATCGTAAGATCTCTTTGGCACAGTCTTTTCCAACCTCCTTCCCAAGTTCTTTCAGCCCGGGAGTGTCCACCACGGATATACTCACTAATGCTTCCCGGAGCTTGATGCCGAATGTAGCGAACTGGTGGAAGAATTGTTCCGTGTCAACAGTCGGAAAGCTCTTTTTATACTTTTCTACCGGCAGATTACCAAGAATTTGGAGAGCAACACGTTTTCCTCTGAGTACATCGGGAAAAATAGACTTCAACAAAGTAACGTAGAAGTTGTACTCCGAAAAAACGACTTGAGGAAGCACTCGATTGTACGTTACGCGTCTGAACTGATACGAAAGCAAGTGTAATGGTGCGTTGGAGAGAGATACGCAGAGGGGTAAAATATCCAAGAAGAAGACCTTGCTGGGGATAAGGTTCTTCATTAGCAAGCTCGGCCGGGAAAGCGGCCGATCAATTTGACTCATTTTGGAGACTAACTTAAACAGTAGAAGATGAATAACAACAAGAGAGGAGAGAGCGTCCAAGGAAAAGAAAAAGAATTAGCTAAAGGAGGAGCTCAAAACGATTAGAAGAAACGCGTCCAATTAGAAAAACGCGCACGAGAAAAACTCGCACTAGTTTCGATTAGGAAAAAAGAGAGAAGGAACAGGATACTGATCAACCTCAGATTTGAAACATCAAGTTTTCAAGATGCACGAAACCATTGTATACACCGGTATCTAAAGATCCAGTTGCACGAAACCATCACATGCTCCAGTTTCCGAATATCCAGTATTCATAAGCAGCCATAAACCTAAGAAGCACGTGAGCTTTGTCCATATTCATCAAGACACACCAGCAAAAAAGTGACCAAAAGGTAGTGTAGTTGGTTGAAGTACCCTTCAGAAAAATGAGAAAGAAGATAGTCCATCTAGAGTGCTCACCCAAGTTCGCCCATCGCAAAAACCCAATGTAAGCAAAACACCTCTGGACCTATGTATCTTAAAAGTGATACCGTAACGGCCCGCCAGTTTCGTTTGAGGCTCGACAATAGGCTTGAAACTCCCACCCAGCACGGTGCTTAACTCTTACATCGACCGGCAAACAGCACTAGAAGTACTAACTTCTCTCTCATATGTCTCTCTCCCAGACACAGGGTCTTTGGAACGGGGCCCACAATCCTATCAGCGCGAGAGTGTTCTCTCAGCGCTATGTCAAGACAGGATCGAAAAATGAAGTGGTGAGCACTCAGCTATTGGATAGCGAGCTCGAACCAAATGAACAACTCGCCAGTCCGAACCCCTCTCTTTGAACGTGGAGCATACTTGAACAGCTATTGGTTGAACAGCTCAAGCAAAGCGGGAAGCCCTCTCAAGACCTTGTGCAACCGTTTACTGTAGTGGCTCATAATATTGCTCCTCATAGTGGAGAACGCCAACGGAGGTGACCGAATACAGCCACTTGGAGTGCGTGCCAATTTGAAATGAAAATAAACAGAGTGGGAATGGTATCCCCAGGGAATCTCTGACCATTAGATCGAGTGAAATAGGTGCAGCAATTGGCAATTGGGGACAGAGCAACTAACAGAGACGGCAGCCATCGAGGGCCTTGCAGGGAGTAATGGTCGCAGCAACGACGTGGAAAAATGTGTGAACTGCAGCCACCGAAGGATCAAACGGGTACCATGCTGCGACAATGGCAGCGAAGGGGCTATGACAACGGCGGAGAAGAGGCTTCAGCAACGGCCGAGAAGTTGCCGCGGCAACGGCGGTGAAAGGACTGTGGCAACGACCAAGAAGGGGGCGGCAACGGCCGAGAAATGGCTGCCGCAACGACCAAGAAGGGGGCGGCAACGGCCGAGAAGGGGCTGCGGCAACGGCGGGGAAGGAGAAAAAATGGGAACAATCAACCGAAAAGTGCGAATTGAAGCTACCAACGGGGCAGAAAGGCACCAATATGGAGCGATGGCGAGGAAGACTGGTGTGGTGCAGCCATCGGGATCAAGGTAAGATGGGTGTGCATTTTTTATTAGGTTTTGATGCATCATTTGACGGGGGCCTATGCATACGGGTGTCGGAGTGGAGCAATCGCGCACAGAAAGATAGAGAGCATCCGAGAGGATCAAGACGTTCCAAAACAATAAACAATGTACATTAATGTGAGTGTAGAAGAATGAAAAGGGGAGGAGGGTATATACTAAATGGAATCACGGCTCTAAGAGGCACATGAACGTTTTATATGTGCTACCGATTAAGAAAAGGCAGAATATTCGAGTTGCGTTTGCCTGCAATTGAATGTGTTGCAGAATGTGTTGCGCCGTCACAGTCAATTCCGGAACAGTCGACGCGGTCCAAGAAGCGTAGAGATTATCGTTACGCGCGCTAGAGTCCTTATTACCGCGTAAGCGGCGACGGTGACGAGAAGTATCGTTAACTCTAAAATACATGATGATCGTGTTGATGACTGTAGAAAGAAGTTGGGATCAGTCTGTTTCTTGGATAGGCACAAAGAACTACACGCTTGTTTAGACTCATCGGAGGATGTTGGTATCATCATGGAGGCTTTGGAAACCAACGCACCAGAGGCGTTCTTGGGGTGCAACGATCTTGAAAAGCTTGCGCCTGATCGCCAATTGAACTATCGATGCCTTCTCACTCATGTACCTGACTTACTTGCGTTCTTACAGTTACATGCGCTTGCAACTATCACAAGGCGCTTCAGAGGGGAACCTGATGCTGTCTGGCCGGACGCTAATCAAGGAATCGCACCGTCAACATCTGTACCTACTTCTCCACTGCCTCTTAGAGCTGAGGTAGGATCAAGAGCGCCATCTCCGGGCATGCAGCCAGTCTCCATGACACAGACATCATCACCTCGCGAATCCCAGGCTCCTGCTCCGCTTTCGGATTGGTGTCGGCAGCAGCCGGATCTTTTGCTCCTTTCGACGCACGGATGACGGTTAGAGCAATGTACAGTTGCGGTACCTTGCATTGCTCCACTGTTTGCTAAAGAGGGGCAGGTGTGGGATAATTGGGAACAACTTCATACAAAAGCTGGGTGGCACTTTTAACAAGCGGACCATAGGTGACATAAGAATGTCCTGTAATCCAGCAGCAATCTGAAGCTGAAAAGAGCACATCATCGATTTGATAATACAAAGTTTATTAACGCTTGTAGCAGCATAACTCATATATCCAGCAGTAGTGTGAGCAACACCGTTTTGCATTCCAGTACTTTGATTTGTATACAGAACAAACAACGAATGCTCGCTCTCGACCCATTCAACGAGACAGGTTGGTTGGTCATCTCCCAAAGCGGCATCCCAATCGACATCACGGGGAACCTCTAGTAACGAAGGATTGAATTTATGAGTCCCGGGTCGCTTCATAACGACCTGATACTTTACATGATGTCCAGTATTCAAATGGATGGGATGAAAATTAAACTGGTTATGATTATGCATTCCAGGCGCAGCAGTGAAGCATATGGCGAAATGTCCAAACAGTGTCGCTTCGTGTCATAAAGATCACGTTTAGGGCGCTTGGCTTCTCGAAAAGCCGCTGCTCCAACAGATATATACAGGACTTACAGAGTGCCTTCTCTATCGTTACCATCAAATTCCAATGAATCAGTGTCACTCTCGACGTCCGAAGAGTCATCTAAGTCTCCACCAGTGCCATTCGCTCTCTCCATCTGTTCTCTCTCAGCCTCCCTTCTTTCAATTTCAACTCTCTTTTTAGCCGCACGTCGTCCTCCCCGTCTACCTCGCTTACGCTTCTTGCACCGTCCGTAGTATACGTTTTTGAGTTTATCGAAGTCGTCGAAAAATGTGTCGATATTCGTGCGCCACTTCTCAAGACGTCTCGAATGATGTTTCGTTAACGAGCGGGCGACAAAACGCTTCTTCTTGATCGAAATGCAAGATAATAAGCGTAGCATGTCGTGAACAACAGAAGAAAAGCAACCTTTGTTTGCAAAGAACCCTCCAGCTGCCATGTCACATTCATTTGCTTCGTAGTACAAGTCTTCTTCATCATCTTTTTTCTTGGATCCAAATGCAATACTTTGATGCGTTTGATTCCCATTTCGTTGTTGTTGGTTTGATTCAATGCTATGTAGAAAAGTGCGATAGCTTTCAATGAGTACCTCTAGCATTGGGGGTACTGCGGTGTTTGTTTTCCGCTCAAGGAATTTTTTGAACTGGTTTCGTGCATCTTCGCTGTCAAAATGTCCAAAGTGATACTTGTGGAAAAGATCGGTCTCGCTTATTGGCTTCGAGGAGGACATTATTGAATGCAGGGCAGAATGTTGAATGTACCACTCGCGCAGAGGATGCTATTCTTACCGTCTGATAAGGACAGGCCCTGCGAGTCGGACAGGCTCTGCGAGTCATATATCTAGTGTCTACTCGACCGGAGTTTTGACCTCATATGAGGTCAGCCCCGTCGGCCGTCCAAACCAATCAAAAAATTGCATTTTCAGAATGCCAGAAGGCATTTTCAAATTTGAAATTTGAAAAGCACCTTCAGACCCAACCGAGCTGTAGTTTAAGTAGCAATACAAACTTCTAGAGCACTCGTAACTGTAGTTCAGCGGTTTTAAACCGTTACAGAACTAAATAAGACCGAGTTCAAACCTCGCTTGAGTTTATTAAAACTCTAAAACTCCATTTGGAGCTCGACTACTTCTAGTTGTTAATTTAACTTTAGAACGTGTACACACGCCGACTTGAACAGCAGACAGAATACGGTGACATTTGCTAAAGGGGTTGTTTCGACTTAAGTTAAATTCTATCTAGCAAGTTTAATAACGCAGATCGAAGTAGTAGGGGGCTAAAGGTAATTGAACTGTCTTTTTCTTTATGAAAAAAATGCTCATTTTAGTACTAGAAACGAAGGTTGACAACCTTGTGTACACTATAGTGGGTCAACTAAAGCGTAACCCCATGACAATTGTCTAAATGAAGAGCAAAACAATCTCTACCGGTACCAGTGTGGCACAAATAAACTTCTTTGTTCTTCCTTAAATGGCAGTCAGAACATATAAATTTAGACTTCGTATTTCCTCCACATGAGTTGCAGCGACCTTGGTACAGAGCTTTCGATATGCTTCCGTCGTTTCTTTTCCTTTTCTTTCCTGTTTGCATCAAATGAATACCAGTTCCAGCAGGTTTTGGGTGCGGATCAGTTGGTTCAACTTCTTTCTTATTTCTTTCAATAAGACCTGTTTGATCCCAAGTGTTTTCGATCAGTTCGTCAGCTAATTCACAATAAAAATTGTGTGGGCTCTTCAATTGGCGACCACCATTGGATGCTTTATAAAGATTCCAAGCATCCACGATACAGATAGCCAGTAGGGAGCAATTGACACGAAAAGACCACTCTTTAACCTCGATTTTCTTCTCAAGCTTCAAATCATCTTGACGGGATCCCTCATGTCTATCGGTCATTGGACATTTTTTATAATATTCCTCAAACACTTCAGGAATAGAAACCTCGAGTTCAATCTTTTTGGAAATGTTGCCTTCCCTCCTCCATCTTTCCCTCGTTATTGCAGTACCAGGATTAACTGTTCCAGAAGTTGATATAAAGTAACTTCGTTCTTTACCCACCCACATGACTGCCATTAAATCGGTATTAATGGTAGTTCCCTTTGATACCATAGACACAAATTCACCTCTGTTCGATATAGTGATTTCAGAAAGGTGCTTCATCGGATAGCCTCGAGTTGCAGTTTTTATAACTCCAGTAAATCTCAGTCCATTTTGTAGAAGAGAATTTGCCGTATGCACACTGGTAAAGAATGAATCTGCACACACTAGTTGCTCGAATCCAAACCATGGGTGCACCAGCCGTAATAGAACTGCAGTGCCATGTCCATGATCTGAAGAAAACTCTAAAGCAGGCATTTGAGATCCCATATTGAGCTCAATTTTCAACATAATGCCACTTCTTTTACAGCAAACCGTCTTTATTTCCAATCCACTTTCGGGTTTGCGATCCAAGGCTGTATAGCGAGGAAGGCCTACATCGATCCAGTCACCTCCCAATCCGTACCACCGTGAAATGCTTTCGTCAACACATAGAGCATGAGATGGTGTGCCAAATGATAATCGGTGTTGGTTAATTGCTTGCACAAAACCATTTACCAGGCTCCACTGCGCCATACCTTGAACGTCACGATTGTGCGTGCCACTGAAAGAAATACAACTTTTCAGCATCCCAAATCTATTTCGTGAAATCGCCCTACCGATTGAAGGGGCAGGGAGATAACTTGAAAAATGCTTTGGGCTCCATAACTCTCTTCGATCTGTGATTTCTAATTGCGTAATGAGAATCATTACGCCGAAGAACTTCAAAAGCTCCCCACCAGATGTTTCAGCTGCTAAACGATCTCTGAGCCTTGCACCAGTCTTCTCCACAATTAAGTGCAGATATCCAGTTGGAAACATCCACATGAAGTAGTCAATAGCTTCCACACCTTGCGGCACATGACGAGAAGAGATAAAATCTCCGATTTGACCCATAATCTTCCATTGATGCAATTGCATGGAGTCAATCAACGGGGTACAGATTTTCTCCGTGTTCCACTGTCTCTCATGCGCTGTCACTGATTGGGTAATTGCACCTGCAGATTCGATTTCATCGAACTGCAAAATTTGCTGAGTTGGAGAGATTTTGCTATCCTCAGCAGTTTAATCCGCATTAGCACTTGGTAATGCTTCTCTAACAGCCGGAATTGCTTCAGTCACTTTGTTGACACCACTGCCAAGCTTAACACTACATAATGGTAGAGTATCTTTTTTCTCACGATTGAGTAAACTAAACTTAATAGTGTGAAAAGTCAGATTGCGACCATTTACTGGCTTAATTTTCACATTTGTCACGGTTGGCACTGACGGTTTTAGATTTCTAAAGTTATTTGAAGTAACGTTTACAAGCTGATTCGGAGGTGAAAAGTCGAGCACGGCTGTGTACAGTTGTTCCAATAACACGGCGCAGATTTGTTGACGGCGGCATATTGGAGAGATTTTGGTGACGTGACAGAAAATGTAAACAGCCTACGGAGAAGTCGACGGAGTTTTAATTTACTTCTGCGCGGCCTTCGAAGGGAAGAACCAGGTCGGTTGACAAACAAAGTTTTGAAAAATTACTGGGACTTTTATACAAAGTTACAAGACAATCAATATTGACCTCATATGAAGTCAATGTCGAATAGACACTAGACACGGAAGCACCAAACCCAAAAGAGCGGAAAAGGACATGGTGTTGTGTACAGGTAAGTACTCTGGAGACCTGGCCACGTACCAGTCACCGACTGGTCACTGACCGGTCACTACTCGCAATGGTATATTGGGTCAGCCTTCTGTACCCTTGTAAGATAAGAAGCGTGACGAAAGTTTCGTAGGCCGCTTCGCGGCCTACAAGTCTTTCGTCAGGCTTCTGGGAATGAGCTCTTTTTTTTGTGCGTTGTTTTTGTCAGTTTGTCGTTTTTGGCCTTCTTTTGGAAGGAAGGCTACGTGTAAGTAGTATAGTTTACCTATTGCTTTGCAATACGGAGTAATAAACCACACCTCAGAAGAAGAAGTACTGTACCGAAGGTCAAGCTTTTTTTCTTTGCGGCAAATGGTGTGTTCTAAAATATTTATCACTTTCACAACATTGTTGCGAAACGCAGGTGCGCCACGATGTACGGCTTGCGCTATTTGTGAAAGTGTGAAAATGAGGAAGAAGGGCGAGGAGGAAGAGCGATAAGCAGAAAGCAGAGTATATTTATTATTGCATACAGTAGCAAATATGCATTATATTTTATATTCTATATCCCATATCGCTCTTGCACTTCCCGCAACTCGTGGAGCAGTCAGGCCAGGATGGCCACAGCCCCGCGAGGCAGCTCCTCTTCGACTACGCGGATGGCGTCGTGCCATCCGCGAAGGTAGGAGCTGGAAGGGCGCCCAGCGGCACTTCCACCACATATGCGACGACGGCGACTAATCCGCCTGGCCGCATCTCGAGGCGGCGGACTTCCACGCCTCGGACTGTGCACGGCAGGGACATATCGCACGAAGCGAACGGAGTCCCCACCAGACGACGAGGCGGCTCGGGGTACCGGCGGCGGCGAGAAGTGCGGGGAGTTTGCGGACCGCGGCGACAGTAGCGGAGGCGGCGACGGGGGCGGCGGCGGCAGTAACGGCAATGGCAGTCCATGAGGGCTGTCAGGCGGAATGACGACGGGACGCGGAGCACCAGGATGGAAACGTGCCATGGTGTTGGCAACGAAGACGTCGACCGCATACCACTTCTCCCCGCTACCCCTGAAATACACGTGCAACCGAAGCGTCACCGTGTGAACGCCAACACGAAGTACATCCGTGGACTTCCAACGCAGCATGCACTCAATGCAAAGAGAAGCCCCGGCACCCTCCCCACACTACGAATATCACCTAGACGCCTCCTGAGAATGACCTAACCACCAACTAACTCTACTCTAAGGATATATCCAAGGACGGAGGGAATGTTCTTACGTGTACACTTCATGTACAAATCGTGCACTATCAGTGCAAAGTTCGTGTAATCAGTCGTGTGATGTGGAATGAACCCGGACAACAAGGAAATACACGGAGAAGAGGTGAAATGGCGATGTTCATGGATATAACCCCTTCAAATTCCCGCACCCACTAATGCTATTTTCGGCAGCGAAAACTGCTCGATAGATTCCCTTGAAACTTGCTGTATCGTGTACGTAACGGATGATCTTCCCGAATCAGGTTTCAGATTGAAGTGATTATGAACTCTCGCGGACTTGGAAATTGTGCCAACAAAGAATTATCTTTGCGACAAGTTGTCTGTTACCCGAAGAAACTATTATGTGGCTGCGAGCAACTAGTAAGGCTACACTGGTTACACAATCATGCATGAAAACTGCATCTGGGTTACATCTTGTTACTCATGGTTTACACAAAATTGTACCGTCGATATTCAGCTGGATTCGAAGGTCTCCATCGTCTATATAAGCCATGCCCAACTTCAGACTCTCATCTTCGACCACCACCACCACCACCACCACCACCACCACCACCACCACCACCACCAACACAGGCTCAACAAACCCCCCCCTTCTTTCAGAAACGCAATCAATGCTTGTTTCCCTCGTTCCATTTATTTGTTTCCCCCTTTCTTTTCTTTCATTCTCCTTGGCCGCGGAGTGGTCCGGCCTTTCCCTTCCACGTTCACCACTTGTCACTTACATCTGCGAACTGGCTCCCCCTTTGTTCGTCTATAATTGGTCTCGAGATTAATTGTAAGCCTACTAAGTTCGCGCCTGAAGTTTGACGTAGAGCTTTTACCGTATCGTTCGAGTCTCCTTCTGAACTTTGTTGGGGACTTCAGCTGTTCGTAGCTATTCACCGACAGGGCGTGAATAGTTCGCTTTGTTCGTTATAAGTACCACTGGCACCACCGTGTGCCATCTCAATACTCATAGTTTGGGCTATTCAGCGGCTTACGCTGCTACTCATCGCCTTCATAGGCTGGTACCCCCTGGCATTCTAGTCTTGTTCTGGGTTGTCACCACCCGCGTCGTTTAGCCAACGTGGCCACAAAAATGACGCCCACATGGTACCCCCAGCAGGGCCTCGTGCCTCGTGAGTCTGTTATGTCTTTCAATGGAACTTCTGTCGATGTAAGAAAGTTCCTCTTCTACTTTGAGAATGTGGCAGCAGCCGGTGTTGATAACGCCGACCGGGCCGTCAAGTTGTTGGGTTTCCTTGAAGGAGAAGCCTTTGATTTCTTCTATGATAACTACACTGTTAATGGTTCACTGTCAGCGGAAGCAAAGGATTTCGCTAAGGTAAAGGCTGCTCTGATTGAGCGCTTCGGAACTGTGGAAGAACAGGCGGAAAGAATTCGTCGAGCAGTGTCAGCCCGTCTGGATTATGGGGACTTGCTGGGTTCATTGAAGAAAATGGACTCGTTCTTCGAACAGTCCGGTTTCAACTCGAAAGCAAAGTTCGGGTTGCTCCGAAATGCCGTCATGGAATATGCAGACCCAGCGCAATTTGTGATCTTCCGTGGAGCAGATGACTATGTCGCGTTGTTGAAGAGCCTGGTTAAGGCTTTTGTTGGAGGAAAGAAAGCCTTGGGGTCATATGGAGCCCTGAGTGTTTTACCACCGGCCAAGAAGATTCTGCAAAGGACAAAGGAAGCCCCTCGAGGTGTCTCAGCCCCTCTTGAAGATAGAGTGGAGAAGCTTGCCGAACAGATGACTCAATTGCATCTATTGGTGAAGAAGACACAAAATACTGGTCGTCCCGAAGCCGAGAAGTTCTGCTCTTATTGTAATCAACCTGGCCATTATGTCAACCGTTGTGAACTAAACCCACATCGGAATACCCGTTGTGGTAACTGTGGCAAAATAGGACACTCATCTGTCACCTGCTGGAAAAGACCACCGATCAATGAGGAGAAGAAGGTGTCCTTTGAAGGCGTGAAATCGGAGTCGAATGCTGAGAAGGCTCTGCAGAAGAAATCAAATCAGCAGAAGCCGAATCAGAATCAAGTCTCAGTCATCATCAATGAATCTTCAGATGATGAAGATCTGGTTGCCGCGACCAAGAGAGATGCAGAAGGTGCCCCACTTCCAAAGCAATCCAGAACTGGTCCCCTTTCCGGCATCTCTCCAATTATGTTCCCCGATACGCAGTCCACCACCACCAAGGATGTACGTAGGAGTTCTTCAAAAGTTCGAGACGCTAGCTCGAAAAAGACGAAGCCCAAGCATAAGAAGATCAAGATCCAAGAACACATTGGCAAGTACAATGTATACGAAGAGCTAGCGACAGCCCCTTCCGATATCACCTTCGGACAACTTGCTAGAGGAGATGCGGATGAAGCCAAGAAGAATCTACGCCGTATCCTCTCTGGTAGCCTCTCGGGGAGACGAGTGAGCTTTGCTAGTACTTCGACGCTTCCACCGGCCCTCCGGGTCGTTAATGTGTCGCTGTATGGTACAAAGTCCCAAGCGCTATTAGATTCGGGAGCAGTTCCCAATCTTATGTCAGCTTCGCTTAGTCACAAAGTCTCATTGGAACTGAAGCCTTCCAATAGAAGAATCGTTGTTGCAGATTGGACAAAGTCTCTAGTTCGGGGAAGCATCAAGAACGTTCCGGTGGAATTTGGCACCTTACGTATACCATTAAGTTTCTTAGTGGTAGAAAATCCTCCGTTTCATGTTATCATTGGATGCCCCACCTTGGAAGCGATTCAAGCTTGTCTAGATCTTGGAGCTCAAGAAGTCTCTATGTCTTTCAAGGGGAAATCTACAGTGCTTCCTCTCGATCATCACAGGCCTGAAGTAGAGTGCTTTGAGAATCTCTCGGACACGGACAGTGAAGATTTTATTTCCGATTCTGATTTATTTTCAACCGGTAGCGATACTGAAAGCGATTATGAAGATTCTGAAGAATTCCCAAGAACGAAAGTGGACAGTTTGGAGTATGCTCTTACCTCTGTTGAAGACCGAAGACTTCCGGCACGTGTTGAGCTAGAAAATCCAATATCATCCTCAAGCCTCGCTGAATCGGGCAACGTTGCGAGAAGGCCAATGCAAGACCTCCAAGATGAGATCCAGGAGTTGGCCATCGGGACTGATGAACAAGAACCTCTTCTTCGCCGAACCGAACCAGTTGAAAACCTCGCTAGCTACGAACAAGTAGCAGAACACGCGCTAAGTAGTTCTGAAGATGAGTCAGCCCAGTCGGAGCCTGTTCATGAGCTCATTCTCTCTATCCGAAATGACGTTGTGCTTCTCCGGGCTGAGGAACCGAATGAGCGGCCTGATAACCTAATCTTCAGGGTTTATCGACGTTACCCCCGACTTGCTCCAGGTGATCCAATTCCTCCACATGTGTCTGAGTTGCCTTATGGGAATATGGGTATCCTAGAGTTGGATCCAGAAGGATCCCAGATTGTTCGGTTCGATGAAGGTTGGCCAATCCCCGACAATGGGAATAGTCGCCCCTTGGAAACACTTCCGCCCCCGCCAAGGGATGGGGACATCGTCACCTATGCAGCATCAGAAAGCCCTGACAGCATGGACGAGGAAGGGCCCAATTCATCCTCCTTTCAGGATCCAGAAACCGATACTAGTGTTCAAGAGTATACCGTCAACGCAACTTTGGTGGACGGAAACGGAGAAGAGACTAATGATCAAAGTGCAGCTGGAAATCAGGAAACCGAAGAAGCCGTAAATGAAGAAGAAGTCAACATCTCCTCGCCAGAGGAGCTACACATACCTGATTCTCCGCTTTATCGTGATCCTGTGCTAACAATACCGATTAAGGATGAAGTTAAGTTGCTTCCCATGGATAATGAAGGGATGATTAATGACTTTATCGATGTTCGCGTTCAGATCCGATATCCAGTCCCTCTTCCTGCACACCCACCACATCTTGGAGTACACAATATGCCTTTCAATCGTGTAGGAACGTTGGAGGAAGATGATGACGGTCTGTATGTCATTGCATTCGAAGAAGAGGTACCCCAGGATGAGTTTACAGAGCAACCTCCTTTTCCCTGCGATGAAGGTCCGAACATGGTTGAGAACCAACCCGAAGAGATGAATCCAAGACTCATCCCTGAGGAAAGACAAATTTCAACAGAGGAAATTTGTCCAGTAACAGATGTTCAGAATTCAGAACAGAATCCTATCGCGAAAGGAGGGCTTGAGTGTACCTTGGACGGTCAAGACATTCCACCCTCAATTGATCGTATGACCATCATCCTTAACAGGCTTTCCTACCTACCAGAAAATGTGCAGACCAAGATTGCGACTTTGCTTACCGATTCAGATGTTATTGCATGGTCCCTTTATGATTTACGACCGGTGGACGTACCTATTATGCATGAGTTCTCGCTGAACACAACCTCTCCAATACACTCGAGGGTCAGAAGATTGCCGCCACGATATAACGAAGTCGTCAAGAATGAAGTGGATAAGATGTTATCTGCCGGTATCATCAAGCCTTCGATTTCTCCTTGGTCTTTCCCCGTCGTCATCGCAACCAAAAAGGACGGGAAACCAAGATTCTGCGTGTATTACCGCGCTTTGAATCAGGTGATGAAAGCTGATCGCTGGCCTTTACCCAACATCGAACAGATATTCGATGACCTAGGCTCTGCTTCCTTCTTCACGACTCTTGACCTCTTCTCGGGATATTGGCAGATACGAATGGCCCCTCAGTGTAAGGAGATAACCACTTTCGTCTGTCGCCAAGGAACCTTTCAATTTGAAGTAATGCCGTTTGGCCTAATGAATGCCCCATCAACCTTTCAGAGAATGATGGACTCAATCCTCAGCCGATATCCATTTGTTCGAGTGTACGTGGATGACGTTGTGATATTCTCCAATAGTCTTGATGAGCACATGGACCACGTCAAACGGGTCTTAGGAACGATTTCCTCATATGGATTGAAGATTAAGATCACGAAGTGTGATTCTGCTCAATCGCAGATTCATCTTCTTGGGCACATAGTGAATCAAGACGGAGTGTCCGTAGACGTCAAGAAGATCGAAGCAATTCAAGCGGCGCAAGTTACCACCACTGCTACTGAGTTAAGAAGCTTCCTCGGACTTGCCGGATATTACCGACGCTTCATTTCACATTTTGCTGAAACTGCAGCACCTTTGCATGCTTCCACCTCAGGCTCCGGACGACTGGAGTTCACGTCTGATATGTTGGATGAATTCAACACCTTGAAGAAAAAACTCTCCAGCCCGCCTGTTCTGGCATTTCCAGATTTCGAAAACCCGTTCCGCGTGGAGACGGATGCATCTTCTGTCGCATTAGGAGTGGTGCTCGCCCAAAAGAAATCTGATGGCATGTTCCATCCCATACAATATGCAAGCAAAACCATGACTGCAGCTGAAAGGAAGTACTCTGTGTGTGAACAAGAAGCTCTGGCAGTTATCTTTGCGTTGAAGAAGTTTAGAATGTACTTGCTCGGTTCCCAACCGTTTCAACTAATTACGGATCACCAAGCATTGAAGTATGCTTTCACAAAGAAAGATGTACATGGCAGATTGGCTAGATGGCTAGATTTTCTTGCTGAGTATGAGTTTGAAATCGTATATCGCTCAGGTGATAAGAATAAGGCTGCGGATTATCTCTCTCGATACGGAGCAACAGAAAAAGATTTGGCTCCCGCTCAAGCTGCAGTTGTGATGACCTCTACGACATCAGCGTTCGAAGGATTAGAGCCATATTTCGCTAATATTGGCCGACATCTAAGTCAAATGGACATTGATGAACCAAAACCCAAGGTCAGAGGTGCTATCAAACGAAGTGCGAAAAAGTTTATCGTATGGAACATGCGCCTGTATCGGCAGACATCTTACGGTTTAAGGTTAGTTCCATTCATGAAGGACAGGCTTTTTATCCTCCGTACATTTCATGATGACATTGGACATTGGGATCCTGCAGCTACTAGAAAGTACATTTCGGATCGATTCTGGTGGCCAAATGTCTACTCGGAAGTCACCGACTACGTGAGAAGCTGCAAGAGTTGTCAGTTCATGGGACGATTTGCCTCTTATCGAGCCGGACAGAGAGCACCACTCACCAATCTGTTCGACACATTTTCAGTAGATTTCGCCGGACCATTGCGCCCTACGAGTCGTGGAAATCGTTTTCTACTTATTGGCGTTGAGCATTTATCAGGATGGCCTTTGGCTTTAGCAAGCAAAAGTTCTACAGCTCGAGATGTTTTGGATTTCATGAAACAGGAGATTGTTTCTCGATTTGGATGCCCACATACTATTGTATCCGACAATGCCACTTCTTTCTTGGCTGGGACTGTTCAAGAATACATGCGGAGGCATGGTATCATTATGAAGCCTGTTTTAGCATACGCTCCAATGTCAAACGGTCGTGCCGAGAGAATGGTCGGAACGATTAAGAGAGCACTTGCAAAAACCGTACACGATTCAGGATCCGAATGGGATGAATCTTTGCCCGACGTTCTCTATGGATACCGAACACGGCCACTTCCCGAAGGATACTCACCTTTTCAACTGATGTATGGAATACCTCCTCGTATGCACCCAATGGACCCTTCCTCCTTTATATCGTCAGCCAACCCAGAAAATCGCATTCTTGAGCTGGAGACGGCGGTAACCGGAAGAGCGGCACGAGTGGCGCGTCAACCTAATCGGAAAGATGACAATCGACGCAGCCATAGGTTTGCAGTGGGAGACCAGGTCCTCGTCATTGCGGGGGGGCGGCCTTGAACCCTACAGTGAAGTGGCCACCTCTCATTTCTAAGTTTTATGGTCCGTGTCGGATTGTTAGAACCAAACACCCGCAAAACTATCTAATCTCACCTAATCGACGCATGTCAAGAAGAGGAATTCACGCGAGAAGACTCAAGCTGTATCGTAACCGACCTAAAACCTTGAGAGAAGACTCAACGAAAAATTTCATATCGATACAGGGTGGTCTACCCCCGTTGATTGCCATGCCGATCATCATTGACTATGAAGTCTACAATGAAGATGTCAATTACTTGGCACTAGAGGTTGGGGGCAGAAAAATCGAAGAATGGCTCTCTCCGTTAGATTGTGAATTATGGGAAAAGCATCGTATCATTTGGAATTGCTTTCACCTATGCCTAAGCATCCACCATCTATATGGCCAGTACTTCACCCCGCGTGCTCATGTGATGCTAAGACGTCTTGCCAAAAGAGTGCACCCACAGATGTCAAGGCTCAGTGCAGATGAAACAATATTCTTCTTATACCATTACGTCGTTGCAAAGTATGGGTACCTACCAGCCGCCGCAGCGCACGAAGAACAAGTCATGGATTATGTGAGACTACTTGGCCGACATGAAGAATTTCTGGTAGACTTTGAACCAGACCCTGATCATCCGGAACCGCTCTACCCCTTCAGATACACAACAGAAGAAGTCTCGAGAAATGGCCCGCTGCATCCCTCATCATGAGTTCTTAAACCGTGGTCGCCCAGGCGTTGCGACCGCTGAGAGGGGGAGTGTGTGAAAGTGTGAAAATGAGGAAGAAGGGCGAGGAGGAAGAGCGATAAGCAGAAAGCAGAGTATATTTATTATTGCATACAGTAGCAAATATGCATTATATTTTATATTCTATATCCCATATCGCTCGTGCACTTCCCGCAACTCGTGGAGCAGTCAGGCCAGGATGGCCACAGCCCCGCGAGGCAGCTCCTCTTCGACTACGCGGATGGCGTCATGCCATCCGCGAAGGTAGGAGCTGAAAGGGCGCCCAGCGGCACTTCCACCACATATGCGACGACGGCGACTAATCCGCCTGGCCGCATCTCGAGGCGGCGGACTTCCACGCCTCGGACTGTGCACGGCAGGGACATATCGCACGAAGCGAACGGAGTCCCCACCAGACGACGAGGCGGCTCGGGGTACCGGCGGCGGCGAGAAGTGCGGGGAGTTTGCGGGCGGCGGCGACAGTAACGGAGGCGGCGACGGGGGCGGCGGCGGCAGTAACGGCAATGGCAGTCCATGAGGGCTGTCAGACGGAATGACGACGGGGACGCGGAGCACCAGGATGGAAACGTGCCATGGTGTTGGCAACGAAGACGTCGACCGCATACCACTTCTCCCCGCTACCCCTGAAATACACGTGCAACCGAAGCGTCACCGTGTGAACGCCAACACGAAGTACATCCGTGTACTTCCAACGCAGCATGCACTCAATGCAAAGAGAAGCCCCGGCACCCTCCCCACACTACGAATATCACCTAGACGCCTCCTGGGAATGACCTAACCACCAACTAACTCTACTCTAAGGATATATCCAAGGACGGAGGGAATGTTCTTACGTGTACACTTCATGTACAAATCGTGCACTATCAGTGCAAAGTTCGTGTAATCAGTCGTGTGATGTGATGACTGAACCCGGACAACAAGGAAATACACGGAGAAGAGGTGAAATGGCGATGTTCATGGATATAACCCCTTCAAATTCCCGCATCCACTAATGCTATTTTCGGCAGCGAAAACTGCTCGATAGATTCCCTTGAAACTTGCTGTATCGTGTGTACGTAACGGATGATCTTCCCGAATTCAGGTTTCAGATTGAAGTGATTATGAACTCTCGCGGACTTGGAAATTGTGCCAACAAAGCATTATCTTTGCGACAAGTTGTCTGTTACCCGAAGAAACTATTATGTGGCTGCGAGCAACTAGTAAGGCTACACTGGTTACACAATCATGCATGAAAACTGCATCTGGGTTACATTACATTTTGTTATTCATGGTTTACACAAAATTGTACCGTCGATATTCAGCTGGATTCGAAGGTCTCCATCGTCTATATAAGCCATGCCCAACTTCAGATTCTCATCTTCGACCACCACCACCACCACCACCACCACCACCACCACCACCACCAACAACAACAACACAGGCTCAACAAACCCCCCCCTTCTTTCAGAAACGCAATCATTGCTTGTTTCCCTCGTTCCATTGATTTGTTTCCCCCTTTCTTTTCTTTCATTCTCCTTGGCCGCGGAGTGGTCCGGCCTTTCCCTTCCACGTTCACCACTTGTCACTTACATCTGCGAACTGGCTCCCCCTTTGTTTGTCTATAATTGGTCTCGAGATTAATTGTAAGCCTACTAAGTTCGCGCCTGAAGTTTGACGTAGAGCTTTTACCGTATCGTTCGAGTCTCCTTCTGAACTTTGTTGGGGACTTCAGCTGTTCGTAGCTATTCACCGACAGGGCGTGAATAGTTCGCTTTGTTCGTTATAAGTACCACTGGCACCACCGTGTGCCATCTCAATACTCATAGTTTGGGCTATTCAGCGGCTTACGCTGCTACTCATCGCCTTCATAGGCTGGTACCCCCTGGCATTCTAGTCTTGTTCTGGGTTGTCACCACCCGCGTCGTTTAGCCAACGTGGCCACAAAAATGACGCCCACATGGTACCCCCAGCAGGGCCTCGTGCCTCGTGAGTCTGTCATGTCTTTCAATGGAACTTCTGTCGATGTAAGAAAGTTCCTCTTCTACTTTGAGAATGTGGCAGCAGCCGGTGTTGATAACGCCGACCGGGCCGTCAAGTTGTTGGGTTTCCTGAAGGAGAAGCCTTTGATTTCTTCTATGATAACTACGCTGTTAATGGTTCACTGTCAGCGGAAGCAAAGGATTTCGCTAAGGTAAAGGCTGCTCTGATTGAGCGCTTCGGAACTGTGGAAGAACAGGCGGAAAGAATTCGTCGAGCAGTGTCAGCCCGTCTGGATTATGGGGACTTGCTGGGTTCATTGAAGAAAATGGACTCGTTCTTCGAACAGTCCGGTTTCAACTCGAAAGCAAAGTTCGGGTTGCTCCGAAATGCCGTCATGGAATATGCAGACCTAGCGCAATTTGTGATCTTCCGTGGAGCAGATGACTATGTCGCGTTGTTGAAGAGCCTGGTTAAGGCTTTTGTTGGAGGAAAGAAAGCCTTGGGGTCATATGGAGCCCTGAGTGTTTTACCACCGGCCAAGAAGATTCTGCAAAGGACAAAGGAAGCCCCTCGAGGTGTCTCAGCCCCTCTTGAAGATAGAGTGGAGAAGCTTGCCGAACAGATGACTCAATTGCATCTATTGGTGAAGAAGACACAAAATACTGGTCGTCCCGAAGCCGAGAAGTTCTGCTCTTATTGTAATCAACCTGGCCATTATGTCAACCGTTGTGAACTAAACCCACATCGGAATACCCGTTGTGGTAACTGTGGCAAAATAGGACACTCATCTGTCACCTGCTGGAAAAGACCACCGATCAATGAGGAGAAGAAGGTGTCCTTTGAAGGCGTGAAATCGGAGTCGAATGCTGAGAAGGCTCTGCAGAAGAAATCAAATCAGCAGAAGCCGAATCAGAATCAAGTCTCAGTCATCATCAATGAATCTTCAGATGATGAAGATCTGGTTGCCGCGACCAAGAGAGATGCAGAAGGTGCCCCACTTCCAAAGCAATCCAGAACTGGTCCCCTTTCCGGCATCTCTCCAATTATGTTCCCCGATACGCAGTCCACCACCACCAAGGATGTACGTAGGAGTTCTTCAAAAGTTCGAGACGCTAGCTCGAAAAAGACGAAGCCCAAGCATAAGAAGATCAAGATCCAAGAACACATTGGCAAGTACAATGTATACGAAGAGCTAGCGACAGCCCCTTCCGATATCACCTTCGGACAACTTGCTAGAGGAGATGCGGATGAAGCCAAGAAGAATCTACGCCGTATCCTCTCTGGTAGCCTCTCGGGGAGACGAGTGAGCTTTGCTAGTACTTCGACGCTTCCACCGGCCCTCCGGGTCGTTAATGTGTCGCTGTATGGTACAAAGTCCCAAGCGCTATTAGATTCGGGAGCAGTTCCCAATCTTATGTCAGCTTCGCTTAGTCACAAAGTCTCATTGGAACTGAAGCCTTCCAATAGAAGAATCGTTGTTGCAGATTGGACAAAGTCTCTAGTTCGGGGAAGCATCAAGAACGTTCCGGTGGAATTTGGCACCTTACGTATACCATTAAGTTTCTTAGTGGTAGAAAATCCTCCGTTTCATGTTATCATTGGATGCCCCACCTTGGAAGCGATTCAAGCTTGTCTAGATCTTGGAGCTCAAGAAGTCTCTATGTCTTTCAAGGGGAAATCTACAGTGCTTCCTCTCGATCATCACAGGCCTGAAGTAGAGTGCTTTGAGAATCTCTCGGACACGGACAGTGAAGATTTTATTTCCGATTCTGATTTATTTTCAACCGGTAGCGATACTGAAAGCGATTATGAAGATTCTGAAGAATTCCCAAGAACGAAAGTGGACAGTTTGGAGTATGCTCTTACCTCTGTTGAAGACCGAAGACTTCCGGCACGTGTTGAGCTAGAAAATCCAATATCATCCTCAAGCCTCGCTGAATCGGGCAACGTTGCGAGAAGGCCAATGCAAGACCTCCAAGATGAGATCCAGGAGTTGGCCATCGGGACTGATGAACAAGAACCTCTTCTTCGCCGAACCGAACCAGTTGAAAACCTCGCTAGCTACGAACAAGTAGCAGAACACGCGCTAAGTAGTTCTGAAGATGAGTCAGCCCAGTCGGAGCCTGTTCATGAGCTCATTC